>CM031616.1:14103356-14163356 GCA_018398815.1 Conus ventricosus | reverse complement strand
GATCCACTTTGCCCCATCAATCACCTTAACAGTTCAATAAGAGAAATAAAATGCCAAAACATAACCTAGTTGTAAAAACGGTGCACCTTTAAGGCAGACAGTGTTACAAACAGTTTGACTTCATTTATCTTAATTTCATCGATCGATTCTGATCTACATGTCTTGGGTTTAATGTGACATTTGTTTACCAAATGATACATGCACAACTTGTGTAATGATCTTGACCTATAAACCGAGGAAAGATAACTCTTTGCAATGGTGATACTATGTTGTTCCCCCGATTTTATTTTCCGGAACAGGTCTATTCACTGTTCTTCGATTTGTGTTTTAGATAAACGTTCTTTACACAAAGTGCTGTGCATTTATTTTCTCTTTTCTCTCTCCTGTTTGTATTGTATGTGTCAATAACACTGTTGTTGTTGTTGTTTTTTTTTCAGTCTCTAAACTGAATGTGCCCATGTACCCACGCTCTCTCGGATGACTTCGATACTGAACTGCTCCCACCAACTTCATAGACTCGCAAATACTTCTTCTCCCAAGCTATGAACCCATTCTTATACACCCTCGCAATTGCTGCCATCTACTGATTACACTCATATGTATCATCATTGTGGCGAACAAGGCAGTAATGGTGGTTTGGGTTTTTGGAATTAATGGTGGTGATGATGAACGTGTGTACTGACATAATGTGCACTTTTTTTTCCTTCCCTCCCCCTCCCTTCTTGAGTGTGTTGTGTGTGTGTGTGTGTGTGTGTGTGTGTGTGTGTGTGTGTGTGTGCGTGCGTGTGCGCGCGTGTGTATCTGTGTGTGTGTATATGTGTGCGTGCGCGTTCGCGCGCGCGCGCGTGGTGTGTGTGTGTGTTGTTGGTGCTGCGTGCGTGCGTGCGCGCGTGCGTGCGTGTGTATCTGTGTGTGTGTGTGCATGCGTGTTCGTGAGTATATCACAATTCATGTCTGCACATGCATGTGTGCATTCATTTTATTTAAAAAGCTCGATAGCGGATGTTACAAATTATGGCATTTCATATTAGTGTGTACATGATTCCATGTTGTTTATCTGTACATGACAGGACTTGTTGACTTTTTGAACGGCCGTAAACTTGATGCGACCCTGTGCGAACACTGCAAAAAAAAAATCAGTTCTGAGCAAAATGTGCATGAGGCGCACGCATGCCCGCACATGCACGTGATCGTGCGGCAGTACCCATGGTACAAAAAAAACAAAAAAAAAACAAAAAGAAGAAGAAAAAAACTGGGTGAGTTAAAAACAAAATAAAGAACAAAACAAAGCAAAGCAACCTTCTTCGCGGAGTTGTGATTGCAAGCGCCTGTCCACACTTCACAGAGTGAACTAGTTGAGGGGAGTGGAGCAAACCAAGAATAACAGTTCCGCTTCTGAACTCGATTTCAAATCCCATCCTGTTCACCTTGTAACCCGAGCAGATCCCCTTTCCTTTCTGGCAACGGCACACTTCCCTCTCATATCAAACCTCTCCTCTCTGTCTCTATCTCTGTGTCTCTCTCTTACCGTAAAACTTCACCATATGTAAAATGTACGGCGCAATCTTCTATTTTCTCTCTGCCTTAACTCTTCAACTATCACAATGGATTTTTTTTTTTCAAGGTTAATTCTTTCTGCATTTGTCAAAAATTCTGGTGTGTTTTCAGAAAATGTGTTCTAGAGAGCTCTGTGTGTGTGTGTGTGTGTGTGTGTGTGTGTGTGTGTGAGTGAGTGTGCGCGCGCGCGTGTGTGCGTGGTGTGTGTGTGTGTAAATCTGACTCGAGAGCTGCCTTTGACGTCGTCACAGCCCGGATATGGCCTTCCGGGTCGGCTGGGCTATAAGCAGCATTTTCTCTCTCTCTCTCTCTCTCTTGTTTGTAAATAACCATTTAAATTAAGTTCCGTGTCGCCAAATGAGCGCTATGAACACCGAAACAACGAGCACTGACCTATGGGTTTTCCTCAGGCGGGGCAAAAACGAACACACAACGGAAATAAACATACGGCAGGAGGGATGTGGGTGGGGAGGGGGGAGTACTGGTGAATAACTGGGGAGGGGGGAGTACTGGTGAATAACTGGGGAGGGGGGAGACTGGTGAATAACCCGAGTCCTCAGTCACTATGAAAATGACTAAATGGGGGAGAGGGTTGAGACACAGTGACTAAGGACTTGTTCACTTGCACTTTGTTCTCCCACCTCCTCCACTGCACGTTTTGTTTCCCCGTTGCCAGTTTTGTTCGTTATTGACCTGCCTGAACAAGACCAACAACAGGTCGCTGGTTACTTCGGTGTTTGTTGCGTTCATTCGGCGGCTCGGTACTTAAACAGTTACTTTCATATTTTGACAGCTTCCGCCTGCAGTCATTAAACTCCTGTACTGCTATGGGTTCTTTCATGCGTCCCAGGAAGCGCCCGTAAAAGAAGTCACGCCAAGAAAGTTGAAGTGATGAGGCTCATGGGACATGGGTTTGAAAGCATAATGACTGCCGGCGGAAGTTAAAACATGAGAATAAAGAACTGAACATTGAGCCGTCAAATGAACGTGACGAACACTTCTGTTTCAAGCCTCGACCTAAGTTCAGCCAACACAAACCATGAAAATGAGTAAATTACGGGGGAAAACAAATATATGCAGGTAAATGTCAACATGAATATGACTTAACCTTCAGTGTGGCTCGTAAGCCTAACAGGCCTATTTTTTCAATTAAAAAATTCATCCCCAAAAAATCAAAATTTCATCAAACTGACTTTACATTTCAGACAGGCGTGAACTGTCGCATGAAAGATGCGTATGTGCAAATTCTTTTGTTTTAGTCAGATAATAAGCAAATAAATAATCTTTGCTTTCAGCACCCCTGGCTTCTTCATACATTGTGGGCCTCACAACCCTCACTCTGTAAAGAATTTTTTTTAAATGTTACTCGACTTTCCTACTTTTGGGTTTTACAGATCCCACACTTTCTAAAGCATTAACGTTATGCAGATTACTACATCACATCTGGTTTTGTTGTTATTATCGTCTATTTTTTGTTCTCCCCCAAACGCCTTCTACATCAAAGTTCATCACTTTTTTCCTTATCTTATGGTGCATCATTCACGCTGTCTAGTTGTAAATCGATTTCATTCCCGTTCTCTGCATTCATCTGTGTGTGTGTGTGTGTGTGTGTGTGTGTGTGTGTGTGTGTGTGTGTGTGTGTGTGTGTGCATGTGTGTGTGTGAGTGAGTAGAGAGAAGAGAGAGAGAGAGAGAGAGAGAGAGAGAGAGAGAGAGAGAGAGAGAGAGAGTGGTGTGTGTGTGTGTGTGTGTGTGTGTGTGTGTGTGTGTGTGTGTAAATGTGCGTGTGTGTGACGATGCCAAAGCGCCAAGCAACACATGACGATATCACAACTCGAAGACAAATCAGAAGATTCAGAACTGAAGAGTCACAGTCATCTGTCGTCACTGGATGTAAATGTACACTTTTTACAGCATCATGCTGTGTACTACGCAGAAGACATCAGCCCCAGGTCTACATTCGAGAACACCATGAAGACACGCAGCAATACAGAAATGAACAGAGCCCCAGGTCTACATTCGAGAACACCATGAAGACACGCAGCAATACAGAAATGAACAGAGTGTCATGGGAAGGCAGGAAGGGAGGAGAGGGAGGAAGCAGCAATACGTAAAAAGAGATCGACAGAAAGTCAGGCGGACAGACATGTAGACAGAAGAACGGTGATGCAGACAAAGGTGGAAAGCAAAACAGGGAGTGAAGTGGGTAAAAATTCAAGAGAGGCGAGCAGCAATCCTGGAAGAGATGCAAGTAGCCGGCATCAATAACCGAAAAGAAGCTAGCATAAATACAATAAGAGAAGCAGGCAGCTATAACGAAAGAGACGTCGCCAGAGGAGTGAGAGGCAGCAACACAGAACGACGGCAGAAAGAAATGCACAAAGAGAAGCCACGTTGCAATTCAGGGGCAGAATACAATAGAGAAAGGCACGAACCAGAACAGGAGGACGGATATACAGGAAGGGGCGTAGGAAAGACAGATCTGTGGCCAGCACTACAGAATGAAGAGGAGAATGTTACAAATCAGTACGCGGCGGAACCATCTGTCTCAATAAAAACATACACACACACGCGCGCCCGCGCGCGCGCGTGCATTCGCATACGCGCGTTTGTTCACACACACATGCATACACAAGGGGGGGGGGGGGGGGGAGGGAAGAGAGAGAGAGAGAGAGAGAGAGAGAGAGAGAGAGAGAGAGAGAGAGAGAGAGGCACAGGAGAGATGGGTTCCAGCAAGTTAATTCCTGAATTTTCAGATTTCTGAGAATGGCCCCAGCGACGGCAATCAAAATGAGTGAAAGAAACGAAAGTGTAACACAACAGAAATTTCGGACTGGTGCACTGAAACAGCGTTTTGGCAGAGCCATTCCAATAAGGAACAACAACAAAAAAGACTTGTAACTCCTTCACATATCGGACACGTGAGGAAAAATCCGAGGAGGAAAAAACTTGTAACTCCTTCACATGTCTGACACTTGATGAAAAATCCGCCTGTTCAGGAACTGCACAAAGACAAGCATGTGATGTCCTTGTCCATTCAGGGACAGGTCTGGCAGATTTACTGTGCAGATTTTACTTGAACTGCTATACGCAATATGCAAATTTCTTGAGCTGCTTCAGAAATTTCTGGTGAGGTCGATGGCTAACTGGCGTTATTTCACCACAGGTGCCCGGGGGGGGGGGGGGGGGGGGGGGGGGGGGGGGTAAAGCTGCTGTTTCGACAGAAGACATGGAAAACAGTTATACCCTGAAAGCTGTGTCTGTCTTGGAAAAGTTGGAATGATTCATTTATATGCGACTGCAGAGGAATGCTATGACTGACATAGCAACCCATCTCTTGGAACAAAAAGAAACGTCATCTCTGACAAATCTGAGTCAAATAATTGGAGAGAAAAAAGATCAGTGACTCACTCATCACTGTGGGGGAGTGGGGGGGGGGGGGGGGGGGGGGGCGCTACTGGTTCGAACCCAACAAGATGCATATTTGTATGTGTGTGGCTACATGCCCTACAGGTGGATACCACACAGACATGCTTTCTCTTTCTCTCTCTCTCTCTCTCTCTCTCTCTCTCTCACCACACACACACACCACACACCACACACACAAAGCGCTCAATTTAATCGTTCTGATGAACACTAGCCTCGAAAGCTCAAGCCATCAAAATCTTGATATTCTTTTATTAAGCCATAGACTCGAATATAGCGAAAGGCTCATAATACACAAGACTGTGACCAGCACTGCTCCATCAACTTTAATGACCCGATTTTCTTGAAGATGGTCGAGAAACTCCCACAAAATCCCCATCCCTATCCGCAGATTTGACTTCCGTAAATCAAGCCTAACATACTCAGGTTCCACTTTATGAAACTCCCTACCAGGGCCCATCAGACGTTTTCACTGTACAAGTGGGGGAAAAAAATCACTTACCAATACGTACTGATAATGAAAATCAGTAAGTAATCTCAAAATCATTAACCATCCTACACTTTATGTACTTAATTGTTTTTATGGTTTTATATACACTTGCATGTACCGCTGTGTTTGTATATCAGTTGTTTTTTAATCTCCCTCTCGATCTCTCTGTCTGTCTGTCTGCTCTCTCTCTCTCTGGGTAGCTTCCCTTGTCTGGCTTCCTACGAGACTCGCTTTTCAGCAGCTGGTTAAAACATACAGATGTTCCAAACACAAGTCTGCAAGTATGCTTGTTGTGGGTTTCCCGTCAACTTAAGAAGTATGCTGAACTCGGCAGGGCATGACACTTTCCTCGTTCAAAATTGAAGGCAAAGGAAATCACACTGTTGTTCGGCTGACAACGATTTCAGATCATTTCCCTGCCACGTTACAACTTAAGCGTCCCTATGCTGTGTATAGTTCCTACTACGGGCAAAGGCTGGATGTAAAAATGGGGTGCACCTCGATAGCTCCCGACACCAATAGATCCCTAACCCTAACCCTTTGCGGGGATCTACCGATGCGGGGATCTATCGGTGCGGGGATCTATCGGTTCGGTGCGGGGATCTATCGGTGCGGGGAATCTATCGGGATGACCCCGTAAAAATGTACATCAGTGCTTATCTATCATCCTCATAAAAATAAACAATTCTCTCTCTCTCTCTCTCCCTCTCCGTGTGTGTGTGTGTGTGTGTGTGTGTGCGTGTGTAGTGGAATAGGGGTGAAGGTGAGGTATTAGCTGGGCGCGGGTGCACCTCGATAGCTCCCGACACCAATAGATCCCTAACCCTAACCCTTTGCGGGGATCTACCGATGCGGGGATCTATCGGTGCGGGGATCAATCGGTTCGGTGCGGGGATCTATCGGTGCGGGGATCTATCGGGATGACCCCTGGGCGCAAGGATGGGGTGAGGGGTGGGGGTCGGTTGTATGCGGACAGTGTGTTGAAATATTAATTTCAATTTTGCGTCTGGCGTACGACTGTGGGAAAAAAGTGCACAAATTCATATTTACATTAAAATGGTTTTTTTTTTCACCTTTGATTTTTCTTTCCCTTGATTCTTTCAAGAGCACAGTGCAGTTGCGATATTATGCAAACATAGATTTATCTCACACTTGTGTTAAAATACAGAGTAATTATGAATTCAGTTGTGTCCATCGAGAACAAGCCCCTCCCGCCCCTCCACAAAAACAACAGCATGGGTCATATAGAAAGATTGGATGCCACTGCAATAGCCAAAGCTACATACAATAAGGCGTTGTTTACCACAACACATACCCAGTGAAAGGCAGGAAATCAAAACTTGAGTCCGCTGGCAAATCTATTCTGGACTACGAAAGGGGTGACCTGACAAACTAAAAAGATTTTCAGGCCAAAGCCATTCACGACCGACAATAAAAACGCATCACTGTTTGAACGGCAAGGGTAAGACAGGGGTGGGGGGAGGTTGTGTGGAGTGCGACACAGTGACGGCCCTCATCCTTCTTCTATCCCACTCGACCGTCCAGGGACCTCTTGCCGTGCTTTGCAACATCGATCAACGCGTTCAACCCCCTCCTCCTCACTCGGCTCCCGTCCGCCGGTCTTCCATCCCTGATTACCCCCCCCCCCCCCCTCTCTCTCTCTCTCTGCTGGGTAATAAACCGAAATGAGGAGTCTGACAGAGGCCTAAAACTCTAAAGGGTATAAACCAGCACGTTGTGTATAGTACAGTTTGGACAATTCAACATCAGCAGATGCACCTTCCACATCACGACGGCGACAGCCCTGGGAAGGCCTGGCCCATGTGACTGACTCGGCTTTGAATGATGACAAACCCACTGCAAGTATCAATTCCTCATCAAGTGATGCTTATCATTTACCGTCTCTTGTCTGTTGCTATACTACATGATTTTTCTCTTTTTTTTCTTCTTTTTTTGTTTTGTTTTTTTGTTTGAAATCAAGGAAGTTCTCTATCTTGTGTCTTTCGACTTGCATTTCCGTGTTAAACGTTTTCATTAGGGAACAACAGCCCACCACATGTGTGTGTCAGCTGTGCAAAGCGTTGAATTTCACGGACAAGTCAACAAATAACCAAACTGCGCCGCTCTCCTGCTCTCTTACTTGTTTTCATATCTTCTGTTCATCACCTCGGTGCAGGTGGACACCGTTGAATACACTATTCCAGCCAGTCCTGTCTGTGAGTCTCTATGCAAGACAAGACGGACATGATTGGATCGACGGTGGGCTCGGTGTCCACATGTTGTTAGACGTCAGGCCCGTAAGCGCACTCCCTACATACAAAACGCTGAAAGAAAATCAGTGTTAGAATCGGGTATTACAATGAAGGAAACTGCATTATGTGCAACAAGGTTTAATTCGTGCTTTGGGACATAGCTATCCACTGGGATACGCTGCTACCATTTATTTATTTGTTTCTGGTTTACCTAAAAACCCACGTCTTTCATTCGTTTGTGTAATCATCCAGTCCAACTACGACTGGTTTAATACACATTTTCTTCACGATTTCTGGCGCCTGTGCAAGCACGTTG
This sequence comes from Conus ventricosus, assembly GCA_018398815.1. Lineage (NCBI taxonomy): Eukaryota > Metazoa > Mollusca > Gastropoda > Neogastropoda > Conidae > Conus > Conus ventricosus. The sequence continues at coordinate 14,155,316 of CM031616.1, read as the reverse complement.
GTTTGCAGCATGTGGCAGCCACGACTTGAGGGAGAGAGAGGAGGGGGGTGTCTTTGTTCGGTTCCCGGTCCCAGTATATCGACCTTGTCCTTTTCCCTCGCCAGGTCCCAATCTATTTCAATCTTGGCGGCAAACTTCTTCTCTCCCGTGTTTTCCGCCTCCACACTCTCACTCGCACTTTCACCTTTCTGACTTGCATAATTTTAAACAGGCGTGGCAGGCCCGCCTCTCTGTAATTTTCCGCAGGAAGACCTGAGGGAGGGAGAGTACGGAGGGACTGGAAGGTGGGGAAGGTGTGGGGAGAAGATGGGGGACTTTTGGCGGCCGTCTGTGGTGAGGGTGAGAAGGGGTGTCGGCTCAAGACGCCTATTCAGACTGACTGGCTTGTCGGCCTAGAACGATCTTAGATGGTTTTAGTCTAGGTTTAAACGGCTGCCCGCCGTTTTTGCGACGAATGGATCAAGTTCATCATCTTTTTGAATTTTGAATTTAATCTGCCATCACCCATCTCTCTTGAAATGACAACCCTTGTAATTATTGTACCACTCCTACCTTAGCCTAGTAAACCTGAGAAAGCCCAACAATGTACGTTGCAGTCAACCATATGTCTCTGTTTTGAGTCGGTAGGAACTGACATACTTTCCAATGCTAGTATGATATCCTCCACCCTGCCCCAGTCCACTTTCACTTCCCCGCCTTTACTCTGGTTTCCCCTTGCTTTATAATATATCAAACATCCACTGCCCTCATTCAATTAGAACACCATGACAACTGATGTATACAGCAGTATAAGCCATGGGCCTCTGCGATCTGCTGGGCTGTAAATAATAATTGGGAATGGAAGGTGAGCTTCTGAGACGGCGTTTCCCGTCTTTAACCCACGACTTCCATCAGGAAAACCATCTGGACAGATCCAATCTGCCGGAGGCACCGCTGTTCGTCCACGTCTGTCTTCATTCAGCCTCTGCCGCTAAGCCAGGAATCAATACGCTGCCAGCTCCAGAAAGGTTAAAGGTTCATGCCAGAGCCGGTTTCCGAACGAGAGACGAGGCCTAAGCGTACACAACGTCGATCAGGGAGAACATCGCTGACACGGCATCGGCTGCTATTTTCGTCCTCGTTTTCTGTCTGTCACGACAGTATCATCACAGAGAATGTGGACCAACAGTTTTGCCAAAGAAATCCTTGACAGGTTCTCCAGTGAAACCCAGTCAATGAAGATACCAGTTGGCCGACTGATCTGACACAATTTTGAAACGCGCATGTCGCAAGTTGTGCATCAGTCGGAGATGATGATGAAATGCATTTTTGTTTTTTCTGACTTGTAACCCTTTACAAAACTAGTCTTCAAGTTAACACGGCATGCGTACCAGAGGCCGGTGAGAGAGAGAGAGACTTTTGACACTTTGATATTTTATTGTCATTACCAAAGAGGTCTTTTGACAGAGAGAGAGAGAGAGAGAGAGAGAGAGATGATGACAATAGACAATGTTACCGACACTGACGTCCAATTTTCATGCCACAGTCGTTCTCGTGTCCTCTCTCTCTCTCTCTCTCTCTCTCACACACACACATACAGTGGGGTACTTGCCGGGGGTGGGAGGGGGGAATGTTTTAAATTTAAAGTTGTCAACATGTTCCTGGACCCTTCAACAAACATGTGACAGATGTCTCTCATTCAAATGAATGTGCGAACAATGACAGTGAACCGGCCGCCGACAGAAGCGGACAGACCAAGGTCCCCAAGCAGCTGCAAGATATGAACAAAGAGACAAACATGGCGACTTTGGCGACAGCTGATGGCATATTTAACACGAGTGTCACACAACAGGGTCATCCCTCTCACACAGCTGTATTGATCACTTTCATTTTAATGGCTACGAGTGTTGAAAAAGCATCGTGCCTCCCTCAACCCCCCCCCCCCCCCCCCCTTCATCCTCCCAACACTCTTCTCCCAATCTCCTCTCCTTTTCTCTTCATGCACGCGTTTGATCGATATCTTGCCGAAGGCCCTAGTAGAGCTGAGGGTGTGATTTTGAGGCCAATCCGCCGCCTTTTCCTCATCAAACAAAAGGCATCGGGAACGCATTCACTTCAGTCTCATGTTGAACATAATTATCCCCGGCGATGTCGAAGGCATTTCCGGCCTGAACATGATCATGGCGTGGTTAAAATTTTACCACAGCTCAGACGACTGCTGGGGCCTTGGCCATTTCATGGTTCATAGTCAGCAGAAAGGGAAGTCCTCTCACGGCACCTCCCCATCCCCACCGTTTACAACGTTACATAATCATCTCTTTTACATACACACACACACACACACACACACACATATATATATATATATATATATATATATATATATATATATATATATATATATATATATATATATTTGTTAAAAGTAAGGTTTAAGGTTTAAAACTATCTATTTATTTAACAAATGTTTAAAACTATCTATCTATTTAACAAATGTTGCTCCCAGTTCGGTTGAGCATTTTTTTTAAATCTCTGCTGGTATTCACTACCATTGTCTTATATATATATAATTATTTGTAAAATCAATATAAGGAGTATTAAAATCTCTACAATATTTGTTTCGAGCATGGCTCTCTTCAGGATGATGTTTGGGTCGCCTACTGCCGGTGTGTTATATAGCGTGTGGGGCCCAGTTGTCACTGTTTTCACGTGCAAGTTGGTTACACGTGTTTTTGGGGTTTAGGTTGGGGAGCGTGCCGGTGTTCCCCGGGTTCTATGTTCCCAGTAGCGCTGTTCCCCGTGTCTCTGTTCCCCAGTGTCGATGTTCCCCGACCGAAAAAGCGTGCCGCTGTTCCCGTACCGCTGTTCCCAGGTTCTCTGTTCCCCAGTAGCGCTGTTCCCCAAACTGATTTCTGTCCAGTCGGCATGAAACCCCTCTTCTACGGCCCTCCCGCTCCACCCCCAATACCCCCCCTCCCCCCTCCTTCCCCCGCCCTCGCACTGCCTCGCCTATAGCAATGAAAACAACAGTAACAACGTTTAAGTCAGCAAAACCCACCAACACCACCAACGGCAAAAACTTGGGGAACAGCGGGCCTGGGGAACACTGGGACTGGGAACACCGGGACCGGGGATTTGCGGGAATGGGGAACAACGGGATCGCCACAGGGTGGGGAACAACGAAACTGGGGAACTTAGGGACTGAATTTCGATTTTTTCTTGAGGGGAACACCGGGACTGGGGAATATAGAGACTGGGGAACAAAGAACCTGGGGAACAGCGGCATGACCCCTCAGGTTGTTGCTCGGGGTGTGTTCACTAACAACGACTTCCATTTGTGCCTGCAGTTGTTTACTATTTCTGTTTTAGTGTTTTAAAGTTGCTAGGTGTGGTTTACATCGTATTAGCCATTTTTCAGTTAAACATAAGTTGCATCTTTTTGAAATATTACTGTATGGTAATGCCCTTTTTATGATTTTCCAGGATATATTATAGTTTATTTTTGCATCTTTAAGTCTCCAAATGTATTTGCTCAGTTCTGTTTGGTTTTTGTATTTTTCTTTATTGAATGACTGTTTGTGGTTTGCATATCTGGTTTTAAAGTGATTTTCAGTAATCCCTATATATGTTTCTTTTCGTTTTCTGATGTCACAGTGGCTTGGTATACAATATTGTTGTAGAGGCATTTATTGTTTAAGGGGCACTGCTCTTTTTTGGTGCAACTGCAAGATTTCATTTCTTCACCCTTCTTTGCTGTGTTGGTTTTCATTTTGTTGGATGAATCAATTAAATTTTTGAGGTTGGGCATACATGAATATGATAGTTTGACGGTGTTTTTGTTGAATATTTTAGACAGTTTGTGATGTGTTCTTTTGGGAAGGATGTTGTTAAGATATTAAAGAATTCTTTCCCTATGTTTGTTTTAAGTTTCCCGTCGGGAAACTTAAAACAAACATAGGGAAAGAATTCAAGGGGTCGAGCACTTAAAACAATCAATCATAATATAATATAATAATAAAAATTTAAAATATATAAAAACCTATATAATGTGTGTTGGGTGTGTGGTGGTGGTGCGCGCGAGTGGTTACTGGGGAGCACCGCACACACACCGCGCCCCACGAACCACACACACACCAGATACCATCCAAATATAATACTGAAGATGACACATATAACGCAAAAAATTTGCTGAGCACCGGGAGAAAGAAAATGAAAAAGAAAAACGATGCGCTGTGGACTTTGCAGAACACAGTACAGAAAAGGAAAACTGGCGACAGTAATACTGCAAATGAGAATGAAAACAATGCAAACTTTGTAGAACAAAGTAACCGACCAACAAGGCAGAGAAATAACGGAAGGCAGCAATCCAAATTTTCAAACAAAACATAAAGAATCAGAGTCACAGAAAAGGAACACTCCAACGGCACAGCCTTTTCCGGTGGTTAGGATCCGAAAAGACCTCAAGGGAAGAGGAATGTCGATACTGCACGAGGCCCTATAAAGGCTGTCGGCCCTTTTAACGATTCAATACTCATTTCTTTTACGAAAATTAAAAAAAAAAAAAAACGGGGAATAAGCAGCCAAAGAAAGAGTACTTATTGGCACCGGAATTTCAGGTTCCCCCCCCCCCCCCCCCCCCGGGGTCGCTTCAATTCATGTTGTTAATAGCCGACGGGATGGGGCCATATTAGGCCGTCGTTTGACAAACCAAAAACCATACTTCTTTGTTACAACATCATCAACAACTAAAACAATGACAACATACTTATTTCGTTACAACAACATACAACAAAAAAACCATGACAACATACTTTTTCGTTACAAAATCAACAACAAAACAATGACAACATGCTATTTTTGTTACAGCAACATCAACAACTAAAACAATGAAAACATACTTTTTTCATTACAACAACATCGACAACTAAAACAATGACAATATAGTTATTTTGTTTACAACATCAACAACTAAAACAACGACAACATTTCTTACTTCGTTACAACATCAGCAACTAAAACAATGACAACATTTACCATATGACCAATTTCACAAACATATGCCTGCTCTGACTCAACATGCCTTCAAACCGGATCTACTTTTGAAATCCGCGATAATTGGGGGAAGCATTTATCTTTTACACAAACAAAAAAACATATTTGTGGAACACCCCTGAAAAAGGTCATCATGGAGTCTACTGTCAGGGATTTATGTCGAATGCCATGTAAATCCCAAGTTTAAGGGCCGAGAGGGAAGATATCTAAACAGGATGTATAAATGAGGACTGACAAGAAATGCGACGGACTATGGCTCTTTCGTATGACCCCCAAGTCAGGTCATGTTAGGCCTACTCCAGGCAAACCGTCCGAGTTGCTCGTATGACAACAGATTTCCAAGGAATGGGAGAATTGTGAGAGTGTCTGTTGTATCAAGTCTCTTTAGCTGTTGTTGTTGTGTGTTTTTACCGTGACACAAAGGGGCAGGTATTTCTGGCAAATAAAGCCAGACTGCTTTGTATTTTGGAAGGAAAAAAAAAAGGGACAGGTGGACAGAGCAGGGAATAAACGAGACTTATCAATAATATCAGTCGGCGATATCTTCCTTGAGTCTACCAGCGTACAATCTCGATCAAATTAATATTCACGATCCATATCTTTTCCCGCGGGTTGCTGACAACTGTGGAAGATGACTCCATTCTAGACTGCGGTAGTAGGCAGGTAGTTTAGTTGGACACGAACGTGGAGACGAATACCCTTGCATGCTGTGAAAGGTTTCCGATGCGAGATGCGTTCCTGTTGTTAAGTCGCTGGGACTAGACGTCACACCATGTTGCTATGGTGTCGAGGTGCCTTGTCAGATCGAGGACAGCCTGCCAAGCGTCATGCGTGACGTTAACTGTTAGTGATTGCCCTGTAATCCATGTCAGTGACGTTTCAGACCGACAGGCCGATCTGAATATCGTGTCTTTCTTGATCTACAATTCGTGCTGACACGCAAAACGATATTCAATTCTCTCTCTCTCTCTCTCACACACACACACAGAGCTGGAGGGATGACGACGACAGAGAATTCCCCAACCACCTTCCTCCCTCTGCTCTCTCCGACTAGACCTATGGGAAAGTGGTGTGGGGAGTTGAAAGCCGCTTGGGGTGAGGAAGGTATGGGAAAATGGGAAGGGGCAGGCCTGGCAGATAAAACGATAGTGTGTGTGTGTGTGTGTGTGTTGTTGTTGTTGCTGTTGTTGTTGTTGTTACGTGCATGTGTTTTTGTGTGTAAGTGTATGCGCGCGCACGTGTTTGTATGTGTGTGTGTGTGTGTGTGTGTGTGTGTGTGTGTTGTGGTGCGTGCGTGTGTAAGTGTGAGTGAGAGTGAGTGAGAGAGAGAGAGAGTGAGAGAGAGAGAGAGAGAGAGAGAGAGAGTGTGTGTGTGCGTGTGCATGCATGTGTGTGTGTGTGCGTGCGTGTGTGTGAGTGAGAGAGAGAGAGAGAGAGGCGCGCACGTACGCGTGTATGTGAGAGAGAGAGAGAGAGAGAGAGAGAGAGAGAGAGAGAGGGGGGGGGGGGGGGTTATAGACCATTAACTAAGCTGGCAGTTTGCACTATCTCAGTAACTTCAATCACTTATTTCACCCTTCGCTCTCCTTTTCCCGCCCTTAGCCCACAACTCAATCCGACAATCTTCCCGTCCCATCTCCCTTTTCTCAGAAAGAGAGAGAGAGAGAGAGAGAGAGGGGGGGGGGGGGGGGGGGGTGTATAGACCATTCAGCAGTTAGGCCTTTCTGACAATGGTGGTATCAGAGAAGTGGGAGACCTGGGCAGTATAGCATGCATTTACCTGAATAAATTCAATCGCTTATTTCTTTCACCCCTTCCTCTGCTTTTCCCGCCCCGGCCCTTCCCCCTTTTCAGACAGACAGAGACACACACACACACACACACACACAGACACAGGCAGACATACAGAGCGGTTTTCAATCATTCTGAAGGTATTTAATCTAATATGGAACATATTTTGGTATGAAACAGTTTCACTAGAAAGGATGGGGAGCATCTCATTACTCCCCCGGCTCGTTACTCCCCCGGCTCGCCGAACCCTAACCCTATCCCTAACCCTATCCCTAACCCTATCCCTAACCCTAACCGGGGGAGTAAAGAGCCGGGGGAGTAACGATACGGGGGAGTAATGAGCTGATCCGGAAAGGAATACATCTATGCATAACAAAGTCAGATCCTTCTTCCCCTCCCCCCCCCCCCCTCTCTCCCTCTCTTTGTACAAATCTCGGAATTTACGGAAACTAGACAGATCTTCACTCCTCCGTATTCAGAATGCATGACAGCCCTTTCTGTCTAATCACACTCCCACCCTTACCTTTCCGCTCGTTACTATTTTTCTTTCTCCTTCATGTCCCATCTTAATATTCATATTGTTTCTGGACAATGGCTGACGATGCCAGTCAAGATAAAAAGCGCTGTCGAACAACCCGTTTGGCACAGCAAGACCTTGTCTCACTGAACCGACCGAGATTTATTGCTGGCACGAGATTTATTGTTGGCACAGTCGACTTGAATATTCTAGCTGGCATGGCTTTATGTAATAAGTTGTGAAAGTGTAATAATTATATAGCTGAACTTCCACACCGAGCTAGTCTTTCACATTACTTAACTCTAACTGAATTGCACCTGCTGTGATAGATTACAATTAGATTAATCTGGTTTTTATTGGTCTGTTTCAGACTAAGTTTCATGTGGACTATATTGAATTCTCTCAAAAACCAACACACACAGAGACACACACACACACAGACCTATCAGAATGTTATACTTTAATTAATGGAGCATCCTTTAACAGTTTCAAGAGGTTATTGGAAGACACCGATAGCCAATATTATCACAATTGTATACAACCAAATCCCGACATCCACCCCAAGACTCAATTTGACAAATTCGAAAGTACGACATATAGAGAGGTAGTAACTTATATTCATAGGATGCGTTTAAATTCACTTCGAACCAAATACAGCAAAAATGTTACATGTGTGTGTGGGGAAACTCTTAAGTGTAAGTCACCTATTACTAGGTTGTCCAAGAGTAAAGAATACAGTGCACAAGGCTGGTACTAATATTTCACATGATAGATCGACTCCACAACAACAACAAGAACAACAACAACAACAACACACACACACACACACACACACCCACCCACCCCCCTGGATCTTTATCATCCCAGTCTCCTGTGCAGCTGCATAAATAAGTGAACGAAAAACGTTATCTCAATTAAAACTATCTTAGGAAAGAAAGAGGAATGCTATTTTTCTTTCAAAGGCATGCAGTCGGCTAGAAAAAGACATGATTCTATAACAAATCAAAGTCTTATTTCAGAATGTCCATGTCTATACTATATACAAATAAACCGAATAAAAAGACTTAATTCTATAATGAATCAAAAGTATTACATCAGATTGGTCCATGTCTATACTATACCTAAATAAACCGAGTATTCCTTGTCTGAAATTTCTTCGGTGATGTGGAGAGGAAATATGGGCAAGAGAGAGGGAGACTGACCAAAATAACTCACTGTATCTGGGCCATAGACTAGTCATTTAAATCTAAATCATGTGCACTTATCAGTCTTTTCAGTCACGGTCAAAATATTATAAAATGCATTCAATGTTGATGCAGTCTGGGTACTTAATTCTAGTTTCCACAGTGATACAAAGGCGCCCTTTCCAAAAGGATTCTGAAACCCATGTAAAGAAGAAGAAACAAACATAAACACCTCACACACACACACACCACACACACACACACAAAAGCGTGACAAGGAGACAGCAGACATGTATCACCCAAACTAGTGTGTGGAGTTTTCGCCTCGGTAGAAAACACGGTCACTGGCCTCTGTATGGTGGGCTCGACTAAAAGCAAAACGGTTTTCCCCACCGACACGGATACCGCTGATGTGACAGAGGAAATGCGGCGCTCGCTGAGATAACCGGATGGAAACAGCAGCACGACAAAGGGGCTGGTCTGTTACGCCCTCTGAAGCTCTCGAGGTTACAAACGAATCACGGATGTATGAAAATGAAAATGCCTCACCACCCACAGCCAGCCTAGCTAGCCCGTGGCAGCTGAATGGTGCCGTTGGCTGGAGCACCGAACTCGCCTTCACACGGCTGCCAGTTCAAATCCCGGGTGCCCAGTATGAAAAATGGCCTTTACTCTGCCCATCTTGACGTGTTGTGGTTCCGATGGTATCAGTGGGGCCTTCATGATCACATGCTATATCAAGCGGGTGTCCAGCATCGAGCCGCGAGGTGGCTGTGCCACAGATCACAGCAGAACCTCGGGTATGGATGACATACTGTCCAGCTTGGAGTGGCTTTCACGGCTGTCTAGGAGACGAAATGCACTCCCTACTTTGACACGTTTCATTTTAAAAAAAAAAAAAAAATCTTCACAGACTGCCAGTAAGCTCTGTCCCCAAATACAGGCAGACATAGGGCCCGCCAACGACTGGAACTTTTTTTCCTGGCAAAACTGTGGCCTGCAATGTGCTCCCAGAAGAGGCAGGTCTGCCATCTCTGTAGTTTTTCCAACATCAAATCGAAAAACAGCTTCGCCTCTCCCCTCCCTCCTAAATATTGTTTCTCTTATTTGGTAGAGTGCGGTTCTATGGGGTGGGGGTGGGGGAGGGCACCCTATATTCCCCCAGGTCTATGTTCCCCCCAGGTCTATATTCCCCCAGGGCTATCTTCGCATGGCTCTACGCCATACGAAAGGCTGTGCTTGGGTTCCATTTATACGGGGCCCTTTGAGCGTACAACCTGTCAGCCACTCCACATGTAGTGGCCCTTTCTGTATTAGTAAGTTATTCGTCTTAGGTTCCGTTTGCTTGTTTGTTTCCTTTTGTTCATTTTTACTTTATGCTGTCTCCCTTTTCGCCCACTAACATGTGAAGTAATTTTCAACATGCCTAAGAAGTTCACCTGTGGGAAGAAATGCAAGAAGTTAGGTCTCCTGCCCCCTCCCTAATAGCTCTCCTGAGCCACATTTCCTGAGAGTTAGGTAAGTGGCTTTAAATTCAAATTAAACGATTCCACCAGCATAGACTCTGGCTTATAATGAATGCTATCTGCATATCAGCATATTAATGGTATGTATACTCGATTTCATGCATATTAAACCATGCTAGAAGTGGGATGGCTGGTATAGCCAAAGAAAGTTTAGACGAGGTTGGAATAAGGGCTGACAAGAGGATATGTGTGTGTGTGTGTGTGTGTGTGTGTGTGTGTGTGTGTGTGTGTGTGTGTGTGTAGTGTGTGAGCGAGTGTGTGTGTGTGTGTGTGTGTGTGTGTGTGTGTGTGTGTGTGTGTGTGTGTGTGTGTGTGCTGCAGGGTCAAGGAAAGGGTGTGTTGGTGTTGTAGCATAGGGAAAAGGGTGTCTTTGTGTAGGGTATATAGGTATTGTGTTGATCTATTGAATCAGAACTGGTGTATGTTAGTCTCTTCTGATTATTCTATTGAAAATGTATTTGTACACTTCTGCAATGAATGGCCATATCTGAATCATTGTAAACTGTATCGTTACTTAGTCAAACAGCAAAAACCTTCTTTACACTGGAAAAAAACTTCACACACACACACACAACAAGAACAAAAGCAATTGAGGTCTCATCATGTAAGGTATGTAACATACGCTTCTTTCCTAATACATCTTGAAAAGACACAACAGAGATTGGGGGGGGGGGGGGGGGAAAGCAAAGGCTTTCATCACCAGGTATGGAAAGTAGCCGCCTTTTTTTGAACTGGAAGTAACTTAATCCGTTCCAAAATTAAGGAGGGCTGGAAGAGGGGGGGGGGGGGGGGGGGGGTGAGGGGCACTGACTCCCATGTGAATGACCTGTTCCTCCCGCCAATCTCTTATTCAAATCTTTCATTTTCAAATTCTCTTCCGCACGTCCACTATGCACGAAAGCAACGGACGCTCTACTGGCGTCAAAACCTCCGTAAGATTCTATTTACTTGGATATTTGTATCATTGAAACAACACCGACGACAACAACAAATCTACGAATTGTCTACTTCTGCTTATTTTCTTTGGTCATCTTTTCTTGAAATATCAAGATCAACACTGCTTTGAAAGAACAAAAATAAACTATCGCTCAAACCTATTGCCGAACCTACTGACGTCAAATTCACTTGTACTTATTCTGCTCTGATTTACACCTACAAAGACACCAACGAATGCTACATTTCCATGGTGTAAAGACACCTCCACCCTCCGCCATCACTCCCTCCCTCCCCGGCGCCCTGATTTGTGGCACAGCCTTTCCCTCTTTCAGGCCGTTGCCAAGACGACGCACACGAGAGTATCCTGAGCAGCACAGTGTGGGGCCATACCCACGCACTTGGACCAACATGGGCTTTGACGAGCCCACCACAGGCGCTGAAAATATTCCCTCCTTGTTGTCGAAGAAATAATGCTTCATGTTTTCTAAGACTACAGTTTATTGATACGAAAACACACACACACACACACACACACACACACCTAAAAGACAGCTGGCAAAAGTCTTATGACTGTTTCCATAATTATTGTGGAAGTGAGATATTGTGGCAGTGAGACATTTGTTTCTTGATGGTCGAAGTGAGATATAGGCCTAATTGTGGTGGTGACCGTATGGATAACACGTGGCCCATCGTTCTAAGCAGATTTTAAAATAAAACACAGGAATGGTTAAGCACACAGACAAAGAAAACTCTTGTGTTTTGTGTGTGTGTGTGTGTCTCCACACCCACTGACAAATATAATTTATACTGCTATCTTCCCTTATTCGTTTGACCAAGACCATTCTCTTCGTGTTCCTGTTCTGTGATTTACTGCAAACCTTACGGTGTTACATGAGTATGCAAAACAGAAGTCTCATGTCATACTAATAATAACAGTTATGGTAGTAACAATAACAACAAATCACAATAATGATTGCAAGGTTGTTCTAGGCCGAGGCTAGCGCGATGCTTAAAGCGTGGCAAGACGCATTTCATCAAGCGCCTGTGCCTGAAGGCGCAGACACAAAGAGTTGGGCAGAAATAGTAAAACTGCAGGCAGTCAAGCAACCTGTCAGGTCCTCAACAAACAGGGCAGGGACCTACTCGTTTTTGAGTGAACCAGTATTTTAGGAAGAATAATAATAAGAAATTCAATAGCCTGACGCCCGTTACTGGCCGTGCGGACAAAGGGACTGGTCACTGAAATGACCCCAGCCTCAGGCTGTCTGATCCCTCGTTACATGAAAGTGGACAGGATGGCATTTCTCCGTACTGAAGAAAGACCATGCCAAGAGAAAGTCTTAGTCTGTGCTCCTGAGATAGTGTTGTCTTTGTATTGCCCGTCTATTACAGTCTCTGGTAGATCTAGGCCTGCTTCCCTCAATGCCCCCGCTCCCCCCCCCCCCCCCCCCCTCCCCTCCCGCCCCCTCCCCTAGCCCTCATCCATCTTCACCGCTTACAGCTACCCCCCCCCCCCCCCTTCTTACCCCACCCCCCTTCTTCCCCCTCCCTTCCTCTGCTCTCATTAGCTCGATTTTCCTCCTGACACGCTCATCTAGTCAGACTTCACTAGAAACTTCCTCCTTCCACCTGTGTGCACTGTTTCTTACCGCCAAGGTGACATCCGTAGAACCAAAGATATCCGTGTTTACAGACGAGAGACACAACAAATTCAGTCTTACCTCAAACAGGTTAAACTGATAGAAATGTAGACACAACAAATTCAGTCTTACCTCAAACAGGATAAACTGATAGAAATGTAAGCAAGTAATGCGTTCTTCGGTACAATAATTGTGCATGCAACTCGGACCTCTCAATCTAAAAGAGGTTTTTTTTTTTACTGGCTGTGGGTACCATGAGGAATAACAGACGTCGTTCTGAACTACATGAACTGATGATGTGCAACTCTTTAGTGAAAGCACAATTCATTCTGTGACCACCAATTTTCCTTATCGTCCTCCAGTCCTGTCAATACAAACAGGAAACTTCCTGCTTCAAATGATTTGCGATTTCTGACCTCCACCTTCACTCTTGATGACGTGTCTTTAAATCACAGTTCAAGTTGAAAAGCATGAAAAGCTGAGGTTGCAAGTATTATCACTGCTCACAGAAAAACACTGTGACTGTGCCATCTTATGTACTGAGCCTAGCGACTGCTGAAGTGCATTACCTTCAATTCAACTTGAAACAGCTTGTTTCGATTTCTTGACTATTCGTGCAGTATTTGCACATGCACACACACACCACACTAAGCAGATCATATTCAGCATGCGCTTACTATAAGTCGTCTACTGCTCTTTCCCGTTTCTTCATTCCTTACCAAGAACTTCCAAGTTTACCATTGGTGTTTTGTGTGTGTGTGTGTGTGTGTGTGTGTGTGTTGCATATGTGACCATTTTTAATCCCATCATTAAGGCAGCTACATTCTGTTTTGGGGGATGATGTCTAAACACCAGTGTGAATGTGTTTTATTTTCAAGTTATCCAACACATGATGTCCTTTAATACGAAAAGTGGAATAGAATTTAATTCTCATGCAATATTTCATACGGATGCCTTCATGCACATGACCTCACTTTCAAGTAATCCAAAGAACTAAGTGGGGTTATGAGTTCACACAAGATGTTGACTCCAGATAAAAAAGAAAAAATCTTGCCCAGCTTAGCTGTATCAAGTCTGAATTAAATACCAGATCCTGGAACAAGAGTCTGATGCCTTACTCAATAGGCCAACCAGGTGAGGAATCACCACATCTTTGAAGTTGAAAAACAATTCAAACGGTCTCATGTAAATTTTGTTCTGTTTCTAAAACAAGCAAAAAGCTTTCACAACAATCTAAGAAAGCATGAAAAAAGTTCACTGCATGTCTGGTTTTTAACTTTTTTTGGTACAGACATTTTCATGACACTTGCCAATGTCATCTGTGCGAAATTGAACTTTCTTTTCCCCAAGAATTCTAGGCAACTGGTGGTAAGCAGTTTCATTTTCATAGATTGTCATGTAACACAGTCAGGAACAATGTTTGAGAGAGAGAGAGAGAGAGAGAGAGAAGAGAGAGAAGAGAGAGAGAGAGAGAGAGAGAGAGAGAGAGAGAGAGAGAAAGCGAGAGAGAGAGAGCAAGAGAGAGAGAGAGAAAGCGAGAGAGAGAGGGAGAGAGAGACACAGAGAGACATACAGAGAAATAAAGAAACACTGGCAGAGAGAGAGAGAGAGAGAGAGAGAGAGAGAGAGAGAGAAGAGAGAGAGAGAGAGAGAGAGAGAGAGAGACACAGACAGACAGACAGACAGACACACACACACACACACAGACAGTGACAAAGAGAGAAAGACTTTGTTCATCAAACACATGCCTCTTAATTGTAATCTATTATGCAGTAGTTTCTTACTGCTTTAGGAACAGGCAATAGAAATCAAATCCCCACCTCCCCCTTCACTTTCCATCCCCCTCTCCAAAGGAAAATAAGAATTCAACAGGAAAAAAGGAAATATGACATTCGCTAAAACTGAAACACACACACACACACATACATACACAAAATGTTAATTTCAAAAACAATCCATGGCATATTTTGATCTGAACTGCAGCACGGCAACTTGAAAAAAGATCAATAAGCTGAGGATTTCATACTTTGCCTGTCAAATATGCATATTTTACTGTGTGAAATTCAATATCCATCACAGCAACATGATTATGAGGAATCATCACATCTTCTTTCCAGTTAAATTTTTCTCCTCTTTTTTATGTTCTCACGTAAATTTTGTTCTCTTATGTTTCTAAACCAAGCAAATGGCTTACACAAAGGCCTGGGAAAGCACGGCATGCCTGGTTGTAACTTGTTTGTGTGTGCATAAATTAGATTTTTTTTCACAAGACTGGCTGATTTATTGATCTGCTGATGTCTCCAAGGGAAATCGAAGTTTCCTCCCAAGAATTCTATCCAGCTGGTGTTTAGCACTTTCATTTTCTTTAATTGTAATGTAACACGTCCGGGAACAATTTCTGAGAGAGACACACACAGACAGACAGAGACAGACGGAGAGAGAGAGAGAGACGGAGGGAGGGAGAAAAAGACAGACATACAGAATACTTAGGCAAATACAGAGAGAGAGGGAGAGGGAGGGAGGAGTGACTGAAGAGAGAGATGTATAGTGAGACAGACAAATATACAGACAGAGACAAAGAAAGAGAGAGAGAGAGAGAGAGAGAGAGAGAGAGAGAGAGAGAGAGAGACAGACAGACAGACAGAGAGAAAGAGAAAGCGACAGACACACACAGACAGAGCATGCAAACTTTGTCCATGGAACTCATATTCATAGACTGTGAATTTTTTTGCAGTGATTTCTTCTTGTTTTCAGAACAGACAATAAAAATGACATCCCCACACTGCATCACCTGCCATCCACCCTGCCTCAATTAAAAAAAGAAGATGACAAGGAAAAATATGACAGAGACTTCTTGATTACTGATCACAACCCTATAGCAACTATCAAGTCTATGCACATTAATTTTTAGTCACAACAGTTGTTCACAAACACAAAAATATCAACAGCATACAAAGACCAGAGACCCTGTTATTACATTATTCAAATTTCAACATCACACTAAAGAAATTGTTACTACTACAGTAGTAGTGAAAAGAGGGAAACAACAAATCTATGGTAAAGTCATACACACATAAACACACAATCAACAACAAATCTATGGTAAAGTCATACACACATAAACACACAATCAGCACCAAATCTATGGTAAAGTCATACACACATAAACACACAATCAGCAACCAAATCTATGGTGAAGTCATACACACATAAACACACAATCAGCACCAAATCTATGGTGAAGTCATACACACATAAACACACAATCAGCACCAAATCTATGGTGAAGTCATACACACATAAACACACAATCAGCCCCCAAATCTATGGTGAAGTCATACACACATAAACACACAATCAGCAACAAATCTATGGTGAAGTCATACCACATAACACACAATCACAACAAATCTATGGTAAAGTCATACACACATAAACACACAATCAGCAACAAATCTATGGTGAAGTCATACACACATAAACACACAATCAACAACAAATCTATGGTGAAGTCATACATCATGAACACACAATCAACAACAAATCTATGGTGAAGTCATACAACATGAACACACAATCAACAACAAATCTATGGTGAAGTCATACACACATAAACACACACTCAACTCACCATGAGCACCAACTGCCTGAGACTTCCAGTCTGCCATGTTATCAATGATGATTTTGCTGATCAGGTCACGCAGATTCTTATGGAAACCATCTGCAGAGAACAAAGAAAAGTGCTCTCATGTACGCGACTTATACATGTGCGTGTGCGTGTGTGTGTGGTGTGTGTGTGTGTGTGTGGTGTGCGTGCGCGCGTGTGAGTACATGTGTAGTGTTTGCATGCATATGCATGCTAGTGTATGTTACTGTGTTCATGTGTGTAAACGAAAATAAGAAAAAACACAGTGTGTGTGTCCATGATGAAGAAACATTAGTGGTTCGTTCACTGCAGTCATAAATCAAGTTGTAAACGAATTCATCACCAAAGGATCGTCACTCTAATCAATGTTAACTGAAATGTCTGCATTTATTTCTACAGCTTTTGCGACTTCAGTATATGTGCTCGTTGGTACCCTGCTTAGGTCTGAATCAAAATTTCAAAGTCTGAACCCTCTCTAAGTTAGAGATGTTTGCATTAATCAGCTAGTCAAATCAGTGTGCTGCCACAGATGACTGCGGGGTTAAGACAGGGCTGTCTGCTGGGCACCCTGCAAGCTAGCTGTATTGCCACAGTCACACCCGTTTTTAGTTCATGGGGAGTTTTACACATAGGGAGTGAGAAAATGAGATGGCTCAAAGTGAAAATACGGGGAAGGGGGGTGGGGGTGGTAGAAAGTGGTAGTGGGGGAGTGGAGAGGAGGAGCAGAGACAGTCTGTGGATGTGGGAGCAAATAAACACTTTGTACTGGATAGTCCTTGGGGAGAGTCGGGGAGGACTAAAGCAGAGTGAAAATGACAGGAAAGGGGAGTAGGGTGGGATTTGGGCTATGTGCCATGAGGGAGAAGGTTCTGAAATTGAGTCTGTGTAGACCACTACTGTGGTACTTCATTTATTGCAGTTACACACAAACACCTCACTGTATATATGGGTGTATTTCTGTGTGTGTGTGTGTGTGTGTGTGTGTGTGTGTGTGTGTGTGTGTGTGTGTGTTTGCGCATGTGTGTGTGTGTGTGTGTGTGTGTGTGTGTGTGTGTGTGTGTGTGTGTGTGAGAGAGAGAGAGAGAGAGAGAGAGAGAGAGAGAGAGAGAGAGAGAGAGAGAGAGAGAGAGAATGAGAGACTCAGAGAGAGAGAGAGAGTGTGTGTGTGTGGAGGGATGTGCGTGTGTGTAAGCATATATGATATGTGTATGTGTGTGTGTGTGTGCATGTGTGTGTGCATGTGCACGCGCGCATATGCATACCCAAGTGAAGCAAAGGTTACATGCTAGTGGCAACATAAAGTACCTGGGAACAAGGCCACAATGTCATGTGGATCTGTTGAACCTTGGAATACTGCTTGCTTCAGGATCGAACCCAGACTCAGGACAAACTAAGGAGGAAGAATAGAGAAAATAATTATCATTGTTTCATATATATTTAAGAATGATTCCTGGAATGTGACAGAATAATGTAGATATTTACTGGTTACATCAGTTTTGGTCTCACATGACGTTCAGCTCATAGAAGAATTGGAACAGCATGAGTGCTTGCATTTCTCGACATCCTAGTAAAAAATATGACGATGACAGAACGATCCCAAACCTCTCCAATCATAGCATGATATCAAGTCTGACCAGCTTTATGTGACAGGAACCTATTGCACATAGTCTATACAATTTATATTCTCCATGTCAAAAAATCTTAAAGTCAAATCATAGCACTACCAAGTCTTGAAATTTTTAATCTGCATATTCCAACAATGCAAGGTGCATAGCATAAAACAGAAATGTTCTTACACAGGAAAAAAATGTTGGAAGACCCAAAGCAAGAGACCAATAAACATGAAAAAGTAGGAAGAGTAACACTTTCATTACAAGGAAACAAAATGCATGAATTCAGCACATGTTATCAAAATGGAGCCGCATACATGGAGTGATAAAGTTATGATACTACCTGTCTATCTACCTATCAAAGAGAGTGAGAGAGAGAGAGAGAGATCCTTTGACTCCATGCAGCTTAGCCAGGGTTACCCATTTCCCCCAACATCCATCCGCCCTCCCATCTCTTTCTGTATGTTAAGTCTGCAAACACTCCCCATTTACTTATCGTTTACCTTCACCACCAACTTTATGTAAAAAAAAAAGCACTGCAAGCAGAGAGAGAGAGAGAGAGAGAGAGAGAGAGAGAGAGAGAGAGAGAGAGAGAATGATAAAGTGTGCTCTTGTAAGTGAGCATTTTAATTTTAAACTGTACTCTTACAGTCCACTCTTCTCTCACATTGCCCTCCCTCCCCCAACCCCTCTTCTCCCAATCCAGTGCACCTCCCCCCATCCCTCCACCACCACCAACTATCCTAACTTAAGGGTTGGGAGTCTGGTCAGACAATCAAGCTTCTGTGTGATGCTAGTAAAGTCATGACTGGAGAGACTGTATTCCTGCACCCTTCCCTCCACTTCCCCCTCTTGTGTGTGTAGTGAAAGAGAAAGTGAGAGGCTGAGCTTGGCTGCAAGCAGACTTGAGAGAGCACTGATTGCTTGGGTTATGCAAGCCTTTCACATCCATGGTGTCATTCAATGTCTTTGGACCCTCCTCCCAGCAGAACTCAAACTCAATTAATTACTCACTGTTGGAGCCTGTTCACCCTCAGAAAGTTAGCTTTCAATCTACAGTGGCAACTGAAGACCACATGACCTTAGTTTGATGGTGAAATCCAAAGTGGTTTCCTTCCTTATTTGCTGTAGGGGTCCATCCCTATCTATGAACACTATTAGAAATTTTGGTGGCAATTTGCTTTTATAGATGCGCGTGCACGAGCGCGCACACACACAGAGATACACATGACATACATCGATCAATCTATCTATATCTAGCTATGTCCCAAAATGAAGGCACTTTTTTTTTATAGTGCCTCTTCTCTCCTATAATCCACAAATTTAATATATTTGGTTTAAACTTACGATTTGAGCCTGCTCCTGAGTTAGCTTTAGAGTTTGTTGACAGTAAGTGAGAAGAGTATCAGGAATCTGCGTACTGTTTCTGTTCACAGCTGTGAACACATCACGGCACAGCTTAACCACCTCACCCTTAGATGATGCCTGGAACAACCACATAGTCAAACAAGAAATGTCAAGTTATTATGGAATGATGATTGAGGATAATAGCAGAAAAGAAGGCTAAAATAAAGGGAGCAGAAAGTTTTTTTTTAGTTTAAGAATATTAAGAAGAGAGCAAGATGAACTGGAGCTGGATGGTGGTTGAAAGAAGCTATGTTAAACTCTCGCAAAATTTACAGTAATAGAAGAAAAGCAAACTATACTAATAATCTGCAGGATGACATGTGTGTGGATATAGCTGAGTTAATCAAGATGAAGGAGATACCCTTGGAACCATCAGAGCTGGTAATGTGGACATCCATGAAGTAAAATTTAATTAATATGTTTCTTTGGGACTTAAGATGCTTTCATAAACTTGGACATTACTTTAATTTTGTACATAATTCTAAGCCTGAACGCAAACAGTTGAATCAGTTTAGACCAAAGACTTCAAAATGTCATTATGTTATAAATGAATCTTTTATTCATAGCTCTTTCAACTTTGAAAACTGTAATTTTACCTAAAATGAGCTTTCATGCATTAAACTAAAATTGCCGTTTAGACTGCTTAATAAAGAAGATGAACTTCAAATCAAAGGCTTGTTCTAAGCCTGCTGACCAGGCAGCATGTCTATACTAATATATGGTTCTTTGATGTATATTACATTAAAAGACATGGGGAGGTTTAAGCATTGGGGACATTTGGTAGGTATAGGTAGTGGGACTTTTTGCGTAAGCCTTTTTGGCTTTTATAATGTCCCTTACACATTTGGGTCTGGCTATTGTATGTACGACTGTTGAAAGTCCCAGTGCAGAAGCCACCACTTTGAAATTTGTGTTCATCTTGTTAATTCGCGTTCTCAAGAAAGAAGCTATTCAATGGCGTCCTCACGTGTGGGGTGACTATAACTGGCAATAATTACAGTAATTGTTATAATAAATCGAAGGTTAAATTTACCATCGTTAAAGTTCCGACGAATAAGGGGAGACTTTATTGAGACTTACAAGCTATTTAAGGGACTTAACAGTACAAATTTTAACACATTTTTTCAACTAACCTCTAATCAAATTACAAGAAATTCTGATAACAAAATCCAAATTAAATAATGTCGCACTAATATTAGAAAATTTCCATTTAGTAACAGAGTGGAACAAACTACCTGCACACATTAAAAAAGCAAAAGATTTGAATACTTTTAAAAACCTTCTGGATACTAACGCTGAGTTAAATATGTTAAAATTTCAATTTGATTGATAGAATAGAAGATTAACCACCTCACCCTTAGATGATGCCTGGGAACAACCACAAAGTCAAACAAGAAATGTCAAGTTATTATGGAATGATGATTGAGGATAATAGCAGAAAAGAAGGCTAAAATAAAGGGAGCAGAAAGTTTTTTTTTAGTTTAAGAATATTAAGAAGAGCTATCCTGAGCATATGCATGCATTAAGCAACCAATGTTTATGAAATAAGATGATTGGGACACAAAAAGCTGTGAGGCTATCAAAGTCCCAAGTGAACTGAACTGAACTGAACATGAGTTGGGGGTGTGACCAAAACCTTTAACATCGAACAGGTTGATGGTTTGAGCAAATGAAAATAATAAGACTTAAATCAAATGAACAAAACATGCAAAACCCCACCTTAAGCAAGCATTCTAGGCTGCCGTAATCACAAGTCATTGTAAAATAAATAAAAAGTATACAATTCTATAAAGTCGTCTGCTGTATAAACATCAATGTGTGACCGGAAGTACGGATGGTAAGTTTCCGATTTATTTCGGGAATGAGCCGAAAAGACCCGAAGAGTTTACGACACCTTCCGTTTCTATTTACCGCCAAAACCAATGACATCATACCTTACTACGCATGCGTGAAAATCATTTATGAAAATTAGGAACGGTCTAAACCAATCGATGACTTCGTTTCCATCACATGATCACATTATGAGCCGGCTTTGGGCGGGAATCTGAACAGCCAACCTCTCTTCATTCTCTCTTTGTTCATCACCAACCGGAGAAGTGTGCGCGCTGTCGTGTAGCTGGAGAAAAAAAATTATTGATCAACAAACATATCAACATGCCCGGTGAAAAGTAAGTTTTAAATTACTTAGGACATGATGAAAAGTAGGTATCTGCATAATATTTAGTTCCTTGGTTGGTATTTGTCTAATTTTGGGTTGATTTTTTTCCTAGTCCTATCTCTTTGGCCGAGTCTTTAACAAAGACTGTCGGTAGCACATCGGCATGTGTGTGAGGCCTAAAGCTAAGCTTGCACATCGGACAAGATGCGAGAAGCCAACTCGGTTGTTTTCGTTAACCGCTGTTGGTAATTTTAACATAGTCTCTGGTTTTATGTCAACTAGGCCTACTAAACAAAGAAAATTTAAGCAATGTAAACTTTGTCAGTGAAATGAGAGGTGATTTTTTAATTTTTTTTTAATTTTTATTTTTTTAAAGAGTTTGCAATGTTAGGCCAATCTGTGATAATGCATGTGGAAAGGCTAGTGGGGAGCTGGTGTCGATTGATCATAGCTTTCTCAACCAGACCGGCGCTCCTTGCGCGCAGCTTGCTAAGCTGTTGTGCCGGCTGTCAGCTTTTTGATGAATGTGGAATTTTAATCATGTAGTATATTTTCGTTCCGTCCGGATACAAGTTTGTTCGGATACAAGTAGGCCTAATGCCGATTCGACGAAACTAAAGGCACATCTTTGATGGCGTTGAGTAAAATCGATGGGGGGGGGGGGGGGGGGGGGGGGGCTGCTGCTAAGTGGCTTGAATCTAGCCTGTAGGCCTAGTTGTATATTTTAAAAACTTTTTTAAAAATTAAAACGCGCCAATAAAAACGTATCGTAAACATTGTCTAGAAAGCTGTTTTGTACGAATTCATCTTATTGCCAGATAGCCTGAAACATTTAGGCTAGCCTACGTCTCGGAAGTTCGGCCAAAGAAAGCTCCCCTGAGTTCCATTTTGTATTTTTAAAACGCGATTTTATTCTTTAAAAAACAAGCATTGTCCAGAATTAAAAAAAATTGATACGACAGTTTTGAGATCTGCATATTGACGATTTTCGATTTTAACTTCCCAGATATTTTACTGTTACCTGGGCCTGGATTTGGCCATTGCTTTTAACTTCTTGATATATCGAGTGCGACCCTTGTTGCCAAATTTGCTCCAGGGGCCAACAGTCTGAGTCGCACTATTTTATGTTATTTTATTTTACTTAACATGCGCGCTGGTGAACTATAGCCTACTCGTTTTTGAGTGAACCAGTATTTTAGGAAGAAGAAGAATTCGAAAGCTATTTTGAAAGACTTTCATTCTTGCCAGATTGCCGTAAATGATTTTGTCTTTGAAGTTTGGTCCAAAAGAAGCCACCGAGTTCCAGTTTGCTTTGAACTACTTCGATTCGCGCTCACAGGAACAGAAGCAGCGATGTGCATGAGAACGCGAATCAAAGCCGTTGAGAGAGACGGGGGAGGGGAGGGGAGGGGGGATACAACCTGGTTATTGCCCCAATGTATTTGCTGTTTAGTCAGGGGCATAGGTCCGTTGTAGAAGCGAAGAGATTTTGACAGAAGGAAGGGCTGGTCAGCATGGGGGAGGTAGGCCTATAGGCCACTGAATTAATTTTTTTTTTTTTTTTTTTTTTTTTGAGTTTGGCAATGTTAGGCCAATTTATATGCATGCGGAGTTTGCAATTTGAGTCACATGGAAACATAAAGCAGTTGCCTGTGACGTCTGCAATACATGGTATCACACTAAATGTATGTTAATGAATTCAGTTTATGAAGCATTGTGCAATAGTGATAGGCCCTATATCTTGGACTTGTTTTACCTGCGGGCTTCCAAACTTTAGTTCGAGACTTTTTGAAGATTCTATTGAGACTGCAGCTCAGAAAGCAACCGTTTTGACCCTATCTCACCAGACCGATCCCCAAAGAAAACTTGAAATTTTGTCCTAAGTTTGCATCCACCCCTGATTCTAAAACGGATAAAATCCCAAATCATAAAGTGCAACTGAACCCCAAATCATTAAGAGAAAAAGATAAACTTAAATGCATAGTCGTAAATTTTCAATCTTTATCAAGAAAAAGGAAGAACTCAGTAATTTAGTCACCGAAAAAAACATTGATGTTGTAATTGGAACAGAAACTTGGCTTGAAAACTGGAACATCCAGCAGTGAACTTCTAATGGAGGATTTTGATATTTATAGAAAGGACAGACTTGGAAAAAGAGGTGGGGGGGGAGTCTTGATTGCCATTAGGAAGAACTTAGCCAGTGAGTTTTTATATCGAGGCAAAAATCGTGATAAGTTTATTTTGTAGGATTAATTTTAAGAATAAGAGACCTGTCATTGTTGGATCAGTTTACAGACCTCCAGACTCGGATGAAATGTATGTTCGTCTATCTGCAGAGACATTTCTAACATTGTTTTGGCCAATAGGAAGGCAATATTATGGATTGGTGGAGACTTTAACTTACCAGATATTGATTGGGGTGAAGATGCCATACTTGGTAATCAATACAGTAAAAATATTAATACTCAGTTTTTTGATACCACCAAAGACCTTGGATTAGTGCAGTCAGTTGAAGCACCAACTCGTAAGGCATTCCTGGATTTATTTTTTACCAATTGTCCAGGCGCTTTAGGCAATCGGGAATTAATTGCAGGCCTGGGTGATCATGACATAAGTCTCTTAGCAACTTTCAACCTTTCGAAGAAAACCCGCTAAACGTACCATCAGACTCTGGAACCAAGCAGATTTACCAAAATTGCGCAGGGATACTCATGATTTCAGTCGTCTTTTTTTGAGGTCCCATAGTGTTAAAGATAATGTCAGTGACCTTTGGAAGTGTATAAAAACTAACTTCGAATTTATTATGGATGACAACATACCTACTAAAATAACTTCAAGCAAGAACCACCAGCCATGGATTACTACAAAAAACTAAACGTTTGTTGAGAAGGAAACATCGTTTCTTTAAGAAATTGAAACTACATCCTAATTCAGAAAGATTACTGGTTAGGTATAAACATTAAGAGAAGGTGTCAGAGGGAATGTAGGCTTGCTCACTCCAATTATGTTAATTCGATGATTTCAGAAGGTGATCATCAAAACAAGAAATTATGGTCTTACATAAGGAGTAAGAGACAGGACAACATGGGATTCCAGACCTGAGAAACAACCAGAATAACCTAATACAGGACCCTGAAGGGAAAGCAAACTTACTAAACAAGCAGTTTTGTTCAGTTTTCTCAAATCCTAAACCTTTAACGTTAGACTAAAGGATGATGATAAACTCCCTGAAATGCAAAACATCAAAGTAAACAAAGCAGGAGTATTTAAGTTACTGACCAACATCAATGAAAACAAAGCTACTGGTCCCGATGGCGTTCCTGGCAAGCTCTTAAATTATGTGCCAATGAATTGAGGTATACCAACTACTTTTGGGCTTCGTATGCAGCCTCATGTGGGGGAATGCGGGTATAGACCTGGGAGTAGTTTCCGATTTTTCCAAGTTTCCGGATCAACCTCCATGGACCTTTTTCACACCAGAGATTCGTTTTGATCTTGCAGCTTTCCGTAAGGAGTCTACCAGCTCTCTGGCGTACAAGGCTTTGTATGCCGAGCTCTGTTCCAAGTTCCCATCGGCATCCTATCAAACAGTTTTCACAGACGGTTCCAAGTCTGAGGATGGAGTGGCCTGTGCAGCTACTGCCCTGGGGCTCCTTCTCAGATATTGTTGGAACATATACATTCAGATGCTTCTGTCTATTCTGCTGAACTTACTGCTCTAGTACTGGCTTTGAAGATAATCTCCCATTCTTCGAGGAGGGACTTTCTGGTTCTGTCGGATTCGCTGTCAGCTTTGGAGGCCATAGCTGGCCGCAACCTTCAGCATCCAGAACTTTTACTTTTTTTTGAACTTTTTAGCAAGTTGAAGGCGGACGGTTACAACATTACTCTTGCTTGGGTTCCTGGCCATGTTGGCATCGGCGGGAACGAAATGGTTGATCGTTTAGCCAAGAACGCCACAAGAGAGAAACTGTCCAACACTTATATCCCCCGCTCAGATGTGAAACCCAAAATTAACGATTATGTGAGAGACCTCTGGCAGGAGGATTGGAACACACAGACGAATAACAAACTCTTTCAGATCCGTCCAAACCTTAAGGACTTCCTCCCATCCACGTCGGGAGGTCGTAAAGAGGAAACGGTTCTGTGCCGGCTGCACACCGGCCATTCGTATTTTACCCATGCTTACCTTTTAAAGAGTGAAGAAGCTCCGTGGTGCATTCATGTCATGCGCCGCTCACCATGAAACATGTTCTTTTAGAGTGTTGGGACTTGCACGATGTGAGACACAAACATTTTACAGCGGAGTCCATGAAGATCCTGTTCAGGGATGTCCCGCCTGATGTGATCCTTGAGTTTTTGAGAGAGATTAACATTTTTCATCTGCTTTAAGATTTTACGGAAGAAAGATTTTTAACAAAGTTTCTGGTACGTTTGTAGACGATGTCATTTAATGAGATGTATGAAAGTGTTTTTTTTTTTTTTTTTTTTTTTTTTTTTTTTTTTTTTTTTTTTTATGACTGGTGAGTTGATTTTAACGTGGTGACAGCCCTGATATGGCCCCTTGCGGTCGGCTGGGCTATAAGCAACATTATCTTATCTTATCTAAGCTTCACTGGACCAGGGAGTGATACCTGATGAGTGGCGAGATGCGAGCACAGGCATGGTACATGTTCGCGGAAATCCGCGGGAAAAAAAAGAAAGAAAAAAAACGAGCCGTGCCCGACGAGATCGGCCTACTTAGTTCGTTTCAGGTCATTCACTTCAAGCCTTCGTCTCGCGAGAAGTAGCATTGAGCAGGACTACTTCCGCGCATGCGCTTTCGTGACATTCGCCACTGCTTTCCGCTCTGGGTCGACGTGATCGAATTTGAACAAGATTAAAGAAAAAGAAGGAAAAAATAATGCCAGAGCGTACATAGTTCCGCGAAATTCTGCGACAGGAGATATTGATGCTGGTGTGGCAAACAAATGGCGATGGGATTGGCTGAACAGGAGCCACGAAAATGAAACGTTTTCGTCGTGCTTGGAACAGTTGGTAGACTTACCACCACATTTTGGAGAAAGAAAAAGTTTGAACTGTTCCAGAAGGAACACATTTGGCTGGCTTCAAAGAGAAAAGCCATTGAACATTACAGACAGGAGGCAAAGAGAATGAGGTTTGGACATTACAAAAAGTAGGCTCTGCTCGTGAAGCAGATGGCTGAGAAATCGGGCAAAAGTAGTCTTCATCTCGTTCACATTGCTTGCACTGAAGAGGCACATAACTTAAAATTTGTACGTTAAAAGAGACACAAAACTCATTTTGTACTGTATTCAGATAGATGTAAAAAGTAAAAGGAGTAACTAATGTAGAGGAGACGGATCATAAAAGAATTGAACATGGTAAACAAAACTGGAATTCAAGACATGAATAGACCACTACTTTGCTGTGCTGTGTTGGTGGTGCTGGACATGATGACCAAAGTTGTGCAAAATGAGGGGTCTCCTGTGTGTACACTGTGTGTGTGCTTCACTGACATTGAAAGTAAAACGTTTACAATTTGCAAGGATGAGAACAGTTCCGCCGAAAAAAAAAAAAAAGCTATCGCGATTTTCTTTGCTCCAATCTCGGCGAGACGCCTCCGGCGAGATTACTCTAGGCTTATACCCAAATGGGCTGGTTTTTATTCGGTTGACTCGGCCAACCACTGCACATCCGCTTACAGCGCCGATCGACCGAGTGTCATCTGTGATTCATGGCGTCGAACGAAATCGCAAAAAAAAAAAAAAAAAAAAATCCCAACGGTTGGAAAGAAAACTGGCTCGAGGAAGAGGTGTGTGTGGGGGTAGAGTTAGAGATAGCATATGCAAAAGCAGTAACGAGCAGGCGTTATGTCTAGCTTGCAACAAGAAAATCAGCTTCGGAAGTCGTGGCTTCATTACGATTGCTGACCACATGAAACGCCTGGTTCACAGGCAGCGTGTGTCGCTGCATTGAAGAACAATTAAACTTTGGAAAGTAAGCTGTTGGTGATTTTGCTCTCTTCTTTGTTATATTTTATCATTCATTTGCAATGGTCAAACTATCTCAGTTAGCTGAAACATTCGTCATTTGATTTATGTTAAACAAAACCTAGACGTCTAGTTACTAATAATAGAACCAGGGCCAAGGCAGGTAATTTTCGGAAAAACCCATTTCTTACGTAAATCGACCAGCCACAAACGCAGAGAGCCCTTATTAAAACCATTTGCATGTTTGACAAAAAACAAAAACAAAAGAAAAGAAAAAAAAACCCTCAGAATTTGAGGTTTGAATTGAAGGCTAGAAACATATTTTGATGGTTTTAAATGTGGATTTATCTTTATATATTAAAAAAATGCTTCGTCTTCAGGGGGCCCTGCCCTGACCCCCGCAGGGACGTTGCCCCTTGACCCCACTGGGGCTCTGCCCCCAGACCCCCAACAGAAAAATCTCCTCTGCTTTTTAAAAATCTGTTCTCATCCCTAAATTTGACTTTATGTATGCTACCTAAAGCAATGTAGATATGTACTCATTTTT
Source organism: Conus ventricosus (assembly GCA_018398815.1). Taxonomy (NCBI): domain Eukaryota; kingdom Metazoa; phylum Mollusca; class Gastropoda; order Neogastropoda; family Conidae; genus Conus; species Conus ventricosus. The sequence continues at coordinate 14,127,330 of CM031616.1, read as the reverse complement.
GCTATGTGACTACTTGGGTTTAAAACCTCCTTTGGGTTGAAGGAAGGACTGATAAAGTGATTTAGGAGAGCTTATTTTGTGGCAGAAATTGCTTAGTATGAAGAACTGAAATTAGTTCAAGGAGAGGCTTTTTTTACAGGCTAGAATTGCTGAAAAACCTTCAGCTTCAGGGGCGCGCCCCCTGACCCTCACAAGGGGCTCTGCCCTTGACCCCGCCAGGGCCACCGCCCCTGGACCCCCAAACATTTTCAGGGGAAAATGATTTTCCTTCCAGTACCATGCCTGGAGCATTGTTCCCTTATTCAAAAAGGGTGACAAAACAAAAGCAGAGAACTATAGACCTGTATTTTCTTACATCCCTATCAGCTAAACTACTTGAACACATAAATATAGTAGCATAATGGACCATCTTGACAAATATGACTTATTAAATAACGCCAGCATGGTTTTAGACAGCGAAGGAGTTGTGAGACTCAACTTAACAACTCTCAATGATTTTAATAACTGTCTTAACAACAGACAGCAAATGGATGCAATTTTATTAGGCTTTCTAAAGCCTTTGATAAGGTTGACCATGAGGGCCTGCTGCTTAATTCTTTCCAGCCGAGCACAGCGCTCATTCCCTGGCGCCGCGCACGGCGTTCATTCCCTGCCGACGCACAGATTTGACCACTTTTTAATTTATTTTTACGGTAGCTCTACAACAACTGACGGTCTTGTGTTAGGTGTCACAGGAAAGAACAAACACTCAACTCCAATCATCACCAGATCCACTTTGTAATACGATTTCAAGCGCTTCATTGCACGAGAACTTGCTACCACCCCTTTGCCTGACCGACATGTTTTCTGGGACAGGAAATACGTGGCGTGCGCCATCAGTTCCTTTGTTTCAAAGCTGCCGGGGTCAGCCAAGTTCACAATAGGCCACTGAAAGTATGGTCGACAACTCGTTCCAACATCCCCAAGACTAGTTACAGAGGTTATTTCCCTTTGACCATTTCATGGAAAGTGTAGGAATTTTTTATGTTCCCGTCATCTGATTGTGGACGACACGGCAGACTGTACTGCTGTCTGTCCGTCATCCGGACTTGGACGACGCGCCTCAAGGGAGAGAAATCCTGTCGTCCACTTTTGTCACGACTCGGCTGGTAAAGGTTAACCCTCTGCCTACCGCATGACTTTGTGCTATATGACTATGAGAATACCATGCCAAGAGAGGTAACTCCGCAACACATATACACACTTGCCATAAAGAAACCTCAACAGAAAATTTGTTTTTAACTTATCTATTCTGTAAAAGTAATGAAAAAAATTCAAAGACATCACTCCATCCAAAACAGCCATTTTCCCCCCATATATAATGAACTGGTACACGAGGGAAAAAAACAAACGAACAGACTAACTGTACTTCGGTGTTCTCGGTGCTAAAACAATTTTCCCTAAATTCACTGTACCCACAGAACGTCGTGGATTAGGAGCACAGAGTGATTTTCCAAGTCTAAACAAAGTACTGAAACCTTCAGGAACAAAATAAAGTCATTCTGTGTGGTATGCACACTAAATAATCAACTTTTGTTGTGAAGCAAAAAACAACCACCCAAACTTCAACAATTTTGTTAAACTGAAGGCATCACATACAAGATTTGTCTTCTAACTACTGAGGGGAAAAAATAACAAGAACAGATTACTGAATACTGGGCTATAGATTGTGATGGAATTCAACAAAAATGTGCTTTTGCACAAGTGCACTGAGCAACCCCTTCCTCTCCCCCCAACACAACACACACACACACACACTGGTGATGATGTACCTCTTATCCGGCTCCTCTTTGCTTTTTGATAAACAGGCAGTTTTTATTTCAGGCCAGAGTTTATGTTCATCCTTTTCTGCTTGCTTTTGTGCAGCAAATAAATTTGTTTCTCGTTAAGTCTGCCAAAATTCTTCTGAAATCAAAAGGCTAAAGGTGATGCTCCTACAGGCAAATCGTGGGACACACCCACTGACTGACCCAGTTTCCTGGCTATCAAAACAAGGGAAACTTTTGGGGGGCTTCACTTTTTGTAGCCAACCACTCCAGTCAAAAATTAAAGAATCTCCAGCAAGTTTTGTTTTTCGAATTTTCTTTTTTGGGGGGTCTGGGCCCAGCAGCAATGGGCTATTCAACGTCGTCATTATCATCGCCTGAATCATTCTTGATTCCGGCCTCAAAATCAGTCGGCAGTCGATCTTTATTCATAACTAGGTCAAGATTGACGTCCGAATCATCTTGGTTCAAATCTTCTTCAAAAGTGTAGCCCGCAAATACGCTCTCTTCATCAATATCACTTCAGAAAATGAATTCTGCAAGTTGCATAGTTACTTGATCCGCCATTTTCCCAGAAAATCTTCGAAAAAAATCCGAAATTTGAAAATTCACAGCAGTGAAACTACTCCACCAAAACTCATGCAACAAAAACCAAAATGGCCTCCAGAAACGGAAGTACCGGAAGACTTCTGTCGCAATTGCATTCTGGGATATGCGATGGTGAAAGCGAAAGTCATTGACCGAGTATTCAGTGGTCGATCCGGTATTCAGAAAGAGGAAATCTCGCGGTCGATCTGGTAGGCATTGGGTTAAATTAGAACACATTGGCATTGGCGGTTCTTTGCTAAAAATAGGCTAGATCATTTCTCGTTGGGAGAACGCAGAAAGTTGTTGTGGTAGGGTCGTCATCCCATTGTAAACCAGTCTTGTCAGGTGTACCACAGGGAACTGTTCTGGGGCCCTTGTTTTTCTTAATTTATATAAATGACATAAGTAGAAATCTCTCTCCTGGAACTACTATAAGGCTTTTTGCAGATGACAGCTTAGTATATAGAGCAATCAGAAGCAAGAATGATACACGCATTCTACAAGATCTAAACGCTTTACTAGAGTGGGAAAGAACTTGGAAAATGGAATTTCATCCCCAAAAGTGCCAAGTGTTGCGTATATGTAACAAACGCTCACCAATTAGATCAGATTATTCTATCCATAATACTATTCTTAAAGAAACTGATGCTGCAAAATATTTAGGCGTGATTATAGATAGTCGTCTCAAATGGAAAGAACATTACAATTTAGTATGTAAGAAAGCAAATAACATCTTAGCTTTCTTATACAGGAATATCAATGACTGCCCCCAAAAGGTTAAAGACGTCTGCTACAAAACACTGGTTAGACCAGTACTGGAATATGGTTGCTCAGTTTGGGATCCTTACCATCTAAAGGACATTGATAACCTCGAAAAGATTTAGAAGAGAGCAGCACGGTTCGTAACAGGGAACCACATCAGAGAAAAGGGGAATACTAGGAAGAACATGAGGAAATTAGAATGGAAACCCTTAGAAAGAGAAGAGCTTTTATCAAACTTTTACATCTTCTTCAAAGGCAGAGCTAAAGTAATCGATATTCCAATGGAACAACTAGTATTGAATAAAAGTAGCACCAGGAGTGGCGGTCAATGTTATACCATACCTGCATCAAATATTGACAGCCACTTGCATTCTTTTTATCCCAGTTCTGTACGGCTGTGGAACTCGCTGCCGGGTGCCATCAAGATTACCACAAATGCAATCTCATTTAAAAAAACAAATTGATTCGACAGTTTTGAGATCTGCATATTGACGATTTTCTATTTTTACTTCCCCAGATATTTTACTATTACCTGGGCCTGAATTTGGCCATTGCTTTTAACTTCTTGAATATCGAGTGCGACCCCTTGTTGCCAAATTTGCTCCAGTGGCCTGAGTCGCACTGTTTTATGTTATTTTATTTTACTTTTTAACATGCTCGCTGGTGACCTCCTCGTTTTTGAGTGAACCAGTATTTTAGGAAGAAGAAGACATAGAAATGGAAGGGTTTTTTTAGGGATAGTTGAGAGAAGGCCCTAAACTTGTGCTAGGGTAAGCTGACAGATCTGAAGGTTAATCTGACTGAAGGTGTTTCAGCTATAGACACTGGAAAATAAGTATTCAGACTTCTTTATCCATACAATTTTGTATGTGTTGGTGTAAAGGCAATGAATTGAAAACATGTGGGGGAAATTCAGAGATGAAGCTCTTGAGTGGTAATGGCATCAACTAGGGTTAACCATGGCAAGGCTTGGACCAGGGGGTGAAAAGTCATCTAAGCATCCACACATGAAATAGCTGTCTGCTTCTTTGATAATATGCCCTGAAACATTCAGGGAAAAAAATGGCCAGAGATCACAAATTAGTACCAAACTATGTTGAATCTGGCATGATGCTGATTTCTGTTAATTATATAATCCTATTTTCTCAGTAGTTCAAAAACGGGTGGTCAGTACCTAGAATGCCTTACCATCAATCCCATGGCTGCTTTTACAAATGTGTTAAGTATTGTACATACCTTTGTAGAAAATAAAACAGGCATTGAGCTGATGTGTAAGTCGGCTAGGTTGTTGCCATGAGACTCTTCTTCAATTTGCATATTTTAGTTGTCAATTCATTTATCCATCGGCTTAAAATCGTGCATAGTGTGGTCTCAAAACGGCTGGTGTGGTGTAGTGTATGTGGACTAGTCTGCTCATGCAGGGACACCTTGATGAATCCGAAACTGAATTATAAATGCACAACATTTTTGTTGAAAAGCACATCAGCAGCAGTATGAGGGTAAACCGGTCTGAGTATCCTTCTACCCTCTGCTGCTGTGTGATGGCAGAAGAGAAAGAGGTGAAAGAGACCCCAACCCTTTTTTTCCATAAATTTGAACTATCATTCTCCCCCCCCCCCCCCCCCCCCTCCAAATTTGAAAGATGTATACATGCCTAGTTGAATAGTTGAAAATGTATTCATTTGATTTTTAAAAAAAGTAATCCATAAGCTTTTTTTTTGGTAAGCAGGGCTGTATGAAGTATTCTGTTGTGTATTTACATCATACAGACCTGTTTACTTTACGCCTTTGGCGTAATAAATCACGATTTCAAACCTCCAATTACGCCATTACGCCTTCAAACATTAAATTCCGCCACGCGGATCGCCAAAACTACACTTTTCGAAAGCAATCATTCTCGTCGGTTCAACAACGCGATGGCCCGTTCACTCACTGTGCCGCCTACGAAAGTTACAGTGTTCAGTTATTCCTTCATATCAGTGTAACCGAAAGCCAGCATTGCGGGCAGGCATGAGGTTGAACGTTTTAGTAAGGGAGATAACTTTCGCGGGTTGACATCATTATCAAAGATGGCGTCAAAGCGTGCTCAGCATGAGACAGACGACGATTCTGATTGCCGTGTTACGGAAGAAACAGTTCCTGAGAAACCAAAAAAGGCACGAGTTACTCAAAAATACCGCCAGGTATACCATGACAAGTATAACTGTCTTTTCCCATCAAGAAAAGGGCCGGGATATGTGCATTGTAGCATATGCAAGTCGGACTTCAGCTGTGAACATGGCGGAATGTTCGATTGTAAGAGACATGTGGGCACGGCATCTCACAAGCAGTTCATCGAAGCAGCTGGAAAGCAGAAATCTATCGCGAATTTCATGATCCAGAGCAAGCATGATGATTCTGGCTCTCTCTCTCTCTTTTTTTTTCTCTCTCTTTTTTCATGCTTGGCAGTGGGGGTGGAGGCACTGGCAGAGTGACTGATTGTGTATTTGTGTGAGAACATTTGCTTCCAGGATTTGTACACAAAGGGACTTTCTGAAGACTTCAGATGTGTGTGTGTGTTTTTTTTTTATAATTTTAAATACATTATTTATTTGGTATCCTCCAACTTGGCAGACATCCTTTGACCAAGTAAAGTGGTTCCAATGGCAGTTGGTGAGTTTTAATTTGTTTTTGTTATATTTTGAGTTGAATTTTCATGGTCATAATGATGAAATTTAACCTTAGAATGTGCACCAGAATGTGCACCAGATTGCACCATTTTGCTTCCCCCCAAAAAATTTTCCGGGGGGCATGCCCCCGGACCCCCCTAGCTATCTCGGCGCTTCGCGCCTTCGATTACACTTTTCCCCCATAAGATTACACTTTTCAGTATTTGGGATTACACTTGGGTAGCCAAGGGGGTAAACAGGTCTGATCATATTGCTGCCCGAAATACAAGCCGTAAGTCTGAAAATCAAATTTTAAAGGAGACGGAAGAAATCTTGTTATGCCCACAAGATATACTGCGAGCTGAGTTGCAGTAAAAATATGTTGATTACAGCATGTTTATTTTTAGGATAGTGGTTTGGGTGTGGCGTTATGCCCCGGGCCCCTTTTCACAAGTTACAGATACCCAGATTCAAAAATAAAAAATTTTAAATTTGGGGCATTGTATTTCTGGGGGGGCGATGTACTAATTTAGAGACGCCTGTTTTTCTCTGATCCAAATACAGCAAAGCAAAAATCTGATGTTGAAACGACCAGTCCATAAAAAGGTAGACAGTGTTCTGGTTTTGTAAGGATGAAATCGCAACACACTTTGGTTAAAAACAAAGGTTAAAAGTAATTTTTTGTGTGAGTGGGTTTTTTATTTTTTTTTATTTTTTTAAAAATAAAAGGGCATGTGGAAAATTGTTTTTAATTTTAAAAGCATAAAAACCAATTAAATTTTTAGGACGTCATTTAAAAAAAAAACAAAAACTTTAACAGGCGAATCGGGGAAAAACCCCTTGAAAGCAAGCCCCAAAATAAAAAAAAAAGGGGTAAGATTAAAACCAAAAAAAGAAAAATTTTTTTGAGAATTCCAAAAAAGAGAATAAATTTTCTTGAAATTTTTTTTCCCCTTTAAAAAGCCAAATTTTTTAAAGATGTTTTTTTGAAAAGTACATTTAAATTTTAAATTTTTATATTTTTTTTTTGTTTTTGGAAACACAAAAGTTAAATAAATACTTAGTGTTTGAAAAACAAAAAGGGAAAACTTTAACCCCAGGGTACCATCAAAAACTTTTTTAACCCATATTTTCGTTTAATTGCAATTTTTTGTTTCCCTGTGTTGTTTGCTTGTACATGCCTAGAAGGAAATTTCATTAGAATGACTTCAGTAGGATTTGAGTTTGCAACTAGTAACTGGACACCATGTACCGGTAATGCAATATCACTGTCAAATGACTTCGGCAATAAAGATAGGTAAATTTTTGTAGAACATAAATGAATGAATATTTATGCTGGCATGAATTTTTGTAGAACATAAATGAATGAATATTTATGCGGCATGAATGTCTGTTTTGACTAGGTTTTTTATTTCAACTGTTTCCTCCCTCTTCAAAGGTGGACAATTTAAGCACATTTCAGTCACAGGGAACTAAACATGAATATTAAACAGATGCTGACCCCTGCTTTTCAGTTACAAATTACTGGTAACACCTATGGATTCCAAATATTTGAAATGGATCATCTCAGTTTGTAGCCCATGTTTACTACATGTACTACACGCCTATACACACACACTTTGGGGGCTGAGGAAGCCATTTCATACTCGGTTCACATGGGCGTATGGGTTAAGCCCCATATTCATCAGCTGATGCAAGAATTGGCCCTCTTAACCCCTTTCAACTTCAGATGCTTTAGTCTGTGTTGTCTTTTGAATGTTAGCACCTGTTGGAGGCAAAGGCGCCCGCCGCCGCCCCCACCGCAGCTGAAAGAAAAACGCATTTTAGATGGTCATTGTTGGGGGGGGGGGGGGTCAGAAACTAAGTGGAAGAGCTTGTGCTTCCAAATTGTTCTAGTCTTAACTGCCTGAAAGATGTCGATAATTGCACATGTCGGGCCCCCCAAAAAAAAAAATTACGGGGGGGGGGGGGGGGGGGGGGGGTCCACACCTTATCCCTACCCATTTACTACCCCAGCACTGGAAATGAAGTTGAGCCTTGCACAAACCCTGTATTTGGGGGGGGGGGGGGGGGGGGATCACACATCCCTACCCATTTACTACCCCAGCACTGGTATGAAGTTGAGCCTTGCACAGACCCTGTATTGCCAGTTGGACTATGGTTTAGAAAACTTAGTTTTCCACGTTTTTGCTGTTAAATTCTGTGGGTGGTGAATGTTGCAGACGTTTGGCCACATTTCATTGAGTTCAGAATTACAAGAATTGTAACTTTGAAGCCAATTGTGTCCCCCCACCCCCTTCTCTTTTTTGTCTGAAAACATAATTTAAGTTATGTTTTCTTTTGTTTTTTTTTTAATCTAGGCTGACAAGAAAGCAGAATCGACGGAAGAGACGCCGGAAAAGGAGGAAGGCGAGGGAGACAAAAATGACAATGCCTAAACGGAAGATTCTGAAGCTGTAGCAAAAGGTATGTAAGGGAGGGAAGCTGTGGTCAGTGTATGCAGACCATTTCATGTTCCAATAAAAGTATTCCAAGCATGTAAGAATCATGTGCAAAACATGACTGACATGGCCTAGGGCACAAGTTTTCGGGATTGATTTAAACACGCTTTTCACTCTCATTTTTGATAAAACACAGGGTATCAACACTGCAAAATCATGCAACTGTATATGTGTTTGCGTTTTTTTTCTTCATGCGTTTTGTACCAGCTAAACAACAGAAAAAAAAATAGATTTTTGGTCCTAAGGCAGGTTCCACTGAAATATGTTGGCAAGAAAAAACAGGCAAAACAAAACAAAGTGTGTCCCTACACTTTTTTTGACTTGGTTTTCCAATGAAACTGCACAAGACAGCTTCCCTTACACAAATACACTTTGCATACCAGGGACCCGAACACTCTCGACACTGACCCGTGTCAGCATGTACTTTGTTTTTCGACATGCAAAGCAATTCTTGGTGCCGGGATCCTTTAAACCCTTCAAAATCACTTTTTTTCATCATCTGTGTGTCCCATGATGCTATACCATCACTCCATGCTGCTCTGGGCAACCATTTTTCAATCGCTCTCTGGACAAAATTTTGACAACTTTCAAAAAGTCCTGTGTACAAAAATACTGAAGCGAATGACGCACTGTAAATTGCAAACGGCAGCTTGAAAACGAAGTTTTGCGTGAAATCTCGCTCATTTGCATAAAAGTAATGGTTTATGTGATAGTAAAAGCTGGAACCCAAATCCGGTTTCAGCAGGTTCTACCTGGTCTTCCAGGATTCTCAAAGCAGACACGCTGCTCTGCGGCAGGTCTTCCAAGTCGGATTGGGTTAAACAAATTTTCAAATTGGGTAACCATGTTCAAATCAGAGTTACTTCTCTTGCTGTATGTTTTTCGCTTACATCCAGACAAGCGCATGCAGAAGAGGGTTTTAATATCTTTATGAAAAGTTTGGAAGGAACTTCGGAATGAAAAACTGGTGCAAAAAAAAACGGCCTTTCTGTAATACGATAGTCCAGAAGGTCCATTAGTCAGGCATGGGAATTGTCAGCGAAAACGCTGATTTCCGCGGCAGTAAAATTTGCTTTCCGCGAAAACGAAATTGCGTCCGCGAAAAAAAAAATCTGGGGTACAAAAAATATTAAAGCACCGGTTTTAGCTGTTGCTGAACTAGTCTCGGCTGGCCTAGACCAAGTTATACTAACGCGAGCGTTATCTCGTTCTGTGTTCTCGTTCTCGCGGAAGTTTGGGTATGGACGATCGAGACTATTGCGTACTGTGTTTGCGTGCTGCGAACGCCTGCCTCAGTTACCCGAATCGCCAGCAACAGCAGCTATTAACTCTTGCGGGCAGCCCAAATTTGTGAATGTCGTGACTTTCTGCGCATGCGCAAACTTTGAACAGGCGAGTTTTCAACATGGCGTGCCTTGGTCGTGTGGTAAACTACGGCGATTCGTTCGAAGACAAGTGCCCAAATAAATGGAAATGGGAGTGGATATTTGTAGTTGTGGAGGTGGAAATCGGAGATGTAGTAAAGAAGGAGCGCCTTGGGACGCGCTTTCGCAAGATAAATATCAGTGGAGCTGCACGGTGTATTGTCTGCAACAAAGACGTATCTTACGCCAGTCGTGGTGTTTCGTTGGGTTGGTTGATTGTTGTTTTGTTTTTGTTGTTTGTTTTGTTTTTTGAGCCTGTGTGATCTTTGTAGTCAGCTGGAGATAAACTCATAGAACTGAATAAAAACATTTTGTGTGAAAATTGTTTTTGTTTGTTGTTTTAATGCTAATTTACTTCATTTTTTTTTACGTTCTTAAATCCATAAAATGAAGTCAGGATAGCCCAGATTGCACAGATTTTGATCTTGAAAAAAAAATTTTCCGGGGGGGCATGCCCCCGGATCCCCTAGATTTCAGAGTTTTCCCTTTCAGTCAATTCCCATGCCTGATTAGTGTGCGTTCCCCCCTCCATAGATGTTTTATATTGGATGATACAATGCAGAGTGTATGATGGATCATAGATGTTTTATATTGGATGATACAATGCAGAGTGTATGATGGATCATAATGAAATGCAAAGCTGATCAGATTGCTTCTTATGTAGGAACCTCTCACATATACATGAAAGTTTGGGGCTTAAAGATAATCAGAAATTGACATTGCATGTGGGGTTTGTTAAGGGAAGGGTAGACGAGGGATGACCCAGGGAGACGGTTCTTAGAGCAGTCATTTTACTTGTTGATGTCTTGGTGTACTTTGACATAAGGGCGTCAACTGCTGCTAATTCTATTGCATCTGGTTGCGGATGTGGATGTTGGCATGTATGATGATATTGGTTAGTGGGGAGCATAAGGAGGAATTGGTACCAAGGTATGCTTGACGAGTCAGGTTTGAAAGTAACTACTGAGGTTGCTAAAAGATGAAATTTCCCTCTATCTCCTGCTGTGTTGGCATGCACTATCAATTCAGCAACCCATTTTTACCAAAAATTTCAAGGATAGCCTCACCCCCACCCATTCCCAATCCCCAGCAGGTACAAAGATTCAGAAGATTTGTATGCAGAAATTGTGGCCATTTTTTGTTGAAAAGTAGCATTTTTTTTCCCTAGGGTAAACAGGTGTGCAGTGGTTTGATAAGGCATCAACATTTTATCGTATTGAAATGGCTGTATCTAATTATTATTTTGCTATTGTTTCAGAAGAGGAAGAAAAGACTGAAACGGCAGCAGAGAAGCGAAGTGCCGAGGAAGAGAATGGAGAAGATGAAAGCCCAACAAAAAAAGTCAAAACAACTGAGGAAGCAAGTGAAAAGAAAGAAGAAGAAGAGCAGACGGAATCTGCCTAGTTTTATTTATGTGTTGAGTGACTTCTAGTGTGGGTGTAATGTGTAGAGACAGTTTCAGTGAAACTGCCTGTCATCAGGCTGTAAACATTTGTGTCTCATTTCAGTGTTGCTAATTGTTCATACAATAAACTTCATTGTTTCAACTGATTTTCATAATTTGAGTTTGTTGAAAGGAGCCAAAATGGGAGTGTTGAAAGGAGCCAAAATGGGAGATCATATTTTACTGCATCAGTGTAACTAGATCAGTGCTTTCTTTTTAACCTGCCAAACAAGAGTGAAACACTTGTGAACAATTCAGCTGGCTTCTGTTACCTTGTTTTATTTTAAGGATGATCCATTCATACCAACTGTTATCTTTTTTCATGATCAGTTCTGACCTTGCTGCCCTGTAAATTAGTCTTGGTTGCACCATCCTTCAAAACAAATTAACCTGTTGGGGCTTCCTTTTTCTTTCACACCTGGTCCTGTACAGGCCTGTGTAGTGTTGAATAGTGCTACAAATGTTAAATGTTTGCTAGTTACTCTGAACCAACCACAAAACCTTTGATTTTACTTTGGGCAGTATCCATTTGCTTTGCCCAAAGTGTTTTTATCCTCTTAATAATTGACTGGCAGTTATTGGAATTGTCATTTCAGAGGTATAATCGTCACTTCCGTATATAAGAGATGGCGCAAAGCTGCTGATGAAATTGAAAACTCGTTTGCAGTAGTATGAACATCTGAGCTGCTAATAAAACATTAAAGTTGGCATGCATTTGCACACACACCTGGTAAAAGCTTGTGTCACAATAGCTCACGGTAAAGCAGCATTTGTTTTCCTTGCCATTGTTGGGCATCGCAGTTGATTAGTGGCAGCTAGTTTTCACCAAGGCACGATTCATTTCAAGCTCAATTTGTGCAGGTTATTTCCCACTATAGTCTGACAAGGATCGGAGAAATGCATAGTTAGAAGGAACATGCTCTTTCAGTCTCGTTCAGATAACGAACAAAAACACACATCGAATCAAGAACAAATAAATTATATTTTGATGTTTCTGCATCTTTTCATAAGAGAACATGGTAAGATCAAAACATTGCATATGCAAGTGCTGGCACAAATACAAATGTTTACAAAGAAAGATAATACAGGATTTATATATGGTGTAACTGGCTGAATTTTTCTAGGCAACACAGCAAGACCCTCGCCATTTTTTTCCGAATGTAGCAGATGACCGTAGATTACCTGCTGCTCATTCTTTCTCGAAGTCTAGTGCTTTTTTGCTTACACTTGGGTTTATGGTCTCTCTTCTCTCTACCCTCATAACTGAACTGCATTGCATCTTTTTTTCCCCCCACTCCATTCACTACTCCACTTGTTTTGCCTTCCAACTGAGTTTAGGACTGATCATTCTGAATCTCCCATTTTTAACAATCCACCGCTCCTCTTTTTATTTTTGCTTTGTCTCTTGGCTTTGGTCTGAAATCTTGCGCTATACACCATTCAACCCTGACCCGGATACATGCTTCGGGAGTCTATGGCCAGTTTGATAAACAATCCTGCCTAACCCCCACCCCATCTTCAGACCCTGGCCTTGAATCCGGAGGCACTAATGACGTAGCAATGGCCTCGGGATTGGACAAGGAGAGGTCGACATTTGGTATCCCTTCCCAGTCGAGATGCCGAGCAGGAGGACAGTGGGAGTGAAGTGTCTGATCAAGGCCATTGATGGCTGCCAGGATGATTCATGTTAACATGCATAATGTACACATGCATGGCATCACATTTTTAAGAAAATAGTGAGTTCCTGAAAATCCTTGAAAACTGTTCTTTCCTGATTTCTACATTACTTGCTTCTGATGTTATAATCTTGGGTCAGGCGGACCTAGTTGGCACAAGCGAGTGGTGTGGTGCACGAGCAAGTCTTCTTCCCACTAAAGCCTCCATAATCTTAGTTCCTTTGCCCTGCACTTTCCCCAGAAACCACCATCTTCTCTTACCGATAAACTTCTTCATCCCTCTTGCATCAGCTGGGCACCACATTGAGATGCACAGGCTTGATGGCAACCTCGGGGTCATTGCTTTCCACCAGGAAGGGGCCAATAAACCTGTACTTCTTGCCCTTGTAGAAGGTCGTGCATTTAAAGCATCCGGGATATTGGCGGGGATGAATGTGCTCATCCAGATGCCTGCACCAATGTAGGAGTGCCTCCCTGGACCCAACGCTACCTTCTTCCTCAACATCTATGATGGACGTTGGCAGGCAAGGTGGCTCGCCAACACAGCATGCAGTGTACTATGGATCATGCTGCCTACCTCTGCCTAAGAGCTCTCTGGTTAGAGCAATTGCTTCTGTGTACTACTCTTACATCACCTGTTGGAGGCAGTGTCTGGTGTTTGGAAAATTCCTTTAACTTCTTGGAAGGGTTATCTGCATGACCAGAGCTATGGTTCCAAGATCTTCACTGTGGCTAACACGTGGATTTCCTACCATACTTCTCACCCTGTGAGCCATATGGGCAATTCACTTTCCTCATTAAAATTATGGAAGTTTGACGTAGTACAGTACATGATGGAGAGTTTGTAATTATTCTCCCTATTTCAATAAAATTAATTAATTTTCTTACCACGTTGAATTCATGGTCTGGCCCGTCTTCCCCTCAAGTATTGCTGGTCCTTTAACATATTTGCTATGGCCACAGAAAGAGGATCAAGTGCCCTCACATTATCGAAAACAACAAAGATGTTGAGCTGGCGGCATCTTTGAGATGGTAAATGTGTTTAGGCATGGCTGAATGAATGAAAACTTCCCACAACAGTATCAAACCACGTATTAAAAGGAATGAATTTGAAATGTGCAACTCAAAAACTTATAATGGAGGTGGGTCTTCCGTGAACCCTGGATGTGATCAAGAATTAAAAATTGCCCGACGCCGGGGGTGTTCTTTATAATGATTTATGAACAATGAAGTAACAATATGGAAGTTTTTTTTCTCTTTACATACTCGGAATACATTCAAACTGAAAACATGTGCCAAGATAACTTTCGCAGTAATTTGTGTATGAAACTTCCCACAACGATTAATTTCACTTCATAACTGAGTTGGCAAATCATTTCCACAAAATCTTACAATTCTATCAATTGAGCCAATATTAAATATCCCACAATGATTAATTTCACTTCATATCTGAGTTGGCAAATCATTTCCACAAAATCTTACAATTCTATCGATTGAGCCAAAGTACCAAGAAGTTTTTTTGTCAGAAAACGCCAAAGTTCCCAATTCAACAGACTCGCTCTCTAAAAGAAGCCTTGAGCTCCATTCATCTGCGTCTGATCAGATCAATGCATTCTAAATCACTTTTTACAAGGAAACATGCTTGCTAGTCATGTGTCTGCACAGTCGTGCACCCCAAACCACACGCTCGCCCTCTAAACTTGTGTGCTCACACTTTTGAGTCACAAGCGCATCTGATATTCTCTTTCTAATACACATGCTTGCATACAAGAACACATGACGACCTGTACATTGCACACAAATACAAACGAACACGCATGCACACACACAAGCACACACTAAACGGAAACGAAGCGTGATGCAGATAACAACTGGTTGAGTACCATAGTATGTGATTGTGAGTGGCATGATGTTCAAAGCCAAATATATTATCTGCAAGTACATACATGCACAAGCACCGCTGTGGACATTTCACATGACCGTGCTTGCTGAAACAAGGAAGCAAGCAAGCTGGGTCTCTTGCATGAGAGCTTACTACATTCACTTCTCATTTTTTGTCTGCATTTTATTTTGTTTATATCAGTCAGCAACTGTAAACAGAACAAGTATACAAAGAATTCCATTCCAAGCTCATCACAAAAATGATCATAATAATAATGTATGGATTTTACATGGCGCAATTCTTGGGATCACATTGCGCTCAACACACACTCAAACACTTGCACTGACATGTGTTCCCATACACGCACCTACCGATACAGGCGCACTTATCAAGTTCATTGGTTTAAGCATAAACAATACAGTTTTGCATGCAGTACATAATAAGTCAGGTCAGAATAATAGACACAGCATTAAGATATGGTTGAAAAAGGCTTTTCCTAAAGAAGTATGTTTTTAAATTGGGACTTGAATCTAGATAATGTGGGCAGGTGTATACATGAAAGTGCATACATAAACATAACAAACAGGATGAATTCCTTCAAGGAAAAAAGCTTGAGTGACTGCAGACCTTCCAAATACGGCAAGGCTTAATTTCTTTAGAAAAGGCATAGGTCCCTGGAGACCCTTGATGTATGGCAGGATTTTGGTTCCTTAAAAAAAAGTCCCTGGAAACCCATAGCATACAGAAAGGCTTTCAGAAAAACAAACATGGGCCCCTTAGCAAGGCTTTAGTTGCTTACAGAAATATAGGTCTGTGAAGATCCACAACATATGGAGCACAAAATTTCAGGCAACATATGGCAAAGGTTAACAACCTGAACTTTGGGAACTCCTAAAAAAATAAAGTTTGGTCCCTTCCACTCGCAGCTGTTCATACTTGATTACTTTATTCTATTACGAATTCATGCCTTTCCCACATGCAAAACATCACATCATGTGTTCAAAACACTAATAATGAAACTTTGTCACTGATTGGGTCACAGGAGATGGTTGTACTCGGGACTGACATCAAGTTGACACTCTGGACATGGGAATTCTTTGACAAAGAAAGGTTTATACCTGAAACGGACAAAAACTAAGTCACAAATGTCAGAATCAGAAGGCACCTTTTTCTGTATGAGCTGAAAACAGAATGGCAATGAGATAATAATGACATTAAATATAAATTACGCCTGCCCAGTCATAAAAGAAACTATAGCATACAAATGTAGAAGAGAAAATACAGTTGAATCCGGTTATAAGAAACTTGGTTATAAGAAAACTCGGCTATAAGAAATCAAATGGTTTTCCCCTGCTGAGAGGATTCTTTAACATTACTTGAAATACCTCGGATGGAAGAAACTCGGTTGTAAGAAAACTCGCTTGTAAGAAACAGGTTCAGGTTT
The DNA here is from genome assembly GCA_018398815.1 of Conus ventricosus. Taxonomy (NCBI): domain Eukaryota; kingdom Metazoa; phylum Mollusca; class Gastropoda; order Neogastropoda; family Conidae; genus Conus; species Conus ventricosus. The sequence goes on along the minus strand of CM031616.1, from coordinate 14,111,156 downwards.
AGCTGACCCTGGCGAAACTTTACCTCAGATGTAAGAAAGTCTCGGCTGTCGAAAGATTTTCTCGGTGGGGCCTACACATACATATGAAGGGAAAAAAAAAAAAAAAAAATCCACGATGCAGGTCACAGGAATTAGCAGGACAGGATGTGGGGCCTGTGATGTCGCCTATCCGGATGTAAGCTAGACAAAATACAGGCGCTTGATTACGAGAGTTGTTTGAACTTAGCCCCCACCCTGTTTCTCTCTTCACACCAGTGCATGTTCAATGCAAGGCAAGGCTTTGTACAATGTAAAGTGAAGATGGCTGACAAACACAAAAGACAAGCAATCTCACTGAATTGAAATTTTGGATGCTGTGGAGAGAAACCAGAAAAAGACGTTGATTGCTGAAGAATTTCAGCTACTCTGTGCAACATTGTAAAACAAAGGGACAAATGCAAAAATCAGTTCTTGGGCAGTACAACTGACCCACAGGTACAGCAAAAGAATAGGAAGGCGAAACATGAGGACATTGACAATCAACTTCTGCAATGGTTTGTCCAAGCGAGGTATGATATGTTACTATCTCCACCCCACCCCCCCCCCCCCCCACCATCTCTCTCTCTCTCGCACACACTCTTTCTCCTCCCTCTCTCCATCATTCCCTCCCTCCCTCCCCCGCTCTCTCTCTCTGTTCTCTCTCTCTCTCACACACACACACACACAAACACTCCCCCCTCTCTCCATCACTCCCTCCCTCTCTCTCTCTCTGTCTTTGTTTCTCATGCATGTGCACGTATGTGAGAAGCTTGATAAATAATCAAGGAATCACGTGCTATGTTCGTATTCATTCGTTCATTTCACATTTGACTGGGGTCAATATGTAATAGCCTACAACTTATGAGTACCTGTTAACTCCAATTCAGAATATCGCTGAGCGCTTTTAATACTGCTTGTAAATACTTGTGTGGGTGTGTGCGCGTGCGCGCGTACACACACACACGCTCCTTCTCTCTCTCTCTCTCTTTCAACTTTCATGTTCTGTTCCGATGACAAATTATAAAACGGTTCCTACCTGCATTTCAAGATGATTCTCTTGAAATAAATCTTTTGTAGTGTGTGATATAGTATTGTCTCTGATGCAATCCCCAGGTACAACATATGGCAACACATTTATATGCATTCTTGTTAAAATCAAGAATATATACATGTACTTGCATATTTGTAAGCGCGCGCACACAACACACACCATCATGGATGTCCGTCGCAACGCGACGATGACGTCAATGGCGCCTTTGGTGTGTTATGGTTTATGTTTAAAACACCTTTTGGACTGAGGACTTGTCAGAGAACAAGTGATTCATTTATTTATAGGTGCATTTGTTAATATTGGGAAATTTCCTAATGATTATGTTGACTTTAACTATTTACCATTGCATTCTAAATCTCTCTCTCTCTCCACACATCATACGCACACGAAAATGTTGATCCCACTTTCTCTCTGTCATGACGGCCAATGGCTCGAAGAATAAATCTATGCTCTCCTTTGTCGCATTTATACTCGTCTATCGTGCTTATGCGTTTGTGTATGTGTGTGTGTGTATGTGTGTGCGCGCGTGCGTGTGTGTGTGTGAGTGTGAGAGAGGGAGAGAAAGTGATAAGAAAAAGAAAACACACTAGAAGTTTTATGTCACAGACCAAAGTTTACTTGCAAAATCAAAGAGCCTTCTCTCTCTCCCCCCCCCCCCCCCCCCCCCCCCTCTCTCTCTCTCTCTCTTCTCTATGTGACTCTCTTTGTCTCTCTCCGTGTCTCTGTGTATGTGTCTCAATCTCTGTCTGTCTGTCTGTCTGTCTCTCTCTCCCTCCCTCTGTTTCTAACACTGACGTACACACACTAACAATTACAGAAACGTGCAGAGAAAAAGAGAGCCAAAGCAAAAACAAACAAAAACTCGGATATTAATAACACTCTAAAAAAATTTTTTTTAGAACTCTTGATTATAAGAAACCTCGGCTGTAAGAAAACTCGGTTATAAGAAACAAAAAAAAAGTTCCCCTCAACTTTCTTATAACCAGATTCTACCGTAACTAGTGAGCTTTGGTTAGGGATCTTTTTAGCAAAAACCTAATTGATTATCAACTGCTTGCCACTTCCCCCACATACGAACTTCTGCATGCCAGTCAAGATACCTGATTTTGATGTGGATAGTTTTCTTGCAGGAAAATGGAGGCATCAGAGGGCACTAGCAATTTTATTGATCAGCTGAACTTCTTTATGCATGCATGGTTTCAGAACTGTAGGTGTTCTTTTTCAAGAAGACAAGAATCGCACACAGCTGAAAAATAACTTTATATTGTAATTTTTGGAAATGATCATGGACACGCATACTAACAGAATATACTTGAAGGTTTCCTTCATAAAACTTGGAAATACTGTCACCCCCAGTTGTTGTGTCTGAAATTAAGTTGTCTGATTGTTCTTTGGAAGCAGCACATTTTTATGTGAATCTTTCAAATGTGTCATAAGAACAAGCTGTTTTCACTTTATTTGGTGACTTGTTTATTCTTTTTTTCAAGTTTACTGATGAAAACTGTTGCAGGGAAATCTTTTTTTTTTCCACAATGAACAAAACAGTAAAAACAAAAAAAGCCCAGACAAGTTGATTATTATATTCATAAATACACGATCATGTGAATTAATGGCACAAAAGATTAAACTGAACAAGTGAGCAAGCAAATGTTAAATATATCAAATCATGCTCTTTATATCTAATGAATCACCATAATCATATCAGAACTCCTGAAGTCGAGTGTGGCTGCCCATGTGGCAGGGTAATCAAAAACGGTCACACATGTAATGTTCTCATCCCTAGCTGATGCATTGTAGAAAGTGTTCAAGTACTTCAGTTGTTGGGATGATCCCTGGAGTCTTTTAGCCAGGGTATGACAACAACAACATATCAGAACCATATCAGAGTATGACAACAACAACAACATATCAGAACCATATCAGATGTTCGCGAATGATGTCAAGTTCTTAAAGCAATTCAAACAAAATACAAGATCAAATTTCAAATTGAAAAGATGAGCCCAGTTCCATTCACTAAACTATCTTACTTGTGTTACTGCACACTTTTTTTTCCATTCATGTTTCAATGCTCTGTGTACATTTGCTTACTTAGTTACTTAGCTTTACATTCATTTGGTATTTCTTTTACATTTTTCCTATTGTCTTCCATCCGTCATTTCAGACATTTTGGGTGTAATTTTCTTGTTATATCAGCTTCTCTATTCCTGATCATGGCACTTGCTGTTTGCAAACTGTGGCACATCCCCAGAGCATGTTGAAGCTACTGCCCAAAGTCTCGCTCAATATCCTGACTTGTGGATAGGCACTCTGAACTGTTCTAACTGAAGGAAGTTAGATCAAAGAAGAGCATGTTGAGGCTACTGCCCAAAGTTTGCTCAAGATTCTGACTTGTGGATAGGCACTCTGGAACTGTGCTAACTGAAGGAAGTTGATCAAAGAAGAGCATGTTGAAGCTACTGCCCAAAGTCTTGCTCAAGATCCTGACTTGAGGATAGGCACTCTGAACTGTGCTAACTGTAGTAAGTTAGATCAAAAGAAGAGCATGGACTGTAACTACAGATTTTAGCATGCAGGTGATGTTGAGTGCTTTGTCGTTGACCATTCCGTGTCACCTGGCAAGACAGACTACCCTGTAGAGCATCTGTGCAGGTGATGTTCACCCAGCATTTTTAAAAAATGTTATTCCACCACCTGACCTCTTGGAAATAACGATGTTCCTTGCATTGTTTGTCATGTTTGTTTCTTTCTTTCTCGACCGAGAATAGGGCTTCCAAATGGCAAATCTGATGGTAGATCTAAGAATTCCACAAAATTGTAGGAAATTGAGAGGATTTAGAAGTAGCAAACTGTTCTCACAGATGGTAAAGCCATGAACAGGGACAGTGAAAACATTCTGTATACGAGTCTGCCAAACAATCCTTCAGTTAATGAATCTGTAATCATAGCGCTGTAGTTTTCATGGAACACTTAGGAATGCTGTGGCTTCATTCAGATCATTTAACTCCAAACCCAGGGGCAATGAAAAGTATATCATACAAACAGAACACTCATTTCTGAGGTGGGCATTTATTTGAAGTTTCTAGAATTGTTCAAAAATGACAATTCAAAAGCAACTTTATAATCGTGTTCTTTTTTCTTTTTTTTTATAGTCGAAACAGTTAAAAGGTGTAATAACTGGCACACTGAAAATTAAACCATACAGTGGCACACTGAAAATTAAACCTTATATTTTTTTTCGGCATACATTAAAGAAGAGACGTGTCACATCACCACCACTATTTCTAATAGGTAAGGTAATGTTGCTTATAGCCCAGCCGACCGCAAAGGGCCACATCAGGGCTGTCACCATGTTAAAATCAACTCACAAGTAATCTTAAAAAAAATTAAAAAAAAACAACAAAAAACTTTCACACATCTCTTTAAATTACATCTTCTACAAACACACCAGAAACGTCGTTAAAAATCTTTCTTCCGTAAAATCTTAAATCAGATGAAAAATGTTAATCTCTCAAAAACTCAAAGATCACGTCAGGTGGGACATCTCTGAACAGGGTTTTCATGGACTCTGCTGTAGAGCTTGAATCATTCACACAAACATTATAGATCAGAGGGTAATATGAAACGGCAGAATTGTTACTTTCTGAAACACTTTGAATTAGCAACCAAGCATAATCATGATAGTTGGTAGATGTACAGTCTGCAGTTGTAGACTATAAATTCTGCAGTACAACTGCAACACAAAACTAACAAAGAACATGCTGACTGAACTCTTTCTCTACGCATACCAGCAGAGCCAGTTTCTCAATACATACGCACAGAACAGGGCTGTGCAACTACAGCTTACAGTGCAATTTTAGCAATGTGTTTTCTGTTTTCCATATTTCACCTCCGAATCTGTTTTACAATCAGCTTTTTAAAAATGAGTTGAATAAAAACTGCACATATTAGTTTTAGATGATAAATAATGGTTTTACTTGAATGCTGTGCACTCAAGACTCTGGTACCTCTGTGCTAAGCAGTGCATTTTGAGCAGAGCATAACGCTAGAATCCACAGACAGGCTGTAGGAAGGGAAAAAGTGAATTATGATACTAGCATGACCTTCATTCCAACATCTGTAGACATGGACAAAAGTGGCTCCAACATACTAATGACATGAAGGAATCGCTTCAATTTGTCACTGCTCAACTGATCTCAAGTTTCAAAAACTGAAAGGCAAAGGGAAGTAATTCAAATCCATCCCTCTATTTCTGTGCTGCTTTTAGAAGGCAAACATGCCCATCCACCCAAAATATTTATCTGGCAGCAATCTTGAGAACAGAGCATTGATTTCTTTCTGTAATCTTCTGCATATATATCCTGTACAGTTATTTGTTTCCGCAACTTGACAACTGTTTTCCTTCATGCTAATTCGATGTTCATGCTGATTGAGGACACATTCTTTTATACATCACCTGAGGTAACCATGGTAGAAAAGTTGTTTTAGTCAGATTATGGGTGACACTAACAGATCATTAAACCAACACTAACAGATTATTAAACCAACTGGGACCTGCCCATATGTAGGGGTTTTGGAGATACAAGCCATCTGTGGAGCATAAAATATGCATCAGTATTGAAGGCTTGCTGTCTTGGGGCACGTTTCAGCACCGCCTGACTGAACATGCTCCCCAAGTTCAAGAAAGGACCAGACAGTTGAAGAAACTCTGCCGATAGACCTTACATTATTACTTCCAAACTGCACATAGCAAGTACGATGTGATCCAGAATTTGGTTAAAATCCATACACAGCAATCTAATGGACGATCAACCAGGGTAGCTTATAAATTTGCTCACCAACTGTTTACTTCAGCAAAGGAGCATAATATCAGAATAAAGGAGTTTCTAATGTAACTACACCTATAAAATTTCTGCAGTGTGCAAAATCAAGTGACTGACTGTCTGGGCCCAGCTGACTGCTCAGCCATACTAGGGCTAGCACCATGCAAGCAAAAACGTCAGTCTTTCATGTGTTCAGGGAGAGATGTGGGCACCATCAAAACAAGAACAGTAGAGACAAAGTAAACTTCAACCGCTCTATCCACACAACAGACTAGAGGTTTTAATTAGAAAATTAAACTAGACCTACGCTAGGAGGTTGCAGTTTAATTGAAATTATTACGAGCCTATTGTGGAGGAAGGAGAAGTTACGTTGAGTATTGGCGCGCACAGCGTTGCAGGCAAATTTCAGAGCTGTATGGCCACTAGACTTACGCCTTTAGGGAGGGACAGTAAAATTGATTATTACTACGAACACTAATTGGGAGGGACGTAACTTCTCCTTCCTCCACAATAGGCTCGTAATAATTTCAATTAAACTGCAACCTCCTAGCGTAGGTCTAGTTTAATTTTCTAATTATCACTCGCCTATTGCTCCCGGAAGGGAAGCTACGTTGAGACTTTAGAGAAAGTAAGGATAGTGGCCAATATAAACACCACAGGCCAGACATGTAATGCCAGACACATTTATTCACAATGATCCTTCATCATTTTCATTTACTGTTCACATAGCCATCAAGTACCTTCTGGCTGAAACTGGCACTGTTCTGTCTCTTATAGTATTTACAGAATGTCTTTTCATTTGTCCAGCCCGCTGCTTTCAATATTGTTTTCAATGAAACTCCAGCCTGGGCGGCTGCACTGCAGCTTGCAGCCCTGGTGGAGTGTGCTGTGTACTGGTTAGTGTCAATGCCTGAGCGCGCTAGGCCTAGCACCTCTTTCACCCAGCACCCACAGGTGCGTGAGGTTTGGCGTGACTGATGAATAACTGCTGTTGGTGACTGCCTCTGAGATCCTTAGTTGTGTCAATATACTGCTTCAAGTGTTTCATTTTCATTCTTTGCAAATGCCCTAATCTCTGCTGGTTCTGTATGTTTCCCTGCTTTGTTGTTTTCAATACACATGAAAATTGTAACACACATTTACAATCAAACATCTTTACATCACTTGTTTTCAAAGAGTATAACCTTTCCCGTACGCCGTGGGTCCCCATGGACCCACAGGGGTAATTTTTAATTGATAAAAAAAAAAGTTTTAAAGCTGTCTTCACTAAATTTTATGACTTTGTCAATATAGCATAGCCCCACTTCTGTACCAAATTGTCTTTGTTTTTGTCAAAAAACAAAAGAGTAAACAAACAACAAACGTCCCAGTACGTCGTGGGTCCGAATGGACCCATACTTTCAAAGAACAAACCTTGAGCGCCGTACGTCGTGGGTCCGAGCGGACCCATGCTTTGAAACAAACAAACCTTGAGCGCCGTACGTCGTGGGTCCGAGCGGACCCATGCTTTGAAACAGAACAAACCTTGAGCGCCGTACGATCGTGGGTCCGAGCGGACCCATGCCTTCTAAAGACACAGAATCTGAACCTCCCGTTCGCAATCCATTTCCCGCAAAGCGCTAGCCTCAGCAGAATGGCTGACATCACTGACATAAACACGCGACTGCTGCGCATGTGCATGTGGCCAAATTTTGCTACAGTGGCGGGAATCGCTCTCTCTCCACGTGTCTCTGGACTGCAAGTTCGACGTCAAATTCATCAGATCTGCTTTTTAAATAATAATAATGAATATTTATATAACAGACTGCCCAGAAGACTGCTCTATGTGCTTTTACTAAAATGACAATACATGTATGCATGACAACTACGATTTTGAAAGCAGAGGTGCAAAAACGACAATACATGTATACA
>CM031616.1:14060856-14100856 GCA_018398815.1 Conus ventricosus | reverse complement strand
TTCACTGGAGGCTCTCGTTATTGAAAATTAGGCTGAAACTATTTTAGTTTGCTAAGAAGGCATCAAGTCGGATACATGTAGGCCTACAGTCACTCCTAAACACATGCTCCCTCTCTTCCGTGCCCATATTTTTTTTAAGTCCATCACAAGCACACTTTCCTCTCATACAATATATTCGTACATACTTGCACACAAGATCTGCACTATAATACATGACTGACGAACATACCTGCATGCACGCACGCACATACACATGCACTCACATACACACATACAAACTTGAAAACGACACACACACACAGACACACACACACACATGCTCGTGGCACGCGCGCGCACACACACACACGCAAGCACACACACAACACACACACACACACACACACACACCACACACACACACCAGCCAGCGCATTTCTTTTTGTGTGTCACAGTTGGTTTGATTACCACAGCGCGTGAGTGGAGTGATGTTCAAAAGCAGATGTGTGAATGTGTGCTGGCGCGCGTGTACACATGGTCACCTTGATCGATGGTTTTTCACATTACCAAGCATTTTGAAACAAACAGGTTCAGTCTCTTGCACGAAAACTCTGTTGCTGCATATAAAAAGAATACTATTCCATTCCGTATAAAACATATGACTTTCTTAAATTCTGCACATCACAACCTACAAACGTACAAACGCAGCCTACGGCAAGGCTTTGTTCCTCATAAAAAGCAGGGTCCATGTGGACCCACGACGTACGGCAAGGCTTTGTTCCTTCATAATAAGCATGGGTCCATGCGGACCCACGACGTACGGCAAGGGTTTGTTCCTTCATAAAAAGCAATGGGTCCATGCGGACCCACGACGTACGGCAAGGGTTTGTTCCTTCATAGAAAAGCATGGGTCCATGCGGACCCACGATGTACGGCAAGGCCTCTTTCCTTCAGTTAAAGCATGGGTCCATGCGGACCCACGATGTACGGCGCGCAAAATTTTAGGCGACGTACGGAAAGGTTAAAGCATGACCTCTTTGTCCTGTAACTAAAGCTAAACAACATGCAAGTTTTCAAAGTCAGTTCTTTCAAAGTCAACTGACTGATGGGAGATAAGCAATCTAAATAACTAAGTACAGTATTACATCCCAAGTGTCCTTATATTTGGGTAAGGAAGGCCTTTGCTAAAATGCCCCTTTTACAATTTTGCAAATAAGGGAGGGGACTGCCCCTGAAAAATCCATTCCAATGGCAAAAAAGCGGACAAAGCCACGCCCCGGTTTTTTTGGGCACGTGGTTGCCCCAGCAAAAAAAAGTTGGGCAAGAAAGTTTGCTCCCGCACAATGTCCAGCACTCATGGGGGATATTTCTTTGCTGCGTACTGCTTCCATTGGCAATGTGGGTTTTTGTACACTGCGCGGGTGGGGGCGCCAAGAATGACATTGCGGCTGCGGGTTGGAAAAAACCCCCTTCCCCTTGGTACCGCTCTCTGATACTTTGCTCCATCATTGAAGGGGGGAAGAAGGGGGTGGGTTCTCCCTTTGCCGTGGGGGGGGGAGGGAGGTGCTCGTGTTGGGCAGTTTGGGTTTGTGTCAGTAGCTGGGGCAGCAGGGGGGCCAAAAAAGGGGGGAAAAAGGAAAAAAATTAAAGGGTTTACCCAAGGAGGAAAATGCATCTACTGTAGGCGTTTGGGGTCAGGTCTGTAAGAAACATAGCGCTGCTTTTGGTTTTTCAACCTTGAGGAAAAGAGATCAATGCCCGGATTCATTGCAATTGTTTCAATGCTTTGTGAAGCTTTTCTCTTTTTCAATTTCCCTTCTGCATCCAGGTTTTTTTTCCCTTGACCCCTATTGTGCTTTTTTTTTCCTTACAGGGAAAAAAGCGCCTCAACCATACGTGAGTCAATGCACCAGTTCCATTCATCTGTGTCTCAATTAATGAACGGAAGGGCTTGTTCCCTATGATTGATAATGAAAACAGCATTTTGTGTTGTCTATCATGATAGGGACATGTCCCCCAAAAAACCTGTTTAGGAAACATTCAAAGCAAAAATTGCTGCCTTTGTTCCAATATTTGATGTGAAAATCTTTTTTTTGGTAGCATTCCCCCAGATTTTGACTGTTCCATGCAAACCCCCACCCCGTTTTTGATGCATCCGAGGTCAGGGTGACATCAGGCTCTGTTTGGAAAAATTTTATAACCCAGTCTCAATTTTTTGACCCACCAATTTGTTCTTTTTGGAAAGAGGCCAATGTCAGTGTCTGTAAAAATTCCCTGTACAGCAACGTGCTGTCTTTTTTCTTTCTCTTTTGTCTAAATGAAGTGGCCCTTTCTCCCCGGGGGGGCCACATTTTTCCCCAATCACTTCGCCACACCCCTGATACTCATGTATCTTTCTTGACAGTGACAAAAATCAAAACCCATGTTGTACTCTCTCAGGTTTTAAAATTTACTGTCATGACCAAGTCAAGATGACCCCCCAGATATAAATCATGAGGGGGGTTTCTGTACGGGGGTTTTTTGGGGATGGTTTTAAAACCCCAGAGACCTTAAAAGTTTCACTGTTTTAAAATACATTAGAGGCACTGACATTCTCGTCTCTGCAAACAAAAGTAAATCTCCAAAAATATGGGGAAAAGTCCTTTCCCCCTTAAAGGGTGGCAAAAGGTTTTAAACGTTGGTGTTTTTACGTGGTGCAAGTGCCAGCCTTTGGCAGACAGTTAAATGCCAAAGTGGTCACCCCATCAAATCAGAAATTTCTGTGTTCCTTTTGATGTTTGATTTGCACCCTTTCAAGTAAATTAAAGCCTGAAGCAGTTTGGATCACTAGTTTTGAGCGTATGCAAGGTTTCCTTTTGAAGTGTAATAAAAAAAATATCTTTTTTAGTTTTTTAAAAGTTCAAATCATTCTATGGTTCCATCTTTTTTCGGAAGACAAAAATGGTGACAAAAAACCTCTGTTTCAGCCGGACATTTTTGAAATCACCCTTTTTGGAAAAGTTCTGTATTTTTTTGTAAAAAATAACTTTCTTTTTGATGCTTTTTAATTCGGCTGGAAAGTTAATCCTGTCTGATTTGGCCAATATAAAAATAAATTAAAGGTCAGCCTTGTACTTTTCAAAAAATTTTTCAGGGCTTTTGTCAAATTTTTCCATCTTCAACAATTGTGTAACCCTGCCACCTTAAAAAAAAGTAAAGCCTCCTGTTCTTTTTTTCCCAAAAGGAGAGGGGGATAGTGTGTCTCCCCTGGCCTCCAAGGTGACCGATCGGCTTTCTTCTGGTGAACTGTCTTGCGTTTCTGTTCCCTGGAATTCTTTTGAGGGGCCGTAGGTTGCTTTTTGGGCCCTAAAAAAAGGGACGTTTTTCTTTTTTGTTGGCTTTTGCCTGGTCTGTTAGTTGTTGTTGTATAACGATTGGGGCCGCCCATGTGGGCGTCTGTCCACTCATTGACTCCTTGATGGAAACATCAGATTGTCTCCAAAGACTGACCGTAATGGGAAAACTCTCGTGCAAATCCCGTCAGCTGTCTGGGGAATGGGGGCGCGGTCTGTCTGGTTTTATGACAGCCGGACATCATGACCCCCCCCAAAGGGCCCGAGCATCAGGGCTGCATTTACAGAGGCTTATTTGTAGCAACTTTTTTTTGCTATATTCTTTGAGTATAGCCTGAGTCTCTGTGCCAGTGCTGCTGTGACTTTTCAATGGCTCTCTACACTGAAGCCATCTAACTCAGCCTGTTTGACAGGGGTGGCAAATTTTCCCTTTCCCGAATTTTGTATTCACTTTGGGCACCTGAAGCTTGGGGCAGTTGTCTGGGGGTTGGTTTTATCAAGCCTTCTTTAAATTTTTTTTCAGAAAACCCCCGTCAAATTTTTTTAAAGTCTCAGCCATTGAGTCACCACTTTGTCAGCTGTTTTCTTTTATTGTCCCAAATCTTGTTCTATCTCCTTTAAAAGCATATCTTGACAATAAGGGAAATAGACCACAGCTCCCTTGATTTTGCCCTTTTGACGCTGACTCAAGAGTCCCCGTTGCTCAGTGGCTTAGCAGTTTTTTGAACGGCTGTTCCCTTTCGTGCGCCTGTACTGCCCGGTCGGGCCTACCCAGTTTCTTCTCCCTCCTCATCAGAGGGAAACGCGCCCTCTTTATGCCACGCGGCCTGAGCCGATCCCGGGCTTTTTTCCAAGTTTTGGCGGTCAAAACTTGTGAATGCCTTCGTCTGAAAAAGTCATCCTTTGACTGATGCGACACAAACCCTCGTTTATCTTCTTATCTATGGGTGCGACCTCTTGTCCCGTGCCCCCCAATGACTGGCCATGTTAGCTTGGGTTTTTTTGAGCATGTACCGCACACACGGAATGGTACTGAAATCGCACACAGGGGAACAGGAGAGTTGTTTGCACACAGGCAAACAGGATAATTGTATAGCAACCCCGGCGAAAATTTAAGGTACGCCCCAACGGCGAAAAGTTATGAACTATACTCCAAACTGTTTGGTCAATATGATGCAACAAGGGGTGGGCTTTTAGAGAAGCTTTTATACCCCAAATTTAAATTTAATCCAATTATACAGTCCCACTTTTTCGCTGCTAAAATTACTGTAATGAAAAAGGGGGTTTCCACTCCTTCAAGTTCTTGTGTACTTTGCCCATGGTCTCATTCACTTGTATTACGTTTCTTCATTTTGTAGGCTACCTACACATGCTCAACCCTCCCTTTCCCGCAAAGCCCGCGGGCCCCAAATTTCTGCAAAGCTGGCGCGCCAATATAACGTCTTCCCTTGGGAGCAATAGGCGGTTTATAATTTATGCCTTGCCCTACCATGAGGCTGGAATGCACGAGGACGCAAATTCTTTTGTCCCTCCCCAAAAGTTTTTATATTTCCCAAAGTTTGATGAGAAAAGTTTTATACTAATGATCCAAGCCCCTCTCTTTTTTATTTACTTGATTTTTTAAAATGAAGAAAATCTGTGGTAAATTTATATGAAGTACCACCACCATAAAACAATCCTTTGGAGTGTTGGGCTTTAAAAGCTTTAAAACTTTACGCAAACTCTATGAAAACCTAGATTTTCCATCATATGCAATTTTTTTGTCCCAAAAGAGATACACTTTTTCATCTGATTTTAAAACAAAAACAAGTTTTTTAAATTGAAAAAAAATTATTTTTTTTCCATGGTCGAATTAGCTTTTTTCTATTTTTTTTTAAAAAAAAAAAAACTTTGAGAAACTGCTTTTAAAAAGATGGAGCCTTTATTTTGGTCCCCATACTGGTGGGCTAAAAAAACCAGAGGGAACAAAGGGTGCCCCGAAACTAGCTGGTTTTCAAAAAAAACTCACCAAAAATTTACAGCCCGATTGCGACGCTGGATTGCTAGGGCCCAGACTGCACCTATGCCCCCAAAAAAAACGGGGTGAAACACCTTCGCCCTTTCGATGGTGAGCCATGGAGTGCCTGTGCAAACTTGGGAAACCTTGTCAGACAATCACGTCACTCATGATTAAATTTCATTTAAAGAAAAGTGCTCAGAAAGAGAAAACTGAACACTTGTTTTTTTTATTCCATTTTTTAAGGCAAGAAGGGGAAAAAAAAACCCGTCTCTGTGATTTCTGTCAAGAATAACACTGGGAAACTTGCTTTTTTTCCCTTCGCTTTAAAGCAGCCCAGTAAGGGTGAGTTTTTGTTTTTGTTTTTTTTTTTTAATATGGTTTTTAAATGGGAAATTTGAATGCACAAAAACCATTCATTTCACAGATAGTCTCCAAGAGTGTTTAGAAGGGCAAATTTTTTGGGAAAAAAAATAAAAAGGCAAAAGTAATAACAATATCTTTAAAAAAAGAACACAAGATGCCAAAGAAAAAAAAAAGTCTTTGTTTTGGGGAATCACAGTTCAGGGGAACAAGAAAAAAGACGAACCCAAAGGGACTTTTTTCCATGGATTGTGTGTTTTGTTTGGTGTGTTTTTGTGTGGTTGTGTGTGTGTTTTTAGTTTTTTAGTTTGTTTTGTTCACTATAAGTGTTATTAGATGGGGGGGGGGGTTTGGGGGGGAAAAGTGTGTTTTCGTGTTGGTGTGCGGGGTGTGCGCGCGCCCCGCGCTTTGGTTTTGTTTGTGCGGGCGTGCATAATTATTTTGTGTGGGCCCTGTGGTGTTTTTTGTGGTGTGTGCGAGAGAGAGGTGGAGGGGAAGAGAGAGAGAGAGAGAGAGAGAGAGGAGAACTGTGCTGGGGCAAAAAAGGGGGAGGGGGAAATGGGTGAGGAGATATGTAGATTTTTACTTATCCGGGGTTGTTTATTACCCTTTTGGGGAAATTTTTTAAATGGGGGAAATTTTAAAGTAAATCAAACAAAAACCAATTTTTGTGGGGTTGGAGCATAATGCAGGGGGAGGGGGGGGGGGGGGGGGGGGTTTTTTGCGGGTGGGGTTGCGGGCATCAGGGGGGAAAGGGAAAGGACGGAAAAGAGGAAGGGAGTGCGGAGGGGGGGGGGGGGGGGGGGGGGGGGGGGGGGGGGGGGGGGGGGGGGGGGGGGGGGGCTAACCATATATATCATATCCCGAAACTCTTTTATAGCAAGGTCGCCCAACCCAAAAATTTTTTTTTTAAAAAATAATCAGAGATAGTTTCCCAAGGGGACTGGGAATTAAAATTTTCAGATAAATGCAGAGTAATGAAATGATTTTTTTAAAAATTATTTTCAGGGATAATGGTGAACGGGCTGAAAATTGATCTGCTAAATTTTTATTTTAAGGAACAAAGGGGCCTAACTCCGGGGCGTGAAGAAGTAATGGTTTACATTTAATTTGTTTGCCACATAGCAATGTATTTTTTTAAAATTTCTTTTTTTTCAAAAAAGCATTAAAATCGGAACCAAATACAAAAAATTTATAAAGTTTTTTAATGAAATTAAAGATAAAATTTTTTTAAAAATCAACTCACCAGACTTTAGGGGGGGCATTTGGGTAATTTGAAGGGGAAAAAGGGGGTTTTCGGGGGCCGGGAAAGTTTGGTGATCTTTTTGGGAAAGGGATTATTTTTCGTGTAGGGGTTTTTTTGGTTGTAGATGGTTCTTTCTGTTTTTTTTTATCATTTTTATGTTTTTTCTTCACTGAAAGCACCCAGGGCATTTTTTGAATTGGGCTTTTTGAAATATTCTCAAGTTTAATGAAAATTTGGAATGTCTTTGTTCCCTTGTTGAATTATCCCCATAATGTGGTGGGTGTGTGTGTGTGTGTGTGTGTGTTGTGTGTGTGGGTGGTGTGTTGTGTGTGTGGTGTGTTTGGGGGGGTGCTTGTGTGAGCAAAGTGCGTGCTTTGCAAATGAAATGCCCCGTGAAAGGGCCCGGGGCTCTTGCGTATGTGTATTATCCCGTTAGGAAGCATCTGCGTGCACTTTTGTGTGTGGTGGGTGTGTGTGTGAGAGAGAGAGAGAGAGGAAAGAAGCGGGAGAAAAGAGAAGGAAAAGGTTTTCTCCCCCAATGAACAAATTCGGGTCCTTTACTAAACCAAAAAACCTTTTGTTGACAAAAATTGTGTGTTTTGGTGTGTGTTTTTTCCCCCCGTAAAACAATTTGGGGGCCTTTTTACATTTCTGGGGGACAAAATTGTTAGAGTTTTCCTTTGAAAAATTTTTCAGGGAGGCTCTCGTTATTGAAAATTAGGCTGAAACTATTTTTAGTTTGCTAAAGAAGCATAAAGTCGGATAAAATGTGGGCCCAACAGTCACTCCAAAACACATCTCCCTTTCTCTTCCGTGCCCATTTTTTTTAAAGGGGCCAAATCCCCAAGCAATTTCCCTTTTATAAAAATTTAAATTTCGCCATACTTGCACAAAGCCCTGCATATTTACACTAAATGACAAACATACCTGCATGCACGCAGCACATACAATGCCCCTCACATCCACACATAAAAAATTTTAAAAAACGACACAACAAACAACACACCAAAACAAGGCTCGTGCACGCGCGCGCACAAAAACACCGAAGCCACACACCCACACAACACACACACACCCACCACAAAAACCCCAAAGCCCGCATTTTTTTTTTTGGTGGGTACATTTGGGTTTGTTTCCCAAACAGCGCGTGATTTAGTGATGTTAAAAAGCCAGATGGGGGAATTTTGTGTGGCGCGCTTTGTACACAGGGGTCCCCTTTGATCATGGTTTTTACTTTTCCCAAAGGGCATTTTGAAAAAAAAGGGTTTTCATCTTTTCCCCCGGAAAACTCTTTTGCTGCAAAAAAAAAAAAAACCTTTTCCAAATTCTTTAAAAAAAACATATAAATTTTCAAAAATTTTCTCCCCAAATCAAACCTACAAACGTACAAACGCAGCCAAAAGGGCAAAGGTTTTGGCCCTTTCCCAAAAAAAACAGGGGTTTCCCATGTGGCCCCACGAGAAAGGAAAGGGCTTTTTTTCCTTCAAAAATAAGCAGGGGGCCCATGGGGGCCCCAGGGACGTACGGCAAGGGTTTTTTTCCCTTCAAAAAAAGCATGGGTCCAGGGGGAAACCCCAAGACGTTCGGCAAGGGTTTGTTCCTTCTTAAAAAAAAAGCAGGGGCCCCTGGGGGAACCCCCGATTTTACGGCAAGGCCCTTTCCTTTTTTTAAAAGGGCTGGGCCTCGGACCCCCGATGTAGGCGCCAAAAATTTGGGGGCACGAAAGGGAAAGGGGTTAAACCCCTACCCTTTGTCCGAAAACAAAAGCTAACAACATCCCAATTTTTTTAAAAAGTAGTTTTTTTCAAAGTCAACGACGGGGAGAAAGAAATTCAAAAAAACAAGTACAGTATTTACATCCCAAGTGCCCTTTAAATTTTGGGAAAGGGAAAGGCCTTTGCTAAAATGCTCCTTTCACAATTTTTGCAAAAAACCCTGGATGACTCCCCACTGAAAAATCCTTCACAAAGGGCAGATAAGGGACAAACGCACCCGCCGAGTTTATGGCCTGGGGCTTGTTTCCAGCACTAAAAAGTTGGGAAAGAAAGTTTGCTCCCTTTCCCAAATGCCCCGCACAAAAGGGGGAAATACTTTCCCTTTGTGGGACGGGTTTCCCACTTGGCAATGAGGTGTTTTTAACATGCGGGGAGTGGGGGGCGCCAAGAATTTGACGATTAGGGGCTGCTCCCTTTGGTTTGGAACCCCTTCCCCCTTGGTCCCCGCTCCTGATATTTTTCCTCCCATCAGTTGAAGGCGGGAAAAAGGGGGGTGGGTTTTTCCCCCTTCTGGGTGGGGAGGAGAGGATGGTGTCTCGTGTTGGTAGCAGTACTGGGTCTTGGGCAGTAGCTGTGTCAGCAGGGGGCCACCAAAAGGGGGAAAGGAAAAAAAATTAAAAGGTTCCCTCCGGGGAGAGAAAAATGAATCTACTGCATAGGCGTTGGGCAGGTCCTGTAAAAAAACTTTGCGCTCCCTTTGGGGGTTGTTCAACCTTGGGGAAAAGAGATCAAAGTCCGGATTATAGCAATTGTATCAATCCCTTTGGGAAAACTTTTCTTTTTCAATTCCCCATTCTGCACCCGGTTTTTTCCCCCTTTTGACCCTCTTTCTCCCTGCAGTTTTTTTCCCTTACATGGAATAAAAGCAGCACTAAACCATACGGGGAATTGTAAATGCCCCAGTTTTCCCTATCAACTGTGTCATCAAATTACATGAATCGGAATTTACTTTGTTCCCATATGATTGATACATGCAACAGCAGTTGTGTTTTTCTATCATGATTTCGGACATGGGGCCCAAAAACCCCATTTAGGGGAAAAAATTTTAAAGCAAAAATTGCCCCCTTATGTTCCAAAAGTTGAAGTGAAAAATCTTTTTTTTTCTGGGAGCCATTCCCCCAAAATTTTTGTGTTCCATGCACAACCCCATCCCGTTTTTTATGCATCCGAAGGGGGCAGGGGGGACATCAGGCCCCTGTTTTGGGGAATAAAATATTTTAAGCGTTCAATGTTTTTGATCCCCCCATTTAAATTTCCTTTTTGGCCAAAGGCGACAATGGCATGTGTCTGTCAAAATTCCCCCCATACAGCAACAGTGCTGTCTTTTTTCCTTTCTCCCGTTGTTTTAAAAGAAGTGGCCCCTACAAACCCGCTGGAAAAAAGGGAAACACTTCTTTCCAATCACTCAGCCACTTCCCCGATACCACTGTATCTTTCTTGCAGCGACAGGGAAATCGAAACCATGTCCGCTACTCTCCAGGTTAAAGTTTAATGGGCACTGACTCGGTCAAATGACCTTTTTCCCCAAAACTGAATGCGGGTGAGGGGGGTTTTTGTACTGATTTTTGGGGATGGATGATAAAAACCCCGAGACCTTTGAAGTTTCACGGTTTTTAAATTTCTTTTGAGGGACATGACATTCTCGTCTCTGCAAACAAAAATGAATTATCCAAAATACCCAGGAAAAATGACCTTCCCCCTTTCAAGGTGGCAAAAAACCCGGTTTTAAAAGCTTGGTGAATTTACCCTGGTGCAAGTGCCAGCCCCCTTAGGAAAACCGTTAAATGCCAAAGTGGTCATCCCACTCAAATCGAGAAATCTTCCCGTTTTTCCCCTTTGACTGAAAACGGGTAGTATGCATCCTTCAAGTCAATTTAAGCCCCTGAAGCAGTTTGGAGGTCACTGTTTGGGTTTGAGCATTTTCAAAAAAATTTTTCCTTTTTTAAGTGTAATTAAAAAAATATCTTCGTTTTGTTTTTTTTAAGTTAGAATCAATTTTATGAGTTCCATTTTTTCTTCGGAAGAACAAAAAAATGGTGAAAAACAAACTTTCTTTTGCTTTTAGCCTGACCCTTTGAAAACCCCCCTTTTTGCAAAGTTTCGTATTTCTTTTTTTAATAACTTTCTTTCTTTATGCATTTAAAAATCAGGTGGGGAAAATGTAATTCCCCGTTTATTTTGGGGGAAAATTTTACAATTTAAAATTTAAGGCTCACGCCTTGTACTTTTTTTCTAAAATTTTAGGGTCCCTTTTTTCAAATTTTCCTTTTTATCAACATTTTTGTGTAAGCCTGGGCCCCCTTGAAAAAAAAAAAAGCCTCCGTCTCATTTCATCCAGCAGAAAGGGGGAGGGGTAGTTTGTCCCACCCGGCCCTTTCCCAAAAGTGACACAGACTCTAGGTTTTTTTGGTAGAACGTCTTGCGTTTCTGGTTCCCCTGGAACCCCTTTTTTTATGGCCGTTTAAAAGTTGCTGCTCTGGCCCAAAAAAAGGACTTTTCTTTGGTTTTTGGCTTTTTTGCCATGGTTGTTTCGTTGTCTGTTTCATAACGACTTGGGCCCCGCACCAAAAAGACAGAAGTCCACCATTGATCTCCTTGAAGGAAGCAGTAATTGTCTCCAAAAAGCTGACCAGTAATGGGGAAAACTCTGCTGCACAATCCCTTCAGCTGTTTTTTGGGGGTTGGGGGGGGGCGCCCGGATCTGTCCCCGCGTTTTAAATGACACTCGGACCCCTGCATGACCAAAAAAGGCCAGAGCCCTCAGCGTCTGGGTCAAATGACAGAGGGTTTGTGTCTGCATCGTCCAAATTTTTTTTGCTATATGCTTTAGTTTAAACCTGAGGCTCTGTGCCCGTGCTTTCTGGCTTTTACAATGGGTCTCCCACTGAAGCCATCTTAACATCAGCCTTTTTTGAAAAGTGGGTGGGAAACCCTTTCCTTAGAAAAAAGTATTCACTTTGGGCCCCCCGAACCCCTTTGGGGGGTTTTCTGGGCGTTTGGGAAATTTTTCAAGCCCCTTTTTTTAAAAATTTTTTTTCAGAAAACCCCTTGGGAAAACTTTTTTTTAATGATCCTTCGCCCTTGATCAGCCCCTTTGTCAGCTGTTTTTTCTTTAATTTTCCCCAAATTTTTGTTCTATCTCCTTTAACAAGGATCATCTTGGGCAATCAAGGGAAATTTTTCCCCCACAAATCATCATAGATTTCGCCTTCTGGGCCGTGACTCAAAGGGCCTTTGGTTTTCAGGGGCATTAGCAGTTTTCTGAAAAAGGGTGTTTTACCTTTCGTGCGCCTGTAAAACCCCCACGGTTTTGGACCTTTACCCCCGTTTTTTTCTTTTCCCCCCTCACAAGAGAGAATCGCGGGCCCTTCTTAGTGCCCGCGGGGCCCCCGAGACCGATCCCGGGCTTTGTCCCCAAGTTTTGGGGGTCAACCCGCAGTGAATAGCCTTTCCCTTTTAGAAAAAACTGTCATCCTTTGACTGATGCGAGCATCAAGCCCCCGACTTTATCTTCCTTTTCTAAAGGGTGCGACCCTTGCTCCTGTGCCCCTGAAGACTGGCCCTGCTTGGGTTGGGTTTTAAAACTTGGAAACATGTACCGCACACAGGCGGGGAAAGGTTTCTGCCAAATCGCCAAAACGGGGGAACAGGAGAGTTGTTTTATCGCACACGGCAAAAAAGGAAAAAATTTTAAATCGCACCCCCAGGCGAATTAAGGGGACAGGCACACCGGCGAAAGTTATGAATTTTACCCCCAAACTGTAAAGGTCATAAAGATGCAAAGCAACACGGGGTGGGCTTTTCCCCAGGGAAACTTTAATTTCCCCCCTTTAAAAAAATCCAATTATCAAATACACCCCTTTTTTACGCTGCTAAGATCCAAAATGAATGAAAAAAAATGGGTTTTCCACTCCCCCTTCAAGTTCTTGTTTACTTTGCCCCCGGTTTTCATTCCTTGAAATTACGTTTTCATTCATTCATGTAGGCTACCCACAAAAAGCTCCCCATCCGTTTTCCCCAAACGCCAGCGCCCAAAAACCTCAACGGGGTTCGGCGCGCCAAAACTCAAAAGTAGCTTCCCCTTTCCCGGGGGGGAATAGGCAGTGATAATTCAAGCTCTTGGGCCCAAAACACGAGGACTGGAAAGCACAGATGGACGACAAATCTTTCGTCCCCCCCAAAAGTTTTTAATAACTGCCATGGGTGTCGATGAAAAAAGTTTTAAAACAAAAGAAACAAAGCCACCCCTTTATATTCACTTTTCTTTTTAAAAATGGGAAACAACCCCGTGGTAAATTTTATATGAAGTACCAATCAACCCTTTAAAAAACAACCTTTTTTTTGGGTGTTGGGATTATATAAGCTTTAAAAAATTAACCCGCAAACCCTAAGAAAAACCCAAAATTTTCCATCATATGCAATTTTTCAGTCCCAAAAGAGATACACATTTTTTTATCTACACTTAAAAAAAACCAAAAACAAAAGTTTTTTTAAATTTAAAAAAATTATTTTTTTTCCCTGTGTCCCAATTAGCTTTTTCTATTTTTGCTTTAAAAAAAAAAATATATGAGGAAAAAAAGGGTTGAAAAAAAAAAGGGGAGCCTTGATTTTGGGTTTCCCCAAACTGGCTGGGAAAAACCAACCCAAAAGGGGGAAACCCAAAGGGTGCCCTGAACTAGGGGTTTGCCCAAAAAAAACTCCCAAAAGGGTTTACCAGCCAAATTTCGACCCCTTGGTTGCTAAGGGGGCCCAGACTGGCCCCCCTGCCACCCCAAAATTTCGGGCAGGGGAAAAGCCCCATTCGCCTTCTTGATTTGGGGCACTATTTGGCCGTGCCGGGCAAAAATTGGGAAAAACCCGTCAGACAATTCACGCATCATGATAAATTTTTATTTAAAGAAAATTTCTACAGAAAGAGAAGTGAACACTTGTTTGTTTTTTTCCCTTTTTTCCCAAAGGGAAGAAGGGGAAAAAAAAAACCCGTCCCCTGTGATTACTGTCAAAAAAATAAACGCGGGAAACTTGACTTTTTTTCCCTTTTAGCTTTAAAGCCTCCAAAAGGGGCTGAGTTTTTGTTTTTTTTTTTTCTTTAATATGGTTTCAAAAAGGGAAGATTTAGAATCACGAAAGTCTCATTATTTCACAGATATGTTCCAAGAGTGTTTAGAAGGTCAAAATTTTGGGAAAATATAAAAAAGGCAAAAGTAATAAAAATATCTTAAAACGAACCAAACAGATGCCAAAAAGAAAAAAAACAGCCTTTTTGTTTGTGGAATCACAGTTCAGGGCAAAAGAAAACAACAACCAGCAAGGGCATACTTTCTTTTTATTCAACCTGTTTAAAATGCTTTCCATCCCCTTTTAAATCAAAAAAAAAAAATGTCCCCAAAAAAGATTTAAGGGGATTGTCACGACCGACCCCCCGGAGGTCTGCCCTGACAGGAACGGTCTAGGGGGGAGTGAAGGGGGGGACTGACCTCACACGCTCCGCAAGAGACCACACAATAAAGATTACGATACAACACCCCATTTATTCACACCAGCAAAATAAACATTCCAACACACGCACCATGCACGATCACAATAAAGCACTCCAACGCACACAACATGCACAATCACGATCAAGCACTCCAACGCACACAACATGCACAATCACGATCAAGCACTCCAACGCACACAACATGCACAATCACGATCAAGCGCTCCAACGCGCACAACATGCACAATCACAATCAAGCACTCCAGCACATATAACATATACACAATTATAAAGGAATATTCCCAGTATCAATCCTTTCTCACACCATGGAGCGCGTCCACATCCCTGCCCCTGTCAAGTCCGCAGGGAGCACCCTGTCGCACTAGGTGCTCCGAGCCGGGCTGGTTCTCGCAGGGAGTCGCCCAAAGCCGACACCCTCGACTCCCAAGCGGGCAGTGAAGAGAGTGTCCCGGGGGGGGGGGGGGGGGGGGACGTAGCTGTTACTGGAGGTCCTGGACGGGGTCCAGGCCGGCCATCAAGACGGCGGGCTCTTCTAGCAGTCCACGGTCCCGACCAAGGCGTGGCCTCGACCAGCGCGTGGCACCATCCCTCCGTGGTCTCAGCCAGAACGTGCCTCGACCAGCACGTGGCACCATCCAGTTCGTGCTCCAGGTGAAGCCCCCCGGGAGGGGGAGGACGTAGCTGGGAGGAGAGTCGGAGAGGAGGAAAAGAAGAAGGAAGGAGGAAGGAAGAAGGGTACTGGAACCCTGCCGTCAGTACCGTCTGACCATTGCTGTCAAGTCTTAACAGCCACTCGCATGATGGCGAGGGGAAGTGTATTAAACGCACACAGTAAAACCCATTGAATCAAGTCTTCCCACACGATGCAGGTAAAAGACTGCATTAAATCAACAGGTTATAAAACAAATATGAATTATCTTCACCCTTCTCTCACTCACTCTTAAACGTTTTCCTTCCTTAGAAATAAATCAACACAGCGACTATCGCTTAATAACGCCACCACATTGCAAATAATAATTCAATGGCATAACTGTCACATTTTATAAACACATTTCAAAATAACACAAATCTTCAACCACGCATCCGAACGACAAATCATGCGTACGCACGCTCGTGAACATAAAACTCGTTCTCCTTGCACACACAAACAGACGGTGGCCGAAGGATAAAAGTCCGGCGAATGTGACAGGGCGGACGAGCGAGACCAAGCAAGTTCCAACCCTGAATCACCAGGTTCTCTCTCCTTCCCCACCGACTACCGCATCACCAATACATAAACAGGAGAAAGAATTTTGGAAATAATTTAGAATGGCCAGGTTAAAGATGGAATTAACCAGAGAAAAGGTCTCATACAATATTCCTCTTACAATTTCGAAAACAAAAGAAAATTGCGCAAAAGTGAAGACTAAGCCGGCTAACAACAACAAATCAAAACAAACAGACCACGAAACTGATGCTTACCAGCTACCCGTGGTGACCCCGAAGAGGCGGGTCAAAGGACTCTCTCTACCCTCTGTCCAGTCGAGAGGACAGAGGCGAAGATGCGGAAACAGAAGAAATGATGTCCCTCTCCTACAGGCCGACTGCAGGAATTGAAAGTACTGACTGTACTCTCGATGATAAGGTAAAGAACCAGGACTGGAGCAGGCCCCCCAGAGACATCTTCCGCTCGAGTGAAGAGCTAACCTCCCTCAGCAATGGCGGCCAACATGCCATGCTGCGTCACAGAGTGAGCATACTTCAAACTAAAAGAAACGAAGCACGTGCGACAGGTAAAAAGACAGGCGAGAGGCCGATAGACAGAAAGTTCGAGAGAAAGGTACCGGCCACTCCGTGAACTTGCAGATAAATAGCACGGGCGGTGGAATAGAGAGAGAGAGAGAGAAAGCAAACCGAAGATGACTGAACTATACCAAGGTGCAACCGCACCACAAGCCACACTAAGGACGGATACACGACAACAGCAACGACAATAAACAAATAAGTAATTCCGCCATCCTAGGTGGGTCGAACGTCGTAGCCTCGTGACAAACTCGTGACAAACCCCCCTTCTAAAAGCATCTGTTTCTCTGAGATACAGTGCTCCTTTGAACCTTGTCGCATGTGCAACTTCGCAACAATGGGACCGAACCCAACTCTCTGTGATCGACAGAGTACGAAAAATCCAATACAAACATTCCACGATAGAACCACACCGAGGAATACATAATACTACATTTATCAAACAACTAAGCAAACCTTCCAACCATGAAAGTAACAATACGAACCATTGGTGATTCACTACCGTTAACCTCACTGAAGTGACAACTGTCACTACACCTGATACAGAGACCAAAAAGGGGATATAACCCTGGTTGAGGGAGGTGTCCCTCTGACTGATTTTCCAATATGCTAACTACGGAGCCTCGGCTAAGATAGTCAGCATCCTATTACAGGAACCCTTGATATGACGGAAAGTGAACGCATGACTCTGCAGCTCCACTGCCTAACTCATGAGTCGACGACTGACTGGCCGGATCCGTCCAGGCACTGGAAGGATGATGATCGCTCTCCAGTACAAACTTCCGGCCGAACTTCTTCTTGGGCACGCCAGTGCGCGTCCAAATCTGCCTGAGAGATTCAGCAACAGTAGGGGCATCGATAGTCCTAAGCGGACAGCCTCTGGGTACCGACTCGCAGATTCTACCACTACCGAAGTGTAGCGGTGACCGCGATCGGATGGAGGATTAATGGGTCCCACCAGGTCAACCCCAACCTTGCCGAATGCCTCCCCAACCAGTGGCACTGACCCTAGGGAACACGCTTCAAGCGACCCTAGGCGTTGTCCGTTGGCAGACATCGCAACTGCGGCAGTACTGCCTAACCTGTGAGTTCATTCCTGGCCAAAAGAAGTCTTGTCTTACTCGCTCGAGAGTCCGCTTGGAGCCCATATGACCTGCCATGGGGAATCGTGGCCTGCCGGAGGACAGACTCTCTCAGGCTTTGGGGAACCACGAGCTGCTTGGCCACACGATCTGCCTGGTGGAAACCCTAAAGAGATCCCCTTGTGGAGCTTGAAGCTCACCTTGGCGTGTTGGGCAGACTGAGCGGGACGATCTAACCAGTTGTCGCAGGCGTTGGACATCCAAGTCCTTGGCCTGAAGACGACGATGGAAGCAGGATCGGCCTTTGCAAGAACCTCGTCAGAGATCGGCTGTAGAACAGGGCGCAATTCCTGTTCCTGCTTCTTAGCTTTGGCGCGTGTGGTGACTCCCACACACGCCTGTACGGGCAATCCGTAGACACGGACTGACTGCGTCCGTCTGCGAAAGTGATAGTATCCCTATGATAAGGGAATACAGAGGTCGCTCCACCGCGATGGCCCATACTCCGCCACAGAAGTAGGGGTGGAGATAGAAATGAGTACAGAAGGACGGGTGAGGTAAAACCAGCCTCCAAGCCGCACACATCATAACTGGCGCCCTGCCGGGCCTTAGGGGAACTAAATCCTTATCCACAAAGAGTGTTGATGCTCCCGAATCCCTGATGGTGTCAACCAAGGAAGATCCAACAACAGAAAGAAACACTGGGCACTCTGTACCACCAGAAGCTTGGATGGACCCCACGTTAGCCGAGGCGCGAGGATGCTGGAAAGGACTAGCCCCATGACTACCAGCGGCTTAGGGCAATCTTTCCTAAGTGGCCGGACGACCACAAAGAAAACAAAATCGGGGTGCTGAGGTCCCCGATGAACGCCTGCCTTGTTCCCCCCACTAGCAGTTGTCGCACCTTATTGCTACCAAATCCTGTGGAGGGCTTCCTCTCCGTATCGGGCGATGCCCATAAGCCCTGCGAGCTTCAGCAAAACACCTCACGGTGTGAATCGCAGCCGCGAAATCCTGAGGTGCTGTCTCGCCTATCCGGATCCTCAACTCTGGGGACACAGTGTTGTGAGGCTGTTCAATGAGGATCAGATCCCCCAGCCCAACTTGGCCAACTGACGCCAGAACCCTAGCGTCTTGCGCAGCCTATCACCAACTGCAACGAAGGTCTCATCATTATTCTTCTTCATGGACCTAAACTTCCTCCTGTAGGTCTCTGGGTAAGGTGGAAACGCTTACGCAGAGCCAACTGCATGTCTGCATAAGACGCACCTTCATTTAGAGTGAGCACACACTCCCTTGCAGCACCAGATAATCCAGAAAAAAGGTGCATAGCCTTTGCTCCTCAGACAATTGGTATGAACAAGCAACCTTGTCGAAATGCTCTAAGAACATATCAATGTCCTCACTAGGTCTGAACTCTGGAAGCTTTAACTTGGGCCTCTAACTCTATCACCTGCCTGGTGATTAACCCCCTGGTTTACAGAAGCGGGAGGCCGCGAAAGAAGTTGTTCCATCTCCTCCCTACGCAGAGCCTCCATCCTGTCTAGTTCTTCCCTACGGAGGCTTCCTGCCTGTCAGCCTCCTCCCTACGCTGAGCAGCCTCCTCCCTACGCTGACCTCCTGTCTAGCAGCCTCCTCCCTACGCTGAGCAGCCTCCTCCCTACGCTGAGCAGCTTCTTCCTTACGAAGGGCCTCCTGTCGGCAGCCTCTTCTCTGCGCAGCATAGCCTCTTCCCTATGCATAATCTCCTGTCTGTCAGTCTCCTCTCTGCGCAGAGCCTCCTGTCTAGCGGCCTCCTCTCTAACGCTCTTCCCTACGGAGAGCTTCCTGCCTGACTGCCTCTTCCCTACGCTCTTCCCTACGTTGGGCCTCATCCTCCCGTCGCTGTCGCTCCAGAAACATAAGGACAGAGGTGATATCCTGAGCGGGGGTTCACCACTCCCGACACGGGAGGATGATCCCGTCTGACCCGCCCTTGGGTCCTCGACTTTCCCATAAGGAAAGTCCTTCTGGGCATGCCCTTACAGGGGAAGCCTGGAGAGGAGAAGGTTTCGTCTCTGCGACTCAACAGAAGCCCACAGTCGCTTCGCTATACTCTGACGCTTCCGAGCGGAAGTGCCAGTCGGGGTCTCGACAGGAGACCCCCCAGCGAAGAGGTGTAAAAGTACTCACTGGCTACCTGCTACAGCACTGGAATAGGTAGAAGTTACCGTAGTCGAAGTACTAGTACTAATAGTAGGGACCACAGTAACATTTTGAATACCCTTCTTCTTCGACGCCCGCGTCGCCATAACCACCAGCGCCGACGTCGCCATGACAACAATATCCTACAGTTTTCCAAATACAGGGGAAAAACAATTCCACTAGAGAAAAAAAAACAAATATTTTAGGGGCGTGTGTATAAGTGTGTATGTGTGTGTGTGCGTGTGTGCGGACAAGTTCCGGCTGCTCCCACTCTGGCAACACCGCCTCTACAGCACGAGCAACAGTGCGGTGGGCTCACCGAAAAAAAAACAAAACAAAAACTATGTCCGGCTGCCCCCACTCTGGCAACCACCGCGCTCTACAGCACGAGCAACAGTGCGGTGGGGCTGGCCGGAAAAAAAAACAAAACAAAAACCTAGCAGACGGAATCCGGAGAGAGGAAAAAAAAAAAAACACTAGCGTCCGATACAACCCCCTGTACTCAACAACCCGTAGAGAGAAAAAAAAACAAGAATTGGCTAAATACAAAACAGGAATGGAAGACTGAGCGGCAACAGAAAGGCAAGACTTAACGGCCGTACCTGCGTGAGGTACCCGGCGGAAGGAGGTCCGGAAGCGTCGACTCCTCCTGGTCTCACCTCGACCCCCCGAGTCACGCCGGATGTTCCCTCAGGCCACCAAAAAGACTCCCTTCACTCTAGAGTCACCCAGCCAACCACCCACGAACAAACACGACGAACTGACTAAACATATACAAAACAGACAACACTAAACAGGTACTCTGCGAAACGAGAGAGAGACAGCCAGAGCCCTTCACATCCCGACGAGCCCCCACAATGTCACGACCGACCCCTGGAGGTCTGCCCTGACAGGATCGGTCTAGGTGGAGTGAAGGGAGTGACTGACCTCACACCTCCGCAAGAGACCACACAATAAAGATTACGATACAACACCCCATTTATTCACACCAGCAAAATAAACATTCCAACACACGCACCATGCACGATCACAATAAAGCACTCCCAACGCACACAACATGCACAATCACGATCAAGCACTCCAACGCACACAACATGCACAATCACGATCAAGCACTCCAACGCACACAACATGCACAATCACGATCAGCGCTCCAACGCGCACAACATGCACAATCACAATCAAGCACTTCCAGCACATATAACATATACACAATTATAAAGGAATATTCCCAGTATCAATCCTTTCTCACACATGGAGCGCGTCCACAATCCCTGCCCCTGTCAAGTCCGCAGGGAGCACCCTGTCGCACTAGGTGCTCCGAGCCGGGCTGTTCTCGCAGGGAGTCCGCCCAAAAGCCGACACCCTCGACTCCCAAGCGGGCAGTGAAGAGAGTGTCCCGGGGGGGGGGGGGGACGTAGCTGTTACTGGAGGTCCTGGACGGGGGTCCAGGCCGGCCAGTCAAGACGGCAGGCTCTTCTAGCAGTCCACGGTCCCGACCAAGGCTGGCCTCGACCAGCGCGTGGCACCATCCCGTCCGTGGTCTCAGCCAGAACGTGGCCCTCGACCAGCACGTGGCACCATCCAGTTCGTGCTCCAGGTGAAGCCCCCGGGAGGGGGGAGGACGTAGCTGGGAGGAGAGTCGGAGAGGAGGAAAAGAAGAAGGAAGGAGGAAGGAAGAAGGGTACTGGAACCCTGCCGTCAGTACCGTCTGACCATTGCTGTCAAGTCTAACAGCCACTCGCATGAAGGGCGAGGGAAGTGTATTAAACGCACACAGTACACACCCATTGAATCAAGTCTTCCCACACAATGCAGGTAAAAGACTGCATTAAATCAACAGGTTTATAAAACAAATATGAATTATCTTCACCCTTCTCTCACTCACGCATAACGTTTTCCTTCCTTAGGAAATAAATCAACACAGCGACTATCGCTTAATAACTGCCACCACATTGCAAATAATAATTCAATGGCATAACGTCACATTTTATAAACACATTCAAAATAACACAAATCTTCAACCACGCATCCGAACGACAAATCATGCGTACGCACGCTCGTGAACATAAAACCTCGTTCTCCTTGCACACACAAACAGACGGTGGCCGAAGGATAAAAGTCCGGCGAATGTGACAGGGGCGGACGAGCGAGACCAAGCAAGTTCCAACCCTGAATCACCAGGTTCTCCTCCCTTCCCCACACCGACTACCGCATCACCAGATACATAAACAGGAGAAAGAATTTTGGAAATAATTAGAATGGCCAGGTTAAAGATGGAATTAACCAGAGAAAAGGTCTCACACAATATTCCTCTACAATTTTCGAAAACAAAAGAAAAAGCGCAAAGTGAAGACTAAGCCGCTAACAACAACAAATCAAAACAAACAGACCACGAAACGATGCTTACCAGCTACCCGTGGGTGACCCCGAAGAGGCGGGTCAAAGACTCTCTCTACCCTCTGTCCAGTCGAGAGGACAGAGGCGAAGAATGCGGAAACAGAAGAAATGATGTCCCTCTCCTACAGGCCGACTGCAGGAATTGAAAGTACTGACTGTACTCTCGATGATAAGGTAAAGAACCAGACTGGAGCAGGCGCCCCAGAGACATCTTCCGCTCGAGTGAAGAGCTAACCTCCCTCAGCAATGGCGGCCAACATGCCATGCTGCGTCACAGAGTGAGCATACTTCAAACTAAAAGAAACGAAGCAACGTGCGACAGTAAAAAGACAGGCGAGAGGCCGATAGACAGAAAGTTCGAGAGAAAGGTACCGGCCACGCCGTGAACTTGCAGGATAAATAGCACGGCGGTGGAATTAGAGAGAGAGAGAGAGAAAGCAAACCGAAGATGACTGAACATACCAAGGTGCAACCGCACCACAAGCCACACTAAGGGACGGATCCCACGACAACAGCAACGACAATAAACAAATAAGTAATTCCGCCATCCTAGGGGGTCGAACGTCGTAGGCCTCGTGACAAACTCGTGACGGGGATCTAGTTGTGCAAATGTATACACATACAATTTGTTAAGGATTCTTCTTCTTCTTCTGCAAAACCAAGCTGATACTCCTGCGGACACTCCCTATATGGACAACAAGTATTAATGCCATCTACCCTAAAAAAGGAGGGGAGTTTGTGTGTATGACTGTTTTAATCCCGCCATTAAGGCAGCTATACTCCTCTTGGGGGAAGTTAAGGATAATTACCCCGGAAAAGGAACCGGGGAGGCAACCATTTGCCATGGGCACAAGTGGAGCTGTCTGGCCACCTAAGAATGAATTAAAGCTCAGCTTTCCTACAACTGCAGCGTGAAAACGAAACTTGGGGATATATTCGTGTGCAATGAAACGCACTGAGGCAAGCAACGATCCTGTCCCATCACTGGAAGCTGTTCAATGTGGAATGTGCAAGTGTCTCCCAAGAGAGACTGACACATAAGGTGCATGACAGGAGTTGAAGAAGATGGTTACAGATGCTTCAGTGACAATAAAGCCTCGCTGTGTGCATGGGTTTTCAAGGACCCATCCTTTTTATGAAGGACAAAAGCCTTGGTGTTTGCGGGGTCTTTGGGACCCATATTTTTTACTGAAGAAAGAAGCCTTGCCCTGGTTCTCCTTTTTTTTTGTTTTTTTTGTTTGTTTGTTGATTAAAAAAAGAACAAATTTTGATATGATGCCAGGCCAGCTTTGCTGACAGCACACGATTCGAAGAGTAGCTTAAAAAACTGACTTAACTGTCAAGTGAATATCATGACAGTGGACATTTGATAAACCCCCAATATTCATGAAGGTTATTTTTTTTCTTTTCATAATTCATGCCTTATTTAATGAGGAACCAACCTCACATGGCCTATGATTGTGTAACTTTAGATGCACGATGCAGATAAATACCTTCAGGTGAGGATTCAGGATATCCACAGGTGTCATCACCATTGATGTACTGTCTAGCAGCGTGGAACGACGGAACTGTTTCAGGCTGGAGTTGTACGACAAGATGGCTTCTGGAATGTGGGCTTCATACAGATAGTCATTGTGCGGTTCAAATAGTGTGACCTGTTTTTCACCGCTGATCTGCAACCAATCGCAAACAGTATTTTAACCTTGAATTGTTTTTAACCAAAATACAGTTGACCTCATAGACAGGAAATAAAATCTATCAGTCTTAAAAAAAAAATACTCACCCCAAAACTTTGGCAGTCTATGTGTATTTACGGCAGACCTCACTACATGTGTAACCATGAAGGAAAATAACAACAAAACCCATAATGATCTCCCTTTCCCATAGTTCAAAATGTGTCTTGAGGCGAGTGGCCTTGACAGATGATTCTGGAATATTTCACATTGCATGGCCTCATCTACACTTAATCACTATTTCTCCATGGTCATGAAAAAATGCAAACGTACATGTAAATAAAAGAATATAACTTTCTTTGAGTTCAGCTTCCCGTTCATGCTGAGGTCATAGCACATACAGATAAAACAGACCCAAAGATATATACAGACCCCACAACAATCACCGGAGTTGATATGAATGAATTGAAAGAAGACATCAAGCAACTGAAGCTATGAGATTAAGCAAAGCAATCCTAAAGATGCAAAACTGAAACGATACGACCATTCAGATCATATACGCAAAACAATCCAAATCCTCTGTATCTCATTCAAGGAGACGAATAACCATATCAGATCACAACTTATGGACGCTGGCAGACAAAAATCTAGAGCCTCTCCTTGCTGCAGACAAGCGCCAAGGGCTTAAGGGTCAATACGGGTTTGTACCTCTCCTTGACTCTTTGTCCAAAAGTGCATGTACCTCTCCTTGACTCCTTGTCCAAAAGCATTCCATAGGAAATACACTTGCAGGTGAACAGCCAAGCAGCAGACCAAGGAAAGGTGACTACAAAAGAAAGGACTCTCCCACAAGTTACGTTGCTATTACCCTGATGTATATGACTGAGGATGAATGGCTGTGGATCCAGTTCCATGAAATCTCAAGTTTCCACCATGAAAACAACAACAAAACCCCCTTGCACTCAACACTAATACATATTTCTTTACAGTTCACATACGATATCTTTCACCTGAAGACAACAATATTAACTGCATTAATTTTTTTTTCAATTGCATTTGCTTTTTCTTTTTTTTTTTAAACAAGAGGATGTGTATCTAAGTGGCTATAGACTTCCAATTCTTTTGAATGATCAGGCAGGATTTTGATTTCCTGGAGTTGCCACAATCCCTAACTGTTACAAATTAATGTTGTCAGAAATCCCAACACAGACTGGCCGCCATGTGCAGCAGTCAGCCTCATGGAATTGTGAACTGGGAGGTTGTTGGTTTGGTTCCTATCTTAGGCATTCATTCCTGAGATTACTTTGACCTGGCCCACTCCTACCATGAGCTCAAAGAGCGCTGTAGGGTTAAATGGAAAAACTGGAAACACATGGTCAAGTCTCATCAATTTAATAGATACGCCTCCGAGTGCTGCTAAAATTGCCAGACCAGGACTGCAGGTTTCTGCATGTGCCATGCACTCTGTGAGCAGAATGGAAATTCATAACATCATCTTCATCACACTCATTGATCACCATGGAAAAAAAGCTCAGATTCTATGGCACTTTCTGCTGTGCTCTTGTGGTCCAATTTCCTTTCCACATACATGTCCTACTAAGTTTATGTTAACACTGTTTGTATCAGACAGTTCATGGGGAATGTTGGATGGACGCGGCGGCACCTCCAAAGGGGGACATTTTCTACTAATGCTGGCTCCACAACTAAGCAATGTTTTTCCTCAGTAGGCAGGCCAATAGGTGGTGTATGTCCTGTGCATGTCAGATCAGAACAGACGTTACTGAACATCAAAGTGACTTGGCAGCAGTGCAGTGTCTCCTTTGAAGGGTTGCAATGCCTGGATATCACATGATTCCTGCTAGGGGCCGGATAGCTCAGTTGGTAGAGCGCCGGACTCGTGATCCTGGGGTTGCGGGTTCGAATTTCGGTATAGGGGATTTTTTCCCTCGGAGTTAACATTGGTTCTGACTCCATTCCCCATATAGTCCTTCGAATGAGACTATAAACCGAGGTTCCGTGTGTCAACGCACGCATAACATCTTGCACACACGTAAAATCCCATCACCAACTTTCGGAAGAGAAGGCCAGTTTGGCCGTTGGTATGGATGACACGTGACACATAGCATGCACCTTCCCCGAAGATGGAGTATGGCTGCCTTAATGGCGGGATGAAAAAGGGTCATACACACAAAACTCCACTGCCTGGCTATACAGGGAGTGTCCGCAGGAGTATCAGCCTGCGTACGCAGAAAGAAAGAAAGAACATGCTTCCTGCTGACCCTCAGAACCAGGACTACAGTGAGACAAACCTGAGTGTGGCTGTGAACAGGTAGGCGAAATACACCGCGTGGAAGTAACGCCAGTGACATGGCATGGAAGATGAGGTAGCAAAATAATGATAAGAAATACATAAACAAGGATAAACTACCTCTGTTTTTTCCCCAGCCTGATATACTGACTTTTTACAGTGTTTCCTGGTTGCATAGTCAATGTAGAAATCAAGCATGGGAAGACGTGTACAAGTTGTCAACCTGGCGAGACAAATCACAGGGTGTAAAACATGCTTTCATTGAAAGCCAATCATATTTCAACCTGAATCGTGCACATGTCAAAACATATAGGATCCAGTACCACAGCGAAAGAAAAATTCAAAGAAAAGCTCTCTGCAGACATTCAGCGCATGCAGGAAGAAGAAATAAAAAGATGTACCAAATGAAATTTACAACAATGAAAATGAGAAACATATGATCAACAGCCATTTGATACATGATGACCTCTTGGATCACTAACTGCCATGGACCTGGGAAGAAAACAGAAAAGATTTCATCGT
The DNA here is from genome assembly GCA_018398815.1 of Conus ventricosus. NCBI lineage: Eukaryota > Metazoa > Mollusca > Gastropoda > Neogastropoda > Conidae > Conus > Conus ventricosus. Next base: position 14,074,714 of record CM031616.1, on the reverse strand, counting down.
CTCAACTTACACGTGTGTTAGTTCTTATTTGAAAGGAAGAAAGAAAATAAGCAGTTATAGATTATTTCACTTTGTCAACAATTTTTTTTAATAGTTTATAACATAACCAAGGAAGAAAGAAAATAAGCCGTTACAGATTATTTCACTTTGTGAACAAAAATGTTTATAGTTTATAACATGACCAGTAATTTACTTTGTGGACCACAACCCCTTCCTTTTCATAATCTTGTGCCTACCTCCTCTCCTCCATCCCTCTCCCTTTCCTCCATCAGTCAGTAACAATCCTCTTCCATCAGTCAGTAACGATCTAGCATTGTTTATTCTACTGCCTACATTTTTTATGTGTTTGAGCAAGTGTGTACACATGTGTTAACGTTAAGCCATAATACGAAAGATATAAGCTTAGAATGGTGATCAGAATAAAAAGCGAAAAAAAATACTACACTAAAAGCTCAAATAACAAGCCTGCATCTAAAGTCAGTACATGTACCACTAGTGAAACAGAAAGTATACAAAAGAACATTGCATAAGTAATATCGCACCACCACAAACCAACCAACTAAAATACACACTAAGAACTAACTACTACTAAAACAAGTGTTTAACAAAGAGACCAGTGTTAATGTGACACATTACTTCAAAGGAAAACTGGACTGTAGATTAATACACTGAATCTTGCAAACTGGGTCACAATCAGAAATGCCAGCACAATGTAACAGTTTAATTGGACACAAATTTTTTTTCCATACATAACCAGAATAATTTGTATAATTCTCCCCCCCCCCCCCCCCCCCCCCCCCCCCCCCCCACATCCTGAAAATTGAGAATTGTAGCAGCACAGCTATGGGTGCTTTGCTGATTCAATGAGCAACAGACTCCTGTTCATGACAAAGGTATTGTAGTAAGCTTCACCCTACATTGCCTAACATGTTGCATGCCATACCTCATGGGTCTCTATAGGGACCCATGCTATTTGTCTAGAATTAATAGTTTTGCTGTAAGTTGTGGGTCTCCATGGACCCATGGTTTTTCTGAAGGACTAGAGCCTTGCTGTAAATCTTGCATCCCCAGGACCCATGGTTTTTCTGAAGGACTAAAGCCTTGGTGTAAATCTTGCATCCCCAGGGACCAACAGTTTTTCTGAAGGACTAAGCCTTGCTGTAAATCTTGCATCCCCAGGGACCCATGGTTTTTCTGAAGGACTAGAGCCTTGCTGTAAATCTTACATCCCCAGGGACCCATGGTTTTTCTAAGGACTAGCGCCTTGCTGTAAACTTGCATCTCCAGGGACCCATGGTTTTTCTGAAGGACTAGCGCCTTGCTGTAAATCTTGCATCCCCAGGGACTCATGGTTTTTCTGAAGGACTAGCGCCTTGCTGTAAATCTTGCATCCCCAGGGACTCATGGTTTTTTCTGAAGGACTAGCGCCTTGCTGTAAATCTTGCATCCCCAGGGATCCATGGTGTTTCTGAAGGACTAGAGCCTTGCCATATGTCATGGGTCTCCAGGAACCTATACTTTTTTTTCCTAAAAATTAAAGCCTTGCCATGTTTTTTTCTCTGTTTTTTTTTTTCTTTGTGACTGAGGGCGCTCTACTTGCTAAAGTATCTGATAGCTGATGCCTATTTCAGCCTGTCTGCTTCACCACACCAGTGACCAGCAAGCCAGTGACCTACTCACCTAAGACACTGGCCATTCAAATTTGAATTGCATCACAATAACGAAAAGCGCTTTGTCCTTTTCATAGCCTAATCTGTGCGTAACAATCATACACAAATGTTACTAAATAGTATCATTTCTGAATTACAGTGCCAGAGCCCCAAGTTTGATCTAAACTCAGTCGTGATTTGTAGTTGCATCATTCTACTATTTTTTGCTTGCGTCAAAAAATCTTTAAGCTGTTAAAGTATCATCACTACAGTCAACGAGTAAGACATTTTTTCTATGCTCCAATGAACTGAGGCGAATTAATGATTTTAAAGCTATTTCCCTCGTCGATCACCAACATGCACATTCTTTTGGCGACGGCCAGCTCAACCAGTTTGTCTTGTCACTCAAGGTGTGTTTTCATACGCTTCTGTTGATTCACAATTTACTCGCCTATATCAGGGAACTGAACATGTCACACATTACTATGTTAGTCCCGTCTTCAGCAATTAAAAGGTAGTACCATAATTTAACTGGGCTCGTTTAATCTTGTGAAACCTACATTTTTCTAATACAATTACTTTAGGCTGCCCCTCAAAAGGCACTTCAAACATAGCACTATAGAACTATTTGATCTTTAAACTGAATGTAAAATCATTAGAAAGCCGGCATTGAGCTCTTTGATTTGTGACCTTCAGAAGTATGATCCATGATAAGATAAGATGTTGCTTATAGCCCAGCCGACCGCAAAGGGCCACATCAGGGCTGATGATCCATGAAGGAATCTGGAGAAACCTAGCGCTAAATAATGGGCATTGGCATAAATCAGCCAAAATTTGCTTCCCAGCAGGCAGATTCACATGTTGCATCTGGCTGCTGCCTTTGCGGTCCAGCAGCTTGGTATTTAAAAGTTGCGGGTAAATTTGACCGCGGACTGATCGAGTAAGCACCTTCAGTATGGGTGTATGCCATGTGTGGGTGTTAATATTCAGTGTGTCCCGTGCTGTGTGACTATATCACTATGCTGCAACGTCTTCTCCTTGCCTTCTTTTAATGTAAATACAAGAAATGACAAGTAACCGACTGGGTTCCGCCTGTATGTTCCTGACCTGAGTGAGATCCACCATATTCACCCTTGTTCCTTACTCCTTAACCCTTACTCTCCTTACCCTACCAACCCTTACCATCTTCAGTCTGTCACATTTTTTTCCTGTTCTTTTTCCTTTTTTCTTTCTTGCTTTTTTTTTCTATAACAGACACCATGCTTTTTCTTTTTCAAGGAGAAAGCTTAAAAACTGATTCAGTTATCAAGTGAAAATCATGACCATGGATCATTAAAACCCACAACTTACAGTGAAGAATAAAAAAATAACACTCTCATTTTAGAAAATAGGCCTATGGGCATGGATCATTTAAAACCCACAACTTATAGTGAAGAATCCAAAATAACTCTCATTTTAGAAAGTAGGCCTATGGTTCTATGCTTGAGAACTGAAAATTTCCAATATGCTTATTGAGTGTTGGTGGTTTTTAGTATTCAACTGCCTTTTCAGAAAATTGCTAAAACATATAATCAGCTTTGTCCACAATTCTCTTGTAACAAACGAAATACACTCCAAGTGCAAAAATGCAGCATTGTAGGCTGTGGTTGGGATACTGCGGGTTAAACTCAGATCAGAGGCAGCTGTGGAGAAAAAAAAACATTCACTGGATCTGGTACAAGTTATGTACATGGCAGTATTTTTGAGATAAGTCTGTTCAAATCCATAGCATTGCAATGTCACTGTGTCTTCAAATGATCTTCAAATTGCTTTTTTTTCTTTATCAGAAACTTTCACAGGCAGCGTAATTCTTAATAAGAGTTTTCAGTGGCACCTGCATTAAATTAAACTAGCCTTTTTTCCCCTTAGATTCAATTTCACATTCATAAAGTGCAAAAAAATACAGTCCTTCATAAAATATGTAAGGAGCTTTAACCGACACATTCGCCTAAAAATATATCTGCTGAAAATATGGTTTGGTGTCTTGGCAACATGTGTGGCATTGTACTATTGACACTGGCTCATGCCATGAACTCACTAAAAATGTACTTTGGTTTGGTATCTTTGGTAACCTGTTTGACATAGTAATATCAACATTTGCTCATGAAAGGAACTCACAGAAAATCTAATTTGGTGAAACACAATTGAACACATTAACTCATATGACAAACTAAAAAAAATGTTACCATAGTTTTAGTGTCCTTGAATACATTTGTGACACAGCACAGGCACACATTAACAATTACTCACAGAAAACACAAACCCAATGAAATGAAAGTACATGGCCACCAACATTTTAGCTAGATGTACAACTACAGGATGGTATCCATTCAGTAATTTAAAACAAAAAAAATAAATTTTCAGGCTGGATATCCATTCAGTATTTAAGATAAAGTTGAATTTTTTGTCATACATTATTCTGTAATAACATAATACAGGTAGACTACACATACTGACGTGCACGCACACACACGCTAATTTAAGATAAAGAAGTTGAATTTTTGTCATACATTATTCGTAATATCAAAATACATGTAGACTACAAATACTGATGCACACGCACACACATAAATCCATATTTATATGTATATACCTGCATAACTGATACATATCAGCACACACACTGAAATTACCTGACAAAGAAAGTTATCGAAAGGATCAAAGTGACTTTTGCCAAGAGTATTCCCATCACTTAGCCAGATATTAAGATGCGCCAGCTTTAACACATTTTCGAAGAATTTCATTTCAGCAATGTCACTTTTCAACTCTGGAAAGTAATCGGAAACAGAGGTATATTCTAAATATGCTGAAACATTGAAAACGTTCCTTCTGATATGTTTTGAACAAGATCTAAAAATTCTGAAAATTTCATACTAATTCCCGCTGGCCTAACCACCACCAGGTCTGGATAGGGAAGCTGCTTCAAAACTGCTGATGGAATTTTAAATGTTTTATGCGTTCCCAAATATTGCTGGTTCAATGCTTCATATTCTCCTTTAGGCGTCAGCTTAATGTGCACGTCCTTCTCCCATACTGTTTGCAGCAAGAACTCTTGTGTCCATTTGTCATTGCTGGCCAGTCTTCCATACCCCTGTAATGATAACTGGCTTTGAACGGTCAGGTAGTTGTTGATGAAGTCGTCTTTTACTTGGAAGGGGAATACGTTCACAGGTTGGCACATCATTAAACTGCAGAGTTCTGTTTCTTTTGCTATATCTGGGCAGAAGTTTCTCCTGTTCCGGTGTTTTTAAAACAATGTCTTGATGTTGTGGTTGAGTTTTGATTAGAGTTGAAACTGTGACTGAATTTGGTAGTTCTTTGACAGAGAATACATTTTCAAGCAGATATTTTTTTTGGGGTCCTTGTATGTTCCCAAAATTTTTTTTAGGTTTCGAAAGGGGTTGCCTCCTGTTAACAAACCTACAAAAAAGGGTCGGCAGGATGTACCCACTTAAAAAAAAAGTCCGGGTAAAGATTGGTTTTTTGGCTTTGTAAGCTGTTCGGGCCCTTTCCCTTTAAAGAGGAAACGATGCCTTCTATCATCCCTTAAAAAACCGGCAAGGGTTTTAATTTTTTCCCTGAAAGGGGCCCGACAAACTGTTCATGAAATTTCTAACGCCAACAATTATTTTTGGTTCTTTTTGGAAGGCCAAATCAGCAATTTGTAAGAGACTTTAAAGCTGGCTTCCATCGGGTTCTTGGGGCTTTTGGGTTTTACGAAGGAACAAAGATCGATCCTTTTACCAAAAAAATACCCTTTGGAAGAAACGAAAAGGAAATGTTGCGTATTGGTTCGGAAAATGAGGAACAAAAAGAAAAGAATTAAAGGCAAAATGTTGACCCATCAAGAAAATTTTTTCTGAAATAAAAGTGGAAAGCGCTTTGGGTGGGGCCGCCATTTTTGGCCAGATAACGGGAGTTAACAACATTCAATTTTTACTTTTTCCCCCCGTAGGGAAAAAACCCAAACAAACCTTACCCTTCCCCGAAGTCCCTTTTTTAAAAAATCTTCTTTGAAAATTCCCGGATTAAAGTTTACCGGGGAAAAATTGCAGCACACACTTGGGGCAACAAAACTTGAATTTAAAGGACTAGTTGTTTACACAGAGAGAAAAACAAAAAAAGGGTCATTCATGCAGGGCCCGTTCCTTTGAGGGGATGAAAAAACAGGACTCCCAAATTTTCGTTTTTTCAAATTTTTTTTTAAAAAAAATTGTTTACATTTTGTTTAAAACAAAGGGCAAGGGCTTTCCCCCCATGGGGTCTTTATAAAGGGGAACAATTTCATAAAGGAGCCCAAAAAACTCAATTTTAGTATGTTCGTTTGCACAAAATTTTCCCGATAAAAATTTTTTTGAGCCCGTTTTTAAAATTTGCCGGGTTGTCCAAATTTTTAAAAATTTTTTAAAATTTCAGATCTTTGCATTCCCCCACTCTTCAAAAATTCGTGTTATCTTAACAATTGGGCGTTAAAATTTTTAAATCAATTTAGGGAAAGTCAAGGGCATTTCTAGAATAAGCTTTGGATAGGCATTCACCAATTTAAAAATTTCAAAAAAGTCCCCTTTTAAAACTTTTTAAAAAAACCCTTTTTCTGTATTTTTTATGAAAAGGTTTCAAGCATGTAATTTAGCTCCCGACAAAGGGGGAAGAAAAAATAAAGACCCTTTTGCCCCCCGGTTTTTGATCTTTTGAAGTTGAATTTGTTTAAAGGGATAAAAATTTATTAACAGAACAAAAGTTCCAAGGCCTTTAAAAATAGGACATGTGGGTTGCTTTTATAAAAAAGGGAAATGGGGATCAATGATGAAAGATTCATGTGGACGCACAACAAAAAACAACCCACAATTTTCACACGTTTAAAAGCCCCCAAAAAGGGAAATTTATGGCAGGGAAAGGGTTTTTCCGATGCAATCCAAAAATTAACTCAACAATCCAAAACCTGAAGTGGGAAAATTTCAAAATTTTATTTCCCCTGGGCCTGGTAAATTTTTAAAAACACAGTAAGTTTGTTCCCAAAAAGCAGTTTACTTCAAAAAAACAATGGATGGGGAGGAAAACATAAAAGAATTCGGTTTTATTAAACAGTTTGAAAATGTTTGCCCAAGGGGGGTTTTTAATATAGAGAGGTAATTCTTTTGCTATCTGGGTGCTGAACGGTAAATGCCCCCAAAACACAGTGAAAGATTCCCCGAAACTTTTTGCCCCGGCATAGTGCAAATTTTAAGGGTGAAGGGCAACAAGTTGTGGCCCGGGCGCAGAACAGGAAACCAGTACAAAAATTCCGAAAAGGATTTGAGGTTGGGTTTTGGTTTAAAAGTCAGGGAAAACCCAAAATCCAAACCACCTGTCACACTCTGACCAGCAAAAAATGCAGGGGCGGCCCGATGCAGCGTAGAAAATTTACTGAGGGGAGGGGGTTTCAGGGTTGGGAATCAGGTTTGGAAAAGGGGGAAGGACAGGGCCCGGCCCAGTCCACCAAGTGTCATTCATGGCCCGTATTGTTTAGGAAGGGAATAGGGAAAATTCATCTTTTTGGATTTTTTTTCAATATAGATCCTGTATGCAAAAGGAAAAATTTTATTCTAAAATTATTTAAAAACTAACATAATTTCCCTTTTCACAAAAGCAATAAGCGGCAGCAAATTTTCTATCCCCGCCGCCAAAAAAAGTCGACGGACAAAAAAAAACCCCTGAAAGGGTCGTGCCTCCCCGCATGCTCCCGAACAGTCCCCTTTTTGGGGTAATTTTAAAAAATTAAAGAGGAAATTGATGGGAACCCCGGGGGCGGGGGGGTAGGGGGGTCTCTGGGTGAGCCCCGGTAAAATATGTTAGATTTAACCCTAAATTTTTGAATGAAAAAATTTCCTTTTTAAATTAAACCCCTTTTCTATACCGTGGCTCATAAGCAAAATCGCATACCCCGGAAAGGGGGGCTCACCCGGTTTACCGCCGGAGGGCAAGAAGGGCCGGTTTGTTGTGGCGGGGATGGAATGTGCGCCACCAAAAGTGATGCGATGCCCCAGAAACCCCTTATCAAAGCGACGGGAAACGCGGCAGGGAGAACTGGATGAAGGTGCCCGGGGACCGCCCCCGGGGGCATCTAGCAAAACCCTAATTTTGGCTTTTTGAGCTACTGCCCCGCGAAGACGCCCCCGCCCCAATCTCTGAGGCTAGGGAAAAAAAACAGCCCCAAAAACCCCCTTAGGTCTCGGTACGGGAGCTTTAATGACTTTTCTCAAACCCCGGGGAGATTGAAGGCGCCCGATGTCCCCCTTATAACCTTTGGGTTTTAAGAGAGAAAAAGGTGGGCGCCCGCTTGGAACGAGAAGTTTCGTGGTTTTTCCCATACCCCCAAAGGGAACCGGAAGGAGTGCGGTCTTCGTTTGGGCCCCCGGGGAGAATAAAAAGTGGAGGAAGAATTTGGGAAGGGGGGAGAAGAACCTGGGAAATGGGTTTTTTGAAAAAGTTGGGGGGAGGGGAAGAGATTTGAGCCTCCCTTTGGAAACGACGTCCCCAGGGAGGCCACTAAGGGGTGGACCCCACGGGGCGCTCCCCCAGGCCAGGGGAAAAGAGGAAAACTGTTTTTAAGGAAAAAGGGAATTTTAAAAGAAAAACTCCCCCCTGGGCTCGTAAGGGGGAAGCCCGAGGGGGGAGGTTAAGGAAAAATCCCACGCCGGGACACGGGGGGATCGGGCCCCCGGGAGGGGGCTCCTTTTGACCAGATCCCCCAGAAGAGGGTCGTCCCCCAAGGAGGGGCCCCCCCAACTGGGGGATGTGTGGGAAAAAGCCCCCCTGTGAACCTTAAAAGAGGAGGGTGAAAATTTCTCCCGATGACAGAAAGGGTAGGGAGTTCGCCTTTGGGATTGAGGGAAAGGGGGGGATTCCGCGGGGGGGGGCACCAAAAATTTGCCAGCCTTCCAAATGGGCACTATAAAAACTTTGGGTCCCGCCCTTGGATTTCCCAAAGGGCCCAAAAACCCCCTGGGGGGGGCGCCTCGTGCAAGAACGGGTCCCGCACGTAGCCAGGCGTGAAGGGTGCAGCAGTTTGGGGGGGCCCGGTTTGGGAAAGCCCGACCGCGGTGGAGCAGGGACCTTTTCCTTTAAAAACGGGGCGGGATCGGGGGCAGGCGAACAGGGGTAACAGTTTTCCGGAAAACCCCGCTTGGGGCCGGGCCCCGTGGGCCACCAGAAAAGCGGGCTGATCTTCCCTTGTTGCCCGGGGAACCTTTTCCCCGAATTGGGGAAAGGGGGGAAAACCAAAACCCGTCGGCCGGACCAAGGGATGGCAAAGGGGGGGGCCAGGCCCCCCTGCCCGGGTCCGGAAAATGGGGAGACATTTCAGCTGGGGAAGGTGGGGGTTTAACCCGGGGGGCGAAAAGGGCCCCCTCTTTGGTTTAACCCTAAAGTCCAAAAAGGTTCTAAGGGTCGGGGGGACGAGAGTCCATTTGAGGGGGGAAAACCCTGTGCGACCTGCGGGGTCCCCGAGAAAAATTTTATCTTCCCCGGAAAATGCTTGGGCCCGGAAACCCGGGTTGGTTTTTGTCTCGCCCCCAAAAAGAAACTGTTTCCCACCTCGGGACAGGGGGTGAGAACGCGCCCCCCCCCGCTTGTTGGGTATAACCCCCACTTTTCGGGTTGTCGGTGTTTTAGGAAATGTGGTTTTTCCCTTTTAGGGAAAGGGAAAAAAAATCCTTTTTGGGGTTGGGAACACGGGTTCCACTCCCGCCGATTTATATGCCGGGCCCCTTTTCCGGGGGGCCCTTGCCCCCAGGCCCTCAGAGAGTGAGGGGGGACCCCACCGGGTGGGGCCCCTCCCAGAACAGGGCCCCCTTTTGGGGGGAGGGGGAAAGATGGGGGGACCCCTGAGTTTGCCCGGAATGGGATGCCCTTTTACCACCGATGACTGGAAACCCCTGCCCCAGAGGGGGAAGGTCCCACGACCCGCGTGCCTGAACCCAAGCTTTCGAAAAAAGGGGTTGAAAACGGGGGTTTGGGGCAAGTGGGGGGGCACTAAGGGGGCCCAAAGGCTCCATCGACCCAAAAGAGAGGGCCGCTTTCTGGGGGGGGGCCGATCCCCGGAAAGGGGGGGGCCCCAAAAGGTGGGAGGCGAACAAAGGGGCAGGCGGGTCGGGGAAAACCCGCCATCGGGGGTGTGGAAGGAAATTCCCAGAAACTGGAAAATGTTGCGACGGGGGAGATGGACTTTCCCCGTTGGAACGAAAACCAGCTGCTGACAGAGGTTTAAAAACCCGTAGGGGTTTCGGGGGCAAGAGTGCGGTGAGGCAAAGGGAAACCTCGTTAGAAGGGTTCAAAAGAATTCCCTTTTTTCCCAAGTGCAAGCAAAAATTCCCCAGCCCCTTTGTGGAAAAAAACCCCGGGGGGCCGGGGCCCAGTCCCCCAAAGGGAAAAGCCCCGAACAAAAAAAACACGGCCCCCCCCCAGCGAAGGGGGTACTTTTCCCTTCCCCCCGGGTGGGCAAGAGAAGGAAATATGCTTCCCTTAAAATCGATGGATACCGCCCAATGCCCGGGGTGCATGGCATCGCGGCGACAAGGGGGTTTTCCCTCCGGGGAAAAAAGGAGGGATAAGAACCCCTTTTAAGGGCGAAAGATTAGAAACCCGGGCTCCCCCCCAGAAGTTTGGGGACCACAAAAACGGCCTAAAATCCCCGGAAAAGGAAGGGGAAAAGAAATTCCCCTTTTTGGCTCCCTTGGCAACAGCGAAAGGGCCTCCCCGGTCTAAAAGGCCCGAAAGGCCCCCGATCCGAGGAGGAAACGAAAGGGGGGAGGGGGAAGGCGTGAGGGAGCCTTTACTGCACCCCCAAAGGAAAACGAAACCCCAAATGTACACCCCCAAGCCCCAAGGGGGTTGCGGGAAGCCCCCCCCCAAACACTTTAGGTGCCTTTAAAAGCTGCCCCCAGGGCTTTCCCGGGGGGAAGTAAGGTTTGGGGGCGAAAATCATTGGGGGTGGGCCGGGCGGGGCGTGGGGGGCTTTTGGGGCCCCCTTCCGGTTTGGGGCCGACCCCCGCTTGGGTTTCCCGCCCCTGGTCCCCCGGGGCCAAAAAGACCCTGTCCCCCGGGTTTAGAAGGGCCCCGGGGACGAGAAAGGCGCTGGCCTTGCGTTTTGGGGAAACCCGGGCCTTGGGGGGTGGGGGCCCGAATGAAAGGCGAGGTCCGCCTTAAACTCGGCCTGGCCCTTGATGGGGCCCGCACGTGATTCCCCAAAAGAGACCTGACTTGAAGGGCAAGGTCTGAGGGAAACGCGGGGAAAGGGAAAAACGGGTCACCCGAGTTCCAAAAAGGACCCCATTCTCCCAGCCAAATTTAGTTTAGAAGGAGCCAAATGAAGGCCCAGCCGAATACTTTAAACCCTTAACCCTTGAAGGATACAGGACCCCAGCAGGGGTCCCCGGGGCTGGGGATTTGGGGAAGGAACCCGAATAGGTTTTCCCAAGGGAAACAAAACCCCCCCGAAAAAAAATCCTTTAAAAAAATACGGTCCCAACCCCCCCTCGGGAGACTCTTCCCAAATCCCCAAGGCAACCTTTAGAGGGACAAACCGCCCAGCGTGGTTTGACCCCTCCCGGACCAAAAAAGGGGGTTTCCCCCTGGGGAGGGGAAGGTGGCTTTGGGGGTAGTTCCCTTTGCCAAGGCTTCTTGGGAAATTTGGGAAAACTCCTTTGGGCTAAGGGAATTTTTCCCCCACCCAACGGGAAGGAAAAAGGGAAAACCCAACCAAAGGCCCCGGGGTCCTGCGCCTCCCGGGCCCCCTGACTGTATTTTTGGGGCCCCCCTCATGCGTCGGCCACCATTAAATGAAATTTTCCCCCAGGGGGAGGAGGGCCCCAGCCCCCGTGGGCCGGGTCCCGGGCAAGTTTCCCCTGCCGAAAAGGGGGGGGGGCCCTGGGCCCCTGAGAGGGTTTACCCCTGCCCCCGGAACCCGGGGAACCCGCACAGCCCCCGAGTCTTGGGAAAAAATAAGAACCCCCGGGGCCGGTTTCCCCATCCTCTGAATCAGAGTCGCCCGGTCGGACCCAAAAGGGGCCGTTTGGGGTGGCCGCCCCCGGGGGAAGCGGTGCCGGGGAGGGCCCTTTAGTGGCCTGGGAGGCGGTTTCCCCCCACATCCCGGGGGGGGGGTCAGACCCCGGAAGGGCCGAGGGAGCCTGGGGGGGGATGCCTGCACTTTTGGGGGGGTGGGCATAAAACCCGGCCCCAGGGAAACCCCCGGGCAGGGGGGGTGAGGGAAAAACCCCAAAGTTCGGGGGAAAATTGCCAATTTGGGCCCCTGGCGCCCAAAAGGCAAAGGGCCCTGACCCCCCTGAAAAGGGGGGGGGGATAAAGGGGTGCTGGCCCAACCCGAAAGGGGGGGGCCGAAAAGGCCGGTCCCCCCGAGGGGTGCTCAGGAGAGGGGGGGGACCCCGGTGGACTGCCCAAAAGCAGAGGCAGACACATGAGGCGGGGGAAGGGGAAAACCCAACCGGGGGCGAACTAGATTCGACCCCTTGAGCAGGAGTTGTTTCCCCTGGATCGCCTACCGGGCGAGGGGGGGTGACGCATAGTCCCCCTCATTGCCCGGCGCCTCCGTAGAGGGCCCGTACACCTTCGATTCTGCCATGGGAATCGACCTGTGAGCAGTAGAACACTGAACACGGGGTGTACTAACGGATGCGACAGAACGGGGCTGAGTCGCTCACCGTTATGGGGCAAAGGGGCGAGATAAAACAAAACCCGCAGCTGAGTGATCACCGCCACAAAATGAGGGTTGCGAGAAAGAGCTCGCTGTGACGGGATCGACAGAACGAAGCTGAGCCGATCACCGTCACGAATTGAGGGTTGCGAGAAAGAGCTCGCTGTCACGACACAGAACCGAAGCTGAGTTGAGGTGAACCCTCGGGAGAAAGTACGCTGAAGGGAGAGGAGGAATTGGCGGGGCTATAGACAAAGCCCCTGCCGGCGAGATGTGGGAATCGAAAGACGAAACCTTCTTAATTCTCGCCTTACCACCCAATCGCTTCACGTCGTTTCTCCCTTAAGTGAAAACATAAGCAAGGACAACCAACGAACAGCAACAACAATCGATCGATTGCGAGAAAAGTCAAAATACTTAGCTGTCCAGTACACGCGGCTTAACGGGAAAATGGCTGCCGAGAAAAGAGGACTGTTCTGAGCATGCGCGAGGCACGAGGCCCTTTCGGGGGTTTTTGGTTGTCCGTACGGACTTTATTGTATACGAGGCAGGGATAGCAAATTGCTGCCGCTTATTGCATTAGTGACCCACGGTAAGTATGTGTAATTAAAACAGTTCTTCAATGGTGTACCCACTTCTTCCTTTTTTTTTTTAATAGTTGTCTTTCGATGTTGGTAATTGTGACATTTAACAAAGAGAGCAAACATGTCCATTTATGTCACTGAGGACAAAAGCTCACGCCTCATTCATTAATGAATCATTTCATCAAAAAAGGATATCTAAAATTCCTAGACAATTCCCGCCCTCCAGAAAAAGCAGGCCATGTCATCGAAAAATGCATTTCTGGTCAGACATTTGGGCTGGATAGGCAAAAAAATTTTACAAAGTCAGTTTGCAGACCCCTAGACAAGTTAATGCTAAATTTTTAATGATTTAACGAAACAATATGAACCAATAAGTAATTGTTGCATCTCACAGTCAAAACGTTAGTCTGGGTTCAAATTTCTTGCTGAAGTTCATAGCCATTATTCCTTAACTTGCTCATTATTTTTCACTGCCTGCATTTACTGTTATTAGAAAAACTAGTCATGGCTGTAAATTGGTTCATGTGAAACTCATTTCAGGCCTACTGTCTTCAATTGCCTTACAAAGGCAAAAAGATAGCTGTTGATACCAAGGTGTTCCCCCCCAATTTTCCCCAATAAATTGCGTGCATGCCATTTGCAAACTGAGAAACGTCTAGCAGCTCAGGATTTAGGTAAGAAGAGGACCAGAACCATAAAGGCAATGGGAGGGCAGCGAATAGTTCCAGCTGATTGGTCAGAGGAACAAAGTGAAATCATGAAGCTTAAACTTCCCACTTAAACTGCCCGTTGCAGGGATAAACACCCATCTAAAGGCAACCTGACATGCATGCATCCAAAAGTCGTAGGTTGAATTCCCGGCAGGCGGGCCAAAAAAAATTGGCAGTAAAAGAGGG
>CM031616.1:14045263-14059856 GCA_018398815.1 Conus ventricosus | reverse complement strand
AAAGGTTGGGCCCAGCTATGGCTTCCCAAAGCTGACACGAATCCCAAACCGAAAGCCCCTTTTAAAAAATGAGAGATTATCTTCAAAGCCGAAAAAAGGCGAAGTTCAGCGAAAGAAGAAAGTCTGAATGGTTGTTCCAACTTTTGGGGGGCCCCCAGGGCGTAGGCTGCACGGGCCCCTCTTTTCAGTTGGAACCCGTCAGTGAAAATTTTTTGACAAAATGGAATTTCGAACAGGCTCAGCTAAATCCCTTTTTCGCCAGAGGGGTGATTTTTACGAAAAGTGCAATTTTGAAACGATCTTGGGGGGAAAAAGGTCCACGGAGGTTGAGGGAAAACTTGGAAAATCGGAAATACCCCCAGGTCTAAAACCTGCTTCCCCGCAGGGGCTGCATACGAAGACCAAAAACGGGGAAAAATTTTGGGGTTTGTTTTCAAATTACTTTGGAAGGAGGGTCAAAGACAATCATAGGCGGTTTCTGCGGTTCTGAAAACGTCGGATATAAAAAATTCAAAGACAGTTTCCCCTGCGATTGGACAGTGAAGGTTCCCCGCCTTGGTCGGCTGTAAAGGGGTGGTGGGGAACGCTAAAGACAGAGACAAAGCCCTTGATGGTGGATAGGGCCAAGAGTTTGAGGTAAGATGATCTTGCGGAGGTACACAGCAAAAGTAGTCCAGTTTGGAAGGCCCAGGGCTCTGTAGGGTGCAACAAAGTTTTCTTATCGCCCCCCGTCGGTGTGTCTAGCCCCGCAGAATTTTAGTGCCTTTTGGCAAGCAGTTTTGGGGTTTTTAATTGGCTGAGAAATTTTGGGTTTTGGTCAAAAATGACCCGAAATTTTGGCCCCTTTTAAAGCTGGAATGGGAGTTTTCCCCACTTGAAGTTCCGGTCTGGAAAAAAAAAGACGGAAATTATGGAAATGAATAACTGGGTTTTTGTAGCAGAAAAGGTGAAACCCTTTTCATCCCCCCCGATGGTTTTTTTTCTTGCAAAAGTGGAGTGCGCTGGGCACTCGGGTACAGGGTTCAGTTGCGTGACAGAAAATCATCCCAAACAATGGCAGTCTGAACCCTGTGAATGTTGAACTTTTTTGTTTCTTATACTAAAGGGGCAGGAGTAGTATGCTCCTGGGGAAACCCCAAACTCCTGCTGTGGAAATCAGAGAGGTGGTGCCACCCGGCCCTGAAACTGTGTTCTGCAAAAATTTTGATAAAAAGCGGAAGATGACCTCGAAAACCGTCGTGGAGATCAAAAGTATCCCGACTTCGGTGTTGTAGGCCTTCCCCAAGTAAAGAAAAAAAATTCCCAGCTGGTTTGTTCAGAAGGGGTTCGAAGTGTGTTTCCCAGAGAATCAAATGGTCAGGAGTCGATGTTTGGGAAACCACACTTTTCTTTCCCCAAAAGGCCCATCGGTTTAAATTTTTCCAAATGAGCCTGTTTGACCATTTTTTCCCATAATTTAAAAAACACGTGGTAAAAGTTGGGCGGTAATTTAAAGGATTAGAAAGATCTTTTCAGGTTTGGGGGGGGAAATTGAGGGCTTTTCCCCAAGGGGTGGAAAAAAACCTGTAGTCCAACTGGTTGTAGATGTGCGTTGTTCAGACTTCGGGGAAAGATTTTTCAACAGCGATAATGGATTTAACTTCCTGGGAGGAATCGCTGAAGAAAGAAAGGGATTTCAGCTCTTTTAAAACGTGAAAGGAGATTGTAGTCTTCCATTTTGTCGGACGAAAAGTTGCAGGGTGATTTTTTTTTGGGGCTTTGTTTTTGACAAAAGTGGCTGATTTATTAGAAGAGGAGGATTTTTTTCAATGGTTTGAAGCAAGCAAATTAGCAACTGCTTTTTCTCTGTTTTTTAAAAAGAACCCAAAAATTGGTGGTTCACAGTGGGACAGGTGTTTTCCCCTTTTGATTTTCTTAATGATTTCCATTTTTTTTTGGGAAGATTTTGTGTCGCGGGCAGAATTCCCCAGGGACCGTTTTACTGTTTTTAAAAAGTGTGTTAGTTTTTGGCAGGGAAAGGTTTTTTTGATGGGCTCAAACGTTGGGCCCGAAGGTGTTGGTCACTGCGTGAGCCCCTTTTCTAATTTGGAAATTTTTTTTTGGGAGTCTGAATCAAAACCCGGGTGTTTTTGGCATTTGAAATTTTTCGGAAAAAAAACTGGAATAAGCTTTAGCACATTGATACAGGTTGTCAGTGATTCAGTGGGTCGGCTCTGAAGAAAGTAGTGTCCCAATTCTTTTTGAAATATGGTTGCAAATAGATCCCCGTTTTTTTCTTTTTAAATTTTGATGTTGGGACAGGACGTGTTCATTATGAAGGTTGTAGTAAGCGGGTGGTCACTTCGGAGTGTTGGGCAGAAAACCTTTTGTCCCGGACCCGCGAGGGGTCACAAACCCCACAATCTAAACCGAAAATGAACTGTGGAAGAAAGGGGGTGTTGCGATCCCTGTTCAGACAAAAAATCAAATCCCAAAAGGGAAACCCCAATCGCAGACTCTGGATGACGAAACCCCGGGACTTCCCCCAAAGGGGTTGGACCCTTTTTAAAAACACCCACAGCAAAAAAAGGCGAGGAAGTTCCCCTAACAGACTGACAAGGTCCGCGACAAAAAGGGGGCGATGGAGGTAGATAAGAGACAGATTGTGACAGTCTTGTGGAGAGTGACTCTCGAGCTACAGCCTGAAGGGGGGTAGACGAGCGACGGTATACAACAAAGTTTTGTGAAGGAGAAGGGCAACCCGCCCGACAGTCCCCAAAGTGGTGGTTGTGCAGGTTTTGAAAGAAATTTTAAACCCGAAGAGTTAAAAAGGGCTTCTGGTTTTAATTTGGGTTTCTTGAAGAGCCAGACAGAAGGTTTATAGATTTAAAGAAGCTGGCTCTGAAATTGAATTTGACACGGTATTTTAATGGAAAATTGTATTTTCCTGGTCAGGGGCGAAAAGGAGAGGTCGGTCATTCCTCCTAACATCTGTCTAAAAAATGTAAATTTGTTGCTTAATTTCATGGGCTTTGCAGCCTGCTGGGAGACTTGCCAACAGGTGAAGTAGGGTTGGGGTTTTGGGGGACGGGGGAGGTTTTTCCTTACTCCCCATTCCCCCTGGGTTGAACTCCCTTTCCCCCACGGGCCTGGACAGAGGAGTTCGAGGTCGGGGTGTGGTGTTTTAAATCGCCCAGCAGCAGATGTTGTAGACTGCGGGGCAGTCTGAGGGGGGGCGGTTTTTTGGCCTCCACCAGGGGCACCTCTTTGGGTTGAGAGGTGGTGGACCTGCTTCACCAGAGCTGACAGTTTTTCCTTGCAATGTCTTCGAAATGTAAAGTTATCAGTCTGACAGCAGACTGATCGAGTGGAAACGTGGGAACTTTCCTTACACCCGAAGCATAGGAAGAGCTGTCGGGTCTGACTGCCCACAACCTGCTTGCGGGCCTCAAAAAGGAAATTTTCTTTTCAGTTTTGATTCTTTGAATGCGGATTCTGAATCCAAAGAGGGCAGTTTCGTGAAGAGGAGGGATGGTTGGCCACCGCGTTAGAAACAATGTGCCGGTCTTGACACGGCCCATCATGGGTTGCCTTGCAGCAAACAACCGCATTTCCTCTTGCCGAACAGCGGTCCCTGACATGGCCAAACTTCTGGCACCTGAAGCACCTCAACGGGGACGGAACATATAATGAACATGAACATTCAGTAACCAACTTTGATGACCGGAGGCAGGTCACAGGGTTGCGAAGGTCGAAAGAGGGTGTTGGTGGCCACTCTCTCTGAACCTTTCTTTACTGTCACCCTGCGCACCTCCGTCACAAACCCCGGGATGCCAACTCCGTCTTAATTTTTGCCTCTGATACACCAGAAAATCCCTGCAGCGAATCACGCCTTTTGATGAGTTCAACTGTTTGTGGGAGTTACCCCGTTTTCCCCGTCCACAAGTTTCTTTTTCCTTCAGCAGCTGTTCAGTTGTTTTGGTGTTTACACTGAATAAGAAATGAACCATTCCTCAACCTCTTGATGGAGGGGGTCACCTGCTTTAAAACTTGAAGGCCCTTCTGTATGGGGAAGGGCTCAGAGCTGAAAGGGGTCTTTCCTGCTCCGTCCTTCCATCACGAGCAGGAAGCCCAGAATCCTGCCCTCTGTCGTACCTCCATATCAGAATCACTATCTAAATTCAAAATTCCCTAAAATTTGGGGGAAATGCACCCTTCCTCTTTTTTGGGGGGATTGTTTTTGAAAAAGCCATGATGTTTTTTTATTTTATTTCATCTCTCCCTTCCCCACCCACCTTGGAGTCCAACTAAGGGGCCAGGCCAAGAAACCAATGTCTTGACCCCTTCCAGGCTTCGGGAGAGATATACGACAAACAGAAACTACCAACCCTATCCCCCTGATCATGCTCAACTCCGGGGACAGAGAGCTGAGCACTGCAGGGGTTAACTTGGGCCAGTAGGGAAATGTCGTCTTGACCAGCCCAAGAAGGGGAGCCGATTAGTACCCCCGGGGCCCAAAAGTGTACTCCCTGTTAGGAGAGGTCCGAGCCAAAGTGATGTGTTGAGAGCGCTGGCCCTCTCAATCACAGGTTCTCATTCCCCTCCGACACAGGTCGCAACCGCCGGCAACACGGCGGATCAAAGGAGACCACGAGAGAAAAGGAGTTGTGAAAAGAAGATTGAAGGGGAGACGAAGATAGAAAAGGGCCAAATAAAGGCAGAAAACAAGAAAAGGAGAAAGGCGGGTTACTCTTAGTCAGGATCTCACCCTTAGCCTATTGACATGGGAAGCCCTACCAGGGGCATCAACCCCTTACCACGTTACGCTTAGGCCAAACGCATCTGCACCTTCAGGCCTAGAAGCAGTGTGAAAAAACAGCCTATCCCAGTTTTGATGCCCCCCAGCAAAGCCTAAGGGTCACTGGACCACCAACCCTCTGACCACGACAAGGTCGCAACCCCCCGGAGGGTCACAATTTAGAGAAGATCTGTTGCACAGTTTCTGGACTCTGTGGGGTGGTAGTCAAGGAAGGTCGTAAAAAACATGGATGTCGTCTGAGAATCAAACCAGGATATATGAATGTCATCTGAGAGTCAAAGTGAAACAAAAACAGACAAAAACTTGAACTGGCAGATGGATGAAAAAACAAAACAAAAAGAACAAACTAAACCCATTTTGTTACCCTCCCCATCCCCTCCATTCCCCAGTCACAGTGTAAAGACACAAACACGCATGGGAACTGAAAACACATTAAAAACATTATTGTTTCAAAAACTGATTTTTAAAAAAAGGGACAATTATGAACTAAAGAATCCAAAATGTCACACATCATTTTAAAAATTGATTGTATCACTTACTTTAATACATTTAAGCAGATATCTCACTCAAACAGTTGTAACCAAGATGTCAACTCAATCTTAAAAAGTACTGGAGAGGCAGAGAGAGAGAGAGAGAGAGAGAGAAGAGAGAGAGGGAGGGAGTGAGGAGAGAGGAGAGATTACCATCATTATCGCCCCAAACTTAGTATAGTCCCTTGTTTGCGTGACCTGAATCAGAACAAAATTTGTTTCATAACTGTCATTGTCATAAAAGCAATCATTTTACAAGAAAAAAAACCCTTTTTCCCTACTGTTTTTTGACAGCTTAAAAAAAACATCATTGTGAAATAAACCCCTGCTCTAGTTCTAAAGATCTATCTAAAATTTTCTTTTAGTGCAGCCAGCTACAACAGGCCTTGATCGGGAAAACCCACTGAAGAACGAACATCCTAAAATTCACCAAGTACAGTCCACACACACAAAAAAAACTCTTTCAAACCTGTAAAAAAAGCAAAAATACAATTTGCAGTCAGAATATAATTCAAGATTAAAGAAGGAATCTCAAGGCTTATAAATTGAGGCTAAAGAGTAAAAATCAGGAATGGACCATTCCCCAAAATTGCTCAGTTTACTGTAAAAAAGTCAGATTGTGGACATAATAATTCAAATAGGTAAAATTTTTCACACCAAAGGGTCAAAAAAACCGGAAGGGTCCAAGACCCTACCAGGAAATGCAAACACCCAAAATCCTGTACTAAAACATTTTCCCCCCCAGAAGGACACACCAATGGAACTAATTTTTCTTTCTGCGACGCAGGTAGGATGGAGATAAGTAATGTTGCTTTAGCCACCCGCCCGCAAAGGGCCCAGGGCGATGCTGTACGCGGCTGATACCCTGGGGACATCCCTGTATGCAGGCAGTGGGTTTTGTGTGTATACCTTTTTTATCCCCCCTTTAAAGGCAGCCAATCCTTCTTCGGGGAAGGTGGTGCTTTGTAGCTGTCCCTCCAAGGCCCAAAACGGGTTTCTTTCCGAATTTGGGTGTGGGTTTTTTACGTGTGTGAAGATGTTGTGCGTGGTTCACACACGGAACCTCGGTTTATGTTCTTTCAAAGGACTGTATGGGGAATGGAGCAGAACGAATGTTAATCGGGGGGAAAAACCCCCCTATCCCAAAATTCGACCCGCCCCCCAGGATCCGAGCCCGGCGCTTAAACTGAGCTATTCGGCCCCAAAGGAATAATCCCCCTACATACAGTTCTCCTTCCCTGAGTTCTTCGGTACTTGGGATGAGTACCTGGTCCCCTTTTTCATTGTACCCCTGTGCTAGATCTGAGAAGCCCAGAACGTGTAAAGGGTTAATCGTTTAAAAACCAGCATTTTATTTCCTGAGCATGTGGTCATCCGAGACCCGCTACTAAAAAACCCACACTGACAGGACTCCAGTCGTAATTACGGCGTTTTCAGAACTTGGCAGAATACACAGTTGTAAACTTTGAGCAAAGGGTCGTGATTTGGGGGTCCTGGGGTCACGGGTTTGAAAAACCCCGCCCGGGTTTCGTTACAGCAAATGCATACTGAATGGTGCGGCCGAATCTTTAAAAAGTTATGAAGGTAGCTGTCTAACATGCGGAAATATCTTCCAAAAATCAGTAAAC
Organism: Conus ventricosus; assembly: GCA_018398815.1. Lineage (NCBI taxonomy): Eukaryota > Metazoa > Mollusca > Gastropoda > Neogastropoda > Conidae > Conus > Conus ventricosus. Next base: position 14,052,900 of record CM031616.1, on the reverse strand, counting down.
GGGAAACCCCTCCCGGATGACATGGTAAACAAAAATGTGGCCCTTCTTTAAAAAAAAAGGGGGCCCAAACCCCTGGTAGAAAAATTACAAAACCTGTCTCATTTACATGTTTAAGCAAGCTTTTGGGAAGAAATTTTTCGCAGTCATCTGTGGAGCACCTGGAAAAAACCCCCGATACTCCCCAACCAAAAACCCAGGTTTCGCAGAGGATTTTCATGTGGGGACGCAGTGGCCCACCACATAATGATCGTGTCAGGCTTTGAAAAGGATTGTTCAGCCCGAAAAGCCATCTAGTTTTTTTAAAAGGGCCCTTTGACACGGCCCCCCTTTCGAAGTTTTTGGGAGAAATTTGGGAAGTACGGCTCAGGGGGCCCACTTTAATCAGTGGTTCCCCATTTTCCTCCCCCAACGGATAGGGAAAACTGGGGGTGAGGGGAAGTCCCGAGCAAGTGACAGTAGACTCGGGGCTTTTCCCCAAAGGTACAGTACTTGGCGCCATACTTTTTTTCCCCAATCAATGGGCATACCTGCCCGTTTCATTCAAGTCGGCTTTTTGCAGAGACTGCCCTTTGAATCGAGAAAATTAAAACTCAGGCAGACCACATTTACCTTGCCCCGATGCTTGGGAAAAAAAAAAAAGAAACCTGGGTAGAGAATGGGGGGATGGATTCAATGCCAAGAAACGTTACTCATGTGTGTAGGGCAAAGATCACCTTTTTTTCCCCCAAAGGACAACCCCTTTTCCCGCAAGTGGACTCTTTCTCCTATCTTTTGGGGGTTTAATAGCGGAAAACCTGCCTTGGTCGGGTACATCTTTGACAAAAACGCCAAGAAAACAAGCGCCAGCCCGGGGGGTATGCTTTCAAAGGGAAACCCACGCTTTTGTTTGAAGGGCCCGCCGCAAAAAAAGCGTATGTTTCTTGAGGTCCCTTTAGAGTACAGGGTCCATGTCTAAGACCCCCATACGCAAGGCAAATTGATTTGGATGAAGGATCCAACGCAGAGGAGCCGATAATAAAACGAGTTACCCGGGCCGAAAACCCCCCTGTGTCAAAGCTACGTACGGACATTGGCTTCCCTTTTTTGCAGGAAAAAAGATGGGAACACCCGCCCCCACCCTTTTTATTTAAAATCATCGAAGGCATTTCCGGGGTTTGGGGGAAAATTTCTGACCGGTTCCGAAAAAAAGACTTGTAAGACCCCCCAGAGCGAAAAATAAGAAGGAAAAAAATGTGTCCTTTCGCAAGGAACCCCCAGCGCTGCTTTAACATCCGGGATACTGAAAAACTTGGCTTCAAGAACAGCTTTTTCCCACGAACCATCAGGGAATGGAACAACTTAGACAACAGTGTTGTTTCCGCAGGGACTGTGGAGCAATTCAAGAACCTCCTCCAACAGTCCCCAAAGAGAAGTAAACAAACACCTCCCAGCCCCCCCCCCCCCCCTTCCCCACATCCCCTCCCTCTCCCCGACCCCACTCCCTTTTCTTTTTCCCTTTTCCATGACTGTTACAGAGGGTTGGCATCATGTCAGTGCACGCTGAACATGCGCTGGCTGGTCAGACCATCAAACATGTAGATTTTCTTCTTTTTTTGTGTGTGCTCTCCCCAAGTTCTTCCGTCGATGTTATGCCACAGTGTAGCCCTATCGACTATACATCAAGATCAAGATCAAGAAGAACAAAATTATAAATGAAACGAATTGTTTGAAGCCTGAAGCTACCTAGCTTGGAGCATCGCCGTACCAGAGGTGACGTGATCGACGTATACAAATACGTCTATGGGATTTATGACACAAATCGACCAGTGCTCCCCTCTTCCAAGGCAAGGACACCCAGGGGGAACAGCGGGTCAAGGGACACTGCAGGCAGAACATACGAGCTGGTTACTTCTCCCAGCGTGTCGCCACAGCTGGAAGAGTCTTCCGGACAACGTTGTAACCGCCCCATCCGTCAGTGCGTACTGGATGCGCACTGGGGGAATGCACCGTGATCCAGAATGTTATCACTAGGCTGTGCCACGCATGCCACACATAAGTCTAGTGACTTCTTTTCTTCGAATGGTGAACAGGCCATACAGGCCTTCTACACCGCAAAAATCAAGTATCAAGTAAGTAAGTATCAAGTATGATTTTAATTAGAAGTAATGGAAGATTTTACAAATATGATCGATGATGGGCTTGCTTTGACGTAATTTACTTGGATTTTAGGAAAGCTTTTGACTCTGTTGCCCCACTACCGATTGTTAAAAAAATTAGAAGGTTATGGTATTAAATGGGAATATATACAACTGGATTAAGAGTTTTCTTTCTAATCGAGTACAAAGGGTGAAAGTTGGAAATAATTATTCTTCAAATATAGATGTTGTAAGCGGTATTCCGCAGGGAAGTATTCTTGGACCTATTCTGTTCACAGTTTTTATAAATGACCTGCCAGAATGTGTAATTAGTTCATGTAAAATATTTGCAGATGATACGAAAATATATGATCCTGTAAGTAACCATCTTAAATTACAAGATGATATTGATAATCTAATTAAGTGGAGTGAAACATGGAATTTTTATTTTAATCCAGTTAAATGCAAGGTTATACATTATGGAAAAAATAATCCGGGGGTATACATATACTATGAAATAAAAATTTGATGCTGTCTCAGATGTTGATTCGTGTCAGAAGAAAAAGATCTTGGTGTAATGTTTGATAGCAGTCTGAAATTTGACAAGCACATAAACAGTGTATGTGAAAGCAAATAAAATGCTCGGCATAATCAGACGGTCTTTTTCATATTTGGATACTGAAGTTTTTACATTTACTATATAAGGCATTAGTTAGACCCCACCTGGAGTATGGAAATGTGATATGGAGCCCTTATTTAAAAAGGCAATCAGCAAGTATTGAGAAAGTACAAAAAAGACCCACCTTGTTAATTAAGGAAATTCAAATATGTTAGCTATGCAGATAGATTGCGAAGATTAAATTTACCATCGTTAAAGTTCAGACGAATAAGGGGAGACTTGATTGAGACTTACAAGCTTTTTTAAGGGACTTAACAGTACAAAATTTTAACACATTTTTTCAACTAACCATAATCAATTACAAGAAATTCTGATAACAAAATCCAAATTAAATATTGTCGCACAAATATAAAAAATTTTTCATTTGTAACAGAGTGGCACCGTATTGGAACAAATACCTGGCACATTAAAAAAGCAAAAGATTTGAATACTTTTAAAAACCTTTGGATACTAACGCTGAGTTAAATATGTTAAAATCTCAATTTGATTCTTCTTCTTCTTTTCCAGATGGGGATGTTTAACCTGCCCCTTTGCCCACAGTCTTCAAGTGACTATTCTGGCACACAGGTTGCATGCATTGTGTATTTTGTGTAGCCGGTACTCACCCATCTTAGGACATGACATGGGGATCTTTAGAGTCCGTGTATGGTCTTTAGTGCATGTGACACGGGACTAGACCTCGGTTTATAGTCCCATCCGAACGACTATGGGGGGGATGGAGTCAGACCAAATGTTAACTCCGAGGGGAAAAATCCCCCTAGCCCGAAATTCGAACCCGCAACCCCAGGATCACGAGTCCGGCGCTTACCAACTGAGCTATGGGCCCCCCATTGATAGAAATAAAGTAATAGAATAGATTAAAATATATCTGAGCATATGCATGCATTAAGCAACCAATGTTTATGAAATAAGATGATTGGGACACAAAAAGCTGTGAGGCTATCAAAGGTCCAAGTGAACTGAACTGTGAACTGAACTATTTTAATGAATTTTACATGGAAAGAAAACGAATGAAAGTAAAAAACCCTCCCTGATCGACGTTCACTCATTTTACGACTCCTTTCTCCCCAATACGGTACGGGGATCGGGGAAAGTACCAGGTTTTAAATGCCTTGGTTTTTAGTTCGTGGGCCCTGGACCTAGAATGATGTTGGAGATTGTTTTTTTTGTTGAGCAACTACCAGTTGATTTTCCCCTCCACCGTAAACCCGGGAAAATGCTCTTCAACAAAAAGCTGCTAAGATTTTTACTGAAAATATTAATTTAAAAGAATGTAAAAACTCGAGAAAATGAATATCATTCGAGTTGAATCTAAAGTAATTTTAGCTTTTATTTTTATAGGACATATTGAATGTTCCCAAATTTGGCGTTTGCTTTCTGGAACATTCAAGAGTTGTCTGCTAATGGACGATCTGGGTATATGACAGCAAATGGACCAAAGCGAGTCCGGCTGTTTCAGCCTTACTTCTCCAAGTTCTGAGGAGATAAACACAGGTCAAAAAAAACTTTTGGTTACATCTTAGCGGGTGAGTGTTTGAAACTTTTTGACTTTTGGGGGGTCTAATTTTTGTTTTACAGCGCTAGCTGTAGCAAATTGAGAATTGTCCGTTGGAAATAAAGTGGAAGTGAGACTATTTGTCGAGAGCTTCTTATTGTACACACACACAAAAAAGTCGTAAGTGAAGTCAGGAGATTTGAACAGTTTAAAAACAAACAAACGGGGGCAGTTGTGTGCACAGCTGTCGTGTTACACGTAAGAGGTTTTCTACAATCAGGGATTGACCCGGATTTTGTCACTTCACAAAGGAAAGGAGCTTGTCATGTCTTTGGGGTCATGTGTGAAAGAAGCCATTGACTCAATAACTGACTCAAAAGTGTCATCAATGATTTGTCTCCGGATCCAAGGATAGATTACGGTTATAGTATATTTTTTTTTGTCCAGAAAATTGTTAACTGCATCCACATTGCTGGCAAGATGAGTTCCCAGTTTGCTTTGGATGGTTGTCCATTTTGTACATATGGAGTGTGTGCTGTTTTCTTTAGTCATAAAAATGGGGGCCACTTTTGTTCCTCCCAAAATTAACAGAGACGAGACTTTCACCCCATGTACATTTTCCTTGTGGGCTTTTGGCCCATGTCACAGTTTCGCAGAATACTTCACTGTCAGTTCATAGTCTGTCATTTCCACTAGATATAACTACTTCACACACACACACACACACACACACACACACACTTCCTTAACATTCTCTCTCTCTCTCTCTTCATACACAAAACCCCACACTCTCTCTCTCTCTCTCTCTCTCCTCCCCCTCTCTTCTCTCTCTTCTCTCTCTCTCCCCCCCACACACCACCACCACACACCTCTCTCTGTGGGCTCTCTCTCTTACACCTGTATGCATACACTCATACTCACACATGTGCACACACACACAACACACACACACACACACACACACCACACACACATACATACACACTCACATGGACACACAAAACAACACAACACAACACACACACACCCAAAACACACACACCACACTTACACTCCTCTCTCACCCCACTCTCTCTCTCTCTCACTCTCTCTCCACACACACACACAACACACACACACAGACACACACACACACACACACACACACACACACACAACACACACAAAACACCACTCATTCACTCACTCAATGCACGCCGCATGCACGCGCACACACACACATTTTAAAAATCACTGTAATACATGCGCACACCACACACCCCAAACACACAACACGCACACACACACACACAAAACACACACACAACACACACACACACACACACACACAAACACACACTCTCTCCTCTGTCTCTCTCTCTTTTCTCTCTCTTTCTCTCTGGCTCTCTCTCTCTCTCATCCTCTTCAGCGCAAGATAGGCGTTAAATCAATCGACCAATTGCCCCTCGCTAAAGTGGATGAAGACAAAGTGATTGCTTTTTCCCATTTTCGTTGTTTGAGTGTTTTGTATCTTGCCTAAAGAGACCTAAGAGGTCGAAACACGTTGTTTTTTGGTCTTGTGATTTGTTTGTCAATGGTTTTATTTGGTAGTGCGCATCACTAACATTTAAAATCAATTCAGATGGCTGTGTTTTATGGATGGACAAATGTTTTGTGCACAGTACAAGATTTGCCAGTTTTCACAATTTCGGCAAAGACAGAGATTCTATGAAAATTTTTTAAAAACTCACCTCTTGCTATCGCCAGGCTTCAGTTCACTGCTTTTAGACTGGAATACCATCAGGCAATAAAATGTTTCAACTCTGTGAGAAAACTCTTGACTTCGTTGAAATTTTGGGGCACACAGCTGTGGTGAGGATTGAGGACACTCTAAATATCAAATTCAGTGGCAATAAACCTGACTGTGTATGTGTTCACATTTATTCAGATTACTTTATAAACATATTTCTTACTGTGGAGTACCCTGTGTTTCAATGACTTGATAATAATCAGCCAGATGTGGAGTGTTTCATGAAATTTGTCATTCGCTCCTCAGTTCTTGTGCAAACTTGTTCATTCATGTCTCTGATTTATCCCTGTGATTATGTGTGTTTGTGCCACTCTGTGTGTGTTGTGTGTGTGTGTGTGTGTGTGTGTGTGTGTGGTGTGTTGTGTGTTTGTGTGTGTGGTGTGTCTGTGTGTGTGTTCATAAATTTTTAGAATATTTTCTTGCATGATTAAGTATGACCCCTGAATTTGCTGGTAACCTGAAAATTTTTGGGAAAATAATTTGGCACTTCGAAGTTGACCCTCTTAGTTCTGGGAAATAACATTACAATTGTACACTTAAAATTGCAATGCTACACAGGAAATAATCATTACAAGTGCTACACTTAAATTTGCAATGCTATACAGGAAATAATTATACAATTGCTACACTTAAATTTTGCAATGCTACACAGGAAATAATCATTACAATTTCTACACTTAAATTTGCAATGCTACACAGGAAATAATCATTACAATTGCTACACTTAAATTTGCAATGCTACACAGGAAATAATCATTACAAGTGCTACACTTAAATTTGCAATGCTCACAGGAATAATCATTACAATTGTACACTTAAATTTGCAATGCTACACAGGAAATAATCATTACAAGTGCTACACTTAAAATTTGCAATGCTACACAGAAAATAATTATTACTAGTGCTACACTTTAAAATTTTCAATGCTACCAGGAAATAATCATTCCCTCCGGGGGTTGCGACCTTGTCGTGGTCGGAGGGCTTGCGTGGTCCAGTGATCCTTAGGCTTTGCTGGCGGGGCATCAATACTCGGATAGGCTGTTTTTTAAAACTGCTTCTAGCCTGAGAGGTGCAGATGCGTTTGGCCCAAGCATACGTGGTAAGGAGTTGATGCCCTGGTAGGGCTTCCCATGTCAGATAGGCTAAGGGTGAGGGTCCTGACTAAGAGTAACCGCCTTTCTCCTTTTCTTGTTTTTTGCCTCCCTTATTTGGCCCTTTTTATTTCGTCTCCCTTCAAGTCTTCTTTTTACACTCTTTTATCCTTGTGGTCTCCTTAAGATCCCGTGTTTTTCCGTGCGGTGCGACCCGTTTTCGGAGGGGAAGAGGTCCTGGTGATTGAGAGGGCCCGTGCTTTAGGAGGCCTGTGCTTAACACATCACTTTGGCTCGGACCTCTCCTAGACAGGGTACACTGGCCGGGGGTACAATCGCTCCCTCTTGGGCTGGGCAAAACAGCATTCCCCTGCTGGCCATGAACCCCTGCAGTCTCACCTCTGTCCCCGGGAGTGACAGATCAGGGGTATTTGTCGGTCTTTTCCCAAACCCGGGGTGCTGTTTTTGG
>CM031616.1:14004376-14044263 GCA_018398815.1 Conus ventricosus | reverse complement strand
ATACCTACAGATAAAACAGACCCAAGATAAAACAGCCCCACAGACATCACCGGAGTTGATATGAATGAATTGAAAGAAGACATCAAGCAACTGAAGCTATGAGATTAAGCAAAGCAATCCTAAAGATGCAAAACGAAACGAACGACCATTCAGATCATATACGCAAAACAATCCAAATCCTCTGTATCTCATTCAAGGGAGACGAATAACCATATCAGATCACAACTTATGGACGCTGGCAGACAAAAATCTAGAGCCTCTCCTTGCTGCAGACAAGCGCCAAGGCTTAAGGGTCAATACGGGTTTGTACCTCTCCTTGACTCTTTGTCCAAAAGTGCATGTACCTCTCCTTGACTCCTTGTCCAAAAGCATTCCATAGGAAATACACTTGCAGGTGAACAGCCAAGCAGCAGACCAAGGAAAGGTGACTACAAAAGAAAGGACTCTCCCACAAGTTACGTTGCTATTACCCTGATGTATATGACTGAGGATGAATGGCTGTGGATCCAGTTCCATGAAATCTCAAGTTTCCACCATGAAAACAACAACAAAACCCCCTTGCACTCAACACTAATACATATTTCTTTACAGTTCACATACGATATCTTTCACCTGAAGACAACAATATTAACTGCATTAATTTTTTTTTCAATTGCATTTGCTTTTTCTTTTTTTTTTTAAACAAGAGGATGTGTATCTAAGTGGCTATAGACTTCCAATTCTTTTGAATGATCAGGCAGGATTTTGATTTCCTGGAGTTGCCACAATCCCTAACTGTTACAAATTAATGTTGTCAGAAATCCCAACACAGACTGGCCGCCATGTGCAGCAGTCAGCCTCATGGAATTGTGAACTGGGAGGTTGTTGGTTTGGTTCCTATCTTAGGCATTCATTCCTGAGATTACTTTGACCTGGCCCACTCCTACCATGAGCTCAAAGAGCGCTGTAGGGTTAAATGGAAAAACTGGAAACACATGGTCAAGTCTCATCAATTTAATAGATACGCCTCCGAGTGCTGCTAAAATTGCCAGACCAGACTGCAGGTTTCTGCATGTGCCATGCACTCTGTGAGCAGAATGGAAATTCATAACATCATCTTCATCACACTCATTGATCACCATGGAAAAAAAGCTCAGATTCTATGGCACTTTCTGCTGTGCTCTTGTGGTCCAATTTCCTTTCCACATACATGTCCTACTAAGTTTATGTTAACACTGTTTGTATCAGACAGTTCATGGGGAATGTTGGATGGACGCGGCGGCACCTCCAAAGGGGACATTTTCTACTAATGCGGCCCCACAACAACCAATGTTTTCCCAGGGGGCAGGCCAATAGGTGTGTATGCCTGTGCATGTCAATCAGAACGACACTAACATCAAAGTGACTTGGCAGCAGTCAGTGTCTCCTTGAAGGTTGCAAGCCGGGATACACTGCCCTGCAGGGGCCGATACTCAGTTGTAGGCCCCGGGGCTCGTGATCCGGGGTTTGCGGTTAAATTTCGGTATGGGGGGAAATTTTCCCCTCGATTAACTTTGGGTTCTGACCCATCCCCAATAGTCCTTCGAATGAGACTAAAACCGGGGTTTTCCGTGTGTAAACGCAAAACATCTTGACACACGAAAAATCCCATCACCAATTTTTGGGAAGAAAGGCCCAGTTTGGCCGTTGGTATGGATGACACGTGACACAAGCATGCCCCCCCCCCGAAAGGGAGTATGGCTCCTTTAAAGCGGGATAAAAAAGGGTCAACACACAAAACTCCACTCCCTGGCTATACGGGGATTCCCGCAGGATATCAGCCTGCGACGCGAAAGAAAAAAAACGTTTCCTGCTGACCCCTCAAACCAGACAACGTGAGACAAACCTGAGTGTGGTGTGAACGGGTAGGCGAAATACACCGCGTGGAAGTAACGCCATGACATGGCAGGAAAGATGGGGTAGCAAAATAATGATAAAATACAAAAACAAGGATAAACTACTCTGTTTTTTTTCCCCACCTGATAAACTGACTTTTCAGTGTTTTTCCCGGTTGCATAGTCAATGAGAAATCAAGCAGGGAAACGGTACAATTGTCAACCGGGAGACAATCACAGGGGTAAAACATGCTTTTTATTTAAACCCAAACATATTTCAACCTGAATCGTGCACATGTCAAAAAAAAGGATCCAGTACCACACAAAGAAAAATTCAAAGAAAAGCTCCGCAGACTTCAGCGCATGCAGGAAGAAAAAATAAAAAGATGTCCCAAAATTTGAAATTTACAACATGAAAATGAAAACATATGATCAACAGCCATTTGATACATGATGACCTCTTGGATCACTAACGCCATGGACCTGGGAAAAAAAACAGAAAAGATTTCATGTCTCAACTTACACTGTGTGTTAGTTCTTATTTGAAGGAAGAAAGAAAATAAGCAGTTATATGATTATTTCATTTTGTCAAAAATTTTTTTTTAATAGTTTAAAAACATAACCAAGGAAGAAAAGAAAATAAGCCGTTAAGATTATTTCACTTTGTGAACAAAAATGTTTATATTTTAAACATGACCAGTAATTTACTTTTGTGGGACCACAACCCCTTCCTTTTCATAATCTTGTGCCTCCCTCTCTCCCCCATCCCCCTTCCCCTTTCCTCCATCAGTCAGTAACAATCCTCTTCCATCAGTCAGTAACGATCTAGCTTGTTTTATTCTACTGCCTACATTTTTTATGTTTTGGGAGCAAGTGTGTACACATGTGTTAACGTTAAGCCATAATACGAAAGATATAAGCTAGAATGGTGATCAGAATAAAAGCAAAAAAAAAATACTACACTAAAAGCTCAAATAACAAGCGCATCTAAGTCAGTACATGTACCACTAGTGTGAAACAGAAAGTATACAAAAAAAACATTGCATAAGTAATATCGCACCAAAAACCCAAACCCAAACTAAAATACACACTAAGAACTAACTACTACTAAAAAAAGTGTTTAACAAAGAGACCAGTGTTAATGTGACACATTACTTCAAAGAAAAAAAAACTGGACTGTAGATTATTACACTGAATCTGCAACTGGTCACAATCAGAAATGCCAGCCAATGTAACGTTTATGGACACAATTTTTTTCCATACTAACCAGAATATTTTGTAAAATTTTCCCCCCCCCCCCCCCCCCCCCCCCCCCCCCCCCCCCCCCCCCCCCCCCCCCCCCCAATCCTGAAAATGAGAATTGTAGCAGCACAGCTATGGGTGCTTTGCTGATTCAATGAGAAAACAGACTCTGTTCTTTGACAAAGGTTTTTGTAGTAAAGCTTCACCCCACATTGCCTAACATGTTGCAGCCATACCTCATGGGTCTCTATAGGGACCCATGTCATTTGTCTAGAATTATAGTTTTGCTGTAAATTGGGGTCTCCCGGACCCATGGTTTTTCTGAAGGACTAGGCCTTGCTGTAAATCTTGCATCCCCGGGGCCCATGGTTTTTTCTGAAGGACTAAAGCTTGGTGTAAATCTTGCATCCCCAGGGACCAACAGTTTTTTTCTGAAGGACTAGAGCCTTGCTGTAAATCTTTCATCCCAGGGACCCATGGTTTTCTGAAGGACTAGAGCCTTTCTGTAAATCTTACATCCCAGGGACCCCATGGTTTTTCAAGGACTAGCGCCTTGCTGTAAATCTTGATCTCCAGGGACCCATGGTTTTTCTGAAGGACTAGCGCCTTGCTGTAAATCTTGCATCCCAGGGACTCATGGTTTTCTGAAGGACTAGCGCCTTGCTGTAAATCTTGCATCCCCAGGGACTCATGGTTTTTCTGAAGACTAGCGCCTTGCTGTAAATCTTGCATCCCAGGGATCCATGGTGTTTCTGAAGGACTAGAGCCTTGCCATTATGTCATGGGTCTCCAGGAACCTATACTTTTTTTTTTCCCAAAAATTAAAGCCTTGCCATGTTTTTTTCTCTGTTTTTTTTTTTTTTTGTGACTGAGGGCGCTCTACTTGCTAAAGTATCTGATAGCTGATGCCTATTTCAGCCTGTCTGCTTCCCACACCAGTGACCAGCAAGCCAGTGACCTACTCACCTAAGACACTGGCCATTCAAATTTGAATTGCATCACAATAACGAAAAGCGCTTTGTCCTTTTCATAGCCTAATCTGTGCGTAACAATCATACACAAATGTTACTAATATATCATTTCTGAAATTTCAGTGCCAGAGCCCCAAGTTTGATTTTAAACTCAGTCGTGATTTGTAGTTGCTCATTCTACTATTTTTTGCTTGCGTCAAAAAATCTTTAAGCTGTTAAAGTTCATCACTACAGTCAAAGAGTAAGACATTTTTTCTATGCTCCAATGAACTGAGGCGAATTAATGATTTTAAAGCTATTTCCCTCGTCGATCACCCAAAATGCACATTCTTTGGCGACGGCCACTCAACCAGTTTGTCTTGTCACTCAAGGTGTGTTTTCATACGTTCTGTTTGATTCACAATTTACTGCCTATATCAGGGAATGAACATGTCACACATTACTATGTTAGTCCCGTCTTCAGCAATTAAAAGGTAGTACCATAATTTAACTGGCTCGTTTAATCTTGTGAAACCTAAAATTTTTTTAATACAATTACTTTAGGCTGCCCCCCAAAAGGCACTTCAAAAATAGCACTATAGAACTATTTTGATCTTTAAACTGAATGTAAAATCATTAGAAAGCCGGCATTGAGCTCTTTGATTTGTGACCTTCAGAAATATGATCCATGATAAGATAAGATGTTTCTTATAGCCCAGCGACCCCAAAGGGCCACATCAGGGCTGATGATCCATGAAGGAAACTGGGAGAAACCTAGCGTAAATAATGGGCATGGCATAAATCAGCCAAAATTTTTCTTCCCCGCAGGCAGATTCACATGTTGCATCTGGCTGCTGCCTTTGCGGTCCAGCAGTTGGTATTTAAAAGTTGCGGGTAAATTTGACCGCGGACTGATCGAGTAAACACCTTTCAGTATGGGTGTATGCCCTTGTGGGTGTTAATATTCAGTGTGTCCCGGTGTGTGACTATATCACTATGCGCAACGTCTTTTCCTTGCCTTCTTTTAATGTAAATACAAGAATGACAAGTAACCGACGGGTTTCCGCCTGTATGTTCCTGCCCTGAGTGAGATCCACCATATTCACCCTTGTTCCTTACTCCTTAACCCTTACTCTCCTTCCCCTACCAACCCTTACCATCTTCAGTCTGTCACATTTTTTTTCCTGTTCTTTTTCCTTTTTATTTTCTTGCTTGTTTTTTCTATAACAGACACATGCTTTTTTCTTTTTCAAGGAGAAAGCTTAAAAACTGATTCAGTTATCAAGTGAAAATCATGCCCATGGATCATTAAAACCCACAACTTACAGTGAAGAATCCAAAAATAACACTCTCATTTTAGAAAATAGGCCTATGGGCATGGATCATTTAAAACCCACAATTATAGTGAAGAATCCAAAAATAACTCTCATTTTAGAAGTAGGCCTATGGTTCTATGCTTGAGAACTGAAAATTTCCAATATGCTTATTGAGTTTTGGGTGGTTTTTAGTATTCAACTGCCTTTTCAGAAAATTGCTAAAACATATAATCAGCTTTGTCCACAATTCTCTTTGTAACAACGAAATACACTCCAAGTGCAAAAATGCAGCATTGTAGGCTGTGGTTGGGATACTGCGGGTTAAACTCAGATCAGAGGCAGCTGTGGAGAAAAAAAAACATTCACTGGATCTGGTACAAGTTATGTACATGGCAGTATTTTTGAGATAAGTCTGTTCAAATCCATGGCATTGCAATGTCACTGTGTCTTCAAATAATCTTCAAATTGCTTTTTTTTTCTTTATCAGAAACTTTCACGGGCAAGCGTAATTCTTAATAAGAGTTTTCAGTGGCACCTGCATTAAATTAAACTAGCCTTTTTTCCCCTTAGATTCAATTTCACATTCATAAAGTGCAAAAAAATTACAGTCCTTCATAAAATATGTAAGGAGCTTTAACCGACACATTCGCCTAAAAATATATCTGCTGAAAATATGGTTTGGTGTCTTTGGTAACATGTGTGGCATTGTACTATTGACACTGGCTCATGCCATGAACTCACTAAAAATGTACTTTGGTTTGGTATCTTTGGTAACCTGTTTGACATAGTAATATCAACATTTGCTCATGAAAGGAACTCACAGAAAATCTAATTTGGTGAAACACAATTGAACACATTAACTCATATGACAACTAAAAAAATGTTACCGTAGTTTAGTGTCCTTGAATACATTTGTGACACAGCACTAGGGCACACATTAAGCAATTACTCACAGAAAACAACAAACCCCAATGAAATGAAAGTTACATGGCCCACCAACATTTTAGCTAGATGTACAACTACAGGATGGTTATCCATTCAGTAATTTAAAAAAAAAAAAAAAAAAAATTTCAGCTGGATATCCATTCAGTAATTTAAGATAAAGTTGAATTTTTGTCATACATTATTCGTAATAACATATACAGGTAAACAGTAAACAAGTGGGGTATGTTTGCTCCCATAAGGAAACCTAACACAGAGTAACTTTTATTCAAGACTGGCACAGCCTTTTAAACTTGAAATAAAGTCAGACAAATACATAGACAACAATCTAATAGTGGGGAAAAAACAAGCGCAGGCCAACAACTGAACTGTCTGGCAAAGATTTGGACTTGAGGGGAGGGGAGTTTGAAGATGGAGAAACTGGGAAAATGAAATTTATAAATAACATTTTAAAAAAATTATAAAAAAAAATGTTACAGATATGAAAACTCTTCTCTAGCTGCATAAGGGAACCATTGCAATCCCTTTTGAAGCAGATATATTTGTATTGCCTGCTCCGAGGCCTTTCGCCGCTGGATCGGGACTCATCAGGGAGACACGGCTGGTTGTGTCTGCGCTCCCGGCGTCAAATAGAGACACACCACAGTCCATAATACTGTGGTGTTCTCACCACCATGGGTGCAAAAAAAATCCAATAGCACCCCAGAGCAGCCAGCGAAGAGTAGTAAATGCAACAAACGAAAGTGTGGGGAGGAAAAAAAAAAGTTGCTGTAAAACTAAAGACATTATGCAAATAATATAAAATGTAGGGGACAGTCTTTGAGCTACGCCTGAGGATCCACCCAAAGATGCAGGGAGATCAAAAGACAAACACACAGAAACAATACAAACAAACCTCAATTTAATCAAAGCAAAATCGGAAATGAAATGAGGTAGGGAACAGTAAACGATTTAAAAAGTAAACAAGTGGGGTATGTTTTGCTCCCATAAGGAAACCTAACACAGAGTAACTTTTATTCAAGACTGGCACAGCCTTTTAAACTTGAATAAAGTCAGACAAATACATAGACGAACAATCTAATAGTGGGGAAAAAACAAGCGCAGGCCAACAACTGAACTGTCTGGCAAAGATTTGGACTTGAGGGGAGGGGAGTTTGAAGATGGAGAAACTGGGAAAATGAAATTTATAAATAACATTTTAAAAAAATTATTAAAAAAAATGTTACAGATATGAAAACTCTTCTCTAGCTGCATAAGGGAAAACCCTTGCAATCCCTTTTGAAGGCAGATATATTTGTATTGCCTGCTCCGAGGCCTTTCGCCCGCTGGATCGGGACTCATCAGGGAGACACGGCTGGTTGTGTCTGCGCTCCCGGCGTCAAATAGAGACACACCACAGTCCATAATACTGTGGGGTTCTCACCACCATGGGTGCAAAAAAAATCCAATAGCACCCCCAGAGCAGCCAGCGAAGAGTAGTAAATGCAACCAAACGAAAGTGTGGGGAGGAAAAAAAAAAAGTTGCTGTAAAACTAAAGACATTATGCAAATAATATAAAATGTAGGGGACAGTCTTTGAGCCTACGCCTGAGGATCCACCCAAAGATGCAAGGGAGATCAAAAGACAAACACACAGAAACAAATACAAATAACCTCAATTTAATCAAAGCAAAATCGGAAATGAAATGAGGTAGGGAACAGTAAACGATAAACAGTAAACAAGTGGGGTATGTTTTGCTCCCATAGGAAACCTAACACAGAGTAACTTTATTCAAGACTGGCACAGCCTTTTAAACTTGAATAAGTCAGACAAATACATAGACGAACAATCTAATAGTGGGGAAAAAACAAGCGCAGGCCAACAACTGAACTGTCTGGCAAAGATTTGGACTCCCTCAAGTCCAAATCTTTGCCAGACAGTTCAGTTGTTGGCCTACATTTTATATTATTTGCAATCAAATACTCCCCTCCCCTCAAGTCCAAAATCTTTGCCAGACAGTTCAGTTGTTGGCCTGCGCTTGTTTTTTCCCCACTATTGATTGTTCGTCTATGTATTTGTCTGACTTTATTCAAGTTTTAAAAGGCTGTGCCAGTCTTGAATAAAAGTTACTCTGTGTTAGGTTTCCTTATGGGAGCAAAACATACCCCACTTGTTTACTGTTTATCGTTTACTGTTCCCTACCTCATTTCATTCCGATTTTGCTTTGATTAAATTGAGGTTATTTGTATTTGTTTCTGTGTGTTTGTCTTTTGATCTCCCTTGCATCTTTGGGTGGATCCTCAGGCGTAGGCTCAAAGACTGTCCCTACATTTTATATTATTTGCATAATGTCTTTAGTTTTACAGCAACTTTTTTTTTCCTCCCCACACTTTCGTTGGTTGCATTTACTACTCTTCGCTGGCTGCTCTGGGGTGCTATTGGATTTTTTTTGCACCCATGGTGGTGAGAAACACCACAGTATTATGGACTGTGGTGTGTCTCTATTTGACGCCGGGAGCGCAGACACAACCAGCCGTGTCTCCCTGATGAGTCCCGATCCAGCGGGCGAAAGGCCTCGGAGCAGGCAATACAAATATATCTGCCTTCAAAAGGGATTGCAATGGTTCCCTTATGCAGCTAGAGAAGAGTTTTCATATCTGTAACATTTTTTTTTTTTATAATTTTTTGAAAATGTTATTTATAAATTTCATTTTCCAGTTTCTCCATCTTCAAACTCCCCTCCCCTCAAGTCCAAATCTTTGCCAGACAGTTCAGTTGTTGGCCTGCGCTTGTTTTTTCCCCACTATTAGATTGTTCGTCTATGTATTTGTCTGACTTTATTCAAGTTTAAAAGGCTGTGCCAGTCTTGAATAAAAGTTACTCTGTGTTAGGTTTCCTTATGGGAGTAAAACATACCCACTTGTTTACTGTTTATCGTTTACTGTTCCCTACCTCATTTCATTTCCGATAATACAGGTAGACTACACATACTGATGTGCACGCACACACACGCTAATTTAAGATAAAGAAGTTGAATTTTTGTCATACATTATTCTGTAATATCAAAATACATGTAGACTACACATACTGATGCACACGCACACACATAAATCCATATTTATATGTATATATATCTGCATACTGATACATATCAGCACACACACTGAAATTACCTGACAAAGAAAGTTATCGAAAGGATCAAAGTGACTTTTGCCAAGAGTATTCCCATCACTTAGCCAGATATTAAGATGCACCAGCTTTAACACATTTTCGAAGAATTTCATTTCAGCAATGTCCCTTTTCAACTCTGGAAAGTAATCAGAAATAGAGGTATATTCTAAATATGCTGAAACATTGGAAAACGTTCCTTCCGATATGTTTTGAACAAGATCTAAAAATTCTGAAAATTTCATACTAATTCCCGCTGGCCTAACCACCACCAGGTCTGGATAGGGAAGCTGCTTCAAAACTGCTGATGGAATTTTAAATGTTTTATGCGGTTCCCAAATATTGGCTGGTTCAATGCCTTCATATTCTCCTTTAGGCGTCAGCTTAATGTGCACGTCCTTCTCCCCATACTGTTGCAGCAAGAACTCTTGTGTCCATTTTGTCATTGCTGGCCAGTCTTCCATAGCCCCTGTAATGATAACTGGCTTTGAACGGGTCAGGTAGTTGTTGATGAAGTCGTCTTTACTTGGAAGGGGAATACGTTCACAGGTTGGCACATCATTAAACTGCAGAGTTCTGGTTTCTTTTGCTATATCTGGGCAAGAAGTTTCTCCTGTTCCGGTGTTTTTAAAACAATGTCTTGATGTTTGTGGTTGAGTTTTGATTAGAGTTGAAACTGTGACTGAATTTGGTAGTTCTTTGACAGAGAATACATTTTCAAGCAGGTATTTTTTGTGGAGTCCTTGTATGTTCAAATTTCCATCAGGCTTTCGAAAGGTGTTGCAATGCCTGTTAACAAAGCCTACAAAAGGATCGGCAGAGATGTACCCACTATATTCAAAAACGTCCGGATACACGATGTGGTTTTCTGGCTTCTGTAAGCATGTTCGGTCTTCCATTAGACGAGGAAATACGATCGCCTTCATATCATCCTTAGAACCGGCAAGGTTTAATTCTTTTCCTGATGGCCAGACAAACTGTTCATGATTGCTAACGCCAACAATTATTTTTGGTTCATTGTGGAAGGCCACGTCAGCAATAGTAAGCAGACTTTCAACGCTGGCTTCCATCGTCTGCTTGGGGCTTTGTGTTTCGACGATAGCAACAACGCATCGATCCTTTGACAAAGACAATACATCTTCTGGAGAGAGCGAAGGGAGTGTTGCTCTACTGGTTCGGACAATGAGGAACAAAATGAAAAGAATACATGGCATATGTTGACGATCAAGAGATTTCACTGAAATAAAAGTGGCAACGCGCTTTGAGTGGACCGCCATATTGCACAGATATCAAGGGAGTTAACACACATACAATTTTGACTTTTCCCTCCGTAGGTGCAAATTAAGCACACAACCATTCCTTCCCTTGAATGTCCTATTATTAATATTATACTTGCTTTGAAAATTCCAGCATTAAAGTTTACCATGGACACATATGCACGCACACACATAGGGGCAACCAAAACTGTGTGATTACATGGACTAGCTTGTTTACACATGAGAGAAAAACAAAAAGGATGCATTCATGCAGACATGTTCCTTTCAGAGATGATAAACAGAGACTCCAAATTTTTTGTTTCTCCATCTTCTTTTTAAAAATTATTGTATACATTTTGTTAAAGCAAAGGTCAAGACTTTCCCCCTATGTTGTCTGTATAGGGTAACAATTATCATATGGAGTCAAAAAGCTCACCACTTTGACTTCACAAGGAAGTATTGTGCATGTTTTATGTCTGTACTTTTTTTTTTTTTTTGTCGCTGAGGAAGGCATTTTGCCGAAAATTTCTTGTCCTGTTTTGTGTCGTGCAATAAATCGTCGTTACTTCACACTTTGTTTTGTGTGCTCTTCTGCTTTTTTGTCGTGTTTCAGTAACGCCGCAGTTTTTTCTTTTGCTGTCAGTGTATGTATGTTCGTTAGCGACATTTCCAGATAATTTTTCATTGCAGCCAGTTCAAACTTTGTCAGTGTTGTCAATTTCAAAATTTTTAAAGCCTTTCAGATCTTTGCATTCCCACACTCTTCAAATCATTCCTGTTATCTTAACAACTGGTCGTTAACATTTTTAACCATCAATTCAGTGAAAGTCATGTCATTTTCTAGAATAAGCTTTGAGATAGGCATTGCACCGATTTAATTATAAATGCTACAAAAGTACCTTTAATACTTTCAAAATACCTGTATTCTGTACTTTTTTATGAAAAGGATACAAGCATGTAATTTAGCTCCTGACAAGGGGTATGAAAAAATAAAGACCTTCTGCCACAGGTCTGATCGTGTGAAGTTGAATTCTGTTAATGGTACTAAACTTCATTATCAGAACAAAAGTTCCAAGGCCTTCAGAAAGACTAGGACATGTGATTGCTTTTATAAACAGCAAATGGGCATCAATGATGCAAAGCATTCATGTGCATGTACACACACACACACACACACACACACACTTACACACACACTTACACACAGTAACAGCCACAGAAAAGGGAGTCATGGCATGCAAGGTATTTCAGATGCAATCAAAGTTAACTCAACAATCCAATCCTGAAGTGAGACATTTCAAACTTTTATTCACTGTCACTGGTAAATTTGAGTACACAGTACGTAGCTTCCAAGAAGCAGTTCACTTCAACAAAACAACTGGACGTGGGCAGAAAAAACATACAGCAATTCGGTTTCATTAAACAGTTGAAACTGTTTGCCAAGAGTTTGAATATAGAGAGGTAATTCTTAGCTATCTGGCTGTTGCAACGGTAAATGCAAGACACAGTGAAAGATCTCCCAAGATCTTTATGCCCAGTGCATAGCTGACATCTGTCAGCGGATGAAGTCAACAAGTTGTGGCAGGGCGCAGAACAGGAGCCAGTCACCAAAAACTTCCCGAAGAGGATGTGAGGTTGGGTAGGATAAAACGTCAGGAAACCAACATCCAACACCACCTGTCACACTCTGACCAGCAGAATGCAGGGACGATCCAGATGCAGCAGTAGAAAATTTACTGAGGCAGGGTTGCAGAGGTTGGGAATCAGGTGGACAGGGGCAAGGACAGACCAGAGCCGAGTCCACCAGAGCTGTCATTCATGGCCTGTATTGCTTTAGGAGTGAAGTAGTAAGATACATCTTTATGGATCTCTTTTCAATATAGATCCTGTGATGACAAAACAGTTCTTCAATGGTGTACCCACTTCTTCCTTTTTGTAATAGTTGTCTTTCGATGTTGGTAATTGTGACATTTAACAAGAGATGCAAACATGTCCATTTATGTCACTGAGGACAAAAGCTCACGCCTCATT
Source organism: Conus ventricosus (assembly GCA_018398815.1). Lineage (NCBI taxonomy): Eukaryota > Metazoa > Mollusca > Gastropoda > Neogastropoda > Conidae > Conus > Conus ventricosus. Next base: position 14,031,525 of record CM031616.1, on the reverse strand, counting down.
CATTAATGAATCATTTCATCAAAAATTGGATATCTAATATTCCCTAGACAATCTCCTGCCCTCCAGAAAAAGCAGGCCATGTCATCGAAACATGCATTTCTGGTCAGACATTTGGGCTGGATAGGCAAAACATTTTACAAAGTCAGTTTGCAGACACTAGACAAGTTAATGCTAATTTTTAATGATTTAACGAAACAATATGAACCAATAAGTAATTGTTGCATCTCACAGTCAAAACGTTAGTCTGGGTTCACTTTCTTGCTGAAGTTCATAGCCATTTATTCTCTTAACTTGCTCATTATTTTTCACTGCCTGCCATTTTACTGTTATTAGAAACACTAGTCATGGCTGTATTGGTTCATGTGAAACTCATTTCAGGCCTACTGTCTTCAATTGCCTTACAAAGGCAAAAAGATAGCTGTTGATACCAAGGTGTTCCCCCCAATTTTCACAATAAATTGCGTGCATGCCATTTGCAAACTGAGAAACGTCTAGCAGCTCAGGATTTTAGGTAAGAAGAGGACCAGAACCATAAAGGCAATGGCAGGGGCAGCTGAAACTAGTTCCAGCTGGATCTGGTCAAGGAGGAACAAAAGTGAACTTCATGATGCTTAAACTTCCCAACTTAAACATGTGTCCCGTTAGCAGTGGGATAAGACACCTATCTAAAAAGGCAACCTTGAGACATGCATGCATCCAAAAGTCGTAGGTTTGAATTCCCGGCAGTGCCAGGGCCAAAAGAAAAAAAGTTGGCAGTAAAAAGTCATCTGGTTGAGACATGACCCGGATGCTGCCCGGCCCTCATAGACTGTAAAAAGTTCAGGGCCAGAACACTTGTCTGCGGGGGGGGGGGGTGGTTCTTCTCTGAAGAGTAGACCCATCTGCTGTAAAGCTCCCTCTAGAAATTCTTTCCACTACAAGCACCTTTTGCTCCTTTGCTTTCTACAATTTTCGTTACATCAGTGCTGAAACATTTGCAAATGAGTAAATGTGCTCACTTTTACCTTTGCAGTTTAATTAGAAATCGTCACTACACTATACTGTTAGATGGACGTAGTTGATGATAAAATGAGCAATAACAAAGATGTGAAATCTGATTTTCAGTATGTGTTATAGTATTTTGTATCCTGACACTTGTCCACTTTTCACAGTAATAAATGAATTTGAATCACACACACTCAGTCTCCTTCCCTCATAGTAAAACATGACAACGAACAGATTTCAACTATGCTCATTCAATGCACATTTATTCATAAAATTCATTTAACAATGCTCATAAATCACATATTCATTTACAAACTTATCCTTTGTAAAAACATAAAAAATGTAATTAGTGAATGAGGCCATTAAAAAGAACACTTGCGCAGATTCCCATAAGGGATTTCAAGGGTGGATTGTGCTCATCTTTGCAGACAAGCTGTGGGGATGACAAGCTTTTGTCACTGCAAATCTATGCATTAAGCTTTTGGTCCTGATCTGCATTTTTTTAAACAGTATCATTAGTTGACTTCTAAAAAAAAAAGTGAGGTTTTTTCTTTTGGGGGTGGGTGGGGGGTGGGGCAATCTGCACCTAGTATTTTGTTTTAGTCCCACATCTGCAGATGGGCATTCTTCTTTATCATACAAGGCACACCCAGGGGCAGGAATGACTGTACATAACTGATTGTTTTGTTCACAGTAGATGCAATGTTAAAAACTGGACTGTTTAAAAAAAAACACTGCAGGCATCTATGAATAGAGTCCAAAGTACTGCCAAGTAAATAAAGTCCAATACAATCAACTATGTTCATTACTGCTATCAGCTGAAAAAGAATTCACGTCCGCTCAAATGTGAACAAACTCTGTGACTCAACAGTCAAAGAATTCTGTAAAGAGTGTGAAGCAGGTGCACATCATCAACCCAAAAATGCCAATGGAGGTGCCACCACTCAGGACACTTTAAGGGAAGGATGGAGTGGTTTGATGTGCGCATGACGTGATAGTCCCAGCCGCAGACCTGACGAGGGAGACTTAAGCGAGACACTGCTGCTGCTGCTGCTGTTAGTACCATCACTACGACCTGCAAGATAAACACTGGGTGTCAATTATTTTCCACCGGTAAGAAGACGACATACATACACTGATTAACAAAAATATACATTTTCATCTCAAAACTTCCACCTGTAAGTTATCTTTCTTGTATATTAATTAGCCTCCCTTGTTTTCTGTCTAGCTTTTGTTCTATTCTTCTGGAAAGTACCCTCATAGTAGAATATCTGAAGAACAGTGTCTTTTATATAGAAGCATTACTCATCTTGAATGACACTGATATAAATCAGGTGTATGGTGAAGTAACTGTAACTAAGCTTTGATTTCTTTTTTTTTTTTGCTTCCCAAATTCCGTGCCTTCTTGGTGGCTTCACTCTCAGTCTCATGTTCTCTCATATACAGCCATATCAAGTCTTCCTGTTGCTTCCCTGTGGCAGAAGCAACTATTATCATACTGAGGCCACCTACTGGAGAGACAATACACTACTGCTGGCAGTTCAGTGCCCATTCTGATCTAACTTACACTCTGGCTGGTACGAAAGCTTTGAATTTATCTCCCATACTTCTTTCAACACTAGAAAGAAAAGTTTTGTCCCGTAACATCTTCCTGGATAGGTTTCTACACAACAAATGACTGACTTCACACTGAAATAGTGTTTATTTTAAAAAAATAGGTAACTTGCTGATGAACGGTATTTTTCCCTGCTTTCAGCTGATGTTAAACACAATAAACAGATATATTTATCAATCAATTTTAGTTCGGATGTCAGACAATCAGTGACTGGACCACAGTGAGCATCACCAGACCAGACTGGTTGCTGTGGTGCAGATTGCGAGACTGTGGCTTTGGTTCCCATCACAGCCCCAGCCAGCTCCCACTCAGAGTTGAGAGTGCCATGGGCCCGAATGGGAAGACTGCAACCACGCAACTGAGTTTCAAGCACTAAAAGATGCATCTCTGAGAGTGTTGCTCAAGTCTTCTGACCAACAATGCACATGTCGGTATCTCTGTGACCTGGTCGAAGATAAGATATCTCATGAAAAGAAGTGACAGACATAGCCTGCTAAGGTTATCTCACACCAGAAAGGAACACTACAGCATCATCCTCATCCTCGCTGATCGTCATCATCGTCATCATCAAAGTGTACAATTCTGCACTCCAAGTCCTGCTCTTGGAGTGATTGGTTTTGATGTCCCTACACATCTATGCCTGTTTTAAACTTATATCAAAACTGTTTTGATGTCCCTACACGTCTATGCCTGTTTTAAACTTCTATCAAAACTGTTAACATCCACAGGTTTGAAGGAACTGATATTGGATGGACATGGTGGCACCCTCTACAGGACATTTACTGACACTGGCTACATGATTGGGCAATTATTGTAGTCTGAAGGGAGCTTACTAGGTGGTGTCCCGCATATGTTGATCAGAACAAGTACCATCTAAATGATGCAGTAGTAGAGCCATGTCTCCTCTGATGGGTTGCTTCTTGATCAATAGATACTGACTGCTCTATGTGAACTGCTGGGTTAGGGCTACGATAGGACAAACCTGTGTGGCAAGGTACAGGGGGGAGCTGGAATGAGCTGCATGGGAGTAGTATCATGGAGAAGGTATGGAACTTAAGAGAAAGAGAGAGAGAGAGAGAGAGAGAGAGTGGGGGGGGGGGGGGGGGGGAAGAAAGCAAAAGTATCAGCATACTTAATTTTCTTTTTCTTCACGAACAGCTTCATTGCAAACTTCAAAGTAATATTTGATGTACTTTCCACACTTTTAACTTCACAATTTGGGTGACACTGACAAAAACTGGAGAGCTGTTTGAAAACATGCCTGTAATTATCCAAGGTACAAACTTTTTGCTTCGACAGAAGAGTATCGTCTATAGGCCAAACAATGCATAAAATATTCAAAAATGAAATGAAATAAACAAGATTAAAATACTGACAATAAAACAAAACTCATATTTATAATGAAACATAATCACAACTATACCGGGGGGAGTCCATGCTGGGGTCTTGTGTGGAGCACTGGGCAACCTGTTGCAAGCTGGCTTGGATGTGACTGATGAACTCACTCTCGTCTCGCTCCCACCTGAGCTCTTCACACCCGCAGAAGCTGTACTCTGCACTGTTGTTTTCGGGTTGGGTGTCACACGAGTTGATCCAGCTGGACAGTCAATATCAAAATAAAATAAACTAGCTAAACCTATCTTTAACAGATTACACAATGACATACCTAACAGCCAATGAAATAAAAAAACAAAATTCATCTCAAAGAAAAGACTGCACAAGAATTACTTCAAAACAAATGACCCTGGAGAACAACAGTGAAGGAACAGTCTTTCACTGCCAGCATCACAAAAATAAGACACAGAATATGAAAAATTTATGAAATAATGATGGCTAAGTTTACAGAGCTTTACCATGTTAGTTCCCAAACTGTCCCAAATATATCTGATAATTCTATCTGGAAAAGGAGAACGATTTTTTCCCATTTGTAAGTTATAGTCCACACATTTGATACTAGTTCTTTTGACATTCATTTGTATGTTACCAATATTTCTGTCTTCTTTACATATCCTGAAATACACCTCCCCTTTCATCAAATATACCTTTATTTTCACGCTTTGCTGCTGACTGATGATTTTTCCCAGCAGCCACAGCAGGCTTGGTAATTTTTGGAGCTGCCTTGACCTTCTTTTTGGACTTGCTCTTGACTTTGCAGTCATCAAAGTCACTGTCTGCGTCGTTGAAGTCACTGTCACTCTCTGAACCTCCGTCACTGAAATCTTCACTTTCAGAACCTGAAATTGAGCAGAAAAAGATGCCATTTTACCATCACTGTATAGCCCACTGCTATGTGCAGGGACCCCTAACCCCCGAAAACAATACACCTTAAATAATAATTACATTGCAGAAGTGAGACAAGTTGCATGAATAAAGATGGGCTAAGAAAAAAAAAAGAGCATGAAGTTAATGAAAACGGTCAATGACTTTGCATATCACATCATTTACATTTGAACAGGTAAAGAAATTTACTACCAACAGAAATTTCAACTTATTGATCACTGGCCAAAAAATACCTATACTCCAGCTAACTGTTTGCTAACACATACAATAAAGATTTCTTGCATATGCAAGGACAATGAAGCAGATATTAATAATCAATATACAGATTCATACCGTACAGATTACAGATTCATGCATCATTTGCTAAATTCTATCTCTCTTCCATCCCTTGGCTAGAACTCAAGGGGTTCACCACCGGTGAGATTTTACGTATGTGACCTTTTTTTTTTTAATCCCACATTGAAGGTAGACACATTCTGTCTTTGGGGATATGTCTGCACATGATACCAATGCCCATCTATGATCCATCCTAACGGCACACAATGCCTATTCTTCTCTAACAGGTGGAATGAGATTTTAATGTGAGCGCAAAGTTTTTTTTTAAGAAAGCGAATGCACGGGACCTACCATTCAATCGAAGTCTCATCTGAAGACCTAGCAAGAAACTGAAGTCTGCTCAGATGTTAACTCCAAAAAGAAATTCTCTTCAAAGCTCTCTCTACGCCATGGAACAAAGAGTCTGATACCCTTGTCACTAGAACAACAAGGCTCACATTTGTCAGTCAATATTCATGATTTGATTCTGAAACAAAATTTGAAGCTGGAGCCTCCAGATGTAACGAACACCTGGATCACACTCACACACACAAGTAGAAACAACAAAGCAAAAACAAAACTAAAACTGTTCACATTGTAAATTAACAAACCCTTTACAAAGCTTTTTCTTCGTCTTTTAAATACTTCCAGTACAAATGACAAATCAGTACAATTTGCACATAAGCCTCTGCAAATGAAACTAACTTTCATCTTTATCAAACTTGTAAGTCTTCTTCCTGGTGGATGCTCGCTGTTTTTTGGTGGGGGAACCTGAATCACTGCATGCCACTGAGCCCAGGAATTCTATGTCATTGTCAGCTGCCACTCCATGGGGAATTGCAGATGGCATTATGCTCTGGGATTCATCTGGCATTTCTGAAAACACGAAAGTGATACATTACTAAACAAGACACACCCACTCCTCATTATAAGCATTTCTGCTGCCAACACTCTATCTTTGAACACCTTCACGTGACAGAACTGTACTATTAGATATGTAACATCTAATTCCTACTAGTGTGTTTGAACCCACGGTGATCTAGAATATGAGCTCTTTTCAACAGAACTTAAACAGAGAATTTTTGCCTCAGACTACACACTGGGATACAAGAAGCATAATATTGTTTGAAAAAGTCTCCACATTTCATTAAATGTCATTGGTACTATGAACTGCTAACATGCAACATGTTCTGCATCACAACTGCAAGAATTCAGGCTTTGACAAATCACAGAAGCCGATGTTACTGTTATGCAACAAAAGTGGCAAGGCTATATTTTAATCATGTCTACATTCAATTTGCAAATTCATCATCTCATTGACAAAAATTGATATTTCAAAAGACCAAACCTCTTTGATGTATAAAAGAATGCAATGAAAATTTTAGTCTCAATGAAATTTTCTTAAGCAGTTACTCTCTTTTTGCTTTGATGCAAGTTCAGAGCAAAGGAAATAAGACAGTAATAAAAAAAAAACATGGATGTACATGATGGTTTTAAATGTTATGAGAACATCTAAAGAGAGAATGCGACAGACAGAAATGCAAATGCATGTATACATAAACAAACTCACAGCATACTTACCCATACATGTGCATTCACGCATAAGTAAACAGGAGACAGAAATAAACAGACAAGGGCATTTCTTTCCCCTTCACTGTATCAGGTTTTTTTTCTCCCCAAAACTTGCCCAAACACACTGTGTGCCATTACAGTGTGTTGCTGACAGAAACTGAGTATATTTCATCATCCACAAATACATGCAACATAAAGCAACAGTCACTCCCCAGATCTAAGCAAGTACTTATACATACACATTGCTACAGCCTAAAAGAGCTGACCCCTGAACCAACCTGTTTTGGACAAAGCATGATCAGATTCCTCAGAGGTGTGCTGTGCAAAACTGCATGACTGTTGATAACATTGGAATCCTTGTCCATCTCATCTTCAGACTGGGAAGCCAGCAGTGACATCTCCAGGGCTGCTTGGAGGTCTCGTTCATAGAGTTTCTCATCCAAGGTAACCTGTTGAAGTTTATACAGAAATAGACAAAAACATCTCATTAACAGCATATGGTATAGGCAAAAAAAAAAAGGAATGCTATCACAAAGTACCGTAAAGAACTCCATCTGATGCTTGTTGTCATAATCATGTTAATAAGTCTTGTGATTTTGTGGTGCATGATATGCATGATTTTCTTAACTCATTCTAGATGACTAACAAGATGACTTAATATTGTTATAACAAGATTCTAAACATATCTAAATGCCTCCCCAACAACATGGACAAATGAATCACAAGACAAAACACGACCCATTTTGACCTCTTAGGTCTTCTTCAAGCAAGACAAACAACATTCGGACAACGAAAATGAACAAGCAATCTTATTCTTCATCCAATGCGGCACAAGACGGCACCAATTTGACCAACTTAGGAGATAACCAGAATAGTGAGTGTGGTCAGTACTTAAAATATTTCCAATCATTTTCAGTTCAGGACTATACTTACATGCTCATCACCCTTGTAAGACTTATTCTGAACACCGAATAGCGTTGGAATATCTTAATCATAATTTTTAATATGTGCCCTGGTTTTTCTGTTTTGTTTAAGGCAGCCAAGGCCACACAGTTGAGTCTATTTGGGCATCTGAGTCAGAAATGGCTTAAGGTTCTGCGATCACTGTGAAATGGCTGTCAAACTACATTTAAAATGAAATGAAATTCAACGGTCATAAGTCCTCGTTTGAAACAGTCGGATACTGTTAGGTGAAGATTTGTGGTGTGTTTTACAGTCGGATACTGTTAGGTGAAGATGTCGTGGTGTGTTTTACAGTCGGATTACTGTTAGGTGAAGATTCGTGGTGGGTTTTTACAGTCGGATACTGTTAGGTGTAAGATTTGTGGTGTGTTTTACAACTGCATTCACCTCTCAAAGTTCTTTCGAAAGAAGAGTTGAAAAGAAAGTGGGTTTGGTTTCTATTTCTACAGATTGTTTTCAAGCCAAGATATTGCATATGCATTACATGTACCTTGGCATCGCATCGCTAGCCATTTATTAAAACATGTGTTTTACCCTCAAACACTATCTGAAGCCATTGACTCACTGAGTTGAGAACTCGTACGTATGTGACCATTAAACCTGCATTGACTAACACTGTTTACACTTCTGACAGTTCATTACTGGGAGCATCAGATTTAGCTAAATCAGTTTTGTTGTTGTTTAAATATCCAGATTGTAATTTACACAGGCTTTGTTCATACCCCCCCTCTTCACCCTCTCTTATCTATTTGCTCCTTTGTACAAATGTAATTATGTTCCTAATATTCATCTCAAGAAAAAAATGATTTAACATTTTTTCAGATCACATGCATAAGATAGATAGTAGAAGTCTACACTGACACATTTTTCCCCCTAGCAGTGATCTGGAGACAACACTACACTGTATCAATAAAAATGTCCTAAACTGTGCAGGAATGCATATTTCATATAATATATAAATCAAATTCTTACTATGCAAAGCAGTCAGTCATATTACCATTTCAATCTGGTCAATAGGATGTGGCTACAAGGAGTTATAAAATATATCTAGTGAATAAATCCAGTATAGACTTACACGATTCTGTCTGTGTGTCAACCTCGGGGTATGTCAGTGGAGGAAGGACTAGCGCACAGCCCAAACACACTCACAGCTTGCTTACAATCTCATTCATATATCATGCATTCGTCACATCAAACCACTAGTAAAGTCTATAACTTTACTACACATGATCATAGAAAGAAAACATCAATGCATATGGAATCAAACAAAATAAAACATTCTCTCTTTCCTTGAACTTCACAAAATCATTTATCTAAATCATCATTAACTAACCCGGGTTATAAACAGATTTCTACTTTACCTGGCCAGGTGATCTTAACTATTCACGAATCACTGTCTTTTCTTTTCTTTTTTTTCTTCTTTTCACTGTCACTTTCACAAGCACGACACAACTGCTGGCACTGGTGTTGGTCTGCTGGCACTGGTCAGGTTAGACTGCTGGCACTGGCGTTGGTCTGTGGTTCTGCTTGACGAAGTGCGCTGCCAGGTATGAGGTCGAACCCCCGGTTCAGATGGAACAGTGACTATCAACATCGATCTGTTCTCTTTCTTTCTTCCCTCATTAACGCATTGCACTCTCTCTCTCTCTTCTAGTCTGCTCTATCAAATGGACATGGTTGCTTTTCTTTTCCTTTTCTTTTCTTTCTTTTCTCTTCATTAGTTAGCAACTCTCTCTCTCCAATCTCTCTTTAGTCCTTCCTCTGCAGACTCTCTCTATGGTGCTAAATGCTACAACTTGGTTCTCTCCTCTCTCCTCATCTCTCTCTCTGCCCCTCTCTCCTGCAGAGCTTACACTCAGAACCTCTCTCTCTCTGTCTCTCTGTTCGTTCCCCCCCTCTCTCTCCCTTTCGGCGACGTCGACCTGATTGTGGGCACTGGTCGTAAATTGGCTAGATCAGTCTGGCCCAGACCTATCGAGACGTTGGTCAGCCACTCCGACTGTCTACGGGGCCGATGCTGTCTCCGTGGAAGATTAGGATTAGCCTCTCGCTGTGCTCAAATTGGCGGATGAGTCTGATCCGGGCGTCGAGACTCGTTTGACCAGACATCGAGGCGTCGGTCAGCTACTTAGTCCGTTGGTGGACAGACCGTCTCCGTGGAGCCTCTCCGCTATGCTTATTGGCTGGACCCGACACATGAGGCCGTCTGCCTGGCGCCCAGAATATTTGAGTTAGAGCTTATGTCCAAACAAAACCCGGCTGGCGATGGACCACGACTTTGGTTGTTTTATTTTTGTCCGTGACAATTTCCCCCTTGCAAAAGACTATGCACCGCATTGTCTCAAAACAACGGTACAAAAAAGACAACAACCGAATTTGCTGCACACACAGCTACACGTGCAAAGTTTGAAAACTACTTTACAACCAACGGTTTATAAATTATAAAATATATCATTAGTGAATACCACTCCAATGAGTTATCATTGACGTGCGCTCTTGCGTTATTTCGACTCATTTTTATAACGACCTCTGTGCGCACCTATGCAATTCCCCTACCTGCGGATTTGCCATATCTTCTCTTCACAATTCTTATGAAAAGCACAATATAATATGATCACGATCCATGACACTTCACTGAGGAATCTCCATCCTCACTTATTGCAAATAATGCATCACTACACAAGCGACTGTATGCTCCAAGCATAACTACATTCACATGAACAAGTCTCACAAAGAAAATATGAACAAGTCTCACACAAAAATATGAACCATAGCCAACTGGGAATGAACCCATATCCAATCAACATAACTGTAATCAACACATATTATCAACAAAGCACCCGGATATGACTGACTTCCTCTGAGTTGCAGCTTGCTAGACTACGCGACTTAAATAGTCAGCTCCGACATTCTGTCGACCTGGAATGTACTGCACTCGATACCTGTAGGGCTGCAGTGCCATTGCCCAACGCAGCACCCTACTGTTTTTCAGCTGTGCCTTTGTGCTGAGTCTCACGCTGAATATATTTGCGGAGAAAATTCGCATGGAAAAGTTTTAGTTTCCCATTCACATCAATTCGGTAATCCCGATCGACCTTTTCAGTGATGGTGAATGGTCCTTTCCAATGCATCAGCAGCTTGTTGTGACCCGTGGGAAGCAGTAACAGGACTTGATCTCCCGCCTTGAGGGATTGCTTCCTCACCTTCCTGTCATATTGCTTCTTCTGAACGACCCTAGCCTCCTGCAAACTTTCCCTTGCAACCTTACGTGTCTCATACCTGTGCCCACCTTTGGAACAGGGCGAGATTGGGCCAATCAGATCAATAGCCCACTCTCCTGAATGGTGTGTCAATTAAAGGAGGCTGTTTAAGAGGTGCCTTCCTCTTCACCCTCTTGTGGCTGACCTTTGACACACGTCACATGACATGCAGAAACGCTTGATGTCTGCCATTGCCCCTGGCCAATGAAAATCATCAACGATTCGGTCAGCTGTTTTGCTGGTGCCGAGATGACCCGCCATGAGCGACTTGTGACCCACTGACATGACAGTGTCACGATAACCTGCTGGTACCTCTAACTGAGTGGTCACCTTACCTGTCTTCCCCTTGGTGAACACTCGGTACAACAGCCCGCCTTTCACAAGAAATTCTGTCTCACCTCCTCTAACCACCTGTTTCTCTCCACCTCTTGCCAACTCCCAAGACTTCACGAGCGAAGGGTCTTGTTCCTGCGCTGCCCTAAACTCATCAGGCGACACATCTATGCCTGACTTCCTTGCTGGAACGACTAACGGTTTATCAACCTTTTCCTCCTTCTTGCTCCGTGTTTGAACTGCTGCCCCTGTAGCAGTCAACAACTCAGGATCCCCTGGATCCCTTGCCCCTGGAATATTTCCAATGATCAAATCGCTACTTCAGAGGCACACCGGTTCATCTCCAAATGGCAGATTTGAGAAATGCCCACTTGAAGTTTTTAAACAATGGCAGAAGTCACACGAGTACTTCTATAGTCACATAACTCACAATGGTTCAAGTTCAAGTTGTAATGTATAAGTGCTGTTAGCAGCATCAAATAGTATTCAACAGAAAACATAAAAACACACATTTACAAAAAATAGTCATTCCTTGCTTGAAAACTGCATCGCAGGGCTTTTCATAATTTGGAGCAAACCAGACTTCCAGTGGTAAGCCTGGTGTAGGGCACTCTTTATCTGACCTCCTAGCCTCTCCCCTCCCACATGGCAGAGCAGGCCATAAATCAGTGTAATGAGGAAGGCAGACGTTTTTCCTCCTGCTGCCCTTATCTTTCACAGCAGGGAAGAGTATCAGCCAAGTGTACGGAGGTAGCCTACCCTCCCTTCCTTTCCTTAACATATCCTCTTTCTCAGCACAGTTGGTTAAAGCCGGGTGTTCCGCTGTTGCTCCAAACACATAGGTAATCTTGCTCTGTGCCACAAGTGTTTTTTCGCTTTATCTCTGCTATTATGCAACATCACATCACCAGGTTTGGAGCTCTTGATAAGACCATGAAAAGACACACAATGCACCAAAAAACCCAAAACCCAAAATTTGGAGGTAATCTGGTGTGGCGCTAATGTAGCGAAATCATGAAGGGGTTTCTCCATCACCAACGCAGACAACTCGCCTGAGAAGTAAGGGGTACGTACTTCTATCTTAGCAACTGGAAACTCCCTCACAGTGCCATCGATTAGAGTACAGGTCTGGATTTGCCCTGTCAAATCCCCTTTCTTGACCAGCGTTGTTCTCACCACACCGCATGAACAACCAGTGTCCCGTAACACTTTCACCCTCTGCTGGCCAATCCACCCTTCTTCCACTGGTAACGAACCACTCAGCCTAGTGCCCTCCATCCCTGACACTGACTGCTGTCCAGTGCTAGCCATAGGCTGCACTCCACCCTCTTCAGATTGGATCCCTGTTGGTTCCACTGCAGGTCGTTTCCCTTGACGACCCTTATCCACCTCTTGCAAGGCTGCTGCCTTCTGGAACCTCATGCGACAATCCTCGCCACATGTCCCTTCTTGTGACAAATGAAACACCTATTGTCCCTTTGTCCTCCTTTCTGCCCCACCACTGGGTTTGCAGACTGTGCAGAAAACTCCCTAGTCTCCTTGCACTCTTCTCACCTGTGCCTAGCACCTGTTTCTCCTGCACCTTAGTGCCCAGACGTGCCTCTCTATACACCTCTGCGAACTTCAACAACTCCCCTGCTGTCTCTGGCTGTCTCTCTTTCAAATGTATGGTTAACTCAGGGCCGCAACCTGACAAAATCTGTTCCTTCATAACCAGCTCTTTCAATTCAGCGAACTCCTTCTTCGTACCACTCAACTCTAGCCATTTATCAAAATAGTGATCTAAACGTGCACCAAACTGAGTGTACGTTTCACCTGCTTGCAATCTAGCTGAATGAAATTTCTTTCTGAATCCTTCCTCTGTGAGGTCAAATCCCTTCATCAACGACTCCTTCACGGCACCAAAATCAGATTGTTGTTCTGCGGTAATGCAGTGAAAATCTGTAATGCCTTACCCGTCAATAGCGCTGACAAAATGACTGCCCACTCTTCTGAAGGCCAACCCTGACTGGTCGCAAACGTTTCGAAACGACTGATGTATGCATCAGTCGAATCGGTTCCTTCAGAGAATTTTGGCAACTTGGGTCGGGGGGCGTAACTGCGCACAGAGTCACTGGAAACTGAACTCCCATCCTCGGTGGTCTCCCTTTGTATTTTCACTCGCTCTAACTCTAATTGAATTCTTATTCTTTCTGTTTCCTGCTCTGCTATTTCTCCTGCGATACGGCGTCTTTCCGCGCGTTCATCCCTTTCCATCTTTTGCTGGTTTTCAACAAATGCTCGCAAACTCTTCTCCCCGAGTAGCCTAAATCACGAGCGACGCTCACAAGTTGTTCAATAGGGGTGTTCTTTTCTTCCGCCATTGTATCTCTTTTTTTTTTGAACAAGATTTTATTACTACGACAGCCAAACTGGTGGTTACCGACACGAGTGACGTAATAGCACAATCCTAATGAATGATAATATTAGCTTGGGACAACGTAATTAGTTTTTTATAAGACGCCTAGCGCCTGACCCAACTATGAGAGCGAATTATAGGAAATCTGTGTGAAATAAGTACTCTGGGGCTGAAATGCCAAGCCTAGTATTAACTATCTTGGAAGCAATGCCAAGCCTAGTATTTAACTATCTTGGGAACATACAGTAAGACAACACCTTGTCTTAGGATTACAACACTTGAATCCCACCCAGCTTCCTCTCTGAGAAGTTGAACAATTATAATAAATGGCCAGAATATCCTGGCAGCTCGCCAATAAATTGTCAACCTCGGGGTATGTCAGTGGAGGAAGGACTAGCGCACAGCCCAAACACACTCACAGCTTGCTTACAATCTCATTCATATATCATGCATTCGTCACATCAAACCACTAGTAAAGTCTATAACTTTACTACACATGATCATAGAAAGAAACATCAATGCATATGGAATCAAACAAAATAAAACATTCTCTCTTTCCTTCATTCTCTCTTTCTACTTTACCTGGCCAGGTGATCTTAACTATTCACGAATCACGGTCTTCACTGTCTTTTCTTTTTTTTTTTTTTCTTTTCACTGTCACTTTCACAAGCACGACACAACTGCTGGCACTGGTGTTGGTCTGCTGGCACTGGTCAGGTTAGACTGCTGGCACTGGCGTTGGTCTGTGGTTCTGCTTGACGAAGTGACGCTGCCAGGTATGAGGTCGAACCCCCGGTTCAGATGGAACAGTGACTATCAACATCGATCTGTTCTCCTTTCTTTCTTCCTGCATTAACGCATTGCACTCTCTCTCTCTCTTCTAGTCTGCTCTATCAAATGGACATGGTTGCTTTTCTTTTCCTTTTCTTTCTTTCTTTTCTCTTCATTAGTTAGCAACTCTCTCTCTCCACATCTCTCTTTAGTCCTTCCTCTGCAGACTCTCTCTATGGTGCTAAATGCTACAACTTGGTTCTCTCCTCTCTCCTCATCTCTCTCTCTGCCCCTCTCTCCTGCAGAGCTTACACTCAGAACCTCTCTCTCTCTGTCTCTCTGTTCGTTCCCCCCCTCTCTCTCCCTTTCCGGCGACGTCGACCTGATTGTGGGCACTGGTCGTAAATTGGCTAGATCAGTCTGGCCCAGACCTATCGAGACGTTGGTCAGCCACTCCGACTGTCTACGGGGCCGATGCTGTCTCCGTGGAAGATTAGGATTAGCCTCTCGCTGTGCTCAAATTGGCCGGATAGTCTGATCCGGGCGTCGAGACTCGTTTGACCAGACATCGAGGCGTCGGTCAGCTACTTAGTCCGTCTGGCTGGACAGACCGTCTCCGTGGAGCCTCTCCGCTATGCTTAATTGGCTGGACCCGACACATGAGGCCGTCTGCCTGGCGCCCAGAATATTTGAGTTAGAGCTTATGTCCAAACAACCTGGCTGGCGAGGACCACAACTTTGGTTGTTTTATTTTTGTCCGTGACACTGTGACCAATGTTTTGTTTTCATATCCTGACATTTAACCAGGCCATCCTCCCAATTACTGGTGAAGAGGGCAGCTTCACCCTCAATAGTTTGTTTTCGATGAATTTGAGTAGTGCCAAACCTTCAGATAATATCAGAATGGTTTTCTCATTCCAGGTCTATTGTATCCAAGTCATCCGCTCCAACCAGAAAACCTGTTTAGCCTCCTGCCAAGTAGAAACTTGTTGCTGGAGCTTTAGATTAAGTGGCGCACTGTTTCCTCTAGCAGTGCTAAGCACATCTGTAATCTCCATTAGCACTTGGTTGTATCTGCATGATGTGGACCTTCTTTGGATTAGTACTACTTTGTTTGAATTTGGAACGAGTTCTAAGGTTTGTATGCCCTGACAGAGTGGACACAGAGGGTCATGTGATTCCATCCATTTCACCAGTTTTGAATTCAAAGGAACTGACCCCAGGATTAAGCTATGTACTATACTAAATTCTACCTGAGACTTCTTGGGAATGTGGTTTTTTTTTATGTACTCCACTTCCCTGTTGGCCTTGCTGGACTGCCTCCTGGCACCCTCTTCTTTCTTCAATCCTGTGTTACCATACCTCTCTTTAATTTCTCTTTTGCCTTTGACCACCACTTCATTTCTGTTGGCCCCAGCCCCTATCTCTTGCTTTGTGTGTATCCTGCTATTTTCTTGATCTTGAGGTCTTCCTTTTCCACATCTACTGTCACCTGAACTTCCATTTTCTGCCAGTATTTAACTTAGGCTGGACTGATCTCACTACCTTATATCCGAGAGTACTGAAGCATGGTTAGTAACCTTGCTTTACCCACTTTTTCCCCAATAGTTTTTTTTCCTTTTTTTTTTTTTTTAAAAGAGAAAATCAGACCTTTTCAGTTCGTTCACTGAAAATGAACTGGAAATGGCCGCGCCCAACTTGTGATGCTTGTTGTGGGTGTGGTCTGTGTTTTGTATGCTGGTGCTTTATGATGGTGTTTCTGATTCATGTTCTTTTCAATCGTTTGGATCTTGGCTGGTGTATCTCAGGTCCGCCTTCAGATTCTTTTATCTTGCTGTTGCATCATCCTCTTCCTTTTCTTCTTCTCTCCATATGTTTCTCTTGCCTGTTCTCTTCCGGGTCACCCACTTTATATGCCCCGATGGTTGATTTCAAAGGTAGCTTCAACTTTGCTTGGTGATGGTACAGCGCAATGCCAGTGAGGCCAGATGGAACTATTTGTTTGTATATTTGTTGATTCTGACTGCCACTGATTCCAATGCATCAGTATAGACCAGAGCAGCTTCCGGATAAACCATAACTGCAGACACCAGACCTTTGCATTTGCCATTTGATGCAGCCATCAATATAGTCAACTCTAACAATCTAACATCTGAATGTCTGATCCATATTTGTATTGGCGAGAGAGAGAGAGAGAGAGAGAGAGAGAGAGAGAGAGAGAGAGAGAGAGAGAGAGAGAGAGAGAGAAACAGCAAGCAGGCAGACAAAGGCAAAGAGAGAGAGACAGAAGGAGAAGAGAGAGGGAGAGAAAGGAGGGAGAGTATGCAGATGGACTGACAGAAAAGTTGAAAAAAAAATTGTCATTCACATCCCTTTCCCCTTTTTGCCGGACGATCTATTGGATGATATCCCTTTGGGTGACTTCTCTTTCTCTTTTGGCCTTCAGTCTTTTCTGAAGTTTTCTTTTTCTTTGGGGGTGGTGGAGTAGGATCTGCAAAGTCATCTGAAAAGCAGTTGGTTAGAATACATTGCCAAATGTTTTTGCTAATTCAAGCTGTGAATGACAGATGTTCATGATGAACACATTCTTTATGACAACCTTGAAAACATAAAGAAATTCAGTATTTGTGGCAAGGGGTCTGACAGTTCATAAAACATGAAACTGCTCAGAACTTATATGTAATAGTCATGTTTAATGCACAGAACAAACAGACCACCCTTCACATAGCTCCAACATCATCTTGCATATCATACAAGAAAACTGTAATATTTCTTGTGAGATCACATTCAGTCAGGAAAAAACATTGAACAAACTGACTGAAGTCATAAAGAAAAAGGTTTACTGATGCTGACAATTTTTCCCCTTACAATTCTATCACACAAGTATTGTTAAAGGCCATGGTGAAGCCGTCAAAATTCTGAAGTTGGAGCGGAACAACTGTTCTACAGAGTTTGAAAATAGTATCACAATCTAAGAGAAAGATCTGTGCACAGTTTCTGGACTCTGTGGGGTGGTAGTCAAGGAAGGTCATAAACAGGATGTCGTCTGAGAATCAAACCAGTATATATGAATGTCATCTGAGAGTCAAAGTGAAAACTAAAACAGACAAGAACTTGAACTGGCAGATGGATGAAAAAACAAAAACAAAAAAGAACAACCAAACCTATTTTGTTACCCTCCCATCCCCCTCCATTCCCCAGTTACAGTGTAAAGACACAAACATGCATGGGAACTGAAAACACATTAAAAACATATTGTTTCAAGACTGATTTTAAAAAAAAAAGGACAATTATGAACTAAAAGAATCCAAAATGTCACACATCATTTAAAAAAAAGATTGTATCACTTACTTGAAATACATAAAGCTCAGATATCTCACTCAAACAGTTGTAACCAAGATGTCAAACTCAATCTTAAAAAGTACTGGAGAGGCAGAGAGAGAGAGAGAGAGAGAGAGAGAGAGAGAGAAGAGAGGAAGAAAGAGAGAAAGAGAGACAGACAGACAGAGAGGGAGGGAGTGAGACTGAGAGAGAGAGAGATTACCATCATTATCCGCCTCAAACTTAGTATAGTCCACTTGTTTGCGTGACCTGAATCAGAACAAAATTTGTTTCATAACTGTCATTGTCATAAAAGCAATCATTTTACAAGAAAAAATCCTTTCCATACTGTTTCTGACAGCTTAAAAAAAAACATCACTGATGAAATAATCCCCTGCTCTAGTTCTAAAGATCTATCTAAAATTGCTTTACAGTGCAGCCAGCTACAACAGGCCTTGATCTGAAACCACACTGAAGCAACGAACATCCTAAAATTCACCAAGTACAGTCACACAGACACAAAAAACTCTTTCAAACCTGTAAAACGAGCAAAAATACAATTTGCAGTCAGAATATAATTCAAGATTAAAGAAGGAATCTCAAGGCTTATAAATTGAGGCTAAAGAGTAAAAATAGAGGAATGGACCATTCCACAATTGCTTCAGATTACTGTACAAAAGTCAGATTGTGGACATCAATAATTCAAATAGACCTGTCCAAATTCTACACCAAAGGGTCAAGAAAAACCGGAAGGGTCCACAGACCCTACCAGGAACATGTCAAACATCCAATCCTAGTACTGAACATTTTCCCCCCAGAAGGACACACCAATGGAACTAATCACCACCTGAGCATACAGATTCTCCTTCACCTGAGTTCTTCCAGGCCAGCTTGGGATGATGATACTCTGGTCCCGTTCTTCATTGCTACCACTGTGCTAGATCATGAGAAGCCCAGAACTGTGTACAAGTGTTAATCGTTTAAAACCAGCATTTTATCTTCCTGAGCATGCTGGTCATCCAGAGACCAGCTACTAAAACCCACACTGATCAGGACTCCAGATGCGTAATTACGGCGTTCATCAGAACCTTGTGCAGAATACACAGTTGTAAGACTTCGAGCATAAGGCTCGTGATTCTGGTGATCCTGGGGTCACGGGTTTGAAACCCTGCCAGGCTTTCGTTACAGACAAATGCATACTGAATGGTGCGGCCGAATCTTAAAAGTTATGAAGGTAGCTGTCTATACATGCAGAAATATCTTCCAGAAGTCAGTCAACACAGGAACCCTACCAGATGACTGGCTCACAGCAAATGTGGCACCAATCTTTAAGAAAGGGGACAAACACCTGGTAGAGAATTACAGACCTGTCTCACTCACATCAGTCTTGAGCAAGCTCTTGGAGCATATTATCTGCAGTCATCTGATGGAGCACCTGGAAAAACACCAGATACTCACCAACCTAAGCCACGGGTTTCGCACAGGATTTTCATGTGAGACGCAGCTGGTCACCACACTACATGATCTGTGTCAGAGCTTTGAGAAGAATGTTCAGACCGACAAAGCCATCCTAGATTTTTCAAAGGCCTTTGACACGGTCCCACATTCGAAGCTTTTGGAGAAGCTGGGAAGCTACGGCATCAGAGGCCCACTCTTATCAGTGGTTCACCACTTTCCTCACCCAACGGAGTATGAAACTGGTGGTAGATGGGAAGTCCTCCGAGCAAGTGACAGTAGACTCTGGCGTTCCCCAAGGTACAGTACTTGGCGCCATACTATTCTTATGCCACATCAACGACATACCTGCCTCCGTTTCATCTCAAGTCAGGCTTTTTGCAGACGACTGCCTTCTGAATCGAGAAATTAAGACTCAGGCAGACCACATCACCTTGCAAGATGACTTGAAAAAAACTAGAAACCTGGGCTAGAGAATGGGGCATGAGATTCAATGCCAAGAAACGTTACATCATGAGTGTACGACACAGATCACCTTTCTTCTACCAACTGGACAACCACATCCTACAGCAAGTGGACTCTTACTCCTATCTTGGAGTTGAAATAAGCGAAAACCTGCCTTGGTCCGCTCACATCTAGACAAGATCGCCAAGAAAGCAAGCGCCAGCCTGGGTATGCTACATAGGAACCTACGCTTTTGTTCTGAAGCCTGCCGCAAAACAGCGTATGTCTCTCTTGTCAGGTCCCTTCTAGAGTACAGCTCCACTGTCTAAGACCCACATACGCAAGGCAAAATTGATAGGATAGAAGGCATCCAACGCAGAGCAGCCAGATACATAAAGCGAGATTACCGGTCCCGAAACCCAGGCTGTGTCACAGCTACGCTACAGGACATTGGCTTCCCTTCGCTGCAGGAAAGAAGATGGCAACACCTGCTCACCTTCTATTTAAGATCATCGAAGGACATCTTCCTGGCATAGAGGCGGATAAATACCTGACGCCTGTCTGAAACAAAAGACTTGTAAGACCCACGAGAGCGAAAAATCAAGAAAGGAAAAACATAGTGTCCAATACGCAAGGAACCACCAGCGCTGCTTTAACATCCAGCATACTGCAACACTTGTCTTCAAGAACAGCTTTTCCCACAACCATCAGGGAATGGAACAACTTAGACAACAGTGTTGTTTCCGCGGGGACTGTGG
Source organism: Conus ventricosus (assembly GCA_018398815.1). Taxonomy (NCBI): domain Eukaryota; kingdom Metazoa; phylum Mollusca; class Gastropoda; order Neogastropoda; family Conidae; genus Conus; species Conus ventricosus. The sequence continues at coordinate 14,011,056 of CM031616.1, read as the reverse complement.
AGCAATTCAAGAACCTCCTCCAACAGTCCCCCAAAGAGAAGTAAACAAACACCTCCCAGCCCCCCCCCCTTCCCCCACAATCCCCCTCCCTCCCTCCCCCGACCCACTCCCTTCTCTTTTCCCTTTTCCATGACTGTTACAGAGGGTTGGCATCATGTCAGTGCACGCTGAACATGCGCTGGCTGGTCAGACCATCAACAGTAGATTTTCTTCTTTTTTGTGTGTGCTCTCCCCAAGTTCTTCCGTCGATGTATGCCACAGTGTAGCCCTATCGACTATACATCAAGATCAAGAAGAACAAAATTATAAATGAAACGAATTGTTTGAAGCCTGAAGCTACCTAGCTTGGAGCATCGCCGTACCAGAGGTGACGTGATCGACGTATACAAATACGTCTATGGATTTATGACACAAATCGACCAGTGCTCCCCCTCTTCCAAGGCAAGGACACCCAGGGGAACAGCGGTCAAGGACACTGTAGGCTGAACATACGAAGAACTTAGGAACATTAGGAAGAACTTAGCCAGTGAGTTTTTATAAACAAGGCAAAAATAGTGAAAGTTTATTTTGTAGGATTAATTTTAAGAATAAGAGACCTGTCATTGTTGGATCAGTTTACAGACCTCCAGACTCAGATGAAAATGTATGTTCGTCTATTTGCAGAGACATTTCTAACATTGTTTTGGCCAATAGGAAGGCAATATTATGGATTGGGGGAGACTTTAACTTACCAGATATTGATTGGGGTGAAGATGCCATACTTGGTAATCAATACAGTAAAAATATTAATACTCAGTTTTTTGATGCCACCAAAGACCTTGGATAGTACAATCATTTGAATCACCAACTCGTGGTAAGGCATTCCTGGATTTATTTTTTTACCAATTGTCCAGGCGCTTTAGGCAATCAGGAATTAATTGCAGGCCTGGGTGATCATGACATAGTTCTCTTAGAGAGCAACTTTCAACCCTTTCGAAGAAAACCTCCTAAACGTACCATCAGACTCTGGAACCAAGCAGATTTACCAAAATTGCGCAGGATACTCATGATTTCAGTCGTCTTTTTTGAGGTCCCATAGTGTTAAAGATAATGTCGGTGACCTTTGGAAGTGTATAAAACTAACTTGGAATCTATTATGGATGACAACATACCTACTAAAATAACTTCAAGCAAGAACCACCAGCCATGGATTACTACAAAAACTAAACGTTTGTTGAGAAGGAAACCATCGTTTTCTTTAAGAAATTGAAACTACATCCTAATTCAGAAAGATACTGGTTAGGTATAAACAGATTAAGAGAAGATGTCAGAGAGAATGTAGACTTGCTCACTCCAATTATGTTAATTCGATGATTTCGGAAGGTGATCATCAAAACAAGAAATTATGGTCTTACATAAGGAGTACGAGACAGGACAACATTGGGATTCCAGACCTGAGAAACAACCAGAATAACTAATACAGGACCCTGAAGGGAAAGCGAACTTATTAAACAAGCAGTTTTGTTCAGTTTTCTCAAATCCCAAACCTTTAATTAACGTTAGACTAAAGGATGATGATAAACTCCCTGAAATGCTAAACATCAAAGTAAACAAAGCAGGAGTATTTAAGTTACTGACCAATATCAATGAAAACAAAGCTACTGGTCCCGATGGCGTTCCTGGCAAGCTCTTAAAATTATGTGCCAATGAATTGAGTGAGGTATACCAATTACTTTACCAAGCTTCACTGGACCAGGGAGTAATACCTGATGAGTGGCGAGATGCGAGCATTGTTCCCTTATTCAAAAAGGGTGACAAAACAAAGCAGAGAACTATAGACCTGTATCTCTTACATCCATACAGCTAAACTACTTGAACACATAATATATAGTAGCATAATGGACCATCTTGACAAATATGACTTCTTAAATAACGCCCAGCATGGTTTTAGACAGCGAAGGAGTTGTGAGACTCAACTTATAACAACTCTCAATGATTTAGTAACTGTCTTAAACAACAGACAGCAAATAGATGCAATTTTATTAGATTTTTCTAAAGCCTTTGATAAGGTTGACCATGAGGGCCTGCTGCTTAAATTAGAACACATTGGCATGGCGGTTCTTTGCTAAAATGGGCCAGATCATTCCTCGTTGGGAGAACGCAGAAAGTTGTTGTGGAAGGGTCGTCATCCCATTGTAAACCAGTCTTGTCGGGTGTACCACAGGGAACTGTTCTGGGGCCCTTGTTTTTCTTAATTTATATAAATGACATAAGTAGAAATCTCTCTCCTGGAACTACTATAAGGCTTTTTGCAGATGACAGTTTAGTATATAGAACAATCAGAAGCAAGAATGATATACGCATTCTACAAGAAGATCTAAACGCTTACAAGAGTGGGAAAGAACTTGGAAAATGGAATTTCATCCCCAAAAGTGCCAAGTGTTGCGTATATGTAACAAACGCACACCAATTAGATCAGATTATCTATCCATAATACTATTCTTAAAGAAACTAATGCTGCAAAATATTTAGGCGTGATTATAGATAGTCGTCTCAAATGGAAAGAACATTACAATTTAGTATGTAAGAAAGCAAATAACATCTTAGCTTTCTTATACAGGAATATCAATGACTGCCCCCAAAAGGTTAAAGACGACTGCTACAAAACACTGGTTAGACCATACTGGAATATGGTTGCTCAGTTTGGATCCTTACCATCTAAAGGACATTGATAAACCTTGAAAAGATTCAGAAGAGAGCAGCACGGTTCGTAACAGGGAACCACATCAGAGAAAAGGGGAATACTAGGAAGAACATGAGGAAATTAGAATGGAAACCCTTAGAAGAGAGAAGAGCTTTTATTAAACTTAACACCTTTTTCAAAGGCAAGCTAAAGTAATTGATATTCAATGGAACAACTAGTATTGAATAAAAGTAGCACCAGGAGTGGCGGTCAATGTTATACCATACCTGCATCAAATATTGACAGCCACTTACATTCTTTTTATCCCAGTTCTGTACGGCTGTAGAACTCACTGCCGGGTGCCATCAAGATTGCCACAGGTGCAATCTCATTCAAAAAACAGGTTGATTCGACAGTTTTGAGATCTGCATATTGACGTTTTCTATTTTTACTTCCCCAGATATTTTATTGAATACGAGTGCGACCCCTTGTTGCCAAGTTTGCTCCAGGGTCAACAGTCTGAGTCGCACCGTTTTATGTTATTTTATTCTACTTTTAACATGCGCGCTGGTGACCTACTCGTTTTTGAGTGAACCAGTATTTTAGGAAGAAGAGAAGAAGAAGGGGGAACAGCGGGTCAAGGACACTGCAGGCTGAACATACGAGCTGGTTACTTCTCCCAGCGTGTCGCCACAGCCTGGAATAGTCTTCCGGACAACGTCGTAACCGCCCCATCCGTCAGTGCGTACTGGATGCGCACTGGGGGAATGCACCGTGATCCAGAATGTTATCACTAGGCTGTGCCACGCATGCCACACATAAGTCTAGTGACTTCGTGACAGACACCCTCACCTGCCCACTTTGACCTGTCCTGCCCCACTTGTGGGTGCAAATAATTTATTTCACTTCACAAGTAGGCATATGCATGCACAATCCAATGCGCCATTTTGGTTGTTGACGTTGTGCCCATGTGATCAGCAACCAAAATGGCGCATTGGATGTGCATGCATATCCCTACTTGTGAAGTGAAATAAATTATTTGCACCCACAAGTGGGGCAGGACAGGTCAAAGTGGGCAGGTGAGGGTTGTCGCGGTGTCTTTGCATCGTTCCGAACCGAAAACACCCGAAAAAGTGCGTACAAACAGCCCCATGAATTTCGCACTCTAAAGTACATGTTTACCGTGACTTCTTTTCTTCGAACGGTGAACAGGCCATACAGGCCTTCTACACCGCAAAAATCAAGTATCAAGTAAGTAAGTATCAAGTATGATTTTAATTTAATGAATTTTACATGGAAAGAAAACGAAATAAAAGTAACAAACCTCCCTGATCGACGTTCACTCATTTTACGACTCCTTTCTCTCAATACGGTACGGGATCTGGAGTACCAGGTCTTAATGCCTTGGTTTTCTAGTTCGTAGGCCTGGACCTAGAATGATGTTGGAGATTGTTTTTTTGTTGAGCAACATACCAGTTGAGTTTCCCTCCACCGTCAACCGGAAATGCTCTTCAACTAAAGCATGCTAAGACTTTTACCTGAAAATATTAATTTAAAAAGAATGTGAAACTCGAGAAATTGAATATCATTCGAGTTGAATCTGAAGTATTTTAGCATTTTATTTTTATAGGACATATTGAATGTTGCAAATTTGGCGTTTGCTTTCTGGCAACATTCAAGAGTTGTCTGCTAATGGACGATCATGGGTTTCTGACAGCAAATGGACCAAAGAGAGTCCGGCTGTTTCAGCCTTACTTCTCCAAGTTCTGAGGAGATAAACTACAGGTCAAAAGAAACATTTTGGTTACATCTTAGCGGGTGAGTGTTTTGAAACTTTATTGACTTTTGGGGGTCTAATTTTTGTTTTACAGCGCTAGCTGTAGCATTGAGAACTTGTCCGTTGGAAATAAAAGTGGGAAACTTGTCCCTTCTTCTTCTTCCTAAAATACTGGTTCACTCAAAAACGAGTAGGTCACCAGCGCGCATGTTAAAAAGTAAAATAAAATAACATAAAACAGTGCGACTCAGACTGTTGGCCCCTGGAGCAAATTTAGCAACAAGGGGTCGCACTCAAGTGAGACTTATTTGTCGAGAGCTTCTTATTGTTTTCACACACAAAAAAGTCGTAAGTGAAGTCAGGAGATTTGAACAGTTAAAAACAAACAAACGGGAGCAGTTGTGTGCACAGCTGTCGTGTTAACACTGTAAGAGTGTCTACAATCAGGGATTGACCGGATTTTGTCACTTCACAAGGAAAAGGGAGCTTGTCATGTTTTTGGGGTCATGTGTGAAAGAAGCCATTGACTCAATAACTGACTCAAAAGTGTCACTCAATGGATTTGTCCTCCGGCATCCAAGGATAGATTACGGTTATAGTATATTTTTTATTGTCCAGAAAATTGTTAACTGCATCCACATTGCTGGCAAGATGATGGTTTGCAGTTTGATTTGGATGGTTGTCCATTGTGTACATCATGGACGTGTGTGCTGTTTGTCTTTAGTCATAAAAATGGGGGCCACTTTTGTTCCTCCAACATTAACAGAGACGAGACTTTCACCCCATGTACATTTTCCCTTGTGGGCTTTTGGCCCACTGTCACAGTTTCGCAGAATACTTCAGCTGTCAGTTCATAGTCTGTCATTCCACTAGATGATAACTACTTCACACACACACACACACACACACACACACACACACACACACACACACACTTTCCTTAACATTCTCTCTCTCTCTCTCTCTCTCTCTCTCTCTCTCATACACACACACACACACACTCCTCTCTCTCTCTCTCTCTCTCTCTCTCTCTCTCTCCCTCCCACACACACACACACACTCTCTCTGTGTCTCTCTCTCTTACACCTGTATGCATACACTCATACTCACACGTGTGCACACACACACACACACACACACTGTGAAGTTAGTACTCTGACTGTAAGACAACAGGCCGACATCTACATGCTCGATAAGCCAACCATTTATTCAGCTAACCCTTGAACCGAATACGGATGAATGCGAATAGCCGAACCGAATGCGGATAAGTACAAATTGGGTTAAGCCAATTATGTGACATCCCCCTTTCTTTCAGGAAATGGACATAGATTTATAAACGTTAGCGTCTCTAGTTTTTTTTTTCTTTTTTTCTTTTCTTCAAACATAGCATCCAGGGAACCAGGTCAGAGGTCCAGGCGGTCTGGCTTCCTGATGGCACGGCCACATCTAGAGGTCTGGACCATAGGTGTAGCAGGCTGGTCTTCTGGCTGGGGATCTGGCCTCTGGATGGGGTTCCCACGTCTGGAGTTCTGGAGTGTACCCGGGGACGAGGTAGGGGCCATGGCGGGCCGCCATGGTGTCTCGGTCTCAGGACCCGGATCGTCTTCCTCTGCAGGATCTCCCATGGACCCAGGGTACAGAGAGGAGGCCTCCCTAGGAACTCTGCAAGGGGTCTGAGGTTTGAGTTCCCTGGGGACCAGGTGACGCCGGTTCCTCCTCTGTCTGCCACTGGGGGTCTGCACTTCATAGGACCGGAAGGGGAAGGACTGAACGACGGTCCCTGGTGCCCCCGATGGCTTGATCCACACAGGTTGTCCTGGAGTAAGTGGAGGAGCTGTTCTTGTGCGGTGTGCTCTGTCAAAGTTCATCTTCTGCTTCTGTTTGACAACTTTGTCCTGCTCCTCGAAGTTTTTCTCTTTTTGTCCCCCCGGCTTCAAGGTTGATGGCAGTATGGGTACTGTGGTTCGCAGCTTTCGTCCCATGAGTAGCTCTCCTGGGCTCAGTCCCTGCTGAAGTGGTGTTGCCCGATAGCTGAGGAGAGCCAGGTAAGGGTCTTCTGCTTTCTTCATGAGAGACTTCACTGTCTGTACTGCTCTCTCTGCTTCTCCGTTAGCTTGAGGGTAATATGGACTGCTTGTGACATGTGTGAATCCATATTTCTCTGCGAAGGCTGCAAACTGGCAGCTGGTGAACTGGCAGCCATTGTCCGACATAACAACTTCTGGGATTCCATGTCTGGAA
>CM031616.1:13996876-13999376 GCA_018398815.1 Conus ventricosus | reverse complement strand
CCATGCTGGATGCATTTGGAAGTGCCAGCACTCCCTTGATGGGCCATTCTTATGCCCCACACAAGGATGAACTGTGGGCTGGCTACTCCTCCTCAACAGGATTTAGAGACCCTTATATTGGCCTCCGTTTACTATTTGGAGCAACATGTGGAGCCCAGTGCCGGCCCCTTTCTGGGCGTGGCTTTGCTACAAGGCCAAGCACTTAGGCCAGCCTTCCCGTCCTGAGCAGAACCAAACTCTACCCTTTGAGATGGAACACCCTCCTTCTGGTGTCCCACTGGACACACAGTACATACACTGAGGACTTGCATCCGCATTGCAGGCATCCCTAGTGGGAACTGTTGTATGTACCCACCTTGGGGAGCTGGGTGCTGCCATGATCTTCATAGATGTCTGCAGAGAAAGTCTGGTACACTGCCTCAACATCAAGGATGGAGCTTTCGTTTGTCTGGGACATGGCTTTAGCCTTCATGGGCACCCATCAAAAGACTGACTTCTGCTGGGACCTGCTTGGACATCCTCTCTACAGCCATGGGGAAGCTGAAGTTCTGTTCAGTCTCCTATGGATCATGCCTTTGGAAGAGTGGAACCCATGAACCACACAGATCCTTGACTTCATGGGAAGGCTGCACAGGTGTACATGTGGAAGGTTGCCACAGGCTTCCTCCTTATTGTTAAACCTGTCCGTTATCCAGCACTGGATCGTGGTCACTGGGAGTCCCAGGTGTCAAGGCTGTCTGCCTGGAGCCTGCCAGGACATTCCATGTACAGTCAACAGGGAGTCCAACTTTACTAGTCCACACTCAAGGAAGTGATTTTATACCACTGGATCCAGGACCTGCTGGCAGAATTTGCTACGCTCAGTATCACTTGCTCATGCCTCAACCTTGTATCTGCCTTCCCCCACCCCCATGCCGCCCAACCCCCCTTTACCTCCCCAGACCATGATAACTGCCCATACTCTCAGGTCTCAGAATCCTTTTGTCAGGATGACTCACCTCAAGATTCTTGATACTCCACCCATGGATCTGATCTTCCTTGAAGAATGGGATCCACAGATAGAGACTCCATCACATGTTCATCCAGTTACTCTTGACAAGCCCCCATCTTTTTTTTTGTCAACTTGTCCCATCAAGAAAGCACCATTCAGGGTGAACACAAATGCACACACACCACACACACACACACACACACACACACACACACACACACACACACACACACATACACACACACACACGTACACACACACACACACACACACACACACACACACACGCACGCACACACAAACACACACACACACACACACACACACACACACACACACACACACACACACTGATTGTTGATTTGGGAGCAACTAGCACTGCTGGTCAGGGGTGCCTCCCCCATCCCACCTCTGAGCAGGGAGTCATGTCAGCCCTCAGACCTACTCATCCAAGCACCTCTCTTAGGGACTTGCAGAGGTCCTAACTCACAGGCTTTCAGAGAAGCCATGGCATGGCCTTCCCACAGCCTTCTGGTTCTGAACTACATGGCCTTCCCCTCTTCAGCCACTCTGTCAGTAGACTGTGGCTGAATGCGGTCTGTTAGCTCAGTGCTGTACACTTCAGGCGTCAGTGACCCGTATCCTTGTCAATCTCTTCAGCGACTACTGAAGTGTGGGAAGCCAAGGACAATTCCACCATTGTCTGGTTCACCAAGGACATATAACAGAGACCTGTCCAGGATCTGGTCCTGATCCTCTCTGGAGACTGTCCTTTGCCAGTCGCTTGCGGAGCTGCATACATTGTAGCCAGGATGCCCTGTAACACACTGCTAGCAAGGAGAGACCCCGTTCTGAGCCATTCCGACCTACTCATTGAACAACGGGCTGACTTGCATGCCACCACAGGTCAGCCAGACTCACTCTTCAGGAATGATGTCGTCCATCCACTTTGTTGGGCACAAGGATGAAGCCTGCTGAGAGGTGGCCTTTTATTCAGCTGGGGCTCTGCCACGTTCAGGGGCCCAGCCCTGTCCAAGAATCAGGCACTGGGTTGCACCCTTTTCACCGTATTCTCCTCAAGTGAAAAAAAAAAGGTCCCACTGAACTAAGTGTCAGCACCAACAGCAAGGCTGCCCCTAACCAAGGAAGACATCTCACTCTTTCCTTTTTCAGAAAGTCCCCCCATGCAGCTACAATGTCTGTGACAGCTTCTACCTCTAGTCCACTGTCTGTTCGGCTTTTCACCATTGGCAACTTTGATGGTAGCTCAGACACGGCAAGTGGATGGTTTAAGTGGTTGAGATGGGCTGTCTGCTTCCCTTGGAGGCTGGCAGACCCCCTTCCCTTTACGCAGTCTCCCACTTACAGTCACAGATCAGCTGAGCAGGCGACAGAATATGAGTTGGAAGCTTTTTGATCTTCCACAAGGGAGCAGTTATGGAACTAGTAGCTCACGGTCGGGGCTCATACTTTTTTTCTTTTTTTTCTGCCTTCCCATGTTCTGTGCCA
>CM031616.1:13989376-13994376 GCA_018398815.1 Conus ventricosus | reverse complement strand
GTAATTAAACCTGTGAAACATGACTTGCAGAACATGTTCAAGATTTAGGTCTCTAAAGATACGATATTTTTATTGGATGCAAATTAAGAGCTCCCAGTCCAGGCTCCCTGAGAAAGACTAGCTGGCCTCTTTTTTTAGATGCTTGTTTTCAGAAACTTTTTTTCTCCTCACTAATCATATAAAATGTACCTTTCCTGAGAAACCCAGACTCCAGATCTTGACTGGGAGGGAGTCTCTATTGGAAAGGTCTGTGCTGTATTTTGATTTCTTACATTCTTCAGATCAATGTACAGATTTGCAAAGAAGGTAACGCTGGGCTATAAGCAACATTACCTTCTTTGTAAATCTGTGCATTGATCTGAAGAATGTTCAGAGCCAGGCCACAAAGACCTTTGTTACCAACTCGTGGTAAGGCATTCCTGGATTTATTTTTTACCAATTGTCCAGGCGCTTTAGGCAATCAGGAATTAATTGCAGGCCTGGGTGATCATGACATAGTTCTCTTAGAGAGCAACTTTCAACCCTTTCGAAGAAAACCACCTAAACGTACCATCAGACTCTGGAACCAAGCAGATTTACCAAAATTGCGCAGGGATACTCATGATTTCAGTCGTCTTTTTTGAGGTCCCATAGTGTTAAAGATAATGTCGGTGACCTTTGGAAGTGTATAAAAACTAACTTGGAATCTATTATGGATGACAACATACCTACTAAAATAACTTCAAGCAAGAACCACCAGCCATGGATTACTACAAAAACTAAACGTTTATTGAGAAGGAAACATCGTTTCTTTAAGAAATTGAAACTACATCCTAATTCAGAAAGATTACTGGTTAGGTATAAACAGATTAAGAGAAGGTGTCAGAGAGAATGTAGACTTGCTCACTCCAATTATGTTAATTCGATGATTTCGGAAGGTGATCATCAAAAAGAAATTATGGTCTTACATAAGGAGTAAGAGACAGGACAACATTGGGATTCCAGACCTGAGAAACAACCAGAATAACCTAATACAGGACCCTGAAGGGAAAGCAAACTATTAAACAAGCAGTTTTGTTCAGTTTTCTCAAATCCCAAACCTTTAATTAACGTTAGACTAAAGGATGATGATAAACTCCTGAAATGCTAAACATCAAAGTAAACAAAGCAGGAGTATTTAAGTTACTGACCAATATCAATGAAAACAAAGCTACTGGTCCCGATGGCGTTCCTGGCAAGCTCTTAAAATTATGTGCCAATGAATTGAGTGAGGTATACCAATTACTTTACCAAGCTTCACTGGACCAGGGAGTAATACCTGATGAGTGGCAAGATGCGAGCATTGTTCCCTTATTCAAAAAGGGTGACAAAACAAAAGCAGAGAACTATAGACCTGTATCTCTTACATCCATATCAGCTAAACTACTTGAACACATAATATATAGTAGCATAATGGACCATCTTGACAAATATGACTTCTTAAATAACGCCCAGCATGGTTTTAGACAGCGAAGGAGTTGTGAGACTCAACTTATAACAACTCTCAATGATTTTAGTAACTGTCTTAACAACAGACAGCAAATAGATGCAATTTTATTAGATTTTTCTAAAGCCTTTGATAAGGTTGACCATGAGGGCCTGCTGCTTAAATTAGAACACATTGGCATTGGCGGTTCTTTGCTAAAATGGGCCAGATCATTCCTCGTTAGGAGAACGCAGAAAGTTGTTGTGGAAGGGTCGTCATCCCATTGTAAACCAGTCTTGTCAGGTGTACCACAGGGAACTGTTCTGGGGCCCTTGTTTTTCTTAATTTATATAAATGACATAAGTAGAAATCTCTCTCCTGGAACTACTATAAGGCTTTTTGCAGATGACAGTTTAGTATATAGAACAATCAGAAGCAAGAATGATATGCGCATTCTACAAGAAGATAAACGCTTTACAAGAGTGGGAAAGAACTTGGAAAATGGAATTTCATCCCCAAAAGTGCCAAGTGTTGCGTATATGTAACAAACGCTCACCAATTAGATCAGATTATTCTATTCATAATACTATTCTTAAAGAAACTAATGCTGCAAAATATTTAGGCGTGATTATAGATAGTCGTCTCAAATGGAAAGAACATTACAATTTAGTATGTAAGAAAGCAAATAACATCTTAGCTTTCTTATACAGGAATATCAATGACTGCCCCCAAAAGGTTAAAGACGACTGCTACAAAACACTGGTTAGACCAGTACTGGAATATGGTTGCTCAGTTTGGGATCCTTACCATCTAAAGGACATTGATAACCTTGAAAAGATTCAGAAGAGAGCAGCACGGTTCGTAACAGGGAACCACATCAGAGAAAAAGGGAATTCTAGGAAGAACATGAGGAAATTAGAATGGAAACCCTTAGAAGAGAGAAGAGCTTTTATTAAACTTAACACCTTTTTCAAAGGCAGAGCTAAAGTAATTGATATTCCAATGGAACAACTAGTATTGAATAAAAGTAGCACCAGGAGTGGCGGTCAATGTTATACCATACCTGCATCAAATATTGACAGCCACTTACATTCTTTTTATCCCAGTTCTGTACGGCTGTGGAACTCACTGCCGGGTGCCATCAAGATTGCCACAGGTGCAATCTCATTCAAAAAACAGGTTGATTTGACAGTTTTGAGATCTGCATATTGACGTTTTTCTATTTTTACTTCCCCAGATATTTTATTGAATATCGAGTGCGACCCCTTGTTGCCAAGTTTGCTCCAGGGGCCAACAGTCTGAGTCGCACTGTTTTATGTTATTTTATTCTACTTTTTAACATGCGCGCTGGTGACCTACTCGTTTTTGAGTGAACCAGTATTTTAGGAAGAAGAAGAAGAAGGTTACCATTGTAACATTTTACACATACTCTATTTGAATTGGTACAGATCTGATGTTGAGATTGTTACAGCCCTGATGTTTTTTTTTTTTTTTTTTTTTTTAACTGACTTTGCGAGATTGATTTCAAGGGCTACCACATAGGCCAGGCGGTTTGGGAGGCATGTAACCATAAGCCTCCAGAGTATCATATTCAATACGCAGCATATGTAGGCGATTGATTTGGGAAGGGAGGGGAGTGGGATGTTGCTTTAGAGTGCGTGATCTGTCCCCTGGCGGTATGAGATATTGATGAGGCGTCTTCTTCAGTTTGTGAGCCGGTTCTGCATTAATTATGCTGATTGATTGTCACACCTCGAATAACACATGCATGCCTCCGAGTCCTTTTAAAACATTATTCATGGTGGACCAGCATTTCAGTCATGGATCCTTGGATGAATATTCAGAATGCAAATCGCTCATTCAGATACGGGGCAATAACTGTCACTGCGGATGGATGATGTACAGTCACTCTTTAGCGTGCATTTGTTTGATTGTGTCCATGGCATGGTTGGTGAAGATGCGTGGTTTGTCTCGGAAACAGTCGAATCATGTGGGAAAGTGTGTGTGTGTGTTTGGGGGGGGGGGGGGGGGGGGGGGGGGGGGGGGGGGGGGGGGGGCGCCCCATATTTCATGTGTGTGACAGAGAAAGACACTGAGAGAGAGAGAGAGAGAGAGAGAGACAGGCTTCTTTGGTTTGGTTGCAAAGCGAAGCGACAGCAAGGCGGAGATCTAAACAAATCTTAAAAGTAGTTATCAGGACTCCACCGAACAACGTAGACAAACGAATCACCACAAGACAACAAAAAAAAGTGTTTTGTCTTGTGATTTGTTTGTCTAGGGTTTGTTCAGTGGAGTCATTTAATAATTATTTTTAAACTTGTTTGATTTGGTTTTGTCATAGTTGGTAAACTTTCTCTGGCAGCTGAGTGCACCTTCTTCTACTTTTATCGGAGGTCTCCCCGCTGTCTCAGAGAGAAGGAAAGAGAATTTGGGGTGTTTTGATTTTGGTTTTGTTGTTGTCGCTAAACTTCGATTGCTGGCTGAGTTTCCCCTGACCTTGGTTTTTCAACATCTGCCATCCTTTTCTTCAATCCTTCTCGCTCCCTCCATTCGTTTATTCAGTTGCTGTAACAGTGAGGGGAGTGCCTGGGCTTGTTTGGATGGTGTGGTGCGTGGCCTCTTGCTGAACATATGCAGGCCACATGTCAGCAGGTTATTGACCTGGAAGGGAGAGAGCTACTTGTCACTGTTCCTTATATTATACACTGGAATTACTTTTTTAATCTTTGGTTTGAGTATCTGTGGGGGGGGGGGGGGGGGGGGGGGGCCACATATGCATGTGTGTGACAGAGAAAGACACTGAGAGAGAGAGAGAGAGAGAGAGAGACAGGCTTTTTGGTTTGGTTGCAAAGCGAAGCGACAGCAAGGCGGAGATCTAAACAAATTTTTAAAGTAGTTATCAGGACTCCACGAACAACGTAGACAAACGAATCACCACAAGACAACAAAAAAAAGTGTTTTGTCTTGTGATTTGTTTGTCTAGGTTTGTTCAGTGGAGTCATAATAATTATTTTTAAACTTGTTTGATTTGGTTTTGTCATAGTTGGTAAACTTTCACTGGCAGCTGAGTGCACCTTCTTCTACTTTTATCGGAGGTCTCCCGCTGTTCAGAGAGAAGGAAAGAGAATTGGGCTGTTTTGATTTTGGTTTTGTTGTTGTCGCTAAACTTCGATTGCTGGCTGAGTTTCCCCGGGACCTTGGTTTTCAACATCTGCCATCCTTTTCTTCAATCCTTCTCGCTCCCTCCATTCGTTTATTCAGTTGCTGTAACAGTGAGGGGAGTGCTGGGCTATGTTTGGATGGTGTGGTGCGTGGCCTCTTGCTGAACATATGCAGGCCAATGTCAGAGGTTATTGACCTGGAAGGGGAGAGAGCCTACTTGTCACTGTTCCTTATATTATACACTGGAATTATTTTTTTAATCTTTGGTTTGAGTATCTGTGGGGGGGGGGGGGGGGGGGGGGGGGGGGGGGGCATACGTGTGTGAGTGTGTGTGTTATCACACCATTTTATCATTTTTTGTGTAAATACACATGAGTTTGTGTGCTTGGGGCAT
>CM031616.1:13961876-13984376 GCA_018398815.1 Conus ventricosus | reverse complement strand
TGGACAGCCGTCATGGGGTTCAACCTCTACTTCACGACTTTGTGGGGCAGGTAAGACTGCGCAGCTCAGCGCTCTTTGGTAAGACAGTGCCAATCTGTTTCGTGGGATGTAATAAATAAAGAGAACAAAAGGTGGTAAAATGCCCCATGGAAGATCACCATGTTTTGTTTTTCATTCATCAGTCAAAATTCTTACGATCCAGTTGTCAGCCTTTTTTTTTTCTTTATTTTTTTTTGTTTCTAACAATGTACTGTAATGTTGTAGTTTTGTGTCACTGGATACATGGACAGCAGATTTATGTGCCTGTGTGTGTGGATTGGTTTTTGTTAAAATAGAGTATGTGTGTTAAGGTACTGTCTTGGGCAGAGCAGATTTCTGTACAGAATGTAGAGTCGAGTAGATTTAATTGTTGCATAATGATAAAGTAGATGAGATAGTGAGCTGTCTCTGTTGTAGCTGTCTCATTTTTGTTGTTCTTGTTTTAATAACAAGCCTGCCTGCATTGCTGCAACAAAACTGTGTATATTATAGTTGCTTAAAGAGCAACTGACGTCTGTAGACATACTGCAGAGCACCATGTGAACATCATGTGGAGTGTACAAGTGCAGTGATCAGTTAGCACAAGTGCATGTGTTGAATCCATAAAAGGTTAAAACAAATGGGAAAATTACCTGCACTTTCATAACAGAATTGTCTAGCCCTTTTTTAGTGGTAGTCAAAGGTAGCATTTGTTGTTTAATCAGTGCCATTGCTGTAATGGTAACATCCTGAAACTCATCAGACTTTGGAAGAAAGCAGTGGTTGGAGGTCTGTTTAGCCTTATGGATAAAGAACTATTCCTTTGAATCAAGGCTGATCTTTCAGCCTCTGTCCTGATGGATCCTTTCTTTGCAGCTCTGCCTCAGTGTCCCTTCTTCAGCTGTTTCTGGGTCATTTTTTTCTTCTTTCATCTCTGGGGGTTCATGGTCAGAGCCGAGGGTTATGTTGAAGGTTGGCTTCTCCAGGGTGTGTCCTTTTCAGCCCCATTACCTCATCAGGGACTCTTTAGTGACTGTCTCCTATCCTGCTCTTTGCCACAACTCCTCGTTGCTGACTTTGTCCGGCCACCAGATGTAGAGAATGCGCCTTAAGCAGGTGTTAATGAATCTGAAAGTCTTGTTATCATCTGCTGCATTGCTTTGAGATGTAATATCTCAGAGCAGTGCAGCAAGATCAGGTTGTGGTTGGAGTTGAAGACTAACAGTTGTGTGGCTCTGCTGATTTCTGTGGAGGCCCAGACGTTCTTCTGCATGATAAAGGCTGCTCATGTCTTGCCCTTCCTTGCAGTGATGCCATGGTCAGTGCCCCCATGTCAGTGCCCCTGTCTCACACTTCCATGTACACAAAAGACACTGCTTCCTAGTTGAATGGCTCTCCACCTGCATGACTGATGTGTTGGCAGATGTGTTCATCTTCACGACTTTTCCTCTTCCTGAGCGTGAGTCTAGTCGCGTTTGAGGTTGCCAGGATGTTGCCTTCTCCTTCATCTGGTTGTAAATGTGCACAGCAAGAAGAATGTCGAGTCATCAGCAAAGTCAAGGTGCTCTAGTTGATTCCCGAGTGTCCACTGTTTGAGTGTTCCATTGTTCCTGCCTGTTGTGACTGTCTTCACAAGCCAGTTGTTGATCACAAGGAAGAGGACAAGTGACAGTAGTCATGTTTGACAAACTGCAGTTTTGATCTCAAAACTGTCTGATAGCTGGCTCACGAGACAACCCTGCATGACATGTCATGTAGTTTGCTTGATCAGGCCAGCAAGCTTCCCAGGACGGTGCCTGAGCATCATCTGCAGCATCTCTCTGTCCACCCTGTTGAACATCCCTGCATAGATTTTAAAGAGGGTGTTCCTGTGACTGCTGCACAGTACTCATTGTACGGTGACCTGGTTTGCACAGTATCTGTTCCTGCTGAAACCTGCCTGCTGGACATGGAGCTTGCAGGCTTACTTCCCTTGTCATTCTGTCCAACAGGACTCTACTCAGGACTCTGGCCAGCCACTGATAGGAGCTTGATCCCTCTGTGACTCTACTCAGGACTCTGGCCAGGCACTGATAGGAGCTTGATCCCTCTGTAGCGGTTGCCATTCCTGAGTTCCTCTTTCTCCGGCAGCTTTATGAGGTTGCAGTAATTTACGAGTCATTTAATTGATTGCCTAAAAGCAGAGGGAGGAATGGGTGGGGGAGGAGGAATTTTTGGCAGGAAAAAGTATTCATTCAGCCAGGAAATTGTAGAAGTACAATAATTTATGTTTTGGGGGATGAAAGCCTGTATCTTTTTTTACCTGTCTATTCTGTCATTTTTTTCCCCACGCAGTATGTAAACGGGTGTCATAAAACAGGTCAAGTGTGTGGCAACATATGTTTTCAGCCATCCCAGTATTAATGCTGACCTTTGGGTTTTTGTTTGTTTTTGTGTGTATCAAGCATCGGGTGATATATCTCCAGTCCTATGAAGCTGTACATGATAAAACAGAACACATCTGTGTTGTAAGCTGTCAGATTCTGAATGTTTATGATGCAGCTGTTCTAGGTGTGGAAAAACTGGATATGTGCTCGTAAAATGTTAGGAAGGTAATAAATAAATGACCAGTTTTGGGGAATAATATTTACTAGCAAATAATTGAGATTGTGGAAAAGTGTCTGCTGCAATATGTTCAGCAGTGTGTAGCCAACTTGTATTCAGGAAGCCAACTTGATCTAGATCTTTTCCTGGTCGGAGAAGATCGGCTACGATCACCTAAACGTTTGCAAAGTATTGTCTGAACAAAACGCCTATCGCTGCTCTGGCGGGATCTCATCACTGCCTTCTAAATCATCCACACTCTGGTCATCAGATGGCTGCCAGAAATTTCCATCAACATCTTACGGAACATTGTTTGACAAAGCATAATCATCAACATGATCACACGCACTTTCATGTCACATATGCCAGCTCTTTCACACGCAGTCTGACCTTGTGATCTACAGACAGTACAGCTGGGAAAGCCTTTGAAAATGTGATGAATACCTTGTGGTCCTAATTGTTTGTTTGTTTTTTTTGTTTTGTTTTATTTTGGTTTGGTCACTTCAAAGAAAAATGTTAAGTGGAATGGCTGGTGCTCTCAATTATGTGACCTAGTTTTATCTGTCTTAAGGATGTCAGTGTTTTTGGTAATTGTATTATAAATTGATGTGAATATTCATGATTATTGTCTTCGTTTCTTTTTCAGAATGGGATCGGTTTTGGTTTGTTAAGTTTCGTTTGTGGTGGCAGCCCTTAAAAGGCCATGTGTGGTCAACTGGGATGTGATAATAATAAAACTAAACATTTAGTCCTTTGTTGTCTGCCCTACAAAATGGCATTTACCCAAATAGGTAACCTCTCTGATGTTCACAGAATTCATGTGAAAGCACTGAGAAACATGCTGAGTGCATCTCCATTGTTGGCCTTCGAGTTAACATGCATTGATGTGCAAATGTGACTGCTAGTAAGTTGGTTACAAATCAACATATGTCTTCCAAGATAATGTTGCTTATAGCCCAGCCGACCGCAAAGGGCCACATCAGGGCTGATGTCTTCCAAAAAAAGCTAGATGCAAAGTGGTTGCTGATGAATGAAAATGAATGATGGCAGAAAATAAAATGGAAAAAGTTAGAGGAGAGCACTCTGCAGTTGTTCTGCTCTCAATCAGAGTGAAGCTGAAATCTTGGAACTTATGTTTTGCTTTTTCTTCTTTTTTTCCTTCTCGGTTTCCCCTTCTGTTCCACCATATAATATCACCGTTTCTCATTCTGCACACGCAGTCATTTCTAATGTGGGTCCAGCACTCCATAGGAAGTGTAGCCATGGTGAGGCAACCTGCCAGAGGTGACGCTGCCCTACTGCCACGTCATTTTGGTGGTGTCCGATAATGCTTGTTGTGATCCAACATACGCAGGACACATCCCATTCATCTTCTGTTGACATCAATAAACGCCTAGACTCGGAGTCGACATGAGTGTACATCCACCTCGTGAGGGTGCTACCATGTCCGTTCAATGACATTCTCTATTAACCGGCCAGTCCCAACAAACTTAGGCGCAGACTAATCGCTTACCTTTTGCAGTATGTGTTTTTTCCCATGATACCTGGATTATCTTCAATTGAAATCAACTGATGTCCTGATGCTAATGCCTTTACTGATGTACTTTCTTTAATCAGCGTATGATACTCTGACTTGTACTCAAAAATGTGGCATGGACCCATGTTCTAAGTTCCATCCACAAAAGGGAACATGTCAGTTTCTTGAAACTTTGAGCGGGCCATACTCTGTTCAGCTAATACTAATAATGACACTGGTTTTCCAGTTGTTACCAGCACTAAACATTTTTAGGTGTTTTCTTTAAACTACAACACAGTATTATGCCGCCAGTTTCCAAATGCTTTAAAAGACAAAAAGGGAGACCCATAACTATTCAGAAAAATGGAGTGCTATCGGATGTTAAAAATGGAAAAGTATAGTTTCCGGTGTGATACCGTTTTGCTTGGTTATTTGCTTAGAAATTCATTTGTAAGATTGGCTGCTGAGCCAAACATCTTCATTTTAGGGAAATTGGTGGTTAAAGGATTCAAAATCAAGACATCTATCACTGAAGTGGCTTTCCACATATTCTGTAGCTACTTTTGTAATTTAATGAGAGGGTAGAGGAGAGAAACTGAAGGGGAGAGAGAGAGAGAGAGAGAGAGCAGGCAGCAACACCCCAAAACTCTTCAGTAAAGTTTTCTAATAGAAGTTTCCTCATTAACATTCTTAACAGCCATCCCATCCCTTTAAAGACTAGATTTTCAGAAACAGAAACCTCTCTGAGTCTAGATATTTAAACTTGATTTTCCTCCCAGTGAAAATTGACAAGACGGTGTCCCGAGTCGGACCCGAGTTGAATTTTTCTGGAAGTATAGTGTTGTTATTTGTACATTATACATGTGTGGTTTCAAGATGTATCACAATGTTCAACAAACCGTCTTTCTGTGGGGGGGAAAAAAATGGCATTCAGACAGTGTATAACGGGAACCCCAACTTGCCAAGCAACACCCCGGAGGGCCAGGCCTACGACGAAGGCGTGCGCATGGGCAGCTGGGGGCTTCTCATCCACTGCCTGACCTCCGCCGTCTACTCCATCGTGGTGGAGCGCCTGGCCTGCAGCTACGGCTACAAGATGACCTACATGATGGGCATGGCCTCCTTCTGCTTCGCCATGGCCGGCATGGTGCTGCTCAAGCACATCTTCTTCGTCACCATGATGGCGGGGCTGACGGGGTTCGCCTACGCCACCCTCACCACTATTCCCTTCATGCTGGTGACGCAGTACCACACGACAAGAAGGTCAGGGCTGTTCCTTGCTTTGCCTCCGTCTCCGTCTCAGTCTGTCACTGTCTTTTTTTTTCTTTTTTTTTTTTTTTTTTTTTTTTTTTGCTGTCCCAACCTCTGCGTCACCTCAGAGGCAGTGCACCCACGCCGCTCATTCCGACACCCCGTCCACAGCCATAGCCCGGCTGGCCCCGCCGCAGCCCCGGCACCGGCAATCCACAGGGAGCAGTCAATGTCAAGTCGTCAAGAGGCAACCCACCGGAGGAGACACTGCACTGCTGCCGAGTCACTTCGGTGGTGTTCAGTGGCGCCTGTTCTGATCTAACATACGCAGGACACCACCTACTAAGCCCCCTACTGACGACAATAATTGCTTAGTCGCGGAGCCGGCGTGAGTGAGCTCTCCCTCCGGAGGGCGCCACCACGTCCGTCCAACGACAGCCCCCATGGACTCGCCGATACCGGTGACCCCGACGGAAGCAAACCAAGGCCTCAGACGTGGAGAGGACATCGAAATTGAGGTCACCATGAGAGCAGGGCATGAAGGGCCACAGAATTTGAGACTTTTTTTTTTTTTTTTTTTTTTAATGCTGATCAATGGGAATGAGGATGATTAAGATGATGCTACGGATTTCCATTTCGGTCTGAGACTACATGACAGGGCTGTACTCTACGCTTCCTTTCATAATATATCCTGGCGTCAACCAGGCCCGAGAGATACAGGCACCTGCAGTGTTGGTCAGGAAATTTGAGCAACACTCTCAGAAACGCATCCATTAAGTGGATGAAACTCGACTGTGTGGTCCCAGTCTTCCCAACTGAGTCCGGAGCAAACTCAACTCTGGGTAGGGCCGGTCGGGGCAGAAAAAACCCACATGCCTCTGATGGGATTCGAACCCACGACCTCCCAGCCGGGAGTCCGCGACGCTAACCACTTCGCCACGGCGGCTGGTCTTTTTTTCTTCTTCTTCTTTCTGCTTTTGTTTTGTTTTCTTTTTTTCTTTTTTTTCTTCTTTTTTTTCTGTCTGTGTGGCGGTCTGTCTGCATATCAGTTTGTTTATAATTATGTCTCTGTCTGTCTATCTGTCTGTTCCCATGCCATCTGTTCTCTTTTTCTCCATTCCTGTTCATTTCTTTTCCTTCTCTTACATATTTTCCTTCTCTCTCTCTCTCTCTCTCTCTCTCTCTCTCTCTCTCTCTCTCACTCTCTCTCTTTATTTGTATCAGTCATTCGAACACAAATAATATGAACAGTTGAACACCTATAAGGATTTTATCACAGTAAATATGAAATACAAGTCGCTCTCAGTCTGAACCACAAAGCATGCAGAGCCAAGAAAATCTTTAAAATAACATATTTCTCTTGAAATATATACGCTTATTCAAATACAGTCAAATCTGTATGGATTCATGAACATGGGTCAGGATGTTTCTGCACATTTGTTTTTAAACACAGTTTAAGACATATGTACACTCAGTTTGCCATCATAATGCTGAGAGAAAGTTTCTGCCTGAACCGAGAAATTGTTACCGCCTCCTCCAGTTGCAAACACGGAAAGCGAAAGTGATCTTTCAGCATGTTTGGCAATACGTGTTAACAATGGCAGACTTCAAAGTCTCGCAAGGCACACAGGACTTGCCACAGAAGATGGATGCGGTGAGCGATGGAGAATTACCAGAAAGGGACCAAATTCCCTTAGTCAAGTCCTGGGCCAATATTCCTGCTGACAGCTGATTGTAGATAAGCCTGACAACTTCAACAGCTGATTTCAGACATACCTGACAACTTCAACAGCTGATTTCAGACATGCCTGACAACTTCAACAGCTGATTTCAGACATGCCTGACAACTTCAACAGTTGATTTCAGACATGCCTGACAGCTTCAACAGCTGATTGTAGATAAGCCTGACAACTTCAACAGTTGATTTCAGACATGCCTGACAACTTCAACAGCTGATTGTAGATAAGCCTGACAACTTCAACAGCTGATTTCAGACATGCCTGACAACTTCAACAGCTGATTTCAGACATGCCTGACAACTTCAACAGCTGATTTCAGACATGCCTGACAACTTCAACAGCTGATTTCAGACATGCCTGACTGCTTCGCATGACCTGGTACTGAAACCTGTGCATAAATTGGACTGTCTGTTCATCCCAAGTTGTCAGACTTTGTAAGTTCTCCAGTATCTGCGCATTAAATCCCAGCCTGCTGTGTTTGACCTGACAACACCCTTAAAGGCTGCGTAGGCAGGGCTTTGACAACAAGACTGAAGGCACAGAGCAAACAACATTGAATGGGGGGGGGGTGGGGGGGGGGGGGTTCATCAAGTGGGCTTTGGAAACACCTGGGTCGAGTGGTGTGTAAATTTTAGGGGTTAGAGTTTTGAGCCAAGAAACAGTGTCGTTTGTTCAAGTGTTGGTTCACTTGATCTACATTGGGAAACAGGTGTTGAAGGATGTCGTAATTTTTTTTCCTTGAAATGTTTTCTGTCTGCTTCTGCTGCAGGGTGTGTGGTGTGATGATGAGGTAACAGATCTATTGCAGGTAACAGATCTATCTGCTGGGCTTCACTCTTCTGCTCATTGATTTTCATGGTGTAAGGCTGGGAAGGGCAGTACTAGCACCACTGATTCTCTGGACCATGTTTGTCGTCGGAGGTGCTGTGCTGACCCCGCTGTCAGGCATACCTTGCAGACTGTCGTTGTCACTTCTTCCTCTGTGTGTTAGTGTGTGTGAATGTGGTGTGTGTGTGTGTGCGTTTGTGGTGTGTTGTGTTTGTGGTGTGTGTGTGTGTGTGTGTGTGTGTGGGCCTGCATGCTGTCAGCAAGATACTCAAAATGGTAGAACCGATCGGGGTTTTTTTTTTATTTTTTATCACATTGTAGAAAATTGTTACTTGAGTAAATATCCTCAAGCAATTTGACTATGAGTTTGTTCAATTCAAAAACTGAAAAAAAAACTATGGAGCGAAAACTCTCTTGATGCTACAGAGCACCTAAAATTGTTGGCAGTTAAGTACAGAGAATGACGCCGGAGCAGGGAGACAATTTCCATTGAATGAGGTGAATAATAGATACGGCGTGACTGCAGTCGACAGTGAATGTCAGAGTAAAAGAGAAAAAAATCAAAGTCACAACAAGATGTTATTTCAAATGTAGAAAAGGCATGAAGGGATTGTATCCACTTTCTCTGACTTGTTTTCAGTTGTTTATATGTGCAATATGCCGACGAGCAGAATTGCCCAGGGCCAGATGACCCACAGGTCAGACAGGCCAGGTCATTGCCGAGTCTGCCCAACAGGGGCAGTGATCATTTTGGTGATGGCTGCTCATTTTCAGTGTCGCAGCTGCACTCGGGACTTCAAAGTAACTGATAAACCCCTAAAAGATGATGCTGTGACTTTTAACCGAACACGCCAAGAGAATAAGCTGGAAATCGGTGCTCAGCTGTCATAACAACTGAGGTTTTCTCTTGACCTCCAGCCCCTTGGTGAGTTTGTGTCATGGGCAGTGTCAACCAGATTGGGGAGAACTGTCACCGGATGGACATGGTGACGTCCTCCAGAGCAGGAAACCTCAGTCATTCTGGCTCCATGATCGCTCAGTTGTTGTTGTTGCCAGTAGGTGGTAGGACGTTCCTGCGCATGTTAGAACTCAACAGAAACAGTAAACAAGTAGGGTACGTCTTGCTCCCATGAGGAAACCTAACACAGAGTAACTCTTATTCAAGACTGGCATAGCCTTTAAAACTTGAATATGTTTTTCCCCCACTATTAGATTGTTCGTCTTTGTATTTGTCTGACTTTATTCAAGTTTTAAAGGCTATGCCAGTCTTGAATAAGAGTTACTCTGTGTTAGGTTTCCTCATGGGAGCAAGACGAACCCTACTTGTTTACTGTTTCTTGTTTACTGTTCCCTGCCTCACTTCGTTCTCAATATAGAACTCAGCAGAGTTACTGGACACTGTCAGGGTGACTCAGCTGCAGGGCAGGGTGTCCTTCAGTGGGTTGCCTCATGACGACCAAACAGCTACTGCTCTCTGTGGACTGCTGGTGTCGGGGAAGCAGAAGAAGGAAATGGGGATGTGATTGAGTGATATGGGAGTGAAGTCATTGAGCGATATGGGAGTGAAGTCATTGAGCGATATGGAGTGAAGTCATTGAGCGATATGGGAGTGAAGTCATTGAGCGATATGGGAGCGAAGTCATTGAACGATATGGGAGTGAAGTCATTGAGTGATATGAGGTGAAGTCATTGAGCGATATGGAGTGAAGTCATTGAGCGATATGGAGTGAAGTCATTGAGCGATATGGAGTGAAGTCATTGAGCGACATGGCAGTGAAGTCATTGAGCGATATGGCAGTGAAGTCATTGAGCGATATGGCAGTGAAGTCATTGAGGATATGGGAGTGAATCATTGAGCGATATGGGAGTGAAGTCATTGAGCGATATGGGAGTGAAGTCATTGAGCAATATGGCAGTGAAGTCATTGAGGATATGGAGTGAAGTCATTGAGTGATATGGGAGTGAAGTCATTGAGGATATGGCAGTGAAGTCATTGAGCGATATGGAGTCATTGAGTCGATATGGGAGTGAAGTCATTGAGCGATATGGCAGTGAAGTCATTGAGAAGGCATGGAAAATCAGACAGAAACAAACAGGAGAAGGGGGAGAGAACTCTGAGCTGTACAGCAGCTTGCCACCAGCTGCTCTTGAGCTGATGCTGAAAGCTGATGTTTTTTTTTAATATAATTTCCTTTTTCTTTAAAAAAAAAACACACACAATAATTTCAATTCACGTTTCTCTTCCTTTGTTCTGTCATGTCGCAGTATGCATTGTTTTCTTTCAGATTTTATGAGGTAGAATGATGAAAGGGGATGCAGTTTAGGTTCAGTGACGGAAAAGAGTTCTGACTGTAAAGAGTGCACAGAGCATGTAAGAATGTCAGTCAGAAGGACAGGAGTGTGTTTTGTGGACTGTCAACACTGATAAGCCAAAAATGATCGCTTGCTCAAGAAAGGAACTGTGGCACGTTTCCCCAAATATGTGACATTAACAGCGCGCTGGACATTGAAACAACGGTTGTGTTTCTCTTCTTTTTCTTCCTTCCTCTCTGTATAACTCCCAGGTTCACCAGTGATGAGAATTTTGCACATGTGACAGTTTGTCATTTTCCTTCTGTAATGGAGTCGCATTGCATCTTTGGGGATGGTGTCTAAAAGAGAAGCCAGTTTGCAAGCTTTTTGTGCGCATGTGTGTGTCTCCTACTTCTGCTTTGAGGGATAGATATGATGTGGTGTGCATGTTTTTGTTCTAGTTGTTTTTTTGTTTCGTTTAAATGCATGCACTGACATGCAGAACCTGAGTGTAAGTCTCATCCAAAGGACATGCCGGGGGTTATCATTTCCATGTATGCCTTTCCTTCCTGATGGAATCAGGGATTGAACACAGTACCTGTGGATCAAGCGAAGAATGCTTTATGCGCGGGCCAATAAGAGAGTCTTTCACTAGTTTATAGCTGTTCTTGTTCTGGTGGTGTGTATGTGTGTGTGTATGTGTCTGTTTGCGTGTGTGTGTATGTATGTGTCTGTGTCCGTGTGTGTGTGGGGTTTGTGTGCGTGTGTGTGTGTGTGTGTCTGTGTGTGTGTCTGTCTGTGTCTGTGCGTGAATGTGTGCATGTGTGTGTGCTTCAGTGTGGCCGTTAAGTGGTATGAGTAAAGGCAGCAAACTCTGTACCTTTCTCCTTCTGTCTGTCTTTCTGTCAGGGAGTTTGTGAGTCAGTCTGTCTGTCTTTGTACCTGTTTTTTTCCTTGCACCCCCCCCCCCCCCCTTCACCTTTTCCCTCTTCTCTCTTCTCTCTCTCAGTCTGTATGTTGGTGTTTGTTGGTCAGTATGTTCTTGTGTTAAGCACATTCATACATCTTTATACTCTTAACATAAGCACACATACTTAGGATAAGATAATGTTGCTTATAGCCTTATCCTAAGTATGTGTGCTTATGTTAAGAGTATAAAGATCATGCACACACACACACACACACACACACACACACACATCTTACCCCATCCTGTGTTTTCAGATCAAACACTTACGGTGAACTCCAGTCAACAGAAACCGGAGATGTAATGAGTTGTTAATTTTTTTTGTTATTTCTATACATTATGGCGGCACCTTGTATTTGGAGGCTTAGGCGCACTGCCACTGAGAAATCCTGATGTTTCCAGATGTTTAAAGTGTTCAACACCCACCCTCCAAGTCTCCTTCTCTCCATCTTGATGTTCATCAGAGGAAGTTTGCTGTATGTGTCAGGGATGAAAACTCCTCCGCCGTTTCCGCCGTCCTCCGCCGTTATTTTTTCGCATCTCCGCCGAAAGAAAAAGTCTCCGCCGAAAAATTATTCGAAGAATGAAGCTCAGAAACGATCTCAACTGTCTGCACAGCGAATTTCTTCTCTGTCGGTAATGTTCTTAAACGGCGTAGTTCTCATTCTGCTTCCTTCCAGTATCATTTCTCATCATGGCGTCGATTCACAGTGAGAGTGCAAACAAAACGAAAAAAGAAAAGAAAGAAGTATGTGAACCACTAGAAGACCGAGTGGCAGCAGAAGGACGTGTGTGACCGCAGAGTCGCGGATGTAATAAGAAACATGACAAAGACAGCGAATTTGAAGTGTTTTGCGAGCCTTGCCAAAAACGTGTCTACTTTGGTAGTCATGGCTTTGTGGCAGTCAGAGATCACATCGAGCGTCCCAGTCACCAACAGAAAATGTGTGTGTTTCCCACACCATTACAGCATGTTTTCAGATCATTGGGTATGCAACAATCTACGTTTAATTTCCAAAGATAGTTTGACTCCTACTCTAAGTACTTCCACTCGTAGAGTCTTCAAAGCAAGGGAAAAAACGTCAAAGTGACAAAAAGAATATAAAAGAACAAATGACATCAAAATAAACTGATGTCACAACAGTATTGTGTAACACTTTTTCCCTGGTATAATGCAAACGTTTGCTACATGTGTTAGGTGTCTGCTAACAGCCCCCCTATGAAATCATTTTCCACCAGCCCACTCCCCCCACTACCTATATACTTCCTCTACTCCTTCTCCCCCAACCCCCACCCTCACCCCACAACACACATACCCACACACTTCGCCCCCTCCCCCCACCCCGTCCCCACCTCACACACACACACACACACACACACACACCCTCCCCACACACACACACAATCACCCCCCCCCCCCCCCCACACACACACACACACACACACTTGTCAAGGGGGGAGGATATGATTAGTTGTAAGGGGGAAGTGTGTGGGGGGGGGGGGGGGTGTACTGTTGTGACATCAGTTTGTTTTTATGTCATTTGTTCTTTTATGTTCTTTTTTGTGTTTAGTGTTTCCTGACGAAGGGTCTAAGGCCCAAAAGCTTCAGTTTTTTTTAAAAGGACTTCAAAGTAATCATATTTCATATTGTGTTTATTGAAGGCCAGCAGTCGTTTTCATACATCTGATTTACTTAGTTTGATTTCCCACTCTGATTTACTTATCTACAGGCCTTATTCTTTATGTCCTGAAAGCACTGTTTGTCAAATTTTCTTTAGCTAGAGTTCTGAGGATTCATCATACTAAATGTTTGTCTCAATTGACATAGTTTCTTTCCACATCAGTCTCAGTCTTCATGGTGTTGAAAGCTGTTCTATAGAATGAGTTGTTTAGAAGCAAGAAAGTGATTTCTAAAGATTTTTATGCCTTATTTAATACAAAATATGCTTCAGCTTCAGGGGGCGCCGCCCCCTGACCCCTGCCGGGCTGTTGCCCATGGACCCTACTGGGGGCCCATGGTGAACCCCCAGATCCCCGTCAATCTCCTCTTTTTTTTAAAAAACTGTTTTCATCCCTGATGTGTGTTTGTTCCCCTTTCCTTGCCCAGTTCACTGTGTGTTCACTTTGGCTGGGGACTTTTCGTTCAGTTTTCCTACTACATCTGCTCCACAGCTGTGGTGGTCATTTCCATTGTTCCCCAGTTGTAAGGCTGTAGGGGATTGCAGGGCCAGCAGAACACTAGCAGATTGTCTGGAAATCAAGCCGGTGTATGCCACTTTCTTTCTAGTTGTCGACTTCATTCACACACACATGTACGCTCGCACTTACGCACTCACTACACACTCATGTGCATACATACACATGCGCGCGTGCACACACACACACGCACACACGCACACACACACTCACTCACTCTCTCTCACACACACACACACACACACACACACACACACACACACACACTCACACACACACACACACACACACACACACACACACACTTTACTTTAGAATGAAATGCGTATTGAAATTCAGGTGATAAAGTTTATTTCTGATCCAAGTGATCCAACAGAAATAGTTAGTACCAGTGTCAATGAAACATCTGTTTCACGTTTTTAATGAGATTATTTTCATATTGAGGAGGAAAAGAAGGCAAAACTGGTCGAGAGTCTTGTCACATATTCAGGCCAATACTCGTGTGATTTTTAGGCTTATATCTTTTAACCATGAAAGTTGTATCACCATCTTATAGAAGTTTTGTGCTATGCAGTTTCTCAGGCCTTTTGAGTAGAACAAAGTGAGCTGTGATTCACAAGATCAAGAGTGTTTCATAGAGGATCACAAACAAAGGACTAAGTGAGCTGAGATTGACATGATCCAGACAAAGGACTAAGTGAGCTAGGATTCACAGTATCCAGAGTGCTTGGTAGGGATCACAAACAAAGGGCTAAGTAAGCTGAGATTGACATGATCCAGACAAAGGACTAAGTGAGCTAGGATTCACAGTATCCAGAGTGCTTGGTCGGGGATCACAAACAAAGGGCTAAGTAAGCTGAGATTGACATGATTCAGGGTGTTTCACAGGGGATCACAAACAAAGAGCTAAGTGAGCTGGGATTGACATGATCCAGAGTGTTTCACAGGGGATCACAAACAAAGAGCTAAGTGAGCTGGGATTGACATGATTCAGAGTGTTTCACAGGGGATCACAAACAAAGCTAAGCATGCATAAGTGAGCTGGGGATTGACAATATCAGAGTGTTTCATAGGGGATCACAAACAAAGGCAAAGTAAGCTGGCATTCACAAGACCTCCAGAGTGTTCCATAACACAAAATTAAGGGTCACTCAGCTGACCGGACTTCCTCAAGTCAGCACCCTGATCACTCTTTCCTCTGGCCCCCTACCATGATCACTTTCCTCTGGTCCCTACATGTGAATCCAACTCCTTTCTGCCGCCGCCATGGATCCACTCTTTCCTCTGGCCGCCTCCATGGATCCACTCTTTCCTCTGGCCCCTACCATGGATCCACTCTTTCCTCTGGCCCCTACCATGGATCCACTCTTTCCTCTGGCCGCCTACCATGGATCCACTCTTTCCTCTGGCCCCTACCATGGATCCACTCTTTCCTCTGGCCCCTACCATGGATCCACTCTTTCCTCTGGCCGCCTACCATGGATCCACTCTTTCCTCTGGCCCCTACCATGGATCCACTCTTTCCTCTGGCCCCTACCATGGATCCACTCTTTCCTCTGGCCCCTACCATGGATCCACTCTTTCCTCTGGCCGCCTACCATGGATCCACACCAGAACTTAATGGGCTCCGTCCCTGAGCCACACTCTCATCTTTCCACCAAGTTCTGGCCCCCCAAAAATAAACTGGTTCATTACTTTTTGCTTGGATCTTGAATCAGCTCTTTCAATCTGGAGTCAGGGCACAGATCTACTCAAAGATGCAGTGGGCTTGTTCCTGGGCCACGTCCCGTCCTTCCACCAAGTTTCTGAGAAAGTGGGTGCTTTAGTGTTCACGTTATTTTTGCCAGCTGACACACAGACCAACTGGAGTGGGTGAAAGCATGACCTCCCTGATGGAGGTCACTCGCAGGGCCACGTAGGAGAGCACAGACCACCGCGGAGGTCAGATGAATCTGGGATCTGCGGCGCGGATCAGTACTGAAATGGAATGGGCTAGATCTTTGTGCTGCATTTGATGTTTCCTCCAGATTTCATGTGAAGAACTGGCTCGGTAGATTGTGTGTATTCTAGCTGATAGATCCTGGAGCCATGGATCTTTGTGTGTATTCTAGCTGATAGATCCTGGAGCCATGGATCTTTGTGTGTATTCTAGCTGATAGATCCTGGAGCCATGGATCCTTTGGCACTGATCCTCGCCCAAAGTGTAGGGTTCAACTGCGGGTCATGTTTAATCCTCTCCCAAAGTGTAGGGGTTCAACTGCGGGTCATGTTAAATCCTCGCCCAAAGTGTAGGGTTCATCTGCGGGTCACGTTTAATCCTCGCCCGAAGTGTAGGGCCTCATCTGCGGGTCACGTTTAATTCTCGCCCGAAGTGTAGGGGTTCATCTGCGAGTCACATTTAATCCTTGCCCGAAGTGTAGGGGTTCATCTGCAGGTCACGTTTAATCCTCGCCCAAAGTGTAGGGCCTCATCTGCGGGTCACGTTTAATCCTCGCCCAAAGTTTAGGGGTTCATCTGCGGGTCACGTTTAATCCTCGCCCAAAGTTTAGGGGTTCATCTGCGGGTCACGTCTAATCCTCGCCCAAAGTTTAGGGTTCATCTGTGGGTCACGTTTAATCCTCGCCCAAAGTGTAGGGCCTCATCTGCGGGTCACGTTTAATCCTCGCCCAAAGTTTAGGGTTCATCTGCGGGTCACGTTTAATCCTCGCCCAAAGTTTAGGGGTTCATCTGCGGGTCACGTTTAATCCTCGCCCAAAGTTTAGGGGTTCATCTGCGGGTCACATTTAATCCTCGCCCAAAGTTTAGGGGATTATGCATGGGTCAGGTTCAATCTCTCCAAGTTTCGTTACAATCCGTTCAGTCGTTTTTCCCATGATGTTTGTAACGGATACTGGAGAAACAAAGAAAACAACAAACATTGCTTTGTTGGCGGAGGTGACAAAGTGCAGCTCATTGCTTTGTTGGCGGAGGTGACAAAGTGCAGCTCATTGCTTTGTTGGCGGAGGTGACAAAGTGCAGCTCATTGCTTTGTTGGCGGAGGTGACAAAGTGCAGCTCATTGCTTTGTTGGCGGAGGTGACAAAGTGCAGCTCATTGCTTTGTTGGCGGAGGTGACAAAGTGCAGCTCATTGCTTTGTTGGCGGAGGTGACAAAGTGCAGCTCATTGCTTTGTTGGCGGAGGTGACAAAGTGCAGCTCATTGCTTTGTTGGCGGAGGTGACAAAGTGCAGCTCATTGCTTTGTTGGCGGAGGTGACAAAGTGCAGCTGCACAGTGGAAACGATGGAAATCTTTGATGTCGACCTGCCTGTTCCAAACACAGAACATTCATTGTGTTCAGAACAGATGAGCTACATTCCCCAGGCTGTAAGCGCCTGTGTTATAGCTCGTTCTGCACTGTCTTCCAAAGGCCTAGTACTGCACTATGTCCTCCAAAGGTAAAGGAAAACATAGCAGAAACACAACCTTAACATGAACTGTAGAGTGAACAAAACGCTATTTTCAAAAAGACTAGACCTGCAGATCTAGGACCCCCCCCCCCCTCCCCTCCCCTCCTCCCCTCCCATGGCTGAGCATTAAAATGTCTCATTGCCTTGAACGTTATGCAAATTTATGAGCAGAGCGGGAGATGGTGAGTTTCATCAGCCCCTGAGCTGATGACAGCATGATGGGTAAGATAACATATTGATCACATGCCAACAAGTCATGATGCAGCCATATGTCAGGCTCTTCATTCTTCGCCCCAAGGTGCTGCTGAAATATGGCTGCTTCTCAGTTCAGTGTGTTCGTTTATGTCAAGTAAATTTTTTTTAGTGTTTTAGCTTAAGAATATGCAGAGTTGTTGAAAAGTTGTGGCGTGAGAGATGTGTAAGTAGACGACACCAAAGAGATTGTTTTGAACTTACAAGAAAACAAGTCAGGTGAATTTTATGGATAGATCTGTATCTGCCTTACCAAACAGAAACATGACAAAGCCTTGCAGGCAACAACAGCATAGCACGGCACAGGCCAGGACAATACAGTACAAAACCATTAAAAGCTTTAACGTTCTAACAGCTCACTGGCTGAAAGGGGAAGAGTCTCGTGCACAGTCCCTGAGCTGATTCACATGCTGATTTACTGCTGGTGGAGGGAGAGGGTTTTCAACCCAAAAAAGATCCTGACCACATGAGCGGTTTGAACTTTCGACTGTCAGCTCCACCGCTGAACGCTCGTACTGTTGGCCCTCTGAGGTACAAAACAGAACGGTGCAATAAACCAAGCAAAACTCTGTGCAGGAGAATGAGAGAACACAGACCAGTCATTGTTCTGAATTTGACAAAGGTGGGATGCAGGTTCCACTCCCAGTCAGGTGTAAATGGTCAGATACCATCCTTTGAGCCTCGGGCTGGTCCGGACGAACTGCTCCCAGATTACAGTACGTGCAGGTCTGTTAGCTATTCCAGTGTAACATGTCACGAGCGTGATCGTGACCTCTGACGTTGTGTTTCAGTAAGACTTAAGCCATTGCCATTTGGAATTATTGAGCTTGACTGCAAGACCTAAGCCCATCATATTTACAAGCTTCATCTTACATGCAGTGTTTAGACCTTAACTTTTGACCCGTGATCCTGATTTTTCATAAGTGTCATGCTCAAACTACAGCTGGTGGCTGTACAAAGGTTGGTTTTGAAGGGCAGTAAGCTCAGA
Source organism: Conus ventricosus (assembly GCA_018398815.1). NCBI lineage: Eukaryota > Metazoa > Mollusca > Gastropoda > Neogastropoda > Conidae > Conus > Conus ventricosus. The sequence goes on along the minus strand of CM031616.1, from coordinate 13,966,300 downwards.
GATAAACTCTGTGGTGTGTACAAGTTGACAAGTTTCATTCTGTTGTGGATGCCGCAACCTTCAGCATCCAGAACTTTTACATTTTTTTTAACTTTTTAGCAAGTTGAAAGCGGACGGTTACAACATTACTCTTGCTTGGGTTCCTGGTCATGTTGGCATCGGCGGGAACGAAATGGTTGATCGTTTAGCCAAGAACGCCACAAGAGAGAAACTGTCCAGCATTTATATCCCCTGCTCAGATGTGAAACCCAAAATTAACGATTATGTGAGAGACCTCTGGCAGGAGGATTGGAACACACAGACGAGTAACAAACTCTTTCAGATCCGTCCAAACCATCTACGTCGGGGGGTTGTAAAGAGGAAACGGTTCTGTGCCGGCTGCACACCGGCCATTCGTATTTTACCCATTCTTACCTTTTAAAGAGTGAAGAAGCTCCGTGGTGCATTCCATGTCATGCGCCACTCACAATGAAACATGTTCTTTTAGAGTGTTGGGATTTGCACGATGTGAGACACAAACATTTTACGGCGGAGTCCATGAAGATCCTGTTCAGGGATGTCCCGCCTGACGTGATCCTTGAGTTTTTGAGAGAGATTAACATTTTTCATCTGATTTAAGATTTTACGGAAGAAAGATTTTTAACAAAGTTTCTGGTGCGTTTCTAGACGATGTCATTTAAAGAGATGTGTGAAAGGTGGTGGGTTTTTTTTTTTTTTTTTTTTTTTTCTATGACTGGTGAGTTGATTTTAACGTGGTGACAGCCCTGATGTGGCCCTTTGCGGTCGGCTGGGCTATAAGCAACATTATCTTATCTGTGGTGTGACTGTGACCTTTTAGCCTGCAGCAATGAGTGACAGGATGGCTGGAAAGGTCCTGTTAGTGTCTCATCCTGCCAGGTTCCCTCTGTCTGAAAGGTTACTGTGGGTGGATCTGTGCACCTGCTCATGTGCAACACACACACACACACACACACACACACACACACACACACACACACACACACACACACATTTATATGCATGCATGTTTGTATGCACAAGCAGAAACACAAAACAACACACTCACACACACACACACACATACACACACACACACACACACACACACACACACACACACACACACACATGCACATGCGCACACACACACACACACAAACACACTCATACACATGCACACAGACACACACACACACACACACACACACACACACACACACACACACACACACACACACACATATATTCATAGCATGCATATACCCACATTTACACACAAACATAGCTTGTGCACACCCTTATTTACACACACGCATGCACGCACACATGCACAGACACAAACACATACAGACACACAGAGAGACACACCAAGAGACACACACTCACACCCACACTCACACACGCACGCACACACACACACACACACACACACACACACACACACACACACACACACACACACACACACACAGAAACTAGCACATACGGTTGGCAGACCTCCATTGATTTCCCAGTCTCACTTGGTTGACTCTACTGATTGAGAGTGACACCCTCTGTGGTGATGTATTTATGCCTATTTGCTCGTGCAGTTGAAAACATGGACAGACCTTTGTAAAGCCTACTCTCTTTATTTGTGTGCCTGGGATCTAAAAACAGCAGGCAGTTTTATCAAACGACAACAACAACAACAACAAAAAAGACGCCATGCTGGATGGATGTTGAGGCTCCCTCTGGAGGACGGCGGCTCACAGACACTTGTTCCGTGGCTATTCCGTTTGTGTCCTCGCAGAGGGCTGTGTAGGTGGTGGTGTCCTCTGTTTGCTGGACCACAGGCACCTGCTGAACATGAGCAAAGCGAACCGGCCGTGCAGTGTCTCCTCTGCCGGGTTGTCTACCTGACAATGAAGCTTTTGGGTTTTTGTTGGAATGCAGTGCTGGGGCAAAGGACGAGGCAGTGTGTGGCTGTGTACAGAGATCAGGAAGGAGCTGGAGGTTGGGATTATTGTCAAGGTTGAGGCAGTGCAGAAAATGGGACAGCCTCCTCCCTCACCACAACCAAAAGATACTCCCCTCCCCCCCCCCCCCCCCCCCCCCCCCCCCCCGACAACGTCACCATATGAGAGTGCAGTGATGACCAGCCTTCAGTGAGACACTGAAGACGCTGCTGTCCATCGACTGCCTTCTGACCTTCCTCCAGATAGGCTGGGACTTAGGAGTGAGGTCGCTGACCTTGACAGCTCTCCTGCGCTTACGTCCGGTTCACAGCACTCGATCCTGTTTGATGTGATGTGGCTGATGGTCATCAACTGCGACAGATGAATGGCAGCAGCAGTGACCAGCCCAAGGGCTAAGAAATGACCTTTTTGATGAATGGCAGCAGCAGTGACCAGCCCAAGGGCTAAGAAATGACCTTTTTGATGAATGGCAGCAGCAGTGACCAGCCCAAGGGCTAAGAAATGACCTTTTTGATGAATGGCAGCAGCAGTGACCAGCCCAAGGGCTAAGAAATGACCTTTTTGATGAATGGCAGCAGCAGTGACCAGCCCAAGAGCTAAGAAATGACCTTTTTGATGAATGGCAGCAGCAGTGACCAGCCCAAGAGCTAAGAAATGACCTTTTTGATGAATGGCAGCAGCAGTGACCAGCCCAAGGCTAAGAAATGACCTTTTTGATGAATGGCAGCAGCAGTGACCAGCCCAAGAGCTAAGAAATGACCTTTTTGATGAATGGCAGCAGCAGTGACCAGCCCAAGGGCTAAGAAATGACCTTTTTGATGAATGGCAGCAGCAGTGACCAGCCCAAGAGCTAAGAAATGACCTTTTTGATGAATGCAGCAGCAGTGACCAGCCCAAGGGCTAAGAAATGACCTTTTTGATGAATGGCAGCAGCAGATGACCAGCCCAAGGGCTAAGAAATGACCTTTTTGATGAATGGCAGCAGCAGTGACCAGCCCAAGGGCTAAGAAATGACCTTTTTGATGAATGGCAGCAGCAGTGACCAGCCCAAGAACTAAGAAATGACCTTTTGCAATCTGTGTTCAGTCCGAAGGCGTATTGCAGAGATGAAATGGATGAAATAAGAAAAAAGAGTACAGAATAAAAGAGACTCTGTGTGTATGAGTGTGTGTGTGTGTGTGTGTGTGTGTGTGCGTGCGTGCATGCGCACGTGCGTGCGCACGTACGTGCGTGTGTGTGCGTGCATGCATCTGTGTGTAAGAAAAAGCCATGTATTCCTTCAGGTGTTCTATTAGTAAGGGAGATACAAAACATGGATTTCTAAAGCAAGCAATGGCCAGTTTGCCAAGGGAGAAGGGTGGGTAGGTGGGTGGAAAACATCAATCGACACGTAGTTCTGATTACTCATGTGTGTGTGTGTTGCAGTAAGTTTCTGATTGCTGTGAGTGTATATGGTGTGGTGTGGTGTGGTATGATGTGTGTGTGTGTGGTGTGTGTGTGTGTGTGTGTGTGTGTGTGTGTGTGTGTGTGTGTGTGTGTGGTTTCTGACTGCTGTGTGTGTAATGTATGTATGTTGTGCAGTGTAATGTGGTGTGATATGGTTTTGGTGTGTGTGTGTGTGTGAGAAAGAGAGGAGCAGGAGGGTGGAGAGAGAGAGACAAGAGACAGAGACAGGTGGACGGAGACAGAAAGAGAGAGACAGTTTGTGTGTGTGTGTGTGTGCAGTTTCTGATGATGTGTGTGCATGCATATATGTGTGTGTGTGTGTGTGCGGTTTCTGATTACTGTGTGTATATGTATTTGTGTGTGTGTGTGTGTGTGTGTGTATGTGTGCTTGTGCATATGTTCTAATTGCTGTATGTATTTGTGTGGGGATAGTTTGTTGTGTGTGTGTTGTGTGTGTGTTTGTGTGCACGCGTGTTAAGGGGTGTATGCGTGTTCATGCTAGATAGTATCTCATTTTCCAGGTGACTGCCGGCAGCCTCCTGTCTATCTGATTACCTGGAGATCATGTTCAGTGCGTGACATTCACATTTTGTTTCCCCCCGTACAATTCGTCCACCAACCTACCCGCTGAACAAACATTCAAATGCTGTCCACACTTTTCTGGACCACTCAAGAATTCACTACCTTTCCATCTATGTCATGCCCCCCTCCTTCCTGACTTTCAAGTCTGCACTTATCTGTTCAAACGCCAATTGCAGGATGCCAGCTGAAATATTACTAAATTACTACATGTCACTTGCACACTTTGCTCGTGTACAAATGAGCTGTTCACCGGTCATATAGTGTGTTTATGTATGCAACATTATGTTCCAGTGTGAGCGTGTGTGCGTGCGTGTGTGTATGTGTGCGCGCACAAGTGTGCTGTGTGTGTGCATGTGTGTGTGTGTGTGGGTATGTTTGTGACTCGTGAACGCAGAATTGTGTGTGTGTTCTGCTTATATTTTTAAAATGTAGAATTGTTAA
>CM031616.1:13856876-13956876 GCA_018398815.1 Conus ventricosus | reverse complement strand
TGCACACACTTACACACACACACACACACACACACGCACGCATGCACGCGTGCATACACACCACACACACACACACACACACACACACACACACACACACACACACACGCTCACATGTATCTTTGCATTTGATGTTTCATACTACCACCATCTGATGAACACATACAAAGTCAAGATTCATAGAGATGACTGTATGATGTTCTGAAAAAGGTACGCAAGAGTGCACACAGTAAACTGCAACCAAGCAGAAGACGACATTCTCCAAATCCGCCCAGACCTCAAACAGTTCCCTCTTATCTGTTCATGGGAACTGCCGGGAGCAGAACCCCCCAACCCCCCCCCCCCCCCCCCCCCCCCCCCCCCCCCCCCCCCACACACACACACACACACACACACACACACACACACACCCACAGCTTCACCCTCCAACCCACCCATCCCATCATCAGAAAAAATGAATACGCACACATTTGTATCTTTCCCCACCCATCTGGTGCAGATGTGTCACAATGTTAGCATTGAAAAAAATAAGGAATGTTATGGTGTCGGTGGGGTCTCCCTTTCTCAGACAACTTTTGGGGCTTGGTAAAAAAAGCAACTCCCAGCGGAGAAAGAGGTGAAAAAGAGGAAATGGCGTTGGATAGGCCATACATTGAGGAAGCCCATCGACGACATTACGCGACATGCTCTGCGCTGGAACCCACAGGGACAGAGGAGAAGGGGAAGACCTAGGAATTCATGGAGGAGAGACTTCCTAAAAAAGTAAACACGCACACATTTAATCTTTCTCCTCCCATCTGGTGCAAACATGTCACTTGTTTCGCGTAGAAAAAAAAGTATTGTAAATGTTATAATGTCACTGTGGTCTGCCTATTTTTCTTCTCAACAAGTTTTTGGGTTTGGTAAGAAAAATAAAAAGCAGAATCACTCCTCTTCCTATACCCCTCTCTTCTCTCTCTCTCTCTCTCTCTCTCTCTCTCTCTCTCTCTCTCTCTCTCTCTCTCTCTCTCTCTCTCTGTCTCTCTCTTAACGCTTCCCTTCACTCCCTTGATGAAGTGATCTGCCCTCACACATACATACGCATTCACACATGACGGACACACACAGACAGACAGACACACACACACACACACACCACACACACACACACACACCACACACCACAACACACTACCACATACACATACATGTATGTGTATCCCTGCATTTGTGTTTGACACCATGAACATATTATGAACATATTAGAGATTCAAGTTTCTCTGAAAAATATATGGAAGAGTGCACACAATATGTTACGACCGAACATGATCTTGCATGATGTTAGACAGGAGCACTGCACAGTCGACTCGACCGCAAACAACTTCTTTAGAGATGTATCTCCAGAGTTCATTTTTCAGTTTTTACGATACATCATCTTTCCATACAGTTGAGAATGAATGTTCATAGCTTGTTTTTGAAAACTACTAATAAATTTGTCTTTTCACTCCAATTTTCATTTAAACCAGTTCAGTCTTGTTTTGATGAGAAAATTACACCAAACTAAGACAAGGAAGCTGCAGTTAAGCTTAAAGCGAAACTGTTACAAGCCTGTTCAGAAGAAAGGAAAGGTGGTGTGGAAGGGATGAGAGCTAGCTGACAGGCTGTTGGTCACTGGCCTGTACTGTCAGCCTGGCTTGCCCCCCACCCCCCACCCCCTCTCTCCATGACATGTTCATTGGGAGCAGTAGATGAATGATAGTTGGATTTTACAGCTCCTGGAGATGGCCAGCATGGTGACAGCAGGACTGTAAAGAACAGCAGCTGATTGGATGGAATCAGATACATGGTGGTCAGCAGGACTGTAAAGAACAGCAGCTGATTGGATGGAATCAGATATATGGTGGTCAGCAGGACTGTAAAGAACAGCAGCTGATTGGATGGAATCAGATATATGGTGGACAGCGGGACTGTAAAGAACAGCAGCTGATTGGATGGAATCAGATATATGGTGGTCAGCAGGACTGTAAAGAACAGCAGCTGATTGGATGGAATCAGATATATGGTGGACAGCAGGACTGTAAAGAACAGCAGCTGATTGGATGGAATCAGATATATGGTGGGCAGCAGGACTGTAAAGAACAGCAGCTGATTGGATGGAGTCAGATATATGGTGGTCAGCAGGACTGTAAAGAACAGCAGCTGATTGGATGGAATCAGATATATGGTGGTGCAGACTGTAAAGAACAGCAGCTGATTGGATGGAATCAGATATATGGTGGTCAGCAGGACTGTAAAGAACAGCAGCTGATTGGATGGAATCAGATACACTCTGAGTCGGTTCTAGTTCATGACAGTCGGCCAGGTAGTCAGACACACATGGCTAATGGAGACTGAACCATATCAAACAGAAGCATTTCCACTACAGAGCTGTATGGGTTGTAACACACAGTGAGGTTCTGGACAGACCTGGCCTTGTCAGCTTTGAGGCGATGGTCCTGAAGGTCTCGTTGAGATCATGATGAACTGCTCCTGCATGTGGACAAATCCTATGATGAGTGCTTGCTCAGCGTAACAGGAAGATGGAGCGCCTCACGAAATAGTCCAGGGACTGTATCAAAGCCAGCCTGGAGAAAGGTGGCAGTGTCCCAAGGGGGTCTGAAGTTCTGAAAGAATCAACAGAGAAAAAAGCCTTGACAAAGAAGGCGGTCATTGCCTTTGAAAACGGCCAGCCTGTGTTGGCCAGGGCATGCCAGAAGGCATCACTGTCCACACCCCCTACAGCATCCTTAAAGTGCCCACACATCTCTGGAATGTGTTGCTGCTGCTACATCCATTCCGTCCAACCATGTCTAGGCCTGTGCACTGGGTCAGTGATCAGCGGACAATGAATTGACACATCGCTGTTTGAGTGATAAGATTTTGCTGTTGTCAGCCCTTTCCTGCAATTCAGCAACACTTGACTCTCAACAGTTTTTGAGATTTTTTGCATTTTGCATGAATTTTTCGTAATTTCTCATAACATTCTGCACTTTATTTCTAAAATATGATGAATGTGTCTATTTCAGTTTTTTTTAGTCGATACATTGCTTCAGATAACAAAAATGTTGTTTGAATACCATAATTCTGGGAAGAAAACCGTCGATCACCAGTGATTGAAATTGAAGGGAAAGAACTGAAGAGAGTTAAGTTCAGTGATGTGTGGATGTTGCAGACTTATTTCCGTGATCTACCCAGCAGTGAGACGGCCAACCCAGAGCGAGGCATCGGGACCGACATGGCCACCCTGGACTCGGCTTATTTCTTATCACAGGTAATGTGTCAGCTTTAATGAGGGCGTTACGCTGCAGGCATATGAAATGTAAAGTGGAAAGCTTTCATTGTTCACCTTCATCATGTGACGCTCTTCAATACACAGTATGGATGTTGCGCGTCCCCCCCAGTGCTTATACGTTTCATGTAGACTTTGCTGTGTGTTTTTACTGTGTTTATCCCTGTTCAGGTTTTGCAGGTCGTGGTGGACCCATACTTGTCACTGAATCGTGAAGACTTTTTGCTCTAACAGATGATGTGGGTCAACCTCGACCCATTCTCAAAGCGCTGCTGTATCCAGTTTTCACTCTGTAAAGTATGGGTCCAGGACCAGCACTTTATCCCAAAAGTGTATAAAGTTCAAATAATGCAGCTTATTATTTCTTTCCCTTTTTGATGCACGGATACCAAAATTTGCTTGACATAAGAGTAAATTACATTTTTGAAAGATACATGAAATTTCATTAGAATTGTTCTAATGGTTCTGGAAATACAGATTTTTTTTTTTTTTTTTAATTTTTTTTTAGCGTGTCTGCACACAGGGGTATCACGGAAGCATGGTGAAGGTTAAATGAGAAGCATTCAACGGATCAAAGTGTTTAGAGATAACGGTGACACATTGCCGCCACAGTAATCAGCAACGTTTTACTACAGTTTTCTTATGAACTACTGGTCAGGTGCGTTTGCATGGAGCAAAAGATTGATCTTTTCTTACTTTATTCTGTGGTGTTATTTTCTTTAAAAAATGTAGGCCACTGAGGTTGAGTCAGTCACCCTCCCCACCCCCGATAACCGCATTGATAAACCAGTACTAGAGGAGTGTGTCTGGAGATCCGCCCAGTCAACCAACTGTCTAAATCAGTCACTGTTAACTATTGGGTAAATCAGTCCCAAACAATGGTCTCTGTAAATGGGTGTCAGACAACTGTCAGTGTTAATCAGTCCTAGTCAACTGTGTGTGTAAATCAACACAGGTAACTGTGTGTAAACCGTCCAGACAACTGTCCATGACATCAGTCCAGACAACTGTGTGTAAATCAGTCCCAGACAACTGTCAGTGTAAATCAGTCCCAGACAAGTCCATGCACATCAGTCCCAGACAACTGTCAGTGTAAATCAGTCCCAGACAACTGTCCAGTTGTAAATCAGTCCCAGACAACTGTCAGTGTAAATCAGTCCCAGAACCAGTAAATGTCCCAACATGTTACCATCTCAGTCCCAGATTGTCATAGTGAATCAGTCCCACACAACTGTCTAGGCAAACCAGTCCCAGACAACTCTTAACGTAAAGTGATCTAAGACACCTGTTAGCGTAAATCAGTCTCAGGCAACTGTTTATGTAACTGAATCTCAGCCCCCCCCCCCCCCCCCGACATCTATTTCGGTAATTCAGTCCCAGACAACGGTCGTGGTAAACCAGACCCAGACTACTTTCTTGCTAAATCAATCTCACAGCTGTGAGGGCAGATCAGTCCCAGACTGCTCAGGTAGAAAATGGATCCTGGACAACTGACTGTAAGGATGAACCAGTCCCATGTGCAGTCGTGTGCCGGAGGGGAGAGGCGTTTTGTCCAGTCCAGTCCCTCAGGCTGTCCATCCAGGACAAACTGCAGCTGTGACTTCGAGGCTGTTGCTCACAGCAGGCGGACTGGGGGCTGGAACTTGTGGCCGTCCTCGGAGCAGGTGCTGACTCCGTGCAAGCTTACAGCATCTGATGATGAAGAAGAGAAGCTCCTACCTGCCGTTGTATATTTCTGGACTTACTGCTTCACATGGTCCATGGTCATATTTTCCCCATGAAAGACACAGCGGAAACATCTAAACACGTAGTCCTAGGCACTGTTCAGATCGGCATTTCTGCTGATCATGTGGTAACTTGACCAGGCAAAATGATCTTCTTCTTTTTTAAGCATATTTTGGTGATGTAAAATTCATATGTAATGAATATTTTCGAGTAATTAGACAAGTCATACTTTAGTTTGCTCAGTTGTGAAATGCGCCTCAGGGTTGTAAATATTCATTCCTTTGTTGTAGTTTTTCTTTGTTTATTTGTTTTTCTCGTTGCTGTTGTTGTTTTGATTTCATTTCAGTTTTTATGATTTGTCTGACATGATACAATCATAACTTTGATTTTAAGGTGTTAAATGATAATCAGCTGTTGATCATATCTTCAGTCAGCCTGGGACAATCCAACTAGATTACAGCATTGCAAAGGATTATCAGTGTCATTACAAATGAATTATCCAGCACAATTTTTGATTTGGCTGCTAGTAATTTTTGCAGGAGAGAGCCCAGCTGGAAGGGACTCCGATGACCTCCCTTGGTCTTCAGTTCTTGATAGATCAAGAGTTAGGTGTAAAGATGTAGGTTTCTTTTTTATCCATCTGTACTGAAGTGGTTTGTCACAGTGTGTTTACTGGTAAACTGAGAATTGGTTATAACAATGCTTTATGAGTTGCCAGTTTTGTGTGTGTGTGTGTATATATGCGTGTGTGTATGCGTGTGTGTGTGTGTGTGATACACGACAGGTTTTTTACTTTTTTCCCTCCCCCTTAATTGCTGATGGTGAATGGTGTGGGTTGCAGGTGATACTGACGGTGGTGATGGGAGGGGTGGTGCACGTGACGGGCACCGTGGTCAGCTACATGGTGACGGCAGGTGCTTTCGGCCTGCTGGCCTGCTTCTTCATCCAGCACATCGTGGTCTGCGAGGAGGACATGGTGCAGTACCACTACGTCCGCCCGTCCTCCTCCTCCCTCTGATCTCTCCCTCCGTGTGTGTGTGTGTGTGTGTGTGTGTGTGTGTGCGAGTGTGAGTGTGTAGGTTTTTGCGTTAACAATGGTTGTCTTTTTTTTTTTTTGGATAGAGGTAGAGATTTGAAAAAGGAAAATGGATTCTGGACGTTATGTTTGATTTCATTTTTATGTTTGTAATGGTATTTTTTTAGAAGATTGCATTCATATATTCTTTTTTTTATAGTTTTTTTCTCTTTGTCTCTAACTCTCTGGCTCTCTCTCTCTCTCTCTCTCTCTCTCTCTCTCTCTCTCTCTCTCTCTCTCTCTTCTCTCTCTCTCTCTCTCTCTCTCTCTTGCTCTTTAGATTTCTTTCCAACATTTCAGTAAGATATCTCATCAGAAATCCTGCTCTTGAAATAAGTGTCAAACTATTTTTTTAGATTTCTTTCCAACATTTCAGTAAGATATCTCATCAGAAATCCTGCTCTTGAAATAAGTGTCAAACTATTTTTTTAGATTTCTTTCCAACATTTCAGTAAGATATCTCATCAGAAATCCTGCTCTTGAAATAAGTGTCAAACTATTTTTTTAGATTTCTTTCCAACATTTCAGTAAGATATCTCATCAGAAATCCTGCTCTTGAAATAAGTGTCAAACTATTTTTTTAGATTTCTTTCCAACATTTCAGTAAGATATCTCATCAGAAATCCTGCTCTTGAAATAAGTGTCAAACTATTTTTTTAGATTTCTTTCCAACATTTCAGTAAGATATCTCATCAGAAATCCTGCTCTTGAAATAAGTGTCAAACTATTTTTTTAGATTTCTTTCCAACATTTCAGTAAGATATCTCATCAGAAATCCTGCTCTTGAAATAAGTGTCAAACTATTTTTTTAGATTTCTTTCCAACATTTCAGTAAGATATCTCATCAGAAATCCTGCTCTTGAAATAAGTGTCAAACTATTTTTTTAGATTTCTTTCCAACATTTCAGTAAGATATCTCATCAGAAATCCTGCTCTTGAAATAAGTGTCAAACTATTTTTTTAGATTTCTTTCCAACATTTCAGTAAGATATCTCATCAGAAATCCTGCTCTTGAAATAAGTGTCAAACTATTTTTTTAGATTTCTTTCCAACATTTCAGTAAGATATCTCATCAGAAATCCTGCTCTTGAAATAAGTGTCAAACTATTTTTTTAGATTTCTTTCCAACATTTCAGTAAGATATCTCATCAGAAATCCTGCTCTTGAAATAAGTGTCAAACTATTTTTTTAGATTTCTTTCCAACATTTCAGTAAGATATCTCATCAGAAATCCTGCTCTTGAAATAAGTGTCAAACTATTTTTTTCGAGTTATTTTTTCATTCACTTGTATGTCATTTTGATTATGAATTTCTGTTTTGCTTTGTGTTTTTTTGTTGTTGTTTTTTAATTGTCTTTAATCAGTCTGCTCATAAGACAGTATGCAAACTACAGAGAAGAAAAGCCTGCCAAAAACAGATTTGTCTCAACTGCATCCTGTCCCTACTTGACAACCATTCTCATCCCCCCCCCTCTACTTATACTCACCAATGGCCACAGTAATTTAATGTTAAAAAATGGTTTATTTTCAGCTGAGCATAAAAACCACTTGGCACTCTAATCCGTTTCTACATACGATATGTTTCGTCACCTGCTGAATGATAGACTGTGGTATCTGTCCATGCTTCCTGTATGATTTTCAAAATCAGATTTCTAAGTTATTTTTTTGTGTGATTCCTGGTTTGATGTCATTCCCCCACTACTGGCCTCCTCTGACCCCTCCCATGCCCGCACCCCATCCTCCATGGTTCCCTTCACACGCTTCTCTGGTTGACAGTTTGCTGCTGCTCTGTTTCACAGAACTGGGTGTTGTCATGGTGAAAAGCTGGCTGCTCTGTTTCACAGAACTGGGTGTTGTCGTGGTGAAAAGCTGGCTGCTCTGTTTCACAGAACTGGGTGTTGTCGTGGTGAAAACCTGGCTGCTCTGTTTCACAGAACTGGGTGTTGTCATGGTGAAAAGCTGGCAGCAGGTCACAAAAAGAAAGATCGGTTTGTGGGAATTTCATTGCTGTCAATTTTTTTTCTTCTTCTTACTTTTGTTTCCAAAGCAGGGCAGTCTCCTCATGTCTATTTTCTTCAGTAATTTACTTTTGAAGCAAAGTGGGAAACGTATGATACAGGTGAAACATATTGAAAGAAGGAAAGAAAAACAGGACGGTAAAAAAATGATCTAGTTTCTGATCGATACTTTTTGACCTGAACTCTTGATGGCTGTTGGTTGAAGCAGCGTCCCTCAGTGAGAGGATGCTGTGTCTGTGGACTGGCTATGTGACCTTTGTGTGTCTGTGGACTGGCTGTGTGACGTCAGGAGGAGGGCACTCCTCTTCTCCCAGACCTTCTCCTGAACAGGGCGTGACCAGTTTGGCTGTCCAGTGCTTCGAGCTGTGAGACTTTGAGAGGAGTCAGGACTTGCGCATTAGAAACATGAGGTGTTGCTGCAGCATTTTGACTTGCCGTGGACGTTCCATGGGAATTGTCAGGCTTTCACTCACAGACCTCCCACCCCTTCTCCTGTCTTTTTCCCCTTCCCTGTATTGCCTTTATGACAGATGGACAGCTAAGAAAATTTGTGTGTGTGTGGATTGCATGTGATTATAATTATCTCTCCGCCAGTCTTTCCAATCTGTTGCTGAAGAGTGAAATGTGTATGTTTTTTTTTTTTTTTGTCTTAACTTCAGCCAAAAAAAAGTATTGTTGATAGAGTGTGATATTTATGTGATGGTGTTGAAGACCTCTTACTGCTGTGCTGCAGTGTGGTTGTACAACTGTGGTCAGCAGTTGTGGTAGTGTGTGTGATATTCATGTTGAGGTGTTAAAGGTCCATTTACTTCTGTGTTGGTGTGTGTTCGTGCGGACTCCATCAGCTCAGCTTCTGTTTGATACTTCACTTGTAATTTGGGACTAGACTAGTCTCTAGCTAGTGTGTGTTGAGTTTGTTCTGAGGTGGATCTTGATGTAGAAATCTTTCTAAAACTTTGTGACCTTTCTGTTTATGCTGAATGTTTTGCTTGTGTGTTTATTTTTCATGGGATTTCATGTGTGTGTGGTGTGTGTGTGTGTGTGTGTGTGTGTGTGGTGTTGTGTGTGTGTGTGTGTGTGTGGGTGTGTGTGTGTGTGTGTCAGAGATGGGATTTTTCCGCCGATTGGCGGATTTCCTTTCTTTTTGATGGCCCCGGGGGTCGTTTTGAGATCAGTGTAAATCCGTTGGAAAAAATTTGGGGGGGGGGGGGGGGGGGGGGGGGGGGGGGGGGGGGGGGTGGGGGTTAGAGGGTAGGTTTGTGATGAAGCTAATGTACGGTGAGAGGTCGATCGATATTGTGTTCTAAATTTGGACCCGTTCGCAAATGGATGTTTCCGGTTTCTGTTTGGGGCCGGTCGAGACTGCTGTCTTTGTTTTCATTCTGCGGTTTGACCGAAACCACCCAAAGCGGAAGTTGATGTTTGGAACGCGGCAAACTTTTTTGCGAATTTTTTTCCTGACGCCATTTTCTTTCGTTTGACGAGAGTAGCGAAAACCAGAATGTTTCGTCAGATAGCAGAAAGCGAGAAAGTTCTTGCGAAGCAAGTCGAGGGTTCAGTTAAAACAAATGGACTTGGAAGTGGTTGAGGAGGAAATGAGCGCAAAAGTGATGCTGACGTCCAAAAGGCGCCCTCAGCCACAGGTTTATTCTCAGACTGAAAGACTGCATGAGGAAAATCACTATCCAGGACAGCAGTCTGCACATGTGTAATGACGCGATTCAAGTATGGCTCCGGGGGAAGTCAGCATTGATCAACCACGTTCTTGCTGAAAAGCACCTAGCAAGAGTGAAAGATGTCTTACAAACGGATCTTGGATCGTTTGGAGCATCGGCGAGTCTATCCCACCACCCCCACTCCCCACCCGTCTCTCTCTCTCTCTTGTGAAGAGTAAAGCCCATTTGTTTGTTGAAGTAAGATATTAATAATATTGCAGGTTATCTCAGATTGATGTAATGCCCACAATCATCAAACTGTTTATTTGCAATGAAGGTTTCTCTTTGAAAAAACAGGTTAATCAATGTCACAGTAGGACCTATACACATTGTGTAGTCATTTTTACGTATAAATAGCATACAACAACTATTTTAGTGAGAGAGATCAAACAAATAAAATTGAAGGGGTGTTATTGACATTCTCAGACAAGCAAACAAAACATAAGTAAACAAACAGGATAGTACGGAAAAAGTCGTAGTAGTAGTAATATAATAAGAATAATGATTTTTACCTATACCCCGCGTCACAAAAATCTTTTCTTTTCTGGTATAGATATCATGGGGGGAAAAAAATCAGTTACACACATTCATACAAACGAGCAGACTGGCAGATATGCATGCATACTTATACTCTGGTGACTAGATTTAGCAAGTGACATCATTAATGTTGAGGAGTATCAGAAGTGTGAAAGTGTTTTTTTTCTTATTGTAATAGAGATGGATCAAGTTGAAAAGAAAAAAAAAAACTGCTTGTGGGCACACAATTTGCACACTTGAATATGATCTTAGTCAACTCTCTCACTTATATTATTCTATAAAGGAATCAGAATCCTCCGTGTATTTTGAAGGACAACTATAAGAAATTATTTGATTGGTGTTCAGGTAAACGTTTTTAATAAGTATTTTGAAGGATGGCTATTACTATTAGAAACTAAACTGCTCGCTGAAATGTGATGTGAAGGACAGTAATGAGAAATGACTTGCAACTGCTGGAAAATTGTGTGACTATTAGCAACTGGAAAATCACCAATCCTGTATCAATGGTCTTCATGATTTCCTGACAGACATCAATGGCGAAGGTGAGAAAGTCTTTTTTTTTGTAGGATCAAGGTTATTATACTTTTGAATACTTTGGTGTCTCAGATGCTGATTTTTGCAGGTTAAATTCTAAAAAATCTTCAGCTTCAGGGGGCTTTGCCCCCTGACCCCCCACCAGGGGCCTTGCCCTGGACCCCACCGGGGGCCTTCAGCGGCCCCCGGACCCCCGCCAATTTTTTTCCTCCTTTTTCACATTATGAGAATCCCATCTCTGGTGTGTGTGTGGTGTGTGTGTGTGTGTGTGTGTGTGTATGTGTGTGTGTGTGGTGTGTGTGTGTGGTGTGTGTGTGTGTGTGTGTGTGTGTGTGGTGTGTGTGTGTGTGTGTGTGTGGTGTGTGTGTGTGTGTGTGTGTGTGTGTGTGTGTGTGTTCCGTTTACAGATCTGCTTTAATCATTAACAAAATTGGGGTGTTGTATATAATGGTAAAACCTAATCAAGTTGTTGATATCCATTGTGTGTAGATCATGATGCCTATCTTGGGAACCATTTGAGTTTTAGAATGTATCTTTTTGATTCGCATGTTTTTAGAAGTCATGATCAGTCGTTTAATTTGATGACTCATGGTTTGGAGGTACAGTTGAGTTTGCTTCAACTAGAAGTGAATGAGTTGAAATTTGGTTTTAACATGGACACATTGATTCATCCCTACAGCATTACATGACTGACCTGAAATTCGATGAACCTGAAATTCGGTGAACCTGAAATTCTGCTCACTTGAAAGCTTGCAGTCCTTTCAGTTAAAAGCTACTCAACTGCTCATGAATGTAAACTGAATGTTTGTTTTTAAGAATGTCACAAATATTGCCGTCTTTTTACATTTTCTTTTTCCAGTGACTTTGTGTTTCTCAACGCCCTCCATTGCTCCCCACAATGCACAACAGAAGGGTTGCTGTGCATAAACATTGAGGACGAATGCACACACTTTGACGAAGATATCCTGAGATGCTTGCATGTTTGGTCACAGACTTACAATGCTTTTGTTCAGATGAGTGTAAAATCCATTGAAAGGGGTGGGGAGTTGGTTGTAGAAGGTGGAGGATGGGGTGGGTTGAGGAGGAGGAGGGGGGAGGGAGGGGGGGATCCAAAGCAGATGGGAGGAGTTTGGGCAGATCTTATTTTTGCTTTAAACTGTTGGTGTGGTGTCGTCAGTACCAGTGCCCTCTATAATCTGGTGTTGGGGGCAGTTAAGCGGGTCAGGCATTGGGAGTTTTTACAAAAAGGGAATGAAATTTTGAAATCTGTTGACAGGCGTAATGTGCTCTTTATGAATTTCACATTACAGAAGCCATGTAATCAGATTCTGAACAGCTCACGAGGAAAGTGCAGGCAACAGTTTTGCTATTGAGGAGAGTTCAGAGTTGTCTGTTTTTCACCTTCTGTCATCTTTATCAGCCACATTCATCCAAAAGAATCAGGGATGAATTGAATTTACGAATGATATAACCTTTCTTTGTTAAAAGCTGCTGTAACCTCTGGTGACGAACTACAGAAGCAGTAACAGGTCAGTTGTGCCTATGAACATGTACCAAAATAGCACATACAAAAAAAGACACGTTATAAGAATGAGGTAATACACGCAGAAGCTGAAACAAAATCATTAAAAGAAATAAGAATCATGAAGTGAAAAAGAATAACAAGAAGGAAAGTGACTGGTGTCATAGTTTGGTTTTGGGGGGTTTATGCCAAACGACAGCTGTCAGTATCAGTGTCAGCCAAGGTATAGGAGATGGGGGGGGGGGGGGGGGGGGGGGGGGGTGTTGTGTCACATTTAGGCTAACCAGTCAAACATTTATTTGACACATAACTCTCCTGATGTTTTATATGGTCTTAGTTATTCTGCATCTGACACCTGAACTGTTAAAGCTCTTTTCTTTGGATCATTTACTTAGTACCAAAGAATGCTGCAGTGTATGTGCAGTCCGCAAGTTGCTCCGAAAGTGTGAGCTAGAGACAACAATCATTTCACATGATAGGAAATTTCCAGCATGGAAAGTTTGTGTGTTCCGCTTGTTGCTACGAAAGTATGGCTAGAGACAACAATCATTTCACATGATAGGAAGTTTCCCGCATTGAAAGTTTGTGTGTTCCGCAAGTTGCTACGAAAGTGTGAGCTAAATACAACAATCATTTCACATGATAGGAAGTTTCCCGCATGAAAATTTCGTGTGTTTTGGTGTAGGTAAGTAAACAGTTGGCCAAACTGCTGGCCATGTTTCACAGGTTTGATTTACCTTTTTAAAACTGTGCCAATTCTATGGCCCAGGTGCTGTGCAGTGATGTTTAGAACTGTGGCAGGTTTATGATCTAGTCAGAAAGCAGAATTCTTTTCCTAATAGTACATGCAGCATACATAGGACGTGAAACTCATCAAATGAAGGTATGCACTTATCCTGTAAATGTGCTTTCCATTTGACCATGCCCAACAATGTTTTGTTTTTTTGTTGTTGTTGTTGTTTTTGTCATAGCCAAGCATTTCATTCGTTACACTTCGAGTGACTGCGAATATTGAATATGTTGTGTCCTTTTTTTTTTTTTTTAAATGTTTTTTGTCAGTGTCCCGCTGAAGGTGACCCTCAGCCAAATATTCACTTTTTCATTCTGAATATAGGTGATTACTACAACTCCTAAGTGTCTTTGGCAAACTGGTTATCATGTTAGTTTGGTTGATCTTTGGCAGGAATTGTGCCCAAAGTTCCTGGTGGTTTCCTATGTCTCTTTGTTAGGGGAGTGTGTCGACGGAAAAACTTGGATCACCTGTGCTGGCTATCCCCCCCTCAGAAAAGGAAGGATTTTAGAGTCGTGTGCCTGTGCTCACTTATTCAAGAAAAACCATGCAGCATGCATGCATGCAGATCAATGAACAGAGAGCTCAGGAGATTTGTTGCTCTAGGATGTGTAGTAGAAGAGAGAGAGAGAAAAAGATCGGTTGACGGCGCCATAGAGACAGCAAGGCTCTGGGTAAGGTAAGGTAATGGTGCCTACAGCCCAGCTGACCGCAAAGGGCCATATCAGGGCTGTCACCACGTTGAAGTCAACTCATAAGTCATCAAAAACAAAAACAAAAAATCAGCACATTCACACATCTCTTTAAAATACACCTAAAAACGCACCATGAAACTTTGTTAAACTCTTTCTCTGTAAAATCTTAGATTTGATGAAGGCTGCGGAGGAGTGCATGCCTCATACTTTGTTTCAAAGACACGGGAGGTGTCTTGTGTGATCCTGTGACCAACTCCCAGTCAAACCAAATGAAGAAGATGAAATAATGATAAAAAAAAAAAAATAACAAAACACAATATTATAACTCTCTCCTTCTCACTGTCTTCTCCCTTTTATCTCTCTCTCTCTCTCTCTCTCTCTCTCTCTCTCTCTCTCTCTCTCTTCTCTCTCTCTTCTTTGTCTCTCTCTCTCTCTCTCTCTTCTCTGTCTGTCATACACACACACACATACACACACACTCTCACTCTTTCTCAATCTCCTCCACACACACACACACACACACACACACACACACACACACACACACACACACACTCTCTCTCTCTCTCTCTCTCTCTCTCACACACACACACACACACACACACACACACACACACAACACACACACACACACACACACACAAAGGTTTCATCTTCTGCCAGCCTTTCAGACAGTGTTTTAGCAGCCACCATCATGCTCACTGCGGTACACAAACCTGACAGGCAGGCTTGCTGGCAGACGGACGCTAAGACACAGGGAGGGCTGAAGGTTTTCCTGGTAGACAGGCAATTTGTGGGAATGCCAGACACACTAGCTGACACTCATGTTCAATCAAGGACAAAGTTAAGAAGAAAAAGCGAAAAAAAAACGATTTGGTCTTCACAGCGTGGAATATTTGAAATAGATGAACTTGCTGAGCAGAATTCTCAAGTATGATGCGCAGACTTTCTAAAAGCACAAAGTTGTAGCGTTATATAAGCTTCAGATTTACTTTTCCTAGACCTTCCCTCAGGCTGGATGGTCAGTTTCGGCAGGATCTTTGCTTTGGTTTGGTTTGTTTTATATATTTTTATGTCTTCCTGTTTTGATTTTGTGTGGATGTATGTCTTCTCCATTTTTGTTTGTTTGCTTGAGGGAAGGGGTGTATATGTGTAAGTATTTCTCAAGGAGACAGAGCAGTTATTCTGCAGAAAGAGTAGGGCTGTGTAGTTATACAGCTGTGAAGTTCAGTCCATGAGGAAAACAAAGAAAAACAGATGGCTGTTGTGGTGAGTTAATGGGAAACACTTGCCGTCTGCCAGCTGTTGAAGAAAGCATGCTGTGAGAATAAACCCTTTTGCGTCCTGCAGTGCAGAGGGTGTTCTTGATTTCTTCTTCTTTTTTGTTGTTAATATTCGTTCAGATGTAAGAAGATCAAAGTTGAACACGTTTTACGTATGCACGTGTAAATGTATTTGAAAAAAGTTAACGGTTGAATATTTTGTCGCAGCAGAGAATTTTTCGTTTTTGATCGCAACAGTACTACTGTGCACAGCTGTCTCTGACATGCTGGTTGTTTATATAAACATATCTAAACATGCTCAAATGTTGTTGTTTTTTCAGTCAATAGGTGTCGGTTGAAACTATGTTTGTGGCTTGTGTGACATGTTTTGATTCAACTACAGCAAAGTTTTGGCGAGTGTTGGAGGGGAAACTGAATTTGTACACGGTGGCAGGATTTTGTGCTCCAGCTGAGCGCAGGGGCCTAAACTGTGGAATGCGTTGTCTGCTGAGTGCTGTTAGCCAGCTCCCTGTCAGTCTCCTGTCTCCTGGCACAACGTCTATGCAAAAATTGTTTCCTGTTTTGCTTTGCATCTTGTAAGCTTTCAACGTATTCTGTCATGTGCATGCCGTGGGCTTTGAGCATAGCGCTGAATCTTGGTGGCAGGTGGCTTGTGTAGTTAGGAATGGAGAATGGATGAGAAAGTGAACAAAAGAGTGCTTGCAACAGAGAGCTGAAGTCGGGAAAGGGGTGGGTTGTGTCGTTCTGGAATTTTATGAAGTATAATGTATTGTGTTGGACGTGTATTTCCATTTATGTCATAACATTGAATTTTGAAGACCGCACCCATACCTTTCCTGAAAGCAAACTATATTTATATAATTAATGTATGTGGAATATATTTTTTTAATGCTTATTTCATTTGGTCATATTTTTGTTTTGTTTTGTTTTGATAGTAGCAGTAGATATTTTGACTCCAGAGTATGAAAAAAAACCCAAAACAACCTTATGTCATTAGAGGAAAGGCTTGACAGAGGTATATTAAACGGAGAAGGATGGAGCGGTGGAGGGAAGTCGTTGAAAATACTCATAATGATGATTGAACAAACTCTTTAGTCATGGCAAAATGGAGGTCTTCCAAATCTTCCATGCAGACTGATTGAACAAACTCTTTAGTAATGTCAAAATGGAGGTCTTCCAAATCTTCCATGCAGACTGAGCCATGTTGAGTGTCGATTCAGAGACTCACATGGAAAATAGTGGCAGTGGTGTTGCTTGTTCAGCCATGGTATATAGATCTGAAAGAGAAATGTTGCTCAGCCACCAGAAAGTCTCAGCCTAGTGCTTAGCTAAGGTTTGTAAGTTGCCGCACTTCACCGGCTGTGAATGTTGCTGTAAGCAACTGTTGTCATGCAAAAAAGTGCTGATAAGGGTTAGCAGTTGTGATCCTTAAGAGTTGATGGCCTAAGGTATCAGTGCCAGACCTCAAGTCTAGTATGGTTTGATCCTGTTTGAATGGCGGTCATATTTAACTTTCTGTTTCCTTTTTGATTGTATGTCAGTCTTCCAAGCATTTTTTTTGTGTGTGTTTTTTTTAATCAAGCTGTGGAGGTCATGAGGTCTTCACAAACATTAATTCAATTGAATCTAATTCTCCATGTTTTCGTTGTAGACCTGTGGCGATCTTACTGTTAACACAGAACACCTGTGACATACGGGGAATGAAAGGGTTAATCTTTATTGCTTTGTCCAAGAGTTACGCTATTTTGTACAATGTTTAATGTCAAACTTATTGGAGATTTTTGTATTTGTGTGTGTGTGTGCATTTTTGTGTTAAGGACAGGTATGAGCATGAAAATTATTCGTTTAGATGTTAGGAAAACTCATGAGTTACAGAATAGTGAACGATAGCAAGAAGAAAAGAACTAATTTGAAAAATGATTACTGATTGATATTGATACCCATGATGATAAAAAAAACCACATGACCATTACTAGGCATTGGGAAAGAGGTTGAACTGCCAGACACAGCCATGATACGATAGGGTGAATGAGGAGTAAGCATAGTGCTTTCCAGCAAAAGCGTGTTTCTGGGTTGTTAAAGGGTCCGGAGTATTTCCGGTCAAGGAAAGGAAGGAGACTGAATATAACAACTCAATGAAACAGATGCGACATAGTCTTCAGGGGAGATCAGCCTGACAGTTGAGGGAATATTGATGGGATATTGAGCAAACAGGATTCAACCCCCCTTGTCTTGTTAAAAGGGGTATGTTTCTGTCAGGTAAAGGTTGGGGACTGAATTTCATTCATTCATTATGCCCATCGCTCCGGTGGAGCCTAGGCCATCGACGACCTTCGCCATCGCACTCTGTTCTTGGGCTGTTCTGGTCATTCCAGTCCAGTTGGTCCCTTGTTGTTTCAACTCTGCCTCAGTGTCTCGCCTCCAGCTGTTGCGAGGCCGGCCTCTCTTCCTCTTTCCCTCAGGGTTCCAGGTCAGGGCTTGGCGTGTGGTGCTGGACGCTGGCTTCCTGAGGGTGTGTCCGATCCAGACCACTTCCTTCGCGGTATCTGCTTGGCCACTGGTTCCTGTCCGCACGCTCCACAGATCTTCGTTTCGGATCTTCTCCTGCCATCGGATTTTGTAGATGCGCCTCAGACAGGTGTTGAAGAATGTCTGAATCTTTTGTTGCATCGTCTGTGTTGTCCGCATGTCTCGCATCCGTTAGAGCAGAATTGATCTCACATTGGAGTTGAGGATGCGGAGTTTGGTTCTTATGCTGATTCCTCCAGATGCTCTGGAGCTGCTCTTGCCGATTTCTGGCTGTAACGTCTCGGTACGTGCCTCCCTGTTGGTCAACCATGCTTCTCAGGTAGACGAAAGACTCCCACCTTCTGATGGGCTCGCCACCGACTGTGACTGATGTGTTGGCAGTGGTGTTGATTTTCATCAGCTCGGTCTTCTTCTGTTAATCTTGAGCCTGTCCCAGCTGATGTGGTCTCCAAGCGAGTGGTCTTGTTCTGCATCTGGCTGTGGACACTGAATTTAACAACTCACAAATAGACGCAACATAGTCTTCAGGGGAGAATCAGCTGACAGTTGAGGGATATTGGGAGCGAACAGGATTCAGCTCCCCTCTCCTGCATGTTTGAGGGGTGTCCTTGTTATCAAGGACATTTCCACACCATGTAGGATTAAGTGTGAGAAGACCAACATTCAGTGAACCCTGGATTTGATGTGGTGATTAGCTCTGATAGACCACAATGCGAAAAGTGTTATCAGTCTAGTCTCCCAACAGCATTGTACTCCGATCTTCTGCTTTTCTTTTTATCCTTACATAAGCTCTGAATTTATGGCATTCGTCTTTTTACAGTGACTTCTTGTGTCTCACTTCCCAAAATGAAAGGGATGGTGTGAACTGTTTATCTTAACTGGTGTGTGCGTCTGTGTGTGTGTGTTCTAAATTTGTATTCACATTGGTCATATGTGTTTAACAGTCTGGATGCATTATGTAAATAATCTTCCGTTTTGCTCACCCAGCCTCTTCCAAGATTTTGCTGGCTAAAGATTATATGTATGTGCTTTCATGTGTATAAAAACATCAGGAAGAATTTCTCAACATTTGAGATGCATTGAAAAAAATGTTCTTGTTGTTGATGGTGCCTTTAGTAATGCTTTGTGCGGGGGAAGTAACATTCTTTAACATCTGCTTAGTGTGGAAGTGAAAATGTAATGTTAATGTGGTCAATATAGTCAAAACTCTTTCTCTCTTTCTTTTCCTTTTTTTATGTTTCAGTTGGAATTGAAGGTGTGTTTTCTGTCACACTGATTGCTTTTTTTTTTTTTTTTTTTTACAGCTGTGGACACTTCCTTTGGCATTGTTTCAGGTTGTAATTGGTTGCATAGTAAGTCTGGTTGTTTTGACCCAAAAAAAAGGAAGTTTGTTCTGATTGATAGAAAACAAAATTTGTAAATTGCTTCACAGAGTTGTGATGAATTTGTCTGTTTTGTGAGATCGGTAATGGTGATGAATGTGTCGAAATAGTTGAGTTTTACGTCCTCATAGCGAAAGCTTTTAGGGACATGTCTTTCATTCACGGTAGTCTTTGGATGAATGTGTCTGAATTTCTGTGGTTTTATTGTTGAACAACTTTTGTTGTTTGTGGGAAGTAGATAGTAGAGATTGCAGCTTTGTTTAAGACTTATGCAATGCATCTGGTGAAAATCCTGGTTCACTTAGAGATTATGTTTGTGATCAGTATATGATTGTCTATTTTGATTTATCTTTTCTTTAAAAAATTGTTTTTGGAATATAAGTTTGTTTACTTTTTATGAGCATTGTATGTTCTTAGTTTGTATATATATATATATATATATATATATATATATATATATATATATATATATTGGACATTTTACGTGCTTCTTGAATATAATATTGATCGGGGAAAAAACTTCTGTGCTTGGAAATGCTTATGTAATGTTCTTCTGGAAGTTGTGCAATATAACTGACACTTGCTCTCCATCTGCTAGTCTTGCCATGTCTTGTTCCTTGTTGCACAGTGGAACCTCTGTGTAAAAAACCACCTGAAAGTCTGAGAACTGTAGATTTCAGTGGGAGAAGAATCTTGATTGGAAGGTAATCCATACACCAACAACTTCACACACAAAAACCCCAACATATTCCATGTAAGAAAAAAGCAGGTATATGACAGAAAAGAAGGGAGTTTCTTAAGTTAGAGAGGTGAGTGGGGAGGGGATCACTGCACGGTTTGAATTGACTTGACAACTTTGCCTCAGACCTTGTTCTTTCATTTGTTTTTGTTGAAAAGGTAGCAGATTGGAGGGAGGGTTGAGACGATAACCTTTTTATATGTTCTGCTGTGTTTCTGATAAAGTATTTGATATACGCAATACGTTCGATTGACTCACACGGTCCAGAGCATGCTGGCCCTTCGATTTGCACTCACTGTCTCAGAGCATGCTGGCCTCGATTGCATCACCTGTCTCAGAGCATGTGGCCTTTTCGATTGCATCACCGTCTAAGAGCGTGGCTTCGATTGCACTCACCGGTCTAGAGATGTGCCTTCATTGATCACACGTTCCTCAGAGCGCTGGTCCTTTCGATTGCATCACCGTCCTCGAGCTGTGGCCTTCGATTGCACTCAACTCGGGTCTCAGAGCGCTGGCCTTCGATTGCACTCACCGTCTTAGACATGCTGTCCTTCGTTGCATCACGTCTAACATGCTGGCTTCGATTGCACTCACCAGGTCCATCAGCTGCTGGCTCGATTGCACTCACCCGGTCCTCAGAGCGCTGGCCCTTCGATTGCACTCACCCGGTCCTCAGAGCATGCTGGCCATTTCCCTTCTCTGTGTGTTTATGTACAGTTATATGTTCGGCAGAATTTCAAGACATTTGAGATGAATGAAAAAGAACAAGAAGATCTCCACACTGATGATGGTGGCGTTAGTATCAGCCAGTGCCCAGGTTTATCATCTTCTCTTCCTTCGTGCTTTGCGAAACATATCATAAGCTCGTCGTTGCTTCAGTTTGCTGTGTATCAAATCATCAGGTTCATTCCTAAACTGTCACTTTGACCTGAATGTTGTCCATGTCAGCTGAGGCTATGAATCCCACGCTTAAGGGATACCAATCAGAAAATGTTTACTGTATATGGCACATGAGAGGGGGAAAAAGAAGGATGTTAGAATGTCCCTTCTGACCTCCCACCCAAAAGACAACAGATGTTTTCTTTATATCACAAATAAAGAGGATTGTGAACAGAAACAAGCTGATTCAGACACAAGATTGTGTACATTTTGTCGCCGTTTTTTTTATCACTTTTTAAACGTTTTTATGTACCTTTATATATCTGTGAAGTTAAGCGATTCACCAGATTTTCCCAATCTCACAGTGGCTATTTATCAGTAAGTTTCTTCCCCTTTTCAGCTTGTCAGGTTTCGTGGAGATTCTCTGACTGAAGGCATGACCAAGCCAGATCATTCTTTTTTCTTTTTTTTTCTCATCCTGCTGTGAGAGGCAAAGACTGCAAACCAGGATGTTGTTTTCAGTTATGTACTTGTTTGTGTGTGCTGTTTAGTTAATGAGGTAACTCAAAATTAGTTGTGAAGAATTTTATCATGTCAATATCCCACAAGGAATTACTTGCCAAGTGAACTGTCAAAAAGAAGATTGATTGTAAACAAATAAAGCAGCTGCACAGCAAATCTGCCACGCAGCTGGGACAACGCAGATCCCGCTTTGCATGCAGTTTTGCCTAGCGCTTTTTACACTTTGTTTTCCACAGACATTGTGCACGAAAGGCTCAAAGCAGCTCCCTCATGACTGGACCAGGTCATGAACAGTTTTCTCCAGGTTACTTTAGAACTGACGCAGTCAGTGATGCAATGACCAGAATGCGGTGGGAAATGTACATGCCTCGTTTGGACCTTTCTTTCATGTCAGTCGGTTTGAGTCTGGCTGTTGTCTGAGGCTGGTTGAGCGTGAACAGCTGGTTTTACTTTTGTGACTGATGCTGTCTTCCAAGTTTAATCTTCTTCTTCTTCTTCTGCGTATGCAGGCTGATACTCCTGCGGACACTCCCTGTATAGACAGACAAGTATTAATCCCATCTACCCAACAAAGGGAGTGGAGTTTTGTGTGTATGACCGTTTTTTTATCCCGCCATTAAGGCAGCCATACTCCATCTTCAGGAAGGTGCATGCTATGTGTAACGTGTCATCCATACCAACAAACTGGCCTTCACTTCCGAAAGTTGGTGATGGGATTTTATGTGTGTGCAAGATGTTGTGCGTGCGTTCACACACGGAAGCTCGGTTTATAGTCTCATTCAAAGGACTGTACGGGAAATGGAGTCAGAACCAATGTTAACTCCGAGGGAAAAATCCCCCTGCACTGAAACGGCCCAGCGGAGATTTGAACCCAAACCCTTGGATTACAAGCCCGGCGCTCTACTAACTGAACTATTCCGGCCCCCTTCCAAGTTTAATGTTTGTGAAAGCATCTGCAGGAGCCCTTGGAAGCTTACAGTTGAGGCAGCCATTGAACCACTTGTAGTCAGACCCTGTGTGTGAAGTGTGTTTTCTGCCTCATGATGTCACTTAACTGACAAGATGACAATAGACCGAGATGGCTGTTTGGCTTTCATGAATGACTGGATGAGAAATTGAGAAGATTTACTGTTGGAATTTGAAGAGAAATGGGCTTCTTTTTGTCATTTACGTAGTGCACTAGATGTTGATGCTGTTAAAAAGTTTTGTGTAAGGTCTTGGTCATATTTCTGGCCTACACTTGCACAGTTGCAAGATGGGTATAATCCACTACAGGGAATACAGATGTGATTTACAACCTAAATCATGATGGAAAAGGCATGATCGCATAAATGAGACGAAGCAGAATTCTGTGCGTGCATTAATTTTCTGTTTACAGTTACTATGAATTTGTCTTACAAAGCATTATGGATTAAAGCGTCCTAACTTTTTTTTTAAAGATAAAATCTGTAGTATATGATGTAGGTGCACAACTTTGTATTTGAAACAAAGTCTCTTTAAGGTTATGTGCACAAGCTTGCACCGAAGGTCTTCTAACAAGGCAAAAAGAATCGTTAGCAGTAGCCAAGTTACACTAAGAGATGCACTGTTAAAATATGAAGAAAAAAAAATCAAAATTATTAAATGTATGTATTTTTCAAAATAAACAGTCTAAAATCAGTATGACAATGATCCGATTGTGTGTTTAGACTGGATTGAGGTGGACTGGCACGAGCTAATGTGAATAGCTCCTCCCATTTTTAGTTGACTTCAATAGCTCATCATTGCCTTCTTCTTTGTGAGCCTGGTTAGAGAAAACCTTTCTGCTGGTCCACTTCAGAATTATACCATTTACTACTGCTTCTTTGATTGCTGGTTGCTTTGTTTTCCGATTGCCTGATTTAAAATTCCTGATGATATATCTCTGAATTCCTAAACTCCTTTGAAGAATCGTTTGGGTGCAGCATTGAAGAACAGTTCACCAGGTTCTCCCAGTCGTGCCGGCTGTGTGTCGATGTCTGGGTCTCTGCAGATAGTTTCCATGTCTGTGTGCAGTGTTGTCGGTCCATTTTTTCTTCTTTTTTTTGTTGTCTTCTCCTCTGTCTCCCTCCTTCAACAGTTCCCCAGAGGATTATCCTGGCAGGGCCATTGGATTTTGTCATATGGCTACACCAATGTCATGTTCTTGTCTTGATTCGGCAGATCTTCACATGGTCTGATGTGTTGCTTGATGGTTGGGTGCTTTTTCACAGGTGATCAGCTCGTGTATGACCAAGTGCACCTACATACAGTGTGGACATTTCGGTTCCGTGATCTCACATGATAAGCATGGACAGTAAGTACATGTGAAAACTGGGTTTGATCTGACGTTGAAGTCAGTTAAAATCAGCTTCACCGCATATTGTACGGACCCACTCTGGATGATTGGATGATACAGTCTCTGAACTCGGTTGAGATGGACACTGTAAGGGGTATGTACTGGTTGGCTGACACACTTGGACACAGTTTGTCAAAACTGATCTTAGCCGTTCATTGTATGCTTCATAATGAATGGTATCCTAGTCAGAATTTGAGTGGGAAAGGGGGGTAGATCATGGCATGTTCTGGAAATGATGCGATTTGTTTACATTTTTCTTCTCAGCAAAAACATTTTATACTAATTACGAAAAAGTAAACTTTGCCGGATTCTCTGATGGAGTTCACAGTAAATCATGTCCATAGAAGTGTGTACTGGGCGGCCAGTGTGCTTTTTCCACTCAGATGTGATGGAGTTCTTGTAAACGATAGACAATGAAAAAAAAACATGAAACCCTTTCTTGCAACCACTTCTGATCCCCTTACAATTATTTCTCAGGTACTGGTGCCTCAGTTATCCTTGTCCTACCTGTCTCCTGTCACAGTTGTCTCCAATGTATGTATGGAACCCTGTAGTGGTGAGTGTTTTCAAAAGCATGGGTTGTTATTCTACCACACTTTTTTCCCGCCATGATATGTAAAAACATTGTTATGATTTGATATGATGAAAATGTTATCTCGGTTATCTCAGTTATGGTTTGATTTCTTGCCTGAATTTTTTGTTTTTTCTTTTCTTTTCTTTTTTGTTTTGGTTTGGTTTTTGTTATTTCAACAGTCCAATTTGGTGGAACACAGCCTGATGACATTTTTACCAGAGAGTGATAGCTCATGATCAGGAATGTGATTCTTTCTTTTTTTCACATTTTTATCATTGCCTCGTTTTTCTCAAGATCTTCTCCACTCCTTCACTTCCCTATGTCAATCATAATTTTGAAAAGCTGCTGATTCGTTTTTTGTTCTGTGAGTATTTTTAAGCAATTATCCAACACAAGGACTGCCAGTTGCCTTTGATTACCGTTTATAGGCTTTTTGTATTCATTAACCTTTGATTTGATGACTGCTGCTTATTATTTTGTGAGAGTTTTGCTCTTCAATCGTAATCCTGTCCATTTTTGCGCGTTGGTACGCATCACAGCCATTGAATCATCGCTTCAGGCCTTTAACGAATGAATTTAAGATTTTACGGAAGAAAGATTTTTAACGAAATTTCTGGTACGTTTCTAGATGATGTCATTTAAATAGATGTGTGAAAGGTTGTTTTTTTTTTTTTTTTTTTTTAAATGACTGGTGAGTTGATTTTAACGTGGTGACAGCCCTGATGTGGCCCTTTGCGGTCGGCTGGGCTATAAGCAACATTATCTTATCTTATCTTCCTTTAACCTTTACCAGCCGAGTCGTGACAAAAGTGGACGACAGGATTTCTCTCCTTGAGGCAAGTCGTCCAAGTCCGGACGACGGACAGACAGCATTACAGTCTGCCGTGTCGTCCACAATCAGACGACGGGAACATAGAAAATTCCTACACTTTCCATGAAATGGTCCAAGGGAAATAAGCTCTGTAACTTGTCTTGGGATGTTGGAACGAGTTGTCGACCATACTTTCAGTGGCCTATTGTGAACTTGGCTGACCCCAAGAGCTTTGAAACAAAGCAAGTGACGGCGCGCGCCACGTGGCACGGCACGTATTTCCTGTGTGAGAAATGTCGGTCAGGCAAAGGGGTGGTAGCAATTTCTCGCTCATGAAGCGCTTGAAATCGTATTACAAAGTGGATCTGGTGATGAGGGGAGTTGAGTGTTTGTTCTTTCCTGTGACACCTAACACAAGACTGTCAGTTGTTGTAGAGCTACCGTAAAAATAAATTAGAAAGTGGCCAAATCTGTGCGTCAGTAGGGAATGAGCGCTGTGTGCGCGCGTGCGGCACCAGGGAATCGTGCGTCGTGCCCGTGTAGGCTAAAATGAATTAACGAAGCTTTGGCATATGGATGGGCAGAAGGATGTAGGATTGACTGATATTTATCCTTTTGTTTGATCTTTCTATAGATTGAGTGACTGAACAGCAAAGATGAGAATTCCATTTTTCATAGGTTGGTTAGAAGATAAGCCGACTGTCGGATTGATTCCTTGCTTGGTTTGGTTGATGATTAATCAGACTGATCATGAATCTGAAAGATGGGATATTTTGGACAGCAACTGTTGTTTTTTTCCCTGCTCCTCAACTGCTTCATCCCAGAAATGTTTGAAGCTGAAACATGTACACCCAGAAAATTTCCAAGATGATGACAGGATGTAAACAAACCAGCGTCCTTGATAACAAGTGAAGGGAAACTCCAGAAAATACTCCATATTCTGCATGCAGCATTTGGCTTTGTGATAACAACTGAAGGGAAATAACTCCAGAAAATACTCCCTCTTCAGCATACAGCATTTGGCCTTGTGATAACAACTGAAGGGAAATAACTCCAGAACATACTACATCTCTGCACACAGCATTTGGCCTAGAACATTTCTAGGTTTGGGCAGCAATGGACTTAAGACCTGTGCCAAAGGGCAAAAGTACTGTGGTGCACACAGCTATGTATTGTGCAACGCATCAAGTGATGTGGGTTATTAGTTTGCAATCTGATGTACATGAGTGAAACAGACGATGTACAGCTCTTTCTGTCATGCCTCTGTGCTAGTTTGTTCTTTCAGTGAACATGTACCAATTTCATAGGTGATGGAAAGGTTTCCTTCCTGACTTTTTCCTGTTTGGGGATTACCTAAACTGACTGTTACTGATGTCACAAGATAGCAATATATAAAAACTTGATGATTTTTACTTGACACCAACTGAGGAGAGGTGAAATACATGATAAATAATGAGAACAACCATTCAGTATCCACAAAATCAATTTGTGAGCTAAGCTTTGTGTACAGCAATTAAAAGGATGAGTCATTATGTGGTTGGGGGGGGGGGGGGGGGGGGGGGATCCCTGACTCGGCACTCTAGAACAGGGAATGACAACTTTGATAGTATGTTCCCCAGTTCAATGTGCCATGAGAAAGGTAACTCCCACAGTTACTAAACTACTATACAGCTATCCTGGAGGGTCCCCCCCCCCCCCCCCCAATTTCCATCCTGTTTGGATTCTCTGTTGATGCTCTACAGCCAGTCCTCATATCCTGCCTTCACTCAGAATTGTCAAGACATAATTATTTCAGACAAAAAGAGAAAAAAAAATGGATGTGTTTTTGGAATGGGAGGTGTGAAAATGGCTTGTCACCATACCTTGTTTGTAGCCTGGAGTTGGGAATTTTCAGTGATGAATGTTTTACTTTTTAGTCATATTATCATGACAGGCTTGTTTTTGTGCTGTTGACTCGTTTTCGTTCCCCAGCTAGAATTCTGGGGTTCACCATTGGTGCGATGTTTGCGTGTGTGGTGGTTTCTGTCCCATCATTAAGGTCATTAGATGTCTTCGGGGTGGTGTCTAAATTTGATGCTAGTGCGCTTAGTTATTCTCTGGTTGTTGGGTGTCTAAATTTGATGCTAGTGCCCTTAGTTATTCTCTTGTTGTTTGGCAGTCAAATTTGATGCTAGTGCGCTTAGTTATTCTCTGGTTGTTGGTGTTGTATGTGTGTGTGTGTGTATGTGTGTGTGTGCGCACGCGCGATTCTTCCCAGTTGCACAGTCAACCTTTTTTTCTTTTCTTTTTTTTAATATGAAGGATAGAATAGTTGGTCTGAATCAGCTGAATACTAAGTGCAAGCAGATTTACTTACTTTTAATCATTTGCTATGTAGTGTGAAGCTGGCCATTGAGAATAATGAAATGTTTTTGATGAGGTCAATGCTCTTACAATGTGTTGATGCAGCCTTATCCCTTCACAAAGCCATTTTATTGAATGCAGTGTTTGAGGACATGTGGGTTAAACTCACGTGTTCCTCGAACCATTTTTTTTTGTTTTTGATTACAGTGCTTTCTCAATACTTCTGTGTGAACTTCACCTTTCTCCTCCCCAACTTCTGCAGGAGAATCATACATTTTGTAAGATCAGACTTACTTCCCATATGCTTTTGGTATTTGTGGTTTTGTTGTTGTTTTTTTACACTATTTTATGAAAAATAGACTAAATACTGCAGACTACCCTAAAATGCAGTAAAAGTGATGTCAGGTGCATTAATGTTAAAGTATATTTCTCTTTCTTTGTTGTTTTTGTTGTTGTTTGGTTTTTAGTTTCAGTTTGAGACCGGCCTTTTTCTGTCTTTTTTTTTTTCTTTTTTGATTAAGTTTTTTTTAGCAAAACAACTTGAGAATGATAAGGAGAGTTACCAGGGTAACTTTTAAACAGTCAAGCCCATAGCAGCCTTCAGTTTTCAGTGAAAAGACTGCTGAGAACAAAGAGGTTTGCAAAAATCATGAAGTTTTTCTTTTCTTAATATATCGCAGTGGTTATGATACATGCTTTGATAGTGCATGTCTTTACTGTCACATTTCATTTTAATTCTTTTTTTTTCTGCAGTCAGGGGCTGCTGCTCTTAGATGTTCTTTGTTAACAGTTTGAGTGTACTTTACACTGCCAGAACTTTGGGAATGGCTCATTAACTGATGTGGCCTCTGTCGTTGATGATGATGATGATGATGATGAGTGGGTGTAGAGGTGGGGTTGGTAGGCTGAGGAATGAGAAGTGAGAGGAGGGAAATTCAGGGAGAAAGGAAGAAGCCATTGTTCAGCAGAGAAAAGACTTCTTGTTGTATGTTGTATCCTTGGGTTTTTGTTTGTTTGGTGTGTGTGTGTGGTGTTTTTTTTTTTAAAGAAGAGACCTTGTTAAACGCAAGCCATTGTGTTAAATGAATGGAACCTCAGCAGCATTGCTTTCTGTTTTGTGACCAAGGAGCTGTGGAGTACACACATGGAATGTGAGTAATTAGTTGTTGTCGGGTTCTTTGAGTCTGGAAGAAATCAGCTGATACTCTTGTCACCTGTTGTGGTGACATATGCGGGACAATCCGAGACTTCTCTATGACATTTATCAATTTTTTTTTTCTTTTTCCTATAGATAATGCAGGTGATGTTTATCAAGACTCTGTAATCATTGTTAAGGTTGGCAGGATACGATTCATCAGGCAAATGTCTGTGGAAGCTGTTTACTGTGTTTTTAGACCACAGCCTATCATTTGTGGGAGTAATAGTTTATATCTGCATTGATAAACTGTCAGAAAATTGTTATGAGCTTGGTTTTTTAGCCCTACTTGTTCGTTTATATGTTTTTCTAGTTTGTTTGTTCTTTCGTGCTACGTTGACAGTGATTAAGCCCTGGGGAAAATGTACATTCACATTGGCTTTCATCATTATATACGTAAACTTAATTGTTAGCATCCCAACTTAAAACATTGCCAGTATGCCTCTCATCATTTGTTGTCCTATCATTTTTTGACTGTATGTGCATGATGGCTTGCTGAAATTATGGTAATGTCTCTTGTTATGCATCTGTGATTTTTCTTTTGATGAAGTCAGATCAAACAAGATTTTTTTTTGTTCAATTGTTTTGCTATCAGCTTCCTTTTCTCAGAACCCATGTTAGCAATAGTCACAGCAGTATTACTGTGATTTCTCAACAAGTCCTTCAAGCTTTATCACACTATATCTGAGTGTATTGAACATGCCAGTGATGTGACGATTGTCTGAAACAGTGAGTGTCTTGCTGATGTGGAGCATGGTGTTTACCTGTATCAAATTATGTTGCAAGAAACATGCACCCCAAAGCAGGTGCAGGTGCGCAAACAGGCTCGTACAAACACTGACACTTACACATATACTTACAGAGGTACATACACTTATTCATGCATATGTGCATGCAGTGTGCATGTATAAGTGCAAAACATCTGTTGACCGAAACAAAAAAGAAGCTGTGTATGTGTGCAATTCACCATGAAGTGCCTGTCCGAAGGGAATTTTAGAAACTGCTATTTGTACCATTTATTCATGTTTAGCTTTGTAGATTTACAATAATTTACTACAGGTTCACAGTTTGGTCTGCCTGTACATTTTTTTGGATCTGTCTACAAATAGAAACAAGTTGAACCGTGTGTGTGTTGTCTGTGTCTGTGCATGGTAAGAGTGCATGTGTACCCTAGAGAGAAGAGTAAGGAGGGGCATGTTGATCATAATGTGGCCACAAATGTTCTAATATTCCCATGATCTTGATAGATTTATGGGAACCTAGTAACTTGCCAGCACAAATATATCCATGAACCGCCATATAAGATTCGAATCATGAATGAAAATTGAGTTCTGCTTTATTTATAATCATGTTCAGAATTTTTTGTTGTACTTCATAATCGTGTGTGAAAATAGCTTGGATATAATCATGTATGAAAACTGAATTCCACTTGGCAAAAACTAAAGTTTCTGACAGATATTGACTGATTAACGGTGATATTAATAATGATCATTAGAGAATCAGTTTCTGACAAAAAGTCAGCCCAGGTTGAGATCTTTACCTTTATGCTCCCTGAAAATATACAGTACCCTTTCTGTCTCTGGTATGTACTACACCTATCCTTTTATTTTTTGAAATCTCCCTACCTTCCATTCCCAAACGGAAACAGTATGTGTATGAATGCGTGTGTGTATGTGTATTACGCATGACAGTATGGTGTGCTTGTGTGATTGATTATTTGTCCTTTTAAAATCCTCTGATCCAGCTTATAGTTCACTATGATTGCATCCTGGTTGAAGTGATACAAATAGATGTATATTTTTGTATGACAACTATGGTTGACTTGCAAACACAAATGTACAGGTTCTGAGGGATTTTTACCGAGGTGTATGCATTATTATACTTATGCACAATTTTACAGTCTTCACTCATAGAAAGATGGGATTATTTTTGTAATGATTTTTTTTTTTTGTTCTTAATGATTGTGAGGTGTTGAATTTGAAATTTGTTGTTTCCAGAAGTGAGTTGAATGCTGGAAACATTGAGTGGGGTAGGTTCTCTGTCATGTCATGGAATGATATGAAGATGTGAAATAAAATGTTAAAAACATTTTAACGGTTTTGTAGTTTCATTTATTTAGCTGATTTACAGATTTTTTTTTTATTGTTTCTAGTGTGAAATCATATGTGTGTGTGTTTGTGTATGTATTTGCCTTGCAAATTCAATGTAGTGCAATGAATGATATGTCTGAACATTTGATTATTTTCATTATGCATTATAAATTTTTAGCTACCTACCCAGGGAAAAATTGCCTTGCTTTAAAAGAACAACCAGTAAATATTGTACACACAGGGGTATAATTGACCAATAGCCACCTTTATAGTGAAACTTACATAGCATGCATACTGGGGATTTATTGACACATAGCCTCTTATATAGTGAAATTCACATGACTGTGAAGATGGCAGTTTCCATGACAGCCGAGAGAAACCAAGGGATGACTATCGGTATCTTGTTCTCAGTTGGGTGGTTGACTTTTATTCAGCACTTCCACCGAGGAGAAGGAGCAGGGACTTGGGAATGTGCACATAAATATGACCGTGTTTGAGCGTGCATGGGTTGGTATGTATAAGTAAGAGAGAGAGAGAGAGAGGACTGGGGGAAGGGGGTGGTAAGGAAGATCACAAAACAGAGATCCGGACTCGGGATGATTTTTTATAAGGCTTTGTCACAAGGGAATGAATGTGCATGACCTCTCTCTGTAGGTAATCCACACTTTACTACTCACAGATTTATACTTTACAGAAACACGTATGCAAGCACACATTTCAGGCTCGTGTTGTGCATATGCACAATTTCTGTGTAACTCTAGTATGGAAAGTCCAAGTGTGTGTGTGCATATGTGAGTGCATATGTGTGTGTAGTGTGTGTGTGTGTGTGTGAGAACAGGTTTGTGCAACACAAATCCACACCCTGTTGCACCACTCTCAATGCAGTGTGTGTGTGTGTGTGTGTGTGTGTGAACAGGTATAAATGGCCAAACTGTTGCGCTGCTCTCAGTGCAGTGTGTGTGTGTGTGTGTGTGTGTGGGGTATGTGTGAACAGGTATAAATGGCCAAACCGTTGCGCTGCTCTCAATGCAGTGTGTGTGTGTGTGTGTGTATGTATGTGTGAACAGGTATAAATGGCCAAACCGTTGCGCTGCTCTCAGTGCAATTTGTGTGTGTGTATGTATGTGTGAAAGGTTATAAATGGCCAAACCGTTGCGCTGCTCTCAGTGCAATGTGTGTGTGTGTGTATGTATGTGTGAACAGGTATAAATGGCCAAACCGTTGCGCTGCTCTCAGTGCAGTGTGTGTGCGTGTGCACAACAGAAATGCACAAACCTTTTCACCTCTCTCTTTGCAGCTTGTGCACATGTGTGCACACCGGTGTTTGTGCATTACTGTTTTGCTTCTGTGCATCATTGTTTGTGTGTCATCTGCAGGCACTTGTGGTTATGTGTGTGTATTCACCCATGCTGGTATGCGTGTGTGTGTGTGTGTGTGTGTTCATGTTTGTGCACGACTCTCAGTGGGGGGGGGGGGGGGGGGGGATATATAATTATATATATTTATGTATGCATGTGTGTGCTATATTACAGAGATGCTCATGTCTGCTAACAAGCATAGACAAAGATAATATGTACGCATTAAGAAGTACTGACATACTTCTGACTGACTTCTGTACATGTTTTTCTGATCAGTATGTTCATATTCTCTCCATGCATACACACACACACACACACACACACACACACAGCACGCACGCATGCATGCACACAACACACACACAGTGTGTCTTACTTTGAAGCGCGGAGTCAGATACACACACACTCCCATGTCCTTTCTACAGCAAGACAAAATTCCTTTTTCTTATAAGGGATCAGTAATGTTCCAGTCTGCGTGGCAGACGATGCCACACATCAGATTTTGTATTTTAAATGTCTTTTGTTTCAAACATTATTTACAACTATGTGCTGGGCTATACCATTCGCCCCAAAATTCTTCAATCTTCCTTGTGATTAGTACTTAGCAGCAGCTCATTTCACCAACTGGCCATGCTTCAAACAGCCAAAGAAGTAAAAAAAAAACATGGTAAGTTCACAGCAAATTTATTTAAGCACAAAAGTCTAGATCAAACCCACAAAAATCTCTCCAGTCATTTCGTTCACTACATCAGCAATACTGTCTAAAAAGTATGTTCAAAAGTGCAAATACTTGCAAAACACAACTCTTTCATTTACGCTAAAAGAACAAATTTTTGTTTTTACACAAAAGCAATGTCCTCCAAGGGAAGAAACAGTATAGAAAAATCACAATACCATCATCTAATTTTCGGCCACGTGGCCTTTTTCAAGAGAAAAAAACAAAAACAATGCAACTATGTAATGTCACACATTCGGTGGCTGGTCAGGCCAAAGAATTGACGTCATAAATATCTTCTTGCCTGACCAGCCACGAAGATGGACATTACATATGCATTGTTTAGTTTTTTTCTCTTGAAAAAGCCAGTGGCGAAACTTAGATGAGTGGTATTGTGATTTTCTATATTTTTTTTTTTAGTTCACATTCATGGTGTTAATAGCGCAGCGGACCACAAACGGTCATTACTGGCATAAAAGCATGCTTAAAAAAAATGTCCACAAACCAAGACAAAACTTACAACTCTACTAAATGATAATGCAAGTCATTTACAAACTGCCTGGCCTTAGACTACATGCTATACAAACAAGCACACTCAACAAATTACTGCATAACGTAAATGCATGCACAGGCATATGAATCATAGTCTAGGTTCTACATAACCTGAACACATACGTGTATGAATAGATACGCAAAGATCTAAAACATTAAAATCACTTGACTTTTTTTCAGCATAGAACTGCTACGGAAAGAAAGGGGGATTATCTATAGCTTGCTGCACTGACCAAGTTATCAGCAGAGCAGTTAACTGCCAGTCCTAATTTTAAAATATCACAATCTAGTCAGTCCGAACTTTAAAATATCACAATCTAGTTATCACCGACTCCGTGACAATCCTTATGTTTACAATATCACTGCTATGTTGTCACAGAAGAGCAATTATCGTTCATTCTTGTATGTCTAAAATATTACTATATAACTGCATAGTAGAGCACTTATTGCCAATGCTTATGTTCAAAATATCATGTCCCGGTTGTCACATTACAGCAGTTAATGCCAATCTTTAGGTTTAAAATATCACAACCTACTTGTCACAGTAGAACAGTTATTGCAAATCCTAGGTTTAAAATATCATGACCCATTTGTCACAGCAGAGTGGTTAATGCCAATCCTCATGTTTAAAATGTTACCTACGACCAAGTTGTCACAGTACAGCAGTTAATGTCAACCCTTGTATATCTAAAATATCCTTTCTTAGTAGTCATAGTACAATAGTTATTGCCAATCCATACAAGTTTACAATATCACCGCCCATTTGACACAGTACAGCAGTTACTGCCAATCCTTATGTTTGAAAAATCAAATCTACTTGTTACAGGACAGCAGTTAATGTTAACCCTTATGCTTGCAATTTCCCAATGAAGTTGTCACAGAAGAATAAGTACCCAACTACATGTCAACAGTGTAACAACCTAGCTGTCATAGTACAGTAATCTAGCATGGATCTTTGAAGACTTAAACAACAACAACAACAAAAAATGCCCTGGTGAAATGACCTTAACTGTTTCATCACCAGCCCAGGGGAAATGACCTCAACTGTTTCATCACCAGCCCAGGGGGAAATGACCTTAAACTGTTTCATCACCAGCTATCCTCGACCTGTGAGCAGCTGAAAATCAGCTGAAGAACAGAGCTATTGTGGGGTACAACATTGACAAGACTGTAACTTCTGAACCACAAGACAAATTATCGTGTATGCATCATCTTTAAGATGACAACTCAGTTATTCCATGTACTACTAAATATGACAGGAAACTTGAAACGAAAACGCACAAACTGAATCACATCATACTCGTGGTACAAACCAGCGACTGTGATATTCCGACTGCAGCAGCCATGTTGATACTGTGAGGATGAAAGGAACTGAGAAAGGAAACAGAAAAAATGCCCCCTCTCCCCCCCTAAAAAAAAACCAAAACCCCCCCCCTAAAAACACCCAAATGTGGAGAGGAAAAAAAAAGATGAAAATACGATTGATTACAGGGGTACAGAATGACCAGTAAAAATTGTGTACAGCCTACTGGGGTATAGAATGAGTGGTGATGGAGTACTGTGAAATGTTCTTCACATGCT
Source organism: Conus ventricosus (assembly GCA_018398815.1). NCBI lineage: Eukaryota > Metazoa > Mollusca > Gastropoda > Neogastropoda > Conidae > Conus > Conus ventricosus. The sequence continues at coordinate 13,922,050 of CM031616.1, read as the reverse complement.
CATAGTGAGTTGGGTGTATTAGAGTTGGAAAATTTCTTATTACTGGTATGCGAATATCCACTTCATATGAAGAAAGGACCAGTTTTCTGACTTTGCCAAATACAACAACAAAACAGAAAAAGACATTTTTATGGTAAATTGGTAAAGCTAGTGCCCATCAGTTATAAACCCCATCCCACATTCTTCAGCCAGCTCTAAACATAAGCACAAACATGCAAATGTTCAAACACAGATAAGATAAGATAATGTTGCTTATAGCCCAGCCGACCGCAAAGGGCCACATCAGGGCTGGTTCAAACACAGAAATGAAGTCTTGAGTTACTACTGCGCTTTTTATACACCTGATGAGATTCTGTTTATAGCCATGTCAAAGATCAACTCAAGACTACTGCAACAAAACAAAAACACATACAAAACAATTGAACAGAACAATGAGTTTCTTGTCATCCAAATGACAACCGTCACTAATAGTTTCATTCCGACATCAAAACAGAAACAAGTAAAAACAATTTTAGAACATAAACCATGCATCCAACGACAGACAAGACAGAATCCTGAAGGCAAGCAAATCATGACTAAGTACTGCAGTATTTCTTTGTGTGATTATATAAAGAGTAACAAATCTGACACTCTAATTTCTTACATTCTTAACTTTAGGTGTGTGTGTATATACATATAAGTAACAAATTTAACACTCTAATTTCTAACATTCCTAACTTTAGGTGTGTGTGTGTACATTATATGTAACAAATTTAACACTCTAATTTCTAACATTCTTAACTTTAGGAGTGTGTGTGTGTGTAATGTATCTGCATGTGAGAGAGAGCAGAAAAATGGACCATTCCATTTATATATCCTCTTGCAAATATGCCACTGTATCCAATGTTACTTCACATGCCAGCAGGATTCTCTGATTGTCCAATCACCGCACTCACGATACACAGATCCTGCTTCACGAATAAGCAAAGAGCATTTCAGCAAAACTGCATTTTGTAAATGTGAAGAGAGCAGTAACTGATCATTTTCAGCAATTGGAGTGGTGTTCTCCACACCCATCTTTAGTACCATACTGGGTTTTGTCACCATTTTCAGATCACTACTTCCGTTCTGATGTGTGTCGACCCAACTTCCACAAAAATGATTCTGTGAAGACTGTCTAATATTATGTCAGTGAAAAGATATCAAACTGATGACGAACCTGTTACAGACAGTGGATTCTGATTCAAGTAATATAGCAGATTTCATGTCATACTTCAACATGCATTGTAACCGTTCCATAACTGACCAGTGGGAAACAAATTCTGCAGTCTTTTCAATCACACCACCATACTCCATATAAAATGGCACTTTAAAGCATCGCACATAAAAAAAAAACCCTCTCTCGAGGGCAAAATATTCTGCACAACCTCTACAACCTCACCACCACACTTCATATAAAATCAAATGGCACAATAAAACCTCACAATAACCTCCCTACCCCCTCCCTCCTACACCACACCTCTCCCAGTAAAGACCTATTCTTCTGGAACACTGGTCACTCCCCCATACAACATCCACCCCCCATTGAAGCTTTTCGCCCCATAGAAATACTCGGTTTCAGAATCAATTTTGGAGGTCGCTATTGAGAGGTTTTACTGCACACTATCCATCTATGAAATTCACCGGTATTACAATCACAGTAGAACAAAATCATCTTGTGTATTTCATTTGCATAACATTTCACACACATGTAGTACAGTTCAAGCCCAAATTTCATCCATCATATATAACAAAAATGTCCTTGATTTCATTACACCAAGATAAATGCAGTTTCTGGATTAGAGTTACAGTAAAACATGGAGGCACCAGTATAGTAAGCAGTAATACCATCTCTGGATGATGTCAGTAACATACAATGCACCGTTTCCTGATATATGTATTTCTTAACAGAAAAGCTGATAAAACTCGAGCAGTTTTTAAACACATGCAGACCATCCGTTTCCTGTTCATGAAAGTTTTTGATTGTATCTTCATTCCGGAGTGTTCACTGATTATAAATGTCATTTGAAATGTCTCGTCATCCGTTTTCACGTCAAAGCTATTCCTCTGTATTTATGTCTTGCCACTTAGGCATTGTATTGAACATATACATACACATATGTCTACATGAAAATTTGAACACATGATGCATCCAATAACATGATGATTTCCACTCATCATCACGTCCAGCAAACTGCCTGACTATGCTAGATAAGAAGAAAGTCACTTCACAAAATAACAGGATCCAAAATATATTTACATCATACATATATATATATATACATATATATATATATATCATGCACAAATGGAAAGAAAGACACAAAATTTCTACACACATAAACTACCAAACACGTGATGAACATGAGTTATAAACCTGGGTTACTGATTATACATGCAAAGACTTGGAAATGCATCGCATTTACGATTGTCAGTGATAGTCAAGAGGCATCTAATTACATCAACCGTAAATTACTGCGGAAGACTTGATAAAATGTTCCTTCAAGATGTTGTGAGTATGTTTAAAATTGGGACAAATAAAATCCATAAATTATTTTGTGATTCATAACACAGAACAGGATGCAATAAACATAAATGCAAAGTCAACTCACCACCATCTAAGAAAAAAAAATGCACCATTTCATCACTTTTTGTACGTCTCTAAAATTAGAGATCTGCAGGAGTTACTAAAAGACTGATTCTGCACTTCAGCGCATTTTTCTTCCCATTCTAGTTGTATTTCAGTAGGTGAATAAATTCAAATGAAATGTTGCTTATGCAAACAATTGATAAAAGGGTGCTTCGAATTGATCAACTACTTCACTGCCTCGAATGAAGAGTGCTTCCATCTATTTTCTTTTCATATCAACATGAAATGGGAGAAACTGAAGAGGCACCTAAGATTTTACAGGAATGTGTCAGAATACATTGTGCCTTTTAAAATGATTCAAGAGTTTTAGACCTGACAGTCCAAGAAACTATCAAGGGAGATACAAAAAAACTCTTTTTCACATAAAAACGTTGCTATCATTCTAGAGTACAACGCAAATTTAGCTACTTCCTATGGAATGTCAGCTATATGGAGGGGGGAGGGGGGGGGGGGGGTATTAATGTTTTTATCATCTATTCATCTGAGGCAAAAGCCATTGAATGCAGAATGAATGGCAGAGAATGGTTTGTGTTTCAGGACCAGTCAGGCTGAAAACCACTTAACACGGAATGAATAGCTTACAAAGGTTTGTATTTGATGACGTTAATCTGATAGCGACAGAATGCCAAGTGAATGACAGAGAAAGATTTGTTTTTCAGAAAGATAAAGCTGAAAGCCACTGCATGCAGAAAGGATAGCAGTTAAAGGTTTGCACTTGAGCAGAGGTGGAGCTGGAAGCCAGTGAGGCGAAGTTCATGCTGAAATTAATGGACATCCCCAGTAAGGTCAAGCTTTGGATCTTGAAGTTAATTAAAAATGCAGAAAAAAGATATCAAAACAGTAGTATGTGCTATGGAACTGTCACTATTCTGCATCCCCCCCCCCCCCCCCCCCCCCCCCTCGCTCTCATTCCTACCTCCCCCTCCCAAACCGGTACATCCCTACCACCCCTCTTTCTAAACACCTTCCTTTGGATTGTGCCCATGTGTTTGGCAAAACTTTCTAAAGAGAAACTTTTCCAGTCAAGACTACAGCAGCAACATGTGACCTCAAATGTACATGACTTTAATACTGTTTTGTTGATATCAATTCACAACTCTGTAATGTATTCAGACAGACGTTATAGCTAAATTCAGTGTCATATATGAACATTTGATGGCACATGCATTCAATCCTTTAATGTTAGTGCTACGAGTCATACACTACTATTGTTCTATCACTACCTAAAACTGTTGTTTATAACATCTCATCTACACAGTGCTACTAAATTCAGTGACATACACAAAATCTGATGGCACACGAAGAATTATGCAAAAAGTTGACACAAAAACCAATCCATGGGGCAGTGCGGTGCAACAAAACTCATATGCTGATTCCTTAAAAAAAAAATTTCTAACATAACTCATATGCTGATTCCTTAAAAAAAAAATTCAGACATAACACAAAAATTAAATGAAAAAAACTTTTTTTTCAGATATAAGGTATGACAAAAAATAAAACAATAACTTTTTTTTTAGACATAAGGTCTCACAAAAATTGAAAATATAATCATTTGTTTTCAGGCACTGGGCATCACAAAAATTAAGTGAATAGTAATTTTGTGAAGACATCAGGTATTACAAAATCTAAATCTATAGATACCTTTATTTCTCAAGACACAGGGTTTCACAAAAATTATGCACAATTCTTTTATATACATATGGCACTTTTTTTTCTCTTTTTTTTTACAGTAATTCCTCCCCAGTGAAGACCTTTTCATAAAGTGCTTTTTTCTGTTTCCCTACTTTGAATTATCTCCTACAGACACCCTCTCACTGAATACATCTGGATTTCATGGATCCTTCGTGAGGGCTTCCATCATACTTCAATCCTCAATCAAGGCAAACTAACATCATCAACAGTATACCATTCTCTCCATCATGGTCTGTGAGAAAGAACATGACAGAAAGACCACACGGACATTTTATTCACCGATTCTTTTGTTCACCGGTGAAACTGAACAGTCATTTTCTGATGATTCAGAAAAATTGGTCACAACCAGCAGCCATAAAGGTCTAGAACTGCTGGCATACAATCGTTCAGGGAGTAGAAACTGCTTTCCAATGTTTATGCCAGCATGAGCATACCCAGACACAGTAGCCAGCCTGTCAAACAAACACATGAATACAACCAGCTTCTAACTGTGTCACGAACCTTTCAGCACACGAGGAAGGCACTTGTCTTCTCAGTCTTGTCAAACATGTATGTCATCTTATCAGCCACTAGAACCAACTTGAAATTATTCCTCTAAGCTTTCAAAATCGTAACATTCAAGGGTAACAGTAATTTTTCCTGAATCCACCAAACGCAAATTACAATTTAAAATTTTTTTTCTTCTTCTTCATGTTCGCTGCATTTTGTGCACTAAAACAATTAACTCTGATCAAGAAGATACATCAGAATGTAAACAAAACTTCAAAAGTATTCAGCTTTAGGCTAAATTCTATGCCATTTAATGAAAGAAACAACAAGAATGTCACCCCATGCCCTTTCTTTTATACTCCTTAAAACCAACGACTGTTCAGCCATTTGATAGTCCTGTTTTCACCGGTTTGCTGCTGAAATGATCAGCCGCTAAAGAGCTGTAACAAGTTGTAACCTTCCACCTCCATGAGGCGTCTCATTCTCACCTTTAAAAAGATGTAGGACTCATGGCATTGAACTCTGATTTGCCCACCTTGCTGGTGTTGCTCGTCTGTGTTTGGGGAGTCACGAACCAAGTCATCATCTTCTTCGTCAGTGACGGTTTAGTTTCTTTCAACAGTTCTCCCCCATGGGCTCCGTCGGAATGGCGCTCATCAGGCTTGAGGGGTTGCTGGGAGGTTTCACCTCCTTGGTTTCAGAGACGTGGTGAGCCACAACAGCCTGTCTCTCCTGTTCTGGCTCCTCCTTCACCAGTGACAGCTTGCGTGTTTCAGTTTCCGCATGAAGCTGCAGTTGTCCTGGGGGTGGCAGCCCCAGCTCAGGCATGGACGCTCGTCGAGGGCTGTTGGGCGCGCTGAACGATTTCTTTCGGATGTCGCCACCAAACAGCTTCAACTCTTGACGGAAAGACTTGAGAATACTGCTGTCGAAGGCAGGCTCTGTTTGGTAGCGACTCTGCTGACTGCTGTCTTCACCGATCCCCTCTCTTTTAGTGGACAAGCTTAACGGAGCCTGGAAGTTGGTCGATGCCATGATGGCCGCAGGGATCCGGATGTTGCTCGTACAAGGCTGGGAGGATGCAGCAGCAGCAGCAGCGGATTCTGAGACAACAGAAATGGGAAGGAAATGAGGCTTGGAATACCAGCACCTTTGCACTTGTCATGTCTTACTTGAAAATTCACCATGTCAGTGCCAAATAGTCTCTTCTCCCCCTTTTCCCATTTTACGGGAAGTTTCATATTATCTCAATTTTTTTAAAATCAAAAACCCAAAACCAGTTAACAGCAAATTTTGCTGCTTAACATATTTACAAAAATGATATCAAAGCTCAACCAAAATTCCTAGTATAAATATAGTTACTGGAAAAGAATATGATTCAAACATAATCATTCACTGTATGATAATACTCTATAAAAAAAAAAATCAAATACAAAAAAGGCACTGATTGATTGAATCGCCCTTCATACACTAAATGGGTTCTGAAAGTCAATATATACTTCATTATTAACTGAATCTCCCTTCATACACTTATTGGGTTCCAAACGTCTTGCTTCATTCTCCTACAAACAAGCACCTATGTCATGTAAATTTTTGTGCATGGTACATCAAGCGTGTGGAGTTATCTGTGGCTTCTATGAAGGAATACCCTGTCATACATCTTTGGTAACTGAAGTGCAAACGCACACATATTTTTTCTGAAATCATGAACAAAATTAAACTAAAACAAACAAAATTTGCACACACACACACATATATACTTGCAGATACATGCACATGTACGCCTGTGTGCATGTACATATGTTCTTACCAACATACATACACTCATGCTTCTTCTCAAGCAAGCATGCTTGCACCCATACATACATCATGTGCATGCAAGCATTCAGACCCACAAATATGAACATGCAGAGAAAGAGAGAGAGAGAGAATACACATGTATGCACACACACACACACACACAACCATGCCACTAATGTCCTCCTTTTCATTTCTCAAAACAGGTACCTAAAAGAGGTCTTCTCTTTCGGAGATTGAAAACGATGTTTGAAAACACTAGTTCTTCCAATAAAGGTTGGTGCTTTTGTATGTTCAGCTCAAAGTACGTCTGAAAAGCTCATACAATTTTGAAGTGTACTTGTCAATGGTAACTTAGACAAGATTCCCGATTTGCACAAAGGTAAAGCTAAAAGGTGCAGGTCAAAGCACTAAATACTGAAGAAAAGTACGTCATCATCAGCCTGTAGGCAAGAAGCTTTCATCCCATTCCTATCCCTCACATCTCAAGCTAGGATATAAAACAGTATATGTGTGTATCGTAACTTTTCTGTGGAACAAAATGTAGTTGTGCGACTTAAAATCATACCACTTACAACCTCTCTGTTCCTGTTAATGTCTTTCTCTCTCTCTTTCTCTTTTCCTTTCACTCGTAACAGGATACTAGGTAGGATAAATACTAAATCTGTTAAATTCTACTTCACAGGTGTGATTGCATACAGTTACACACACACACACACACACACACACACACACACACGAACACTCTAACACACACACACATACACACACTCACACTGATACATGCATACACACACACACACACACAACACACACACACACACACAAACACACACACACACACACACTACCACACACACACACTGATACACACACATACACACACACACAGATACATGTAAACTACATCATTTCAGCAAAATTTCAGAGAGGTACGGCAAGTTCAAGAGTTTCTGAAAAGCGAAGCACCAGCTACTTATAACATGAATGTTACCTACAGAATGGTAGGAGAGGCAGAGAATGACTCACACAAGACTGATTCTAACCAGCAGTCAGGCTGACAAAGGTCAAAAGATAAATGGAAAAAAACCCACTAACAGCACCAAATAAGAACAACTTTCTCTCCAGATATCAGCCGAGAGTGATGCCACTTCTTCTTTAGGTCAGGATGCGTGGGTAGTACAACATCCATGTCACGCAAAATTTCTAATTCGTGAATAAAGGACGTGCTCACACCAATCACTACCGCCGGTAACTGAAAGCAGTGCCACTATTCCTTAAGGATGAACTCGCAGTCACAACCATGGCAAAGGTGTGCGAAATTTCTTTTTTCTTTTTCTCAGATATGCAGCACTACTAATAATTAGACAGTTGTTTCAAGAAGTGCTTCTCTTCACTGAAGCATGAAAAGATTCTGTTGTTTTTGTCTTACTATTCTAAATCAAATAGCATGTAGGTCTGTTGGCATGAACGGTTTATTTAACTATTAGGCTAACACAAATTATACAGTATCCCCATCAGCTGACTTGTACAATCTTATTTTACACCATCCAAAAGAATCTTTCTTTTTTTTTTAACAAAAATTTCCATACTTTTGTATGTATCCACTTAAACAAAATCACTGTTAATTCACACTAATTCCCCTCCACACATACACATCTCATGCCAACCCCCTCATCCTCCCACACCACCCCCTTCTTCTCTCTTCCCTCTCTTATCATTCTTTTCCCCTGCTTTCAGCAGATTTGGATGAAATTCACAAAACTGGAAACACTGCCACACAACATTCTACACAGACACACTGGCCACTTGAGATTTTTGCATTTTGCATGATGGACGTTCTTTTTTTCATAACATTCTGCGCATTATTTCTAAAATGATAATGTTCTTGTGATGAATGTGTCTATTTTGGGTTTTTTAAGCGATATATTGCTTCAGATAACAGAAATGTTGTTTAAAATACCATTAATTCTGGGATGAAAACCGTAGATCACGGTGTGTTCGAAATTCAAGGGAAAGAACTGAAGAGGGTTAAGCAAAACAGACAATGCCATAAATTTACCAAGAGCCTTCGGGTTCAGCTGGGGCTGGGACAAACTCTTGTGAAGTTTCGGCACACTGGCCTGTACTGTGGAAGCTGGCAAGGTGCAGGGAAGGTGGGGAAGTGAGGAGATGTCCGATTCAAAATAGAATGTTCGATTTTCATTGAACATCTGGAAAACACCAGGCGGGGAATTTGCGTCCGGCAGTTCTTTTGCCATGCTGAGAAACTGCAAGACAGTCAATCTGGAAACAGAGTGAAAAAAAAAAACCCATCTGTAGATAACACTTATCACATGTCATAATGATTCATATGTGCACAAAACATGAAAAAGGTATGCAATTACACAGCTTGATGTTAGTTTAAATACACATTGAAATACACGCACAATGTGTCTAAATACTGAACATAATCTGCTTGAAAGGAAATTCTAAATAAGGCATAAACAGTAAATAATAAATAATGAACAAGTTGGTTAATTCTTTCTCCCATGATGAAATTAATTACATGCCCATAACTCTGAACAAATGCTGCTTACAACACATCGCTCACGAATGAACACAGAGCACAGAAAATAGAACATACCTTGTTTGTCATGGAACATCACTTTGCCATGCTCTGTGTTAGCATTTTCTACAGGATTTCTCAAGCACGTTCGGGATAAGCACAATACTACATGGAGAAAAGTTACCAACTGTCCATTGTGACTTTGACTGAAATATGCAGACCATTCCTGCGAGGGAAACAGTACAATGAACATGATCTACGACACTGCTGATCTTTCGATCATCAGCGGCCTTATAAGATTGTCCACAAAGGCAGCTAGAGATCAAATATGAAAACTAATACATTAAATACTTCTTGTCACGAGATTCAGCACCTAGCATTTCCAATCAAAAAGAGTTTTTCTTTACATGAAAATAACTTTTCTGACATTCCTGAAGATTCACAGGATTCTGTCATGTCAAATCCATGTGAGTCACTTTCTTCGCTACTAATTCTTCCCTTCCTACTGTCTGTCATAAAGGTCAATATAACAGTATCCACACAAAGTGAAACTGACTAATACTGGCATTGTGTCATGAAACTGGCAACGTTCAAGTCAAACATGAAGTTTAAAGTGTAAAAAACAGAAAAGATCACAATTTACTGTAACACAAGTGAATGTGTAAAACCAGAAAAGGCTACAAACTTTACTGTAACACAAGTAGAATGTGTAAAAACAGAAAAGGTCTACAAACTTACTGTAAACAAGTAAGAATGTGTAAAAACAGAAAAGGCTACAAACTTTACTGTAACACAAGTAGAATGTGTAAAAACAGAAAAGGCTACAAACTTTACTGTAACACAAGTAGAAAAGGGGCACTAGCAGCACACTATAAAAGTAAATGTGGCAACAGCTAGTTGTGCAATGGCCCAGCATATCAGTACATACACCTGATTTTTGTTCCTTTTTCTGCTTGCAAGTTCTCAGATTTCTGTGTGCAATCTGTTAAATCACCCTGTGCACCAGACCTTCACGACGCTCACACTACAATTTTCTCTTTATTTCACCACATGAAGTTCCAGTATGCTAAGAATTTTCGTGTCCTCAGTTAAACAAGGTACCATTTAAGCAAATACTGAACAAAAAAATAAACATGTTTTCCGACTGTTATATAGATCTTCCTGAAACAAACAAAAGTTACAGAATAAATCTTATGTAACCCCTTATCCCCTGAGATATTGCCACTTGAAGATCACAATCTCTTTGATGTAGGTAAAAATTCACTGGGCGATACTTTTTCAGTACTGATTTCTTGATAAATAAGTAAGAAACTCCAAACTTGTATAACATTCCATTTGTACACATGAAATTCTCATTTACTTGGTTGAAAATAAAAATACAGACTTAAAATGACCAAAACAGTTATTTCTGACTGAGCAGTCAGGCCTGATGATCCATACACATCATGTGTGGGCCTACTCATATTTCAAATGAAATGATCATAGGACAAACAAAAATAATGATCAGTAATAATGTTTACAAGTTTCAAGAAAGCAAGTGGGCTTTGTCACCATTCTTCAAAGTATAAATGACTACTGACACAAGGGTCTAATGTTGCCACATTTTGTGAAGAAAAAAATAAAAACAAAAACACTGCTCCACGTCAGAACAGCAGAATGAAGCTATAAAACTGTAACTGTTCATTTGCATCTCCAAGTTTCCTCTGTCACAAAGACACTTCCTTCACTTTTTCTTTGTCTTCTTTTTTTCTTTTTCTTTTCATTTCCAGCTTTGAAAAAACAGACCTTCGAATAAGAGCAGCAGCAAAACCATGTTCTATCTCCGTGGTCTCTGCATTTGACAGCCGTCCAAGTCTGAATCCATTTCACAGCGAACACATTCAGGTAGGTGACTGCTTAAACTTAATCTGTAGGATTAGTATCACTTCTTAATCTGAGAAGTATCAGAACAGTGTTCTTAGGCCATTCAGCAAGACGGGTAACAGAAAAAGAACCAGCTCATCAAAAGCTCATGAACCTCATAGGTAAGACAGGTAATGTTGCTTACAGCCCAGCCGATCATAAACGGCCGTATCAGGGCTGACACAGTATTCAACTCACAAGTCATACCCAAAAAAATCATGCAACCCTTTATAATACACCTCCTAAAAACGCACTGGACATTTCGTTAAAAATCTTCCTTCTGTAAAATCTTAGATCAGATGAAAAATGTTGATCTCTTTGTGTGAATCTCACGGACATAAGAAATAAAAAAAATTGTACTTTCTGAAGTTTCAACATTTCCATCTCATACACTACATCTATCCACTTTTTCATTTCCAGTTCTGATCTTTAAAAAGCCTGAACTAAAAGTAAACGGACGTTTCAAATAAAATAAGTTTATATGTTGCACAGTGGATGCTACTTTCATTGTGCTGTTTATTAAAGACTAGTATCCAGGCCTTCAAGTTTACCCACACTGCAGAGGGAAGATCAATAAATGAGAAACACCACCACCGCTAAACAGTCGAACAAATCAACTTCATTCATGCTTACACACTTCAGTTCCATTAAATATGAGCACTGACGCAATGCTTGGTATAACATCACAAGGTTTCAATGCATCATAACCCTCTCACCCCCAACCCCCCTTCAGTTTCTGAAAAACTGAGAAACTCAGCATGGCTTGCATGGGGAAAAAGGCCAGAGTTTAACAGAAAGCTGTGACGGACTGGTGAAGGTGTACTTGGAGCATGCACCTTCTTACTGAACAGTCAAGGAGTGGTGTAATGAAAGTCATTGGGAAGAGACAGGCTTTCATGATGTAGAAGGCCAAAAACAGCCAATGACTTGGTGAACATTAACAGAGTTCTGGCGGTTGTCACGGCTGGCTGAAAGATATATTCACCCGACCATTTCAGCATCTGCAATACAGTTCACAGTCTAGCCATCCTTTGTGTGAACATTCACAGAGATATGACAATTGAATATATATCAAAAGACAAAAGTTTCAGCAAAATGGATGCCAAAACTTCTGACAGGGTAGCAGAAAGAAATGCACATGATTCACCCTGTCTCAAGATAATCCACAAGGATGTGAAGCTAATCCACCAGACTTTATTGACCAAGACGTTACTGTTGGAAGTTGAGCAGAGCCCATCACGTCAGATCTGAGACTAAACTGCAATCAAACCAGAGGACGATTCTTGATTTCTCTCCCGCAAAGGCAATGGTCAACAACTTCTGCTGCCAAGATGTTGGCTTCTGTTTCCTGGAATGCTGATCAATGGAATTCTGCTTCTGGACTACCTTATTGATCCTTTCTACATCAACTTTGATAAGCTATCAGAAAAAAAAAGCATTAACCTGACAGCCACTGACTCATGCACAATACAATCTTCCAAATTTACAGTATCTTTCAAAATGTATGTGTGGATGTACGGAGGCTGCTAGGCGGTAACAGTCCTTGTAACTGCCACCATTGTACTGAAAACCGTCCTAAGTTACAAAGTCATATACTTCTTTTTTCATTTCTCCGTCTTCTGGCATGTCACAAGTTGTTCTCCTGATTTAAAATACGATTGCAGCTACGGCAATAAACCACAATAATACGTCAGTTACGAATGATTGAAACTGAATCACAAAATCTTTTTTGTTTACATTGCATTAATTACGATTAAGCTCATGGCGGCAACGCTATTCCTACCTCTCTGTGGTCAGCATGGCTGGTCTTCTGGAAGTTTATTGTATGAATTTTTCGACTGCTGTGAACACGAGTTCGCCAGCGAAACAAAACGAACAGCTCTGAAAGCAACGCAGACCTCGACTGCGATAGAAATCTTACCTGTGAGGAAAATCGACTTGTTTTCATGAAAATGTGGGCTGCCAGGAGTATGTTTTGACGCAGGGGCCTGATGACGTACATGTCAAACGGAGGTGTGTACTATAGGACTCGTTTCTGACTGGCTTACCAAAGGGAATCTTCAAGCTGATTGGTCAAAATGCGGGCGATGACACCTTGTGACCGAAATCACAGTTGCTGCGACGTCAGATTCTGTCAAGCGTTGCATCGCAAACACATTGATGGGCTATAATTTCGATATGAAATGTGACCACCCTGTCAAAGACTACCGTGAATGAAAGACACGTCCCTAAAAACTTTCGCTATGAGGACGTGTCGGTGACCACCCTGTACCGGTTCGTCTTGGTTTCCATTTACAATACTACAGCGATGCCTTTGTGCCAAGATTACGTGGATCATACTGCACTCGAATTTAAAAAAAATTAAATTAAAAATTTTTTAAAAAAACGCAGACCGGCTTTAATCCGCTTGTCAAAAGAAACCGTAATTATTTATCTAACTCCTGCCCATAAATAAGTAAAAGTTTGTTCTTGACCGACAGAAAAAAATAAAACAACTTACTATTGATGCCAGGCAAGACCTTCGGTCGGCTCCCTATGACTCGCTGTGTATTGTCAGCCAAGCACCTGCCTAATCGCTTTAGCGGCGTGACAGACTAATGACCGTGCAATTTAGGCCAACCCGACCTTCTGATCTCTCCTTCACTTGACTCGTCTCCACCCCGCCCGCCCTCCGTTAGGCCTATTACAACATGTGCACACGCACACAAAGTGACAGCTGATCCGTTGTTTGTCTCGTATGTTTGGCAGTGTTTTTTCGAGCAGTGGCGAGGGGTAAACAAAGCACTCGGAAATCCTATATTATACAGGGTCTTTGAAGCACAATATAGTGTCGGTTGTGATCCAGAAAACGAAACGATGTTTCGAAGACTGAAAAAGACCAGGGTCTCAAATCAATCGTCACGTCGTCTCCATAGACTTTAGGTGACTCGGTGTGCGCATTTGTTAAAAAAATCCTACTTTCTTGTTTAAAAGACAGCATTCATACCCCCCCCCCCCCCCCCAACTTACCTACCAGCTAGCCTACACACACACACACACACACACACACAGGCCTAAGTGTGGAGCTGCAGGAAGGCTACCCACATTCACCTTTTCAAGAGGGGTTACCCCGCTCCCTATCCTGCACCAGAACAAGCATTAGGCTAGTCCAGGCCCGCCAACCATTCACACACACACACTTCCACACAACACATACAGTGGCTGTATTTTAAAAGTAAAGTTTGCTGAGCTCCCTCTTGAAATGTGCCAGAGAGGGGGCCTCGGCTGTAGTTGCCGGTAGAGAATTCCAAACTGGGATGGTGCGGTGAAAGAAGCTATACTTCAGAACGTCGGTTTTTGATCTAAGGTGACGGAATTTCTTGGAGTGGTTGGCTCTTGTTCTGGCGGGTGCTGGTGTCAGGTACTCCTCTGGTGGAATGTCCACAAGGTTGTTCACAGACTTGTAGAACATTGTTAGTTGGGCTTTCGTCCTCCTGGACTCCACGGATTCCCATTCGAGGTCAGTGAGCAGACCAGTAACGCTACAGGTGTAATCATAGCGGTTGGTGACGTATCTGGCTGCTCTCCTCTGTACTGCTTCTATCTGTTTAGTTTTGTCTGTGGTGTACGGGTTCCAGACTGTGCTGCAGTATTCGAGGTGGGGGCGAACTAGAGTCTTGTAGGCACTGGTCTTGGTTGCCTGGTTCGCTACCCTCAGGTTCCGCCTCAGGAATCCTATCATGCTGCTGGCCTTTTTGGTGGAGCGGTTAATATGGCTGGTCCAGCTTAGATCTTTCGAGATATTAACTCCCAGGTATTTTGAGTCAGTTGTTCGTTCCGGGGTGTGACCTTTCAGTTTGTACCTAAATATGATGGGGTCCCTGGATCTGGTGCAGGATATGGTATTGCATTTCTGCGGATGGAATTCCATACCCCATCTCTGTGCCCACTTGGACAGTGTGTTTAAGTCCTCCTGTGGTAAACGGCAATCGTTCTGGTTCCTGACTTCCTTGTAAACAATGCAGTCGTCAGTGAGCAGCCTAGTTCTTGAGTGGAGTTGGTCAGGGAGGTCGTTAATGAAGACCAGGAAGAGAAGAAGGCCCCAAACTGTGCCTTGTGGTACGCCACTGACAACTGGGGCCTGCTCGGACTTAGCGCCATCGACTACTACCTGCTGAGTACGATGGGACAAGAAGGCTCTTATCCATGCCAGGGTCGATCCTCGGATACCATAGTGGTTCAGTTTCTTAAGGAGACGCTCATGGGGCACTTTGTCAAATGCTTTTGAAAAGTCTAAGATGGTCATGTCAGTTTGGATCCCTTTGTCCAGACTAGAGGCAATCTCGTGTGACAGCGTGAGGAGTTGTGTCTCACAGCTTCCTCTGGCTCTGAAGCCGTGCTGGCAGTCCGTGAGTATGTTATGTTCTGTGAGGTGTTGCATGATGCTATTTGCTATGATGTGCTCCTGTAATTTGCAACATAGGCTGGTCAATGAGACTAGTCTGTAATTTGCTGGGTTGTTCCTGTCCCCTTTTTTGAAGACTGCTGTTACTTTAGCCCTCTTCCAGTCCTCGGGAATACATCCCTCAGTCAGGGTGTTGGAAAAAATCAATGTTAATATGGGCGCTAGTTCGTTGGCGCACTCTTTCAGGACTCTTGCTGGAATTTCGTCCGGACCTGCTGCCTTGTGTGAGTTGGTCTTCCGGAGTAACTGCCTCACTCCTTCCTCAGACACAGTGATGTTGTTCATGGCTGGGGAGGGAATCCCTGTTGGAGATGGGATATCTCGAAGGTCTTCTTTGGTGAAGACAGATTTGTACTGGTTGTTCAGGATGTTGGCTTTGTCTCTTGCCACGGAGAAAAGTCTCCCTAGGTGTCTCAGAGGGGCAATACCAGTGCTATCTTTCCATAGTGTCTTCACATAGTTCCAGAATTTTTTCTGGTTGCTGCCATGGTTTCCAGAGTCGCCTTCTTCTGGAGGGGGGGGGGGGGGGGGGGGGAGGGGGGGGGTCGATCAGGTTGTTCATATATTGCCAGTAGTTCCTACGTTCTTCCTTCTATACCCTGGCCTTGGCTCTGGTGAACCTCTCCTTAACTGCTCGGTCGGAAGAAGACTTGTATTTGAGAGTCTGAGTAGTTTCTTCCGTCTGTTCTTGACATGGGGTGTTATCCAGGGCCTGCCATTCATGTTGCTCCTTATCTGTTTTGTGGGAATATGGTCATTGATGAGGGTGGTCAAGAGTGTCCGGAACTTCACCCATAAGTCGTTCACCCCCATACAGCTGGCTGCATCTTTGAATTCTTGGTAGGATTCCTTCAGCTTGTCTCTAATGGAGGTGAAATCTGCTCTTCTAAAAATGAGGACCTTCCTTGGTGGCTTCTTACAGAAGATTGGACGAAGGGACGACTCTACAAAGATAACTTCATGGTCTGAAATCCCAGGAATGACTTTGACCTTGTTGATCAGTGATTTGTTGTTTGTAA
Organism: Conus ventricosus; assembly: GCA_018398815.1. Taxonomy (NCBI): domain Eukaryota; kingdom Metazoa; phylum Mollusca; class Gastropoda; order Neogastropoda; family Conidae; genus Conus; species Conus ventricosus. The sequence goes on along the minus strand of CM031616.1, from coordinate 13,905,491 downwards.
AAAAGATATCAACAGTGGTGGCAGAATGCTTGGCGATCCTTGTTGGTTCTAGGACCACTTGTTCTAGGTGGGCATCGCTGGCTATGGTTAGCAACTCAGAAGACAGGGTCGGCTGTGATGCATAGGATTTTACTGAGTCTGACTTCCAGTCAATGTCTGGGAGGTTAAAGTCGCCTCCTACCCACACATGGGAGCCGTCTGGAATCTTTCGGAGGGTTGTTTCCAGGTCTTTTAGACAGCCAGGACGTTGGTATGCTTGGGCCAGGTAAAAAGCACAGATGTAGAGGCTCTTGGCCCTTCTCCCCTTCACTCTCACCCACAGTATCTCACTATCCGATTCTTTGTCGGCCTTGAGCTCTTCCGGTTCGTCACTTTCTAACTCTGACGATACAAGGGAAAAGACTCCACAGGAGCTCTCTGAAGACCTATTCCTGGTTTATAACCTGATGGGAATAGTTCATTCTCGTTCACGTCACCGTCCAACCATGACTCTGTACCAATAATGATGTCCGCCTGAGTGGCGTCAGCTATACTCTCCAGTTGAGCTTTTCTTGTATGAAAAACAAATACACAAATGATAAATGTGCAAAGTAACCTCTTTATACATAATACAAACTAGAAATGTGGATTTTTGACAAATATGTCAGACTTCATAAATGACAGATATAGGGGCCTGCAAAATGCACAGTTGGCCAATTTCCCTGATAGTTTGTAACACAAAGGCAAAGTAGGCGTGTAACACAATGGCAAAGTAGGCATGTAACACAAGGCAAAGTAGGCGTGTAACACAAAGGCAAAGTAGGCGTGTAACACAATGGCAAAGTAGGCGTGTAACACAAAGGCAAAGTAGGCGTGTAACACAAGGCAAGTAGGCGTGTTATTTGTTATATTGGAAGATAACTTTCTTCAGTGTATTGAAAAGCATTACTTTTCACCTTGTTTAATGCGTTTCTTTGTATTTTTAGTTCAGAGCAACTCACATTTAGTCAAAGAATATTAATTAAGTGTGTGGAGGCTGGATTTTAATTGCGAGATTAAAGTCCCATTGGACAAGAGGTTGGATATATAGATTTCAGATGGTTTACATGCATGTGTAACGGTTATTTCAAATAACAACTTTTTTTTGTTGTTGTTCTAACTTGCGGAGGGGGGGGGGGGGGGGGGTCTCTGGAATAACATGGATTTCTTTTGTTGATTTGTGATTAGGCACGTATTGTGTTATAAGTAGCTGTAGCAATAAAAAAAAATTAAACAAGAGGGGGGGGGGGGGAGGAAGGGCTATAAAATGACACCATGATATATATGTGTTATAAAGCCAGTTATTTTGGGTAAGGTTTATGAATGATGTTTTAATTCTAGACGATGTCTTCACAGCAGAAATTTGGTCACTTGCCAAAATCTTAACGGTTTGCAGCGTTTTAGAAGAATCCACATCAACGAAATATTTTGTTAATTTGTTTTGTCTTTATGTCCCAACCAGACGACAGTTGCTTAGTCACAGAGCCAGGGTAAGCGAGCGTCCCTCTTTGGACAGAAGGTGTCACCATGTCCATCAAACAACGGTCCCAGAGAATTTGAATTACCAATGAATTTGACACACACTCTCTATGGGTATGGAGATAAAGAAGAAATCAAAACTGAGGTCACCGTGAGAATAATTTATCCCTCTAGCGCCGTAGGTATCACGAGTGATGCCAACATTTAGTGACTGCCTGGCAGACAGTGTGTGAATGTCGGAGTCCACTAAATGTTATCAATCTAAAGAATGGAATGTACTGCTTATACTAACTACTAAACCACCACTCTCCGGTTGCTCTGGAATGCCAGAGTCCTTCCTTTGCTCACTGAGTCAACATGTGCTTCGTTTCCAGCCATTGTTCACCCACCGCTTTATCAACATGTGAGCACTGCCACCCTCTGTGGCTTGTTTGTCTTGTCAATCATGTTATAGAGAAAGGGGCCATGCATGCTGAAAAGGTCGTTTTTCACCTAATTGGGTGGTGTGATGGGGGTGTCAAATTGATGTATCTTGTGTGAAACGTTCGGGCTTTGGGGAAAATTCCAAGGGAGACAACTCAGTCTGTTTGTTTCAGCTGTGATACATTCGGCGTTTAGAGTCATGCTGGATGAAAACTGCACTACGCTGTGTTACTTTTACAAGTATATTTCTTATATAAAAATTACGACTGAACACTTTTAAATATGTTTCCGTGAGAGGGAGAGATGAATTCATGGATGTATATAAATCCATCTAAAAGAATGTAGAGAAGGTGCTTGCACATGTATATTTTTATATGCATGTGTGTGTGTGTGTGTTGTTGTTGTGTTGTGTGCACGCGCACGTGCGCGACACAGAAATAGAGAAGGAGGGGAGAGAGGTAAACAGAGACAAAGAGGGGCACAGACAGAATGCACACGTGTGCCGAGTGTGCATGCGTATGGATGTGCGCGTGCCGTCCTCGTGAGCACATGTGTGCATAATGCACCTAGAAGCACACACGCGTGTGTGTGTGTGTGTGTGTGTGTGTGTGTGTGTGTGTGTGTGTGTGTGTGTGGCGCACTGCGTTTTGAATTTTGCAGTGCACAAGCCCATTTTCTCCATGTGCAGCATGTCAGCGGGGCGTGTTCCAGTCGCCAATGTTTGCCGCTTTGTGGGTGGTGACTAGAGTGACTTTGAAGAGTCATGCAGTTCTGGTGATGAGTGGATTCCACCAATAGATGCAGCAGACGATGCCGATGAGGAAGAAAATGCCGCTCAAAGTGTAAGAAGCCGAGAAGAAAGAACAAATGTGGAGCAAAGAAGAAAGAGCCAACACCATCGACCAGCACCAGCGCAGCAACCAGTGACGTAGATACTGATGACGACCAGCCCCTTGCATCTCTTCATCCAGCTGATATAGTGGAGGATGACATACCACTGTCCATGTTGGCATCAGGTCCACCGGATGAAGACGACATACACCACTCGCCCATCTGGTAGCTGAAACTCCAGACAACGATGAAGATCTTGCCGCACTGGTTGATCTGCCTACTTGGACTGACATCCCCTTCCAGCCGCCAGGTGTACATTTCAAGGGCGAATACATTTCAAGGGCGAATTGGAGAAGGCTCCTGAAGATGGGAACTTGAAAACACCCTATCAGTTTGTTCAAGGAGCTCATTACTGACCAGATGTTGGATGAAGTTGCAATTCAGACCAACATGTACAGCATGCAACAACCAGGAGTTATGCTGAAACTTCATCAAAGGAAATCAAGACCTTCATAGGTCTGTATCTGAATATGGGCCTTGCTCAAGGACACAGTCTACGGTCATATTTGGGAACAAGGAACCAGATATCCTCCAGTTGCTGACAACATGAGCAGAGATTGTTTCCTGAAACTGGCCTCAAACTTGCACTTCGCCAACAATCTGACAGTGGAAGATGACACAACAGCCTCTGACAAAGTGTGGAAGCTGCGTCCCTGGCTGAAGGACTTCCGACAGCGCCTAGTCCAGATCCCAGTGGAGGAACATAACTCTGTTGATGAAACCATGGTGACTTTCAAAGGGAAGGCAGCCATTAAACAGTATGTGAGGGGAAAGCCGCATCCATGGGGCTTCAAACTCTGGGCTCGATGTGGAATATCTGGCATCATGTACGATTTTGACATCTACCAAGGAGCTACATATGGAAAGCGACGGGCCTCTACGCCTCTTGGTCTCGGTGGGGAAGTTGTCCTGAAGATGGTGGCAGGACTAAAAGATGGACAGAACTACAACATATTTGCTGACAATTTTTTTTTCCCAATCTGCCGTTGTTGAAAGCCCTGAGGGAAAAGTCCATGTGTTTTGTTGGGACTTTCCATTCCAGTCGTCTGAAAGTTGTTGGGACTTTCCATTCCAGTCGTCTGAAAGTTGTTGGGACTTTCCATTCCAGTCGTCTGAAAGTTGTTGGGACTTTCCATTCCAGTCGTCTGAAAGTTGTTGGGACTTTCCATTCCAGTCGTATGAAAGTTGAATGCTGGGACTTTCCATTCCAGTCGTCTGAAAGGCTGCGCACTGAAGAGAGAAAAAGAGTTGAAGGAAAGTGGTAGAGGATCAAGCGATGCAAAAGTGGAGGTCAGCTCCAATGTCACTGCAGTCAGGTGGTATGACAACAAGACAGTTGATGTCATGTCCACTTATGCTGGAGTTGATCCCATTGGAACAGCAGAGCAATATGACAAAAAGGAGAGGAAGACGACTGACATCAACCGGCCTGCAATTGTCGCTGAATACAACAAATTCATGGGTGGAGTTGATCTTTTGGATTCCCTGACAGCACTGTACAAATACCAGATCATGACCCCAAAATGGCACATGTACATGTTTTACCACACACTGGCCATTGCTGTTGTCAACAGCTGGCTCTGGTACGAGCGTCATGTAAAGCTGCTGAACTGCAAAGCCCCACCCATGAAGCTCAGCTCGTTCCAAGGCATGATCGCTGATGCGTTGATCTTCTCCAAGAAACCTGCACATCCATCTGCTGCTTCGTTGTCCCCTCCTCCTCCTCCCCCAAAGGTCACGAGAAGGGCACTCATCGGTGACATCCGCCTGGACGGGGTTGACCATCTTCCTGAATGGGCTTCACAGAGGGAGCGTTGCAAGAACAGGGACTGCCAGACCTTGGGTTCCACCCGATGCCGAAAGTGTGCCGCTCACCTCTGCTTCCAAAAGGGCAGAAACTTGTTTCCTGGAATTCCATACCATCCTTTGAACTGCCAAGGGAACGTCCTCTTCACCAAGAGGGCATCATCTCCATTTCCAGAGTGGCAAACTGTGTATCCTTTTGGAGACTGGATGGGAGTGAAGGGGGTATGGGTCGGGGTAGCTCTAAATGATGTTGACTGGACTAGATGTGTTGCAATACCACTGGAACTTGACAGTCATCAAAACTGTTAATTCCAAGAAGAACTACTCAGCAACAACAACCGTGCACATGTATATAAAGGACATTGACTCTTTGTATCTCGTGTGATACAGTATGACTTTATGCCTCAATGACCTAATGTACCATGTGTGATACAAAACCAACTTTGGGCTTTTTTCAAAGATTAAAAAAAAAATTCTGTTGGGAACTGTTTTTCACATCGATTTGATAAGACTCAAACAAGTAAAACGCGGTAACGCCGTTGTACCAAGCAAATTTTTCGGTTTATTACAAACCTTCTTCAGGCTAAAAGATTGGCCAACTGAACACGCACACACACACAGACATCCAAGTCCCTGTCACATGAAACAGAAGCTGAATTAAGTTCAAAAAGAATTAAAATCACTTGCACGAACATATCGTTTGAGAGACAGTGGAAAACATGTCGGTGTGCTCACACACACACACACACACCCACACACACACACACACACACACACACACACACACTCACACACACACTCACACACCACCACACACCCCCACCCCCCCCCCCCCCCCCCACACACCCCACACCCCCCCACCACACATTAACTCACACCACCCGCACGCACGCACGCACGCACCACACACGCCACACACCACACACACACCACACCACACTGCATCAACCCTGGCGATCTTTCCCCATAACCCACATTAAACACATTCATTGCCACACACCCCACACACCACACACACACACACACACATACCCGCACACACATACCCGCACATATACACTGCATCAACCTTGGAGATTCTTTCACACATACCCAACATCAAACACATTCATCGCCACACACACGCGCGCACACACACACACACACACTCACACACACACACACACACACAACACACACACTCGCACAGACATGTATGCGCTTAAAGCGCATCCAGATAAGCACACTCATATACACATGTAAGCATAGTTCGCATGGGGGTGAAAGAGAGAGAGAGAGAGAGAAAGAGAGAGAGAAAGGGAGACAGAGAAAGAGAGAGAAAGAGGGTGAGATAGAAAGAGAGATGGAGAGAGAGAGAGAGAAGTGGAGAAGAGAGAGACAGTGAGAAAGAAAGGGAGAGAGGGAGCAAGAGGAGGGAGAGAGAGAGAGAAAGAGAGAGGGAGAGAGAGAAAGAGAGAGAAAAATGGGCTATGGGAATGGGGTAAGGGATGGAGGAATGAAGGGGGGAAACTAGGGGACAGGAATAGTTGGACGGGTGGCTGAGAGGGAAGAGGAAAGGGGGCGGTGGGAGGGAAAGGTGGTGGTGGAGGGGGTAAGGGAAGAAGAGAGAGACACAGAGAGAGAGGGAGGGGAGAGAGAGAGAAAGAGAGGAAAAAAGGGGTGCACCGAGGAAGTTAAAATGATGAGAAATATACTTAATAAAGGGGGGGGGGGGGGGGGGGGGGGGAGGAAAAGAAAAAGGGTGGTGAGGGCAAGAAGTCTATTTGAGGGGGAAAAAGAGGTTGGGGGGGGGGGGGGGGGGGGGGGGGGAATTCTAGGGGTTAGGGGTTAGGAAGGTAAAGGTAATGAGCAAAAGTAATGGAGATAGTAAGTAGTAGAGATGGAGGGGGGAGGATCAGGTGGAATATGAGCGGGGGAAGTTAAAGCATGTGGTAGGAAAGGAGTGGGCGTGGATGGTTGTAGACTGGGGTGGGGCAGAGAAAAGTGGAAGGGGGATTGGGGGCGGGGGTTAAAAAAAAAAAGGGGGGGGGGGGGGCTATAGGGCGAGGTGGGTGGGGGGGGGGGGGGGGGTGGAGGGAGGAACAGGGGGGCGGTGAGGGGGGAGGGAGCCAAGGGGGTGGGGATGGAGCGAGTAGTAGGCTCCCCCTTCTAGGGGCATGAGAAGCTGGGACAGTAATGAGACAGTAAGGTGGACAGCAAAGAGCACAGCAACCAATCAACATCAACACCTTCAGTAATCCACCACCATAGTCTTGGCAGCACATGACATGTTTGTCCAGAACAGGAAGTTGCTTAGGATTAGTCCAGTCTAATCCCAAACGTTCAGGCCGTCCGGGTAGTTTGACTTCAGTGTGTGTCGCCAGTTTTTTTTCTCTATATTTACGTGTTGATGCATTTGGTTGTCTAATTTGTTCTATGGCTGTGCAGGTCAGGTCGGTCAGTGTGTGATTTTTGCTGTTGAAGTGTCTAGCTACGAGAGTGTTTTTGTTTGTTTTGATATCTGAACGGTGATGATAGAATCTGTTTCGTAACGTTTTGCCTGTTTCCCCTACGTATTGTGTGTTTCTGCACCTAAGACAATCTATGAGGTATATGATGTTAGTAGATTGGCATGTCATGTGATCCCTAATGGTGAACTGTTGATGAGTGCGTATGCTTGTAAATGTTGATGTGGTTTGTAAGTGGTGTTTACATATGATGCACTTACTGGCAGAACATTTGTAACAGCCACGTGGAGCTGAGTTTGCTGGCATGTGGAGTGAAGGAAGTTTGGATGGCATGAGGATTCTCCGTAGGTTTTTGCTGTTTCTTTCTCCCACAATAGGCGGAAGAGGTACTGCTTCCTGCATGCGGCGGCTAGAGTGTAGGGTCCTCATGTTTTCCTTCAGCCATCTTCCCAGGGGTGGGTTGCCATCGATTTGATGTTATTTTTACTGAATAAAGTAATTTTCTAACTTGTTTTTCTATGAGCCAGGTCTGTAGGGATAAGGCATGGTGGGCAACAGAATTTGAAGGCTTATTTTGTGTATTTGTTTGCTTGGTTTGTTTGTTTTTTTTACAGAGATAATAGAGCACAGGAATGATGAAGATGATGCTTTGGCATTAATTTTCATTCTGGTCTGAGATTGCAAGACAGGACTGTACTCTATGCTTCCTTTCGTAATATATCTCAGCATCAGTCGGGCCCAAGAGATACAGACACCTGCAGTGTTGGTCAGGACATTTGAACAACACTCTTAACTCTCACAGATCCCTCCATTCAGTGGATGAGCCTCCAGTATGTAGTTGAAGTCCTCCCATTTGAACCCAGATCACATTCTTCTCTGGATAAGAACTGGCCACGGGTGAAAACTCACACACGAAAGTGCTTGTGGTAGGAATCAAACCGACAACCCCAGACCGCAAGCCAGCAATATTCACCACTGCACCATGGCAGCTGGAAAAGAAAACATTTGGGGCATCACTTTGGACTACCCCAGCATCCCACACCCCGTCTACCCCCCAAATGTAGTGCATCAGTGCAAGTTCGATATACCTCCTTGAAGAATCTGTACATGCATCTGTGTTGTGTGTCTATGTCTGTGATGTATTGTTATACACTGTGTAAATTTATATGCACAATGTTTGTGTGTGTGTGTGTGTATGTGTGTGCATGTTGTATGCATGCGTGCATGTCTCTCTTGTGTGTGGTGTGTGTGTGTGTGTGTGTGTGTGTGTGTGTGCTGTATGCATGAATGCATGTCTCTCTCTCTCGTGTGTGTGTGTGTGTGTGTGTGTGTGTGTGTGTGTGCATAAGAAAAAGACGGTGGGGGTGGGGGGAACGACATGATCAAGAGGAAGAAGCAAGACACAGACTATCGAACTGCAAAACAAAGTCAGAATATGTAAACTAGTCAGCCAATTAGAGTGAGAGGGAGACAAAACTGTGCAGTGTGTGAGCGCGTGCGCACATGCATGTGCATGTGTGTGGTGTGTGTGTGTGTGTGTGAAAGACAGAGAGAGAGAAATAGAGATTGTTTATTAGCATAACTAACGATAGAAAAATGTTATTTCATGAATTCATTTGTGCAAGTGTGTGCGTGTGTGTGTCTCCGTGTGTGTGTGTGTGTGTGTGTGTTTGTAAGGATACAAAAAGTTTTATCTCATGAATGTGTGTGGTGTTGTGTGTGTGTGTGTGTGTGTGTGTGTGTGTGTGTGTGAGAGAGAGAGAGAGAGAGAGAGAGTGCAAGGATAAAAAAGGATTACAGTGTGTGTGTGTGTGTGTGTGCATGTGTGTTTGTGTGTGTGTTGAAGGTTGAAAACAGTTTTATAAATTCTTGCATGTAAGTGTGTATATCTGTTTGTGTGTGTATATGTGTGTGTGTGTGTGTGTGTGTGTGTGTTGTGTGTGGCCCAAGAATAAAATATCTGTAATCATAAATTCATTTGTTTCGGTGTGCGTGTGTGTGCGTGCGTGCGTGCGTGCGTGTGTGTGTGTGTGTGTGTGGTAAATAAGGATAAAAGTGTCAAAAATGTGGTTGTTCAAGTGTGTGTATATTTGTCTGCTCTGTGTGTGTAGCTGTGTGTGTGTGTGTGTGTGTGTGTGTGTGTGTGTGTGTGTGTGTGTGTGTGTGTGTGTGTGGGTGCACACACTGTCATTTCTGAGCATACATGCACATTATCAGACATGTACTTGTGTGCATGCACATGAATATTTCCACATACTGCATGTTAACACAGACACACACACAACAAAAATACACATTGAAAACATAAAATGGTCACAGATGACTTTTTAATGACAATCAGTGGAGATACCATCAAGTCATTCACACTCAAATGATGCGGTTTTGGTGACAAAGTGAAATCTGATTCAAGAGGGACCTTGGCAAAGGTAATAGTGGAGTCACGGGAGAGTATTGTATCTCCTCCACCTTCTTTCTCCGTCTTAAAAAAGAGAAATGACCTTCACCAAAATACGAAGTCCTCAATTTCATGGTGGTAGATGTGTGACAATGGTGTTATTTTAATCTCTCTCATTCTTTTCTTTCTTATCAAAACTACTGCTCTGCTGGACTCCATTAACCCCTTGACAGCTGAGGGTGTTTGATGGCAGGTCAGAAAAAGACAGCAACTTACATACTGCATAAACTTTCAATGTCTCACTGCTTCTCCAGGGTGAACTTATCCTATACTCTATGAAAGAGGGCTGGGCAGACAGCCACCACCTGATCTCCAGGGTGAACTTGTCCTATACGCTATAAAACAGGACTGGGCAGACAGCCACCACCTGATCTCCAGGGTGAACTTATCCTATACGCTATGAAAGAGGACTGGGCAGACAGCCACCACCTGATCTCTTCTTGCCATCCCATCACAAGGATGCTGCAGTCCCTCTCTGAGGAGCTTAAGCTGTCAAAGGGTTAAAGAATACGTCATTAACCGTCATCAGATGTACCTCTTTTGACTGCACAGTCCAGATATTGGGGTTGCCCAGTACTCACACAATTTACATAGACTTAACTGTGTGTTGTTAGTTTATTTTTTTAAATGTAGATCCAGGTAGATGCGTAGTATTAGTCATCAAAGAATCCTCACAAGTTCATGCTTTAACAGACGACGCAGATCCACCTGGATTCATATTCAATGCACTGTGGTATCCAGTTACTGCTCTTAACATCAGGACCTAGACTTTATCTGAAGTTTAAGTTCAAATGAAACAATTGATCATTTTTTTCGCCTTTTGACTGACGTGCACGTGCATAGTTCTACTTTTTCTTTCTTTCTGCGTATGCAGGCTGATACTCCTGCGGACACTGCCTGTATCGACAGGCAGTGGAGTTTTGTGTGTATGACCGTTTTTTATCCCGTGCCCAGTTCAAATGATGTGGTTAAGTATTTTTGTCTCCTTTGATGATGCATTGAAACCAAAGTCTGCCGACTTCTGAGTAAATTAGGTTCTAGGAAAATATCTAAAAATTTCAATAGAACAGTTCTAGTGGTTCTGGAGATATAAAGACTTTTATGTGTATCTGGATGCAATGATAGCCAAAAAGCATATGAAGGTTAAAACAAACTGCACTAGACTGAGGTCACTAATCAATTAGAAGTAAATGTCTTAGATTTGAAAGAAAATTTTACATGAGGCAGGGAACAGAAAACAATAAACAATTATGGCAACTCGTGTTCCACTGGTGAGATAATTACATGTCTGTAACTGAATGAATGCTACTCACAGTATTAACCCTTTCCATGCCACAGTATAAGAGCTTTTCTGTATTGCTGAGTGCCGGGGCCAAATTGCAGTAGGTTCACTCATCTGTTCACTACTCATTCATTTATTGGTTCACTCATCTGTTCACTACTCATTCATTTATTGAGATATCTCTTAGATTTGTTGCATGTTTTTTTTTCTTATACCCTGTGATATGATGTGGTATCATGGTAATTTGATTTTGCTGGTCATTAGTATGATATATAATCAATGTTTTTGTAGTAAGTACCCCGTAATAGACACGGTTACGGGCGTACAAGATCTTGAAAACGACTCCATAATAGACACGGGGGAAGCAGGGAAGAGGTTAAATCACCTAGTACAAATGACAACACAGAGCACATAGAGAAAACAAGGAAATGTCCCCCCAAAATGATGTTCAAAGTCTGCCCATATACCCTGTGCATGACACGTGTACATAGCTGCTGTTGCTGTGTAGATGTGTAAGGTGCAGGGTACATGGGCAAGCTTGGAACATCCTTATGGGGGGGGGGGGAGGATGTTTCCTTGTTAATTCTGTGTGCTCTGAGTTGGCATTTGTGCTAGGCGATTTGGTGTCCTAAACAGCATTCACTTAAAGCTACAGGCGTGGAATTATTATCCTGAGTTTACAAGTTACCTTATTTGTTTATTATGTACTGCTTACTGGTCCATGCATTTCAGATTTACTTTCCTATCTACCTAATTGAGGTCAGCTGTATTTGTTTCTGTAGATCTGTGAAGGGGACACGGACAATGTCAGAACATTTTTTTCTGGGGAAGTCTCCTTTACTTGTTCTGTATGCTCTAGTCTTGGCACTTGTGTTAGGTGATTTGGCATTGCCTGCAGTATTTGTTTTTAGTAATAGTCATGTCATTATCTCATCATGGAAGCATGGGGGGTCGGAATAGCTCAGTGGTAGAGGCCGGACTCGTAATCTTGGGGTTGCGGGTTTGAATCATCACCAGGCCGTTTTCGGTGCAGGGGAATTTTTCCCTCGGAGTTAAAATTGGTTCTGACTCCATTTCCCATACAGTCCTTCGAATGAGATTATAAACCGAGGTTCCATGTGTGAATGCACGCATAACATCTTGCACACACGTAAAATCCCATCACCAACTTTCGGAAGAGAAGGCCAGTTTGGCCGTTGGTATGGAGGACACATTACACATAGCATGCACCTTCCCGAAGTTTGAGTATGGCTGCCTTAATGGCGGGATAAAAAAACGGCCATACACACAAAACCCCCACTCCCTTTGTTGGGTAGATGTGAATAATCGTTGCCTGTCTCTACAGGGGTGTCCGCAGGAGTGTCAGCCTGCGTACGCAAAAAATAAAATAAAATAAAATAATGGGAGCATGAGTTACCGTTGCTAGGCAAGCTTTGAATATTCTTCCTTTTCTGGGGATGTCTCCTTTGTTCTGAGTGCTCTGCGTTTGCATCTGCATTAGGTGGTTTGGCGTCATAACAAGCATTTGTTTGGAGTAATGGACATGCAAATTATTTCATTAAGGGGGAACAAGTTACCCTACTTGTTTCATATTAATTGTTTCAGATTATATTTGTAAAAATCTGATATAGAGAGGTTGCATTTAAAGGTAATAACTGATTAAAATTTACAAGTAGTGTAACGACTAATACTTGCTCATACACGTATCCATACACACAGTCACATGCCAAAAATGCGACAGTCTTATGCATGCAAAAATGCACTTGAAGAAAGTGTTGTATTTGAACAATGGAAGCACTTAAACTGTTCACAACACCGCTGTCCTACAGTGCACGATGAAGAACAAAGAACTGTGGTATTGCTGGCTGCCCAACCATCCCTTCATGGTACTCACACCATGGTAACATTCTGCCTCCCCACTTGACCTGAGTCATAGTCTAAGAGCTAGTCTTTCACTTCTATGATAAATTCAGCTCCAGTGTGCAGTATCCACTTAACCCATGTGGAAAGCATTAGGAGCTGTCCTAAGCAAAATTCTTTAGAAGAATTGTGTTTAAAAAGTTATGGCACTATGCAACTGATGCACCCTCCGTATATAAAGCAGCCCAATTTCTCATAAAAAAAAACAACTGCTGTCACAAAACAAAACATTGTCAATGGGCCATTGATACTGACTTATGAACAGTTCCAAACAATGTCACTAAACAGCATTTCTTTTTCAACTCATTTGGCCACACTAGGAGCTGCACTGTAGACTTACTAAGTGTAGTATCCATGATAACCGTAATCATTGGCACCTAGCACTGTAGACTTAGTATGTGTAGTGTCCATGGTAACTGCATTCAATAAGTAGCTGAAGCCTCATTCTTGCGTTACTTCTGTAAGAATAGCCTGGCTTCCCATAATACTTCTGTGGGTATCTGCTTAGACAACATGGCAGAATAACATTAACAATGTCTGTTTCATCTGCAATACCATATTGACAGGCTCTTCATTGTATGCAAAACATGTACTTGGGTTTCAAACATCCACTTATTCAAACATCCACTTAAAAGCCTCGCCCACGCCAGACATCAAGATACAACAGATGGCTATGAGGATTACCAACTACCATACATGTATGTTTTTGCTAAAAGCTAAATGAGACAGTTTTGGCACCGGATGAGTTCTGTTTTCATTTGTCTCAAAAGTGAAAGCTTGTCTCCACTGCCACCCTTTGAAATGTTTGTTGTGCATGGAAAGAAACAACAGGCACCTGATGTGACAAGTGAATTTTGAAGTTAGAGATTTTGCTCACAGCTCTAGACATCAGGTCAGACTTTAGGAAAAAAAAAAGCACCCTACAGAGGTGCCTTTTTCTTAATTCATGAAATTGTGACATATGCACAAAAGATTTTGGTGCAATGACTAGTGATGGAAACCCTGTCCCAAAGGAATAGTTAATGCTGGAAAGATCCTTCAGTAAACCTTTCACACTAAGACTTGTGCGCGCACACACACACACATACACAATGAGAGAAAAAAAGAAACACTCTTGTATAAATCAATTTAGAAAACAAAACTTAAAAAGAGAGAGAGAGACAGAAAGACAGACACACATTTGCATAAATGAATCTTTAGAACAAAACATTTTTTTTTAAGTCCTTCGCAAGATCAAAGTCATTTTCTCACACTTAGGAATTCTGGCCATAGTCAATACCAATAACAACTCCCACTTCACTGATGAAGAATTTTCCAGCTTTGCGAAGAACTTTTGAATACACCACACAAAAATACCACCCTTCAGGCCTGAAGCCAGTGGAACGCTTCATAGTCACCCTCAGAAAAGCCATTCGTTCATGCATCACAAAGGTAAACCTTGGAACTCCCAGCTACTCGCAGTCTTTCATATCTGCAGAGATACTCCCCTTTCTTCAACCAAAATGTCCCTCTTAGAAGCTCTGACAGGTAGAAGGACATAAATTCATCTATCTTCCCTACCCTCCCACACCCATGTCCCGAACAACAGATAAATCTGTCTATCTTCCCTACCCTCCCACACCTTTATCTCCAACAACAGTCGCACAAGTTCTCATGACAAGACCACACCAGCAAGCAAATGATGTGTGACCATTCTGATGACAAGAGACACGCCCATCCCTCAACGCTCCAACCTAGTGGTCATGTCCTAGTGAAGCAGACCAAGAATATACTGACATCACCACACTCCCCCCTGCCCTACACAGTCGCCCAGAAGAAAGGCAGTACACTGACAGCAAGGCACGGTCACAACGCTGCATCATGCACAATTCTTCAGGGGTTCCATTTATTGCAAAATTTTGCGTAATTATTGCGTTTTTCTGCCTTCCTACGCATTTTTTTCGCGGCCGTGCGTTTAGCAACGCAATTTTCCCAGGACCCTGTTCTCAACCGCAAGCCTATGTCAGAGGGGCAAAACACGGCACAGACCTACAGCAGACTGCTTGACACCGCCAATTAGTGATAGTGCGTGCACATTTTACTCTGTGGCACTCGCTGACTTTTTGCTAGATCAAGAATGTTCCAAAACGCCTCATCCTTTCTCCCCTCGAAATAAAATGGAATCTTTCCCGCGTCTGCGATGGTGCCATCTTCCAATCGGAATACGTTATGACTTCCCACGCACACACGATCATCCCACGTGATTCTGGATGCCAGAGTGCGCCCATTGATGGGAACTTTACCGTGGTCACAGCGTGTAGGAATAATATCAAGCTTGACTGACCCGGCTTGTTTTCGCGGGCTTACTTAGCAAAAATGGCAAAGAGACAATCAACATGTTTGCATTTTTCGGTGGGGGAGAAAAGCGCCGATGTGAAGATGTTGAATCTGGAAGAAATCTCGAGGAGATCGTTGATGTGGAAAAAGAACAAAGGCCAGCTTCCATGAGTGAGACTGACTCGGAGAGATCTTCGGAACAAGGCCAGTCGACATCAATCGCGTCAGACATGCCAGCAAAGTTAGCAAAGGGTGCAGAGTCACGGCAGTTTAACCCTGAGTGGCGGCAAAGATATAAATGGCTAGTCACCGAGTTTAGATCTGGGGAAATAAAAATTTTTTGTGAGGTGTGCAGGCGGGTTGGGGCAAAGAATGCTTTCACTACGAAGGGCTCAACTGATTTCCAGGCATCAGCTCTCATACGTCATAGGGATTCACAGAAACATCAGATTGCATTGAGTTTGAAGGGTAGACAAAAACTGATGCAAAAACAGAATGAACAGGCGAAGGGGGAACGGGCTGAAAACCAGATTGGCCTGATGAGGACAGCTCTCTACATGGCTCAAAAACAGCATCCTAACAGTGGGAATTTCAGTCTCTTTGCTCCTTGCAGATTGCGAACGGGTGTTCAACACTTGCTTCAGGTAAAATCTACCAGAATAACTCAGCAGCAGCAGAACTGCAGGACAGCCTGGCTTCACTGCTGCGAACAGATCAGGATGCCGACATAGCCGCTAGTCCGTTCGTTGGGATTATGATCGATGAAACGGTGAACATTTCAGTGTACAAAAAACTCATAGTGTTCATGAAAATAGTCAAGAATGGATCCCCTTTGACTTTATTTATCGGAAACTACACTATTCAGGCCGGAACAGCAGAGTGTGTTTTTAACAAAGTGCGGGAAGTGTTGGGGACAAGAGGGGTGGATGTGCGTAGAGTTGTGGGGTTGGGTTCCGATGGAGCGCCCCGGTCATGCTGGGTCGCGAAAACGGGGCGGGGGCTAGACTGACTCGGGATTCCCCGTTTCTGAACATGTGCATGTGTTGCAATAGGTGTGCCTTGTTGTTTCAAAGCAGCCAGAAAGACAAAGCAAGTGGCGATTCAGAACAATGGTGATGTTTGTGTTCAAGTCTTTAAGTACTCTGCGCAAGTAGAGAGACCCGGGAGCTAACCCCGGGCTTTTGATCCATCGACTTTGTGAGCCTAAAGGGAAACCCCTTTTCAGGCTGGTGAGTTAACTTTGCAATGAGAGCATCTTTAAAACTGGCCAAGTTTGTGATAGAATGGACGGGGAGGCCCCGCAGTGGAAACGGACTGCAAGGGGACTGCTGCCAGCAGGGTTCCCACTTCCCCCAGGAAAAAAATCAAGGGTTTCTAAAGGGTTTCTAAAGGGGAATTTTAATTTTTAGGGGCAAATTTAGCCGTACTTTGGGAAAAAAAAAAAAAGAGGAAAAATTTTCCTTACAATGTACCCACCCATGATGAAAAGGGTTTACTTCTGTAGTCTTTTCCCGTAAAATTAAATATACAGTAAAAAAAATAAAAAATAAAGCCTTACACAGAAATTGGAAATAAAAAAAAGAAAAACTTCCGATTGTTTCCCGGACCAGTTTTGACATGAGATGCCCAGCTGCTCCGTTTCAAGCCTTTTTCAATGTTCTCAAAAAATGACTATTCATTTAATTTTCTACAGGCAGTGAGCCCAGGGCCCCCCCTCTGGGACATTTCGGAGGGAGCTCAGCAAACTTTACTTTTAAAATACACCACGTAGTGTTGTCGTGTGGAAGTGGTTTGGGAAGGTTGGGGGTCTGGACTAGCCCGCTTTTCTGGGGCAGGAAGGGAGCGGGGTAATCCCTCTTGAAAGGTGAACTGGGGAGCCCTTTCCCGCGCCCCACACTCAACGTTTTTTTTTTTTTGTTTTGTTTTTGGGTTTTTTTTGGTTTGTTGGTGTGTGTGTGTGTGTGCTATTGGTGTGTGTGTCTCGGTGTGTGTCTCTGTGTGAGTGTGTATATCTTTCTCTGGTGTGGTCTTGGGGCGTGTGTGTCTGTGTTGTGTGTTCTTCCCCTCTTTCTCTGTGGGTGTGTGTGTCTCTTCTTCTGTCTCTTTCTGTGTGTGTGTGTCCTCTCTCGTCTGTGTGTGTGTGTGGTCTCTCTCTCTGTCTTGGTTGTGCGCGTGTGTCTCTCTCTGTGTTGTTTGGGGGCTGTGTTGGTGTCTCGTGTAGTCTTTGTGTATGGTGTGTGCTGTATGTGTGTGTGCCTGTCTGTTGTGTGTGTTTTCCCTTTTCTCTCTCTGTGTGTGTGTTTGTGTGCGTGTCTGTTCTGTGTCTCTGTGGGTTGTGGTGTGTGTGTGTGTGGTGTAGGCTAGCTCGTGGTAAGTTAGGGGGGGGAGGGGTGTGGTAGAATGCTGTCTTTTAAACAATAAAGTAGGATTTTTTTTTTTTTTTTACAAATGCGCACACACGAATCGCTTAAAGTCTATGGAGACGACGTGACGATTGATTTGAAGATTCAGTCTGTTATTTCACTCTTTTTTCAGTTCTGACAGAAAAAGGAGCAATGCCAAAAGTTGCAAGATATCTATTTTTGGTTTCCTCACACCGATAGTTCGTCGCAATCGAGTAATATGGAAACATAGAGCTCTGCAAACAGTTTCGTGTTGTCTTCAGCAGATCGGAAACTGTGATGATTGTTGATGGCATGAATCGTCCACAACACTTCAGCTTCAACACATCTGTCCCACTTGCTGTTATTGTGAATTGGCCGACGATTCTTACTGAGGAAAGGGTCTGACCTGATGTTGATTAATTTGATGATTGCCGAACGAAGTCCGTAAGATTAACTACCAGCCTACTCGCTTTTCCCAATTCCACGTATTTCCTCTTTCCGTGACTTGCAACCGCCGATTCGCCCATTGCCTGAACATCAACGGTCTTTTTGCACACTTTACAGAAAAACGCATGTTTGTTGTCTCTGCTTTAGTGATCCAGCTTCGATATTCTTCCTTCTGTAACCACAACGGATCAAATGCGCAATTCCCTTAGGCATGATGGCAGACGCAACAGTTGGAATTCACCGAAGATGAGGGAGCATGGCGCTCTTTGTCGGAAGTCGAACTGCGCATGCGCAAACGATAACCAACTATCGAATTGCTTCCCTTTGCTTGAAAAGCAGACGACACACAAAACGACTCGAGAGGCGAAAATCGATGTCCGAAGTCTTGTTCGCGTTTGTTCTCCGATTCGTCTTCAAATGTTACGGTCAGTTTCGGTCCGAAAACGATTTTTAAGGGGATTTCAAGGGATGGTAGGGATATCTGCAGTTTTCAAGGGTTTTCAAGGGCCTTTTTGACCCAGTTGTTTTTTAAAGGGGTTTCAAGGGGCGTACGAACCCTGTCAGATCAAGCGGTTCAGCTTTGTCGCCATGGCTGCAGCGCTTCTAGATCTACTGCCAATCATGGACACACTGAACCGTTTTTTTCCAGCGCGACCACATCAGTCTGTCAGCAATCCGCCCCAGGGTTCTCGGGACCAAACAGCAGTTGGAGGCACTTCGTGACAACAGCGGAGAGACTGAGACGAAGTTCAACAATGAAGTGCAGAACAACACATACAAGAGACAAAGAATGAATGATGTGAATGCTGCTGCACACAACAATGCGCGGACAGAGTTCATTGAACATTTGATAGAAAACCTAGACGAGCGCTTCCCTGCTGAACAACTCGACATTGTGTCTGCCCTGGGGAAAGTGTTCCATGTGCAGCGGTACCCAGCCACAGCAGCGAACGCAGCAGACGATTACGGCGATGACGCAATCAGTAGTAGTAGTAGTAGTAGTAGGGACTGGCTCGAAAGCCTTTGCCTCGCGGCCTATGTACGTCCCCTCTTTGTCAATACTTTTTATTATAGGTGTTGAAACGCAATTGTCATTTTGTTACTCAATGCCTAATATGGCATTTTAATCATCAAATTGGTTGAAAAGTTCCTTATACTTTGGAATTACATCCAAGAGATTCTTGAACTTGTTAGTGTCTTCTGCAAATTTTATATTAGTTGGGAGTTCATTCCATAAAGGGGCTACTCTGTGTGAAAAGGAAAATTTTCTTCTGTTAGTACGGCAGTGCTGAATAAATATCTTTCCTTCTGCATTTCTTGTGATGTTATGTTTTGAAAGAGAAAAGAGTGAGTCAACACAAACATTGTCAAACCCATTAAATATTTTATAAGTCTGTATAAGATCACCTCTTGTCCTTCTGCCTTTTAGTGAATGTAGATTCAAATATTGTAATCTTTCTGCATAAGAGTTATCTTTGCATTCTTTTAATAACTTTGTAGCACGTCTTTGAACTCTTTCTATTTGTGATGACTGTCTTTTCAAGTATGGGCACCAAATCACATTAGCATATTCCAAATGGGGTCGCACAAAAGATTTATAAAGTTTTAGGAATACCTCCTTGTCTAAGTAAGAGAAACTTCTCCTTATAACACCCAACATTTGATTGGCTTTATTAACTATTCTGCCAATATGTAGATCAAAAGACAACATGCTATCGAAAGTTACTCCCAAATCTTTTTCTTCTTTTAAGGTCTTTATCTTCTGTAAGCTGCCATTGTGTCTCATATAATAAGCTTGTTCCTGGTTGTTCTTTCCAATATGTAGCACACCACATTTAGAGATATTGAAGTACAGATTCCATACATCAGACCAATTTTGGAGTTTATAAATATCGTTTTGTAAATCTGAGAATTGCAAAGTTTTATCGTACAGTTTTGTATCATCAGCAAATATTTTACAGGTGCTTTTTAATAATAATGGCAGGTCGTTTATAAACACTGTGAATAATATTGGGCCCAAGATGCTACCTGAGGTATACCACTTAGAACCTTGGCTTTATTAGATCTTTCACTACCTACTCTTACACGCTGTACCCGATTTGTCAGAAATCCTTGTATCCATTTTAATAGTTTGCCAGATATACCATAAGTAGATAGTTTAACAAGTAGCCTTTCATGTGGCACAGTATCAAAAGCCTTCTTAAAATCTAAGTATATAACATCGACACTGTGACCATCATCCAATAATTTTGTCATACCTTCTACAACTTCAAGCAACTGAGTAACACAAGAACGTTTTTTACGGAACCCATGCTGACATTCTGCATATAAATTATTATCTGTAAAATGTTCTACAATTGAATCTCTAATTATGCTTTCTAACACTTTACATA
The DNA here is from genome assembly GCA_018398815.1 of Conus ventricosus. Classification (NCBI taxonomy): domain Eukaryota; kingdom Metazoa; phylum Mollusca; class Gastropoda; order Neogastropoda; family Conidae; genus Conus; species Conus ventricosus. Next base: position 13,885,230 of record CM031616.1, on the reverse strand, counting down.
TTACGCAAGTCAGGCTGACTGGTCTATAGTTACCTGGATCTGCTTTTGACCCCTTTTTAAACAAGGCTGTTACTTCAGCTGTCTTCCAGTCTTGGGGTAAGGTACCCGATTCTAATGTTTTATTGAATAATGAACATAGTGGGACAGATAATTCATTTCCTAATTCTTTTAAAACTTTTGAGGGGATCTGATCAGGTCCTTGTGCTTTATTTGGGTTTAATTTGACCAGTCTATCTCTCACTGCTTTTGGGGTAACTCTTACCTCTGACAAGGATATCCCACTTGAATATGCACATTCATCCAATAATGGTATATTTGTTAAATCTTCATGTGTAAAAACACTAGCAAAGAAATCATTTAATGTGTCCGCTTTTTCTTTATCACTTACTGCCAAGGAACCATCTGGTTTATTTAGGGCACCAATACTTGTATTAACTTTTAATCTATTTTGAACATACTTCCAAAATAATTTAGGATTATCTTTACTATTCACCTTGCTGGCAAACAAATTCGGCCAGCAGGTCGGAGAGCAGCCAGCGCTGTTGTCGGGCGAGCAACTACGCACTGGTTTTCGGCAGTTCAAACGGACAATGAAGACTCTAGGCAACATCACATTTGATCAGGCCTGCCAACATGTCATCCTCGACTACAGTGACGACATGCCCGCATTCGCCACACTCGCAAACATTGCCCTTGTTATTCCCGTGAGCAGTGTGCCATGCGAACGTGGCTTCAGCCTCCAAAACCCGGTCAAGACATGTCAGCGGTCGCGGCTGAGTGACAGTAACGTGGACAATACCATGCTGCTTGCCATGGAAGGCCCGGACTGCTGAGTGACAGTAACGTGGACAATACCATGCTGCTTGCCATGGAAGGCCCGGACTGCTGAGTGACAGTAACGTGGACAATACCATGCTGCTTGCCATGGAAGGCCCGGACTCGTGTGGCACAGAAAACGCTTTCCTGCAGCGAGCTGCTCTGCACTTCAGCGGTGTTAAGGCGCGTGATTCAGAGCTGTTTTGACGGGAGTGAGTACAGTTTACTTTGTTACGCATTTTTTTCAGCGCTGACGCAATTTTTGCGGAGGCGTGCGTTTCTTGACGCAAAAACTAAAAAGTCAGTGGAACCCCTGATTCTTTGTACGAGGCATGGTGCCCAAATGTCTGGAAGAAGAGGAGGCGGAAGAAGATGCCACCAGACCCAACACCAAAGCAGACAACGTTGGAGCTGACACCATGGTGGACACGCCCAATTACATACCTTACACTCTGCTTCGTCTGCTAAAGCTGAACCTGAGGTCACCACAAGGTCTGGGCTGGGTCCCTGCCTCTCACTCCATCACCAAAGCTGCTGTCACATTACCCTAACACCCAAGGCAGTTCCCCATACATATTCCAGGCAACAATATCAGCGGCACTTCCAGCACAATTATGTAAGGGACTATGAAACTCGGTAATATCACAGGAATGTGGGGTTCTGGGATTGTCACTCCTAACTGACAAGCCAAGGCAGCTACAATACTTTGAACTAAGATGATAGTGAACACTTGAAGAAAAAGCTTTGGTTAGTCTTTCACAGAGAAACCCTCTCATACAGGCAAATGACCTATATTTACTTGTGGGAAATATTTCTAGGCATGAACTTTGTTGTCAGTCTACAAACAGGAAAATAGATGTGGGTGAAAGTGATGAGCTGAACTATCCCAGCATTCCTGTGACAAAGTTGAAGTGGGAAAAAAAGGGAAGAACTTTTAATGAATTCCTAAAAATCAAACTGTTGAAAAAAGGATAAGTTTAAAGTTATTTTCTCTAAACACATAAATTCAGAAAATGTGTGAAGTAAAATAATAAACTGACTAAATAATTACATAACTGCAAATGGACTTCATTTTCTGAAGTTTTGGGAGGAGCGAAGTGACTGAAGCCTCGTTCTTTCTCGCACTTTTTCAGTAAGAATAGTCCAAACTCCCATGATGCATTTGTAATTTAAATACTTCCACCTAGAACTAGTATAAGACATGGCAGAAAAGCAACGTGTTTCATCTGCAGTACCATGTTGATGAGCTCTTCACTGTACGCAAAAGCATGACTGGGTATCAAACGTCCACATGCAAAGTCTTGCCCATAAACAGACACAGAGACACAATACCAAGTTTTGAGCTGTGAGAGATGGCGCGGTCCCACCAAAAGCATCGATAGCTGCACCATATAGATGACTTCAGTTACGGTCGAGCTAGCCGCACCAAGACCAATAGACGCATGGGTGGTGTTAGCAGCAAGCGACAGTGAGTATGGAAGCGTTACTGTTAGCGCCATCTGTACGGCTATCACTCTCAGTGTGGCCACCTCCACAGCAACAGATGTCATTCTTCTGACAGCGGAGCGTACAGCACTGCGAACATCTCATAATGCCACCTCAGTTTTGAACTGCACCAGACAAATCCTGAATATAATGTCGCTTCTTCTCACTTAGTTTCTTCAGAGTTGCTTCCACACAACATAATCTAAAAATAATACATTGTTCTTCAAACAGAATTGATCATATTGTGATCAGGATCACAGAAAACATGCCAACATATCTATTTCCTTCAACAACAAGAATTTCATGGGAAAGTGAATGAAGATGGGCTCAACAGATGAGAAAGACATAACAAATACAAAGTTCAAAATCTTATTTCAACTTTCTGTACAGTCTTGCAGCTATTTCAGTCTAATAGAAAAAAAAAAAGGGGGGGGGGGGGGAGTGCATTTGAAGACACTGATGTTTGTAATTCACAAGTATCAACATTAATAAGACAAACAAAAAAATCTTTCAAACACATTGTTTTTACTTGTAACTCTCTCTCTCTCTCTCTCTCCCTCTCTCTCTCCCCCTCTCTCTCTCACACACACACACACACATTGGTAACATACAAACATGAGCACCCGCACATGTGCGCACAGACACACACACACAAATACAGAGACAATTACTTGAAATAAAGAAAACATGCTCCTTCATGTGTTTGATGATAACATGAAATTTCTGACTCAATATATATACACGCCTAAACATCAATTTAGGTCTGTTTATAGCAAACATGCAAAACTGCAACAACTATGACCCACTCAGTCTTGTAAAGGGAAAGTATACCTGTACAGGTTGGAAACCTACAATTTACCTAGCCCTGTTGGCATTACCATTGTGCACAATATATACACTGTACATCTGTTCTGCAAAATGCTCTGCAACCAGCAAATCTACAGAGAGACTGACAAAGATTTTTTGATGGCCGACACCTCAACTCTGATGTCCTCATGATTCAAAGTTTCATCGTCTGTTTTCCATGCTTGCGCTGTATATGGTCTTTAAACGAATTACTGTGACGAAACTTCTGACCGCAAATATCACACATATAGGGAAAGATGTTGTTATGGATGCGCATATGGCGGTTACGATTTGCATGACAACTGAAACGCCGACCGCACTGGGTGCAGACGTAGCGACGCTGTCCACCATGTTTGATATTGACGTGATTCAACAGTGACTGACGTAATGTGAAAACCTTTCCACATGTGGAACATAAATGTTGCTCCAGCCGCAGACAAGATCTGTGATGAAGTCGAAGGTACTCTTTTGAAGGAAAACAGTCTCCACACTTGTGACAAATAACACTGCGCTCTTTGACATGCACATGCTGTTGGTGAAACTCCAGGTACGAAAGTCTGGATGCCCTGTAGCGACAGGTGGGGGATTCCCTGCAATGAAAAGGCTTCTGATTGTTGTGCTTGGCTCTACAATGGGCAGAAAAATGTGCCGCATTGTTGAAGACTTCACTGCAATGGGAACAAGTCCAGGAGCAACTCTCATGCGCATTTCGAACATGAAGCGTGAGACCTTCTTTGCGGGTAAATGCCTCGGGGCATTGCTGACAGGGGAAGCATTTCTCCCAGTGTTCATCCCTAAGATGCTGGGACAGAACTTCTTTGCTTTGTGCTTTTCTTCCACATAATTTGCAGCACTGCCGCCTTTTTCTTAAGGTTCTTCTTGAAGTTTGCTGACGTTTTCTGCTGGATTCTGCCGACATGGAAGTTTGTACCATAATGTGATAAGAATCCTGAGGTATTGCAGAGACTGGTGAAACTGCCTGCTCACTTTCCACATCCTGGGATCCGTTCATTTCGAGCAAAGCTCTGAATTCACTGCTGCCAACACTGCTTCAATCCCACAAACCTCTACTTCTTCAATGTCAACAGACTGAGCATTTTGCTGATGTGGCAATTCCTCTGCAATGCTTTGGACTGACTGGGAGTCAGTGCTGCCATTTGTTAAACAATTCCTTTCGCAGACTGACTGCACTTCTGTGGCTCTTTTTTGTCCCTTTTATTTCTGTGCACTGCACGTTGGTGTTGAGTCAAATTCTTTTTGAAAAGAAAAGTTTGGTGGCAAACTGAACAAGGATATGTGACACGATGTTTGTCCACATGGTGTGTCTTTAATGTCTCTTTGTCTGGGGCCTGATAATCACATTTTGAACATGCGTAATGTTTACACTTGTTATGAACTCGTGTCTGGTGAATGGTCATCTGACTGGACTGACTTGTCCAGTAGTCACATCCTTTTACGTCACACACAAAGTTCCTGTGAATGTCTCTGCAGTGTGTTTTCAAATCCTCCTTCTCCTCAAAGTGCTTGTCACAATGAGGACAAATTTTCTGCAAAAATTTCTTACGCTTGTGTGTTCGAAGCATGTGACGCTTAACACGCATTTGATTTCCAAACGACTTTCCACAGAATGCACAGACAAAAGTTCCGGCATCCTCTGGACCTGTGCTGACTTCACATTCTTTAGTTATTTTGTCTTGATCAAAAGCATCATTATCTTCTTGAGTATCCATTTCATTTTCTACATCAGCTGATGGAAAATCTACAGCAAGCTCCAATTCAGAGTCACCGACACCTCCCTGATCTTGTCCTCTTTTGTCTGCAACAATTTCAGAGCTGTCAGTGTCTAACACTTCCTCCGTCGCTTCCTGCTTTATCATTACCATTTTGCTAGCAGTGTAACCTCTTTCCACAGAATCTTCATAACCTCTGTTTTCACTCTGTACCTCTCTTTTCAAGTCAGGCAGAGATGAATCATTAGAAGCTGGTGGAACATATTCTTTACCTTCCACCTGAGCAGAGAAGTCCAGTAACTCCTGAAGGTCAGGATCAATGATTTCCTGCTTGACATTCAGTCCTGAAATGTCTAAAGTGCCATGGACACCATCCTTATTGACCCCAGACAATTCTGTTGATGTACAAGCCTGACCTATGTGCTGGAACTGGTCATCTCCACCCAAAGACCCATGTCCGTGTCCTTTCGTGCTTGATGCGTGTGTTCTTGATTCTGCTTCATGCAACTGCGATGTCTCGTCATTGGCAATATCCTGCCCTGATAGAGCATACTGACTGTCCAGCATATCTGGATTACGCTTAATGACCATCTCAATGATGTTAGCAACAAATTCCAATCCAAGGAGCTGGGCAGCGGTTAGTAATGCTGCAACTTGGCAGTAGGCGACAGACAGGGACCCTGTGTACATATACCCTACCAATACTCGCAGCAGGTCTTCCTCAACGTCTACCGCCACTTTCTTTTCACCTGTTTCCAGAAAACAATAGAATACCCCATCTTCATTCACACTATACAGATTCAAGGTACTGTCCGTCTTGGCTTTGAGGAGGTGGTGACTAATCTTGGCACTAAAGCAAGACACGACACAAGAATGGACAGGAAGACGACAGGAGCCTGCACTGAACGCAAGGTCACAGTTTTGACCTTCTATCCACTGCTGGTGCAGACGTTTCTGGAGACTTGTAGGATGGTCTGAAATCTTCAAAGTCAGTTTTTTTCCTTCTTCCATTCTGCTGAATTGGCTGCTGGGATTGCCCACCTTCTTCTCCTTCTGTTGTCTGAAACAAAGGCAGTCACATTCTGACACACAAGAAATATGTAAAACTTAGCTGAAGGGAAAAAATAGAACTAAGAAGTAAAATGTGTGCATGCTCTCTCGCTTTCTCTCTCTCTCTCTCTCACACTACACACAATCAGGAATGAATAGAAGGAGAATCAGCAGCTAAACCCAAACAAGATGCAACACAGATACTTATACACTTTTTCTCTTCTCTTCTAAACGATGACAGACACAGTGCAGTGAGTTGCTAAAATGACCAAACTCTATCTTCCTTGTCTGAAAATTTGTATGAGAATTTTTCCCCAACCATACAGTCTATGACGACACATCTTTAGAAGCACAGGGCAAACCTGTGGATAAAACACATCACAGTCTGTGTTCCAGCATTTTCTCACAGCGTCTTGTGAATGGCTGTGATGCGATACTGACAGCCACCATCACCAACCCTGAAATCTCTCTCTCCCTCTCTTCCTCTCTCTCTCTCTCACACACACACACATAAACACACACACATTCCTTTGTCTTATCAGTTTTATATTTTTTTCTTTAATGTCCACCACCCCCTCTCCCCACCTTTTCCTTTCACTCCCTTCCCTTTGTCTGTCAGCCTAGTTTTATTGCAAGCCGACATGATATGACACAAGTCTCATGACAACAAAGTTGCAAAGTTGTTACAATGATCACATGAAGCTGACACCACTCTTCTCTCCTCAGTCTCAAGCTTCACAGATAACGTGCAACACTCCCTTTTCTGATAATGACACAATGCCGGCCAATGGCCCAAGTCTTTCCTTTGCCACTGATACAACCCATGCCACTACAAAGAATACCAGCGGACATGACACTTCATCACACATTTCCTGAGCTCACTGATTGTTCCAAAAGAAAAGTAAGTTCAATCTACTTCCTATGTCTTGAGACTGCATTGTGTTTATGCTTTATATTTAAACAGTATAATTTTTGTGTCAATTCTCGTAAAAATTTTGTGGATGTTTGAAGAACAGAGATTGCCTAAAGCCTTAGAGATGTACTAAATGTAACTGACATGCCTTGGGCTAAGCGTATTCCAGTGCCCAGATCCATTACCATTTATTTCCACCATCTTGAAGATGTATTTCCCTTTAATTATTTGCTGCTTCATTAGTTTCTCACACCACTTGTATAACACCCTCAAAACCATGATGTAAGAACTAGCCTGAGAAATAATTAAAGGTAAATTCTAGGCCCATCTTAATTCATTCCATGCAACTCCCTATTCTTTTTAATGAACATCTCAACATCTGTTTGGATGTTGAACAACAAGCCTTCTGTACATATTCAAGCAGAAATCGCATCCCTTCGTCAAATTTTTTAACTGACAAACTGCCTCGGGTATTGTTTCTTATGCTCCAAGCACCTACTCCAGTTCAGTCATCCTATGTCCCATTTCCCCATCGATCCAGTACACTTGCATCGTAATTTCCTGTTCTTTACTTTTTGGACATTCTGTTTTCGCAACCATGATTGTACTGTACACCCTTCACCAGTGATATTTTCAAACCCATTTAGTGGTAAAGACGGCTTTCTTAACTCCTCAGCTCTTCCGAGACAACCATTCCACCAACCCCCAGTAAACCCATATTCACAATTTCTAACACTGAAGACAATCCTGGCAACGAATATGTTTCTTTTTCATTTCTCCTCACAGTTTCTTAGACTGAAACCAGTTTGCAGAGATGCTTTGAAAACCAAGCAAGAAAGATATGTTTCTTTTTCATTTCTCCACACAATTTCTTAGATTGAATCCAGTTTCCAGAGATGCTTTGAAAACCAATCAAGAAAAATATGTTCCTTTTTCATTTCTCATCAATATCCTGAAAACATCGTCCACAGATCACTTGAGCATGCATGACAAGTCACACATCCAGCCGCTCTCAATTCCCAGCCTCCCAAAGTTGCTTTACTCACCTATCATCCATACAACCTTACTGTCTGCAATATTTTACTATGTAATTTTCAAATCTTGCAAAATGACCCATTTCTGTGAACTCTTTCTCCAAACCATTAAAGGCATTTCACAGAGACAACAACCTTTGGGACCTTCCGATCTCCTCAGCAAATCCCCCATAAGATCTTCCTTTATTTGTCACTCTTTTAATCTGATATATTTGCACTTTATGTAGTAAAATATATGTTGGTGAAACTTACCGCATCCATAATATGAATCATTGAACATTTCTGAAGCATGAGACTTCAATGCAAGGACACTATAGGACTACATTTAAACAGCCCCAAGCACTCATTTTCTCATGCCAAAGGTGCTGCTGTTTGACAAAATAGAGCCAACCTGACTTATGGAAAATTTATGGAATCCTGACTAATGTAATGTCTGGGACCATCACACTGGTCGGACTTGACACCAAAGGAAGATTCCTTCTGCACCAATATTTTTTTTCTTTTTAGGACACACCACCTTTTTGTTTCCCTCCCCTCTCAGCTCCTTTATTAATATTATAATTATCATTATTATTTAGAGTACTTATAAAGTGCCTATCCTTGACTAGAGACCAAGCTCTAAGTGCTTTACAATCCACAATCTTGTTTTAAGCACAATAGGCTACCTGCCTGGATAGAACTGACCGAAGACCTGCCCATCGCCACTTCATTCAGTCATATCCTGTGTCACTCAGATTCATTCACTCAATTTCTTCCTTCAATCTTTCAAATCTTTCACCAGGTGCATGCTATGTCTTATAAGTCATCCATCCCAATGGCCAAACTGCCCTTCTCTTCCGAAAGTTGGTGACAAAATATACGTGTGTGCAGGATCTTATGCATTCACACCTGAAACCTTGGTTTATGGTCTCATTCAAACTCAAAGGACATTTTTGGCAATGGAGTCAGAACTACTGTTAACTCCAAGGAAAAATCCCTCTGTACTGAAACGGCCCAGCAGAAATTCAAACCTACAACCCCAGGATCAACAAGATTATAATTTTGGCTCTCTACCGATGAGCTATTCCAGCCACACAATTCCTTCCCAAATTCTTCACCTCTGCTCTTTCCCACCTTCACCATCTGCCATACTCCCTCTCCCACCCCCACCAACTTGCACACACACACATCACATATTTATAATCCTACTCCCACATACTTTCTTTCACCCTGTCACAGCCCCCATAACCATTTTCTCCACCCTTCTCCATTCTTTCTCACTTCTGCATATTCACACTCTTGTAAACATGCACATGTGTGTGAGCGCGCGTGCGCGTGCGTGCGTGCGTGCGTGCGTGCGTGCGTGCGGTGTGTGCGCGCGCGCGCTTTGAATTAGAATTATAATTTTATCATGGTTTTTTTTTTTTCTTTTTTTTTCTGTAATATGCGCTTTGGGCTCTCGCGAGGTAAAGCGCTCTATAAATATCCTTTTACATTACATTACATTACACTCTACCTAACAGATGCACGCACACACATTCACATTTTAACCCTCCCCCCATCACTGAACCCTACCACTCCCATCTTCCATCGAAACCCTCCCGCCCCATTTCTTTCGCCCCTCTGCTCAACCTGTGTCCTGTCGAATTTAACTTTTAATCATCCCTCTTTCACTTGTCATCCCTTGCTTGCCCCCTCCTTTATTTGTTAACTTTTTCCTTTTAAAATACTGTTGCTTTTGTTTTCTTCCTCACCATTGACAAAGAGCTTATAGCACACACTTACCGTGTTTTCTTTACTTTGTAATACTTATGTAAAATTTACACACACTGACACAGATACAGACACTCCCACTCAACACCTAAAATATGCACTGTCGGACTCATCATTACATGCAGAAGCCATACAACATTTCAATTATCCTTATCTGATAAAGAAAGAAAGATGATCATGCGTGTCAAGCAATATTCATGTCTAACTGACCATCAACAGAATGTGTCTTGGGCGGTATATTTTCAGAAGCTTGTAAGTTCAGGAAATCTGACTGCATCAGCACCAAGCGGCCTTCTAGCGCGAGTTCTAGCCCCTTTCCCGTCTGGCATCTTAATACCCAAATAGACAACAAAAAACAAAAATAGTAAGATCATGTTCTTGGTTTTGTTGCTGTTAGAGAATTCAATTAAGCTTAATTTTGTTGTTATTGTTGATGTATTTTTAATGTATTCTGTCCGTACACAACAAAGAAAAAAATTACAAGTAATGGAGAAAGAATGGAAACGAGTGCCTGAACAAAGTAGAATCGCACTAACAAACTAAAACCCGACTGAGGCAGTGAGCAATGTATTGCCTTTTATAAGACTGTAAAATATTGTTTTGCATACGGATCAGACATAGATTCACTGTATTATCAAAAGCAGTAGCTTAATTTCATTAAAAAGAAAACCGAATCAATGAAACTTGGGTGCTGTGTCAATGAAGGGAAGGGGGCTGTGAGAGTGGTGAGGCAAGAGTTGGCTAGATGAAGGGGGCGAACACCGCAAAAGAAAACAAAAAGATGCACCTGAAGATGCCAGTGGGACCAAGAACAGCATTGTCCAAAACTGCCAGCTGGAGCAATGCGGTACCATCCTTGGAAGCCTGCAATGTGCTCACACATGGTGCAGACACACACAGGACATTCCATTTCTTGACAAACCTGCTAGCCTACTTGGAGATGCCATTGTGTGACAGCCACTGCACGCGACACAACAGAACCTCTATGAAAACGTCTCCATGGATAAGCCAGCCTGTATTTCATAACTGCAGAGCCCACTTGCGAAAGACGCCACCATCAAGCAGACAAATGCAAGCACCCAGCGTTGCTGGTCCGCTGAGAGGAAATCAGTCACTCCGTACATCCAGACACGGCCAGACTTCCATCACAAGGTCTTCCGTGCCCTCTGAAAGAGGATTCCGGGTCGCAGTCTCTTCTGCTTTCAATTGAACACTGCCTGTGATCAGTGGAAAGATGAAACAGACTGCAACGTCACTGGAATATACAACAAACAAACAAGCACACAAGTGTAAAGTGACGTTATTTTATTTACAAAAGACACCACAAAACTTATGGATATTTCGGCGAGAGCGCCTTTTGCAACAAATACAGGACAAGAGATCAAAGAGATCAAGAAATCAGATTTGTGGATTGTGCTGAGCAAGGGAAGTATTGTTTTTGATCTCTTGTCCTGTATTTGTTGAAAAGGGCGCTTTCGCCGAAATATCCATAAGTTTTGTGGAGTCTTTTGTAAATAAAATAACGTCACTTTACACTTGTTGCGTGCTTGTTTGTTTGTTGTGTGATCAGTGGGTTTTGACCTTACCGTCACTGGGCCTTTCCATACAGCCGGCCAAAATGTAAGCAAGAAAGATATACACCCGGAGGTGCCAGCGGGACCCAGACAAACACTGTCCTCAAGCGGCTGGGAACAATCCAGCATCACCCCCGGAAGTATGCACTGTGTTGGCATAAGTTGCAGCAGGGACCGTACAGCAAAGGGACTAACAAGAGCCAGATGGGCCGCGCGAAGTACTGCTCGCGAGCCGACGGCCGAACTTGGGCGTAAAGAACTTCCGGTGGCAGCTTCTAGCGAGTAAACAATTTGTGGAACACGCGTGTCGGACGGTGTAAATCTCGTTTTTCGCATGAACACTCCAATTTCTTGTACCAAAACCACATCGCATCTAATATGGGGGGTGCAAACTGTGCCATTGTTGGCTGTCCCGCCCAGAAATCTAAACACAAAGGGCTTACATTTCACAAATTACCGGCGAAAGGTACGAACGATGAGTGGAGAATGCAGCTGATCAACAGTATCAACAGACAAGATAAATCGTTCAACCCCGACAGGGCTACAATTTGCTCCCGTCATTTCAAGGATTCTTGCTTCAAAACTGGTAAGTCTGAGCATAGACTCTATATCGATCAGTTAATAGCAGTATTTCATCGAATAGGTTTCTGTAATGACAATTAAGTTCGGGCATCCAAAATTCATTGATGTCAAAGTGTTGGTTGTTTTACAAGGGCCGCTCATTGAAGTAAACAGTTTCCATTCTGTGTGTGTGTTGTGTGTGTGTGTGTGGTGTGTGTGTGTGTGTGTGAGAGAGAGAGAGAGAGAGAGAGAGAGGAGAGAAAAAGAAAAAAAAAAAAAAGAGAGAGAGAGAGAGAAGGAGAGAGAGGGGAAGGAGAGAGAGAGAGGGGAAGGTATGTTTAGTGTGTGTGTCATGCATGTTTTGTGTGTGGGGGGTTAATTTCTGAAGCCCCGGGTGAAGGCAGAACACATCTTTTTTTTGTTTACCCCAAAAAAAGTAATTGATGTACATGTACTCTTGAACTTGCATATGTAGTAAAGAAACGTCACAGGTTTCATCAATAGACACAAAGCCTTTTAGACCCTCTTCTCTCTCTCTCTCTCCTCCTCTCTCTCTCTTCTCTCCCCTCTCTCTCTCTCTCTCTAACCCCCCCAAACACACACACACACCACACACCAACACACACACCATTTATATATAATATTATATATAATATATATATATATATAATTATTTTATATATATACAACACACAAACACAGGGTTAAGGGATTTTTCTTATTTATTTGGTATCAGATGACCAAAGTCCTTTTTTTGATATGCAAAACAATAATTTTGTTTTACATCAGAAATTCCGCCTATGTTTCTAGGTCCTGGTGGGAAAACTGAGGAGACTCATTGAAGGCACCCCCACGAGTACATCCCGGTCCAAACAATTGAAACTCCAAAACCCAACAAAAGGGGAAACCCCGGTAAGCAAAAACATAAAATTTTAAATTTCCTTTAAAGTCATTTACGGTATATTTTGTCATCAAAACGGAAGAGAAAAGAAAGGAAAATGACGCGAATTAAAAACATGTTGTACAAAAAATATTACGGAGCAATTGAAGAGCATGCTTTTTGTAAGGTGAAATTATCTACATAATGATCTATAGTGTATGTATCTTAATGAATGAATCTAAAATGTTTTGTATCAAAAATGTAGTATCTTTTTTTTTTCTCAGGTATTTTTGCACAAATAACAAAAATATTTAATATTTTTATATTTTATATTTATATATATATATAATATATATATATATATATATATATATATGCTGTAAGCGAAAACAGGCAACTACAACCCCCTACCTTTTTGCCCGATGCAACGGAACCTCCTCCAAAACCCCCAGAGAGTGTGCTACTTCCACTTAAAGACCGGGAAAGACTCTACTGGGCTGCCTGCACCTTGGACACGCTAGAAGGACGGGGAAAAAAATACATTTCAGTGGGAATTTTTAGAAATTCACTGTAAAGATTCATGTGCCTTTTCCTCTGATTGTCCTTACGTCCAGTGCTTGGCTTACTGCAGCAAATTTCCAGTAGACATTTTAGAACGGTTGTTTGATACCTTTTTTTACAAACTTTCACCCTAAAATGTCTGTAGGGGTTAAAACCCGAATTAAAGATTTCCCCACCCACCACAAATTTGGGGCTTCACAAAAAGCACTTTTTAAAGAACACACTATTAGGATTAGAGCGAAACAATCCCCTGTGAAAAACCCATGGTTCGTTCAGCTGATTGCCTTCTTCTCTTGAAAAAAATCTTGTGAAAAAACTGTGAAGTGTTGAAAAGATGTTGACAAAACAATTTCAATGTCAAAGGCAACAGTTGCTAGACCATTACAGCCATGACCCCTCGCATGCTTTTCCAAAGATAAACTGAAGATCCCATGAAAGCACTCGTCTGCGTGAGAGAAAACGCAAAAAGAGGTAAAAACTGTTTAAAAAGAAAGTGAATACAGTTTCTGTGCCCGTCTCCAAAAAATGCATGACGCATGACCTCAGTTTTGGAACAGCACCCCCCGTTGATCCTTTGCCAGAATGTTGGGAAAGCAGGAAAAAGTTTTTCAAAAAAAAGGAAAAAAGGGGGGATGAAATGGGCTTTCCCTATTATCGGGCTGGCACGTTGCTTCACAGCAGAGGTCGTGCTGCATACAACCCCTTTACGGGAACGGGATTTCCCGAAATTTCCCCTGGGAATCAAATTTTTAAGAGATTCAAAACTGCATTCCCCTACGAAGGATTTCATCCGAAGTCTTAGAAGAAATATAACAGTGCAAACATCTTCCGACTGGAAAGTTTTGTTGGCTTTTTGCACAGGAAATTCCAAAAAAGAAGACCTCGTTTTTTGACAGCAAAACAATGATTTAGTTGGATTTGTCAACTTTGTCAGGGGAAAAGAGCGGAAAACTGTCACACTTTTTTTCCCACCCATTTTGTTTATGTCGTTGGTGTCAACAGCATTGAAATGGTAGGGGTTACTTCGGCACGCACTGCAACAGGCCCAGAATCCCCACTGTTTTGGGAAGCTGTAGGGCATTAGAAAAAACCTCCAACTTAAGGTAATGCGTCTCCCACGAAAAGGCCCCCCCAAAAACATCTCATCACTTCAGGGGCACTAATGAGTTTTGCCACAAACATTAAACTTCTTTGCTCCTGCAGATATATCTATTTTTTTTTGGATGTGCCACATCTAGTAAAAACTGCGGAATAATTTGTACAGAAGGGGAATGGTAAGCCAGTGCTGCTAGGAACAAGGGCAAAGAGCTGATGTGGCCGATCAAAGACGTGTATAGGGGTGAAAGTGCAGAGGGACGGCAGGGACCAAACGACTTGTGACACATTACTCACACCCACTAATGATGAACTTTAAAATTAGCGGCACAAGCCCTTAGAACAGATTTGGGGCGTGTCCTTGAAGTTCATGGTGGTGATGGCAGCGGAGACAGCCGGTTCTTTTTGTTAAGGGGACAGATTTTTGTTTGCTTAACGTCAGATTTTTTTGATGAGGCGTGAAAAACGCAAGGATGACCCAAACCCTCACCGAGGGGAGACCACGTTTACAGTTTCGGACGACTTTTGACTTACCCGAAAATGGGAAAGGGGTTTTTCGCACAACAGGAAATTTTTAGTGCGTGACAGAGGAAAAAAAATTCTGACTACCAAACCCACAAAGGTTTGGTCACGACCATCAAAACTTTCAATAAGTGGCACAATATCTGCTTCAAAAAGGAGTTCGGTTCAACTCAGCAACAAATTTTTCAGGATCCCAACGAAGCTCACTTTTGGGGAGGGACAAGGTATCATCAAAAAAGTGAGAATCCAAATTTGTATGCATTCGGGATCAAGAAAATAAAATCAGATGCAGAGGGAAATTGCCCGACATTGCAACCAAAAGGAAAGTTGAGAAAAGGAAAAAAACCCACACGAGATCACAATCACAAAAAGTCCTTTTAAAAAAAAAGAAAACAAAAATGAAAGAGTCTGACAGCCCGTATCCTTAATTCACTATTAAATCGTTTTTCACTGGCACCCTCAGAACAGCTGTTACTAGAATGTTTTTTTAAAAGAAAAGGAGTAGACCCTTCATTGAGTCATTTTTTTTTGTGCCAACTAAACCTTATGTTTTGCTGTATAGAATAAATGTGTTTTTCTTACAAAGCAAAATTCGCACCTATAAACCCAAAAAAGTGAATTTTCAAAATGACTATATTGTCAGTGCATGCAGTCCCGCCTCAGTGTTTTTCCTTAGCCCTTTTTTGTTTTTCCCGGGAAAATGCTTTGTGACTTGTGATATCTTTTATTCTTTTCATGTGTGATTATTCTATTTGTTTAAAAACAGGAGAATTTTTTTAGAACATACTTTGTCTTTTCTTCACAGTGCAGTCGTAGGTGATGTTGTGAATGATGTGGTCAAAACTTCATTGCTAAACATTCCCCCCCCCAACAAATTGTCACTGGAACAGCGTGGGGGAGCACTTTGATCTTAGGTAATTCTAATGCTCTAATAGCGCTTTTACAGGGTTTGACGTGTACTAGCCCCCTTCCAGAACAGATGTCATTTTTGGGGTGTTCGCTTGTGTCCCCCTCCCCTTACTGGTCTTGTTTGAGACACTGAACTATGTCAAAATGAATGCTTGTCTTTTTGTGTCTCTTCAACTGCTTTTTTTTTTTTTATGTACTATATACCTCCCATGTATTTAAATGTCTGAATGGTGCTCATCTAAATTGAACGCTGCCTGTGTGGAAAGGGTTTTTACGTGCAGGATGCACTTTTGTGAAAGTAGTTTTGCTGAATCAACCCCTTAAATAGCCTAAGACAAGCTGAAAGGGTTTCTCCCCGAGCAATCCAAGTCTGTGGCAGTTTTAAATTTGTCCTGAAGAGCTTGTGGAAGTTGCCCCAACCCTCTCGCGGGACATTTGGAAAACGCTTTTGAGGCAAACAGTCATTCGGAAAGACAACTTTTCCCCGAATGGGGCCCTCCTGTTAAGACAAAACGCGATTTTTTCTCATATAAAATTTTTACAGTACATTGAATTTCCTTAACATTATTTTAGCATGTGGTGTGTGTGTGTGGTGTGGGTTGTGGTGTGTGTGTGGTTGGTGGTTGGTGAAAGAGAAGGAGTGTTCTACTTATAAATGTATCATTAAACTGATAAAATAAAGAAAATGGTTTTGTATTTCATGTGAGGAACAATAGTGAAAGCTTTCAGCAAAATTTTTTAATTTTTTAATGCACTTCGTGCTTAGAAATTTTATGGATGTGTTCTGGGTTTAATTTGCTGATGGTTGATCTGTTCTCACTTGCTGTTGTGAAATACTGTCTTGGGCTCATACGGAAGGATTTGTCTGCTTGCATTGAGCTCACAATTCATGACAAGGTTGGTGTAAACTGAAAGGTTAAAAAAAACTCAAGTTCGAATTGTGTTGGGTTTGTGTTGTGGGTGTGTTGTGGTGGGTGTGTGTGGGTGTGTGTGGAGAGAGAGAGAGAGGAAGAAGAAAGGGGAAAAAGAGAGGGGGGGAGGAGGAGAGAGAGGAGCCCTAATAGCTACCCCAGAAAAGGGGTTTTCCGGGAGTTTACCGTTGATATTAAAAGCTAAAAAGGGCCTAAACCATTTTTTTTCCCCCCCTTTTCTTTCTCTCTCTCCCCTTTCTCTCTTCCCCCCTCCCAGTCTTTCCACAAACTCCACACACCAAAAAAACACCCCCCACACCCCACAGGAGAGGGAAGGAGAGAGAGAGAAGAGAGAGGGAGAAGGGAGATTTTAAAACCCAAAAATCTGTGCCTCCTTTTTTAGCAGCGAAGGAAGGTGTCGCCGCCATTGAAAGGCTGGGTTTAGAGCCCGCTACAAAGAAACCGCAATACCCTAAAACAAAACGAAAACGAAACGAAAAGAATGAAAAATTAGCAACCAGCTCAAACAATGCAACAAGAAGGGAGACGAAAGACTAAAGCTGCGCGGAGCACAACTACACACTGACTAGCGCATCTCTCGAGCACAGGCATGGTTTGTTTACACGCTTGTACGCCGAGTAAACTGTGGCCGCGTTATCGTTATAGGGTAATTACTTGCACATGTCGATAGGTTTCGCACTCTACATTCCTCCACAACACAAAGTCATAACACATGTCTTATAGTAAACGCATAACAACCGCTGAATTATGGAAAAAGAATGCTTACCTCAACGATGTTTTGGCTGCCAAACTCCATGTTACCACCGACACCGGAAGTTCTGTACGCACTAGGTGGTGGGGCCCGCCCCTTTCAGTACTTCGTTAGTGACTCAGAGAAGGGGAAGCCGGCCAGCTGCGAAATCCCTTTGCTGTACGGTCCCTGGTTGCAGGCACGCATCGGACACTCCATTATGATGTCAAGGGACATAACTGCTCCCTGGGAGATGCCATTGTATGATGGTCACTGGACTCGACACAACAGAACCTCCACGTGTGTGCAGACAGAAACCCAGTCAGATCAAAACAAGTGGTGAATGACTTCAATATGCACAATGGAACTCTAACCAGCGAAAGGAGAAGATACTATTCTCTCTCGTCTTTATCCTGTGTTGCAGCAGAGCTCATGCCGTCTACGTACATTTTATGGTTTCCACCGTTCATACTGAAGAAGAAAAACTGCAACCTGAAGGCAGTGCATTTAGAGGGAAAAGAACAGACAGACAAACAAACAAACGAACAAAAATGCATGCGAAATAACTAAATGAAAAGAAGATCAGAGAGAGAGAGAGAGAGAGAGAGAGAGAGAGAGGGGGTGTGGGGGGGGGGGGGCCTTTATAAGTTGTCCAGTGTTTTTGACCATGATACGCTTCTTGAACCCTGCAGAACTGTTTCAATTGCGGGGAGGGGGGGGGGGAGGGGGCGGGAGATGAGAAGGGGGAGGGGGGAGAGTAGGAAGTACACGAAGCAGAGTCTCAACAAGTTTCGGTCTCACTCATTACCATAAAACAGCATTACAAAAGTAGGCTTACTGTTTCAATATGGCTAATGAGGAGGAGGCTTCGAGGCGGATACGGGAAATGAGGGAGAAGGTTGGATGGGTTGAGGTGGGTTGAATCTGGCAAAGCATATATTTAATCAGTCGTTGTTCAGTCTCTTTTTTTTTTTTTCTTTTTTAAATTTTTTTTTTTTTAAATTTTTTTTTTAACCCCCTTTCTTTTCTTTTTGTCCCAGAGGTCCTTCATTTCGGATTTTACACTTGTCAGGCCAGCCTCGAAAATTTGGAAACGCAAAAAGCTGATTCAGAACTCCTTTATACGCCTCCTCCTGACCCTTCTCTTAATCCGTCCATGTTGCAAGTGTCAGGCAATGCTGTTCCATGATCTTTAAGGCGTTGGCACCAGTCCTCTCGTACACCCTTGTGACTTTCTCTGTAACTGCATGAGCAGAGGTAGGTGATCTGTTCAGACCTTTTCCTTATTGCCAGTGGACTAGGTCCCGATGAAAGTCGTAGTCCAGCGATTGGAAACCTGGGCTGTCTGGTGGGCTGGCAGCACGTTCATGGAATATTGCAAAAGATCAAACTTGGTAGGACTATAGTCCGGGTTCCATATAATCTTGTAGCAAGACAGGGAGCCAGCGCACTGTCCCAGCTGGCCGGAAAGAACTCCAGAGAGAGAGAGAGTCAGTGAGCTCGGGTGGTTGCTTGTTTCTCTAACCTATCAACCCGGTGGAAGAGGGATGGGGAAAGGGGAGCGGGGGAGGGGGGGGGGGGGGGGGGGGGGGCGGGGGACGGGGGGCTGTTGAACATGGCAGAAAGGTTGTTGGGGGGTTGTTGGCTTGCCTCTTATGGAGTCGCTGAACCTTTCTTGTTTCTCTCAACCTCGATTTCTGGACGGCAATTTAAGATGTGACTGTTGCTCTACAAAAATAGTGTTGTGAGGGGACAAGGGGCGGTTAAACAATTGACTGTCTAAGCCAATTATATATCCCTAAAAAAAGGGGGAAAAACACATTCAAGTGTGGACAAAAGTGGCCCAATCCAGACACAATCGTTCATTGACGACCATCAGCGCTGTGAGTGCATACGTATGAGTGTGTGTGTTTGAGTGCGCGCGCACGTGCGTGTGCGTGTGAGTGTGCGTGCGCGTCAATGTGTGTGTGTGTGTGTGTGTGTGTGTGTGTGTGTGTGTGTGTGTGCGTGCGTGCGTGCGTGCGTGCTGCGTGCGTGCGTGCGTGGTGTGTGTGTGTGTGTGTGTGTGTGTGTGTGTGTGTGTGTGTGTGTGTGTGTGTGTGTGCACGCGTGCAGACACACGCGTGAGAGAGAGAGAGAGAAGAGAGAGAGAGAGAGAGAGAGAGAGAGAGAGAGAAGAGAGCATAATATTATGCCAACGAGTGTGCTTGTAAATGCATGTGTGTGTAACGTGTATGTGGAAAAATGGGGTGGAAGGGGTTAGGGTGGGGTGTCAATTTTAAGTGGTTTTCCCTTCAGAAAATCACCTGGTCCTGCTTGATGAGTTTGACAGTAATCCAGGCAATTAACTGCAAGAACCCCCCCCCCCCCCCCCCCCCCCCCCCACCACACACACACACACTCCCCCGTTCCTTCCTCCAAATCCCTAATCCTGCTGTGACCCTGATGATTTTTACAAATAAAACTAGAGTCTGGCGGGAAAGAAACTGTTCTGTTCAGAATGCAGAACTCCATGGTTCCCACAGCTGTCGGAATATATTTAATAACTATATATATATATAATTATATATAATATTCCTTTTCCGTGTCTCCCTGATGAGTCCGATCCAGTGGACGAAAGGCCTAGGAGCAGGCAATACCATAGATCTGTCTTTGGGAGGGATTGCGATGGTTCCCTCATGCAGCTAGTACAGGATTTCTATTATATTATTTTCTTAATTTTATGTTCCCATTTTCTTCACCTTCAACCCTCCCCCCCCCTTTTTTTTTTTAAAGTTCAAATCTTTGCCAAGTCATTACTATCATGACGGAAGAATTGTTAGCCTGCACTTGTTTTCCCCCACTACTTAATTGTTCGGCATTATATATACGTATGTGTATGCATACTTCAACGTCGTCCTTTTCATGCTATGTCTCCTCTTCCCCTGGCGTTTGTTTTCTCCAATGTATAGAAAATACAAACCTTTTGGGCTAAATTTGTAACCTGGATAGGGACCTGAACTATCCTTAACTCACGTAACATTGCATAACATCCAGGCCTTAGAGCTCTTCACACACGCGCGCGACACACCACCCCCGCACACACACACGCACGCACGCACGCACGCACGCACGCACGCACGCACGCACGCACGCACCCAACGCGCGCGTGCACACACAACGCGCACACACACACACACACACACACACACACACACACACACACACACACACACCAATGACAACAAAACATGTGTACACAGTAGTGTCACGCTGTGGCATCATTCCTGACAACAACAACAACAACAACACAACGAAACAATAATAATAATAATAATGTGGCTACCTTAGTGGTGAGATAAAAAAAAACAACAACAACAACAAACAACAACAAACGGTCCCATACTTGAAAACCCCTCAGATCGTAAACATCAGAATTCCAGCTGTCTTCCCATTCCCTTGCTCTACTTCCTGGCGAAGGCATCTCTCTCCATTCCACCCCCCATCCTTCCCCTCCTCCTTCGTCCCCGTTCCTAATCCTGGAAGATACTCATTCGTGGAGCCAGACTCCTCATGGAAAGAGGGGTGGGTTGGGGTGGCGGTAGAGGTAGGCAGCAGAAGGGTAGATAAGGAGGGAGGGGGGTGACGACCGTTACAGCTTCTTCAACAACGATGTGTTCCATAAATCTGCGGATCCTGAAGGCTTTGAATGAACTTCCCAACAAATGAATGGATGGATGGTTAATTGAAACCGAAGTTCACTGACGAGAGCCGCAAGACCGGTGAAGAGCCGCAGATTCCAATCAACCACCCCCACCCCACCACCACCCCTCCACTTCCACCATTGTCCCCACTCACTCCTTCACGTACGTTATGCGCGATCCATGAGGGGACTATAGATTCCAATGCACTCTCCTTAGAACCCCCTCCCCCCCCCCCCCCCCTCCGTCTTCTCTCAGGAGCAGGGCATAAAAGCTACAGATTCCAATACCACCCCATCCCTCCTCCATCCACTTAACGTTATGAGCAGCGAATGACGTCAGAACTAATGTTAACTCCGAGAGAAAAATCACCCTGTACCGAAACGGCCCGATGGAGATTCGAACCCACAACCCCAAGATTACTAGTCCGGCGCTCTACCACTCAGCTATTCCGGCCCCCGCATTCATATCGATTTTGGTATATTCACTGCAATGCACGTGCAACAGTTTTGTGGGGACTGTTGCAATGGATAACTGAAATGTTGGATTCTTTCTTTTGATGCTTTGATGTTGTATATCTTGGTACGTTGCATAACTATTTCCTGTAATGTTGTTCTTTTTCGTGTGTGCCTCAAAAATTGATGGAGAACTGAAAAGCTGGATTCTTTCTTTTGTGTTTCGACGTTGTATGTTTTGATATGTTGCATAAATGTTTTCTATATTGTTGTTCTTTCTCATGTGTACCTTAAAAATTGATTTAAAGAAGAAGAAAAAAAGGATAACCACCGTCACTAATGTGTTCAAAACGTTCGACTGCAGAACTCGAACGTCAGGTCAACCATCAACGTGTTCAGAACTAATTTGCACATCATTTTCTAGATCAAAATCTATGTCAATGCGACAAAACGTAACGATATAAATAGAAAGTCACAATGAAACTGATATTTTCTTCCTTTCTTTCTTTTTTTTTTTTTTCTTTTTTTTTTTTTTTTGTGTCGTTCTGTCTTGTCGCACTCACATCGATTTTCATGAGAAAAAAATGTTCTTATTAGTTGTAATTGAGTCATGAGTAATTTGACTCATATTTGTGTAGTTAAATGTTTTTATACCTGTTAGAAACTATGATTCCCATTAGCAACACCACAGATGCTTTTCACCTCACCGCCGTGGCCAACGCCTTTGAATCTTCACAGCACCACAAAGAAGTGTCTGGCACTTTCACACTCGCAGGCATACCATCCCACTGCCTCCAGTTAAAACAAAAACTGAAATGCCCTCTGCCATGTAAACCTCACCAGGATTTTATTTTATCTTATCTTATCTTCTGATATGTCACTTTTTTGTATGTAGTTATTTATCAGTTTATTTATTTATCTATTTACTAATCTATTTATTGTAAAATGAAACTTTTTTTGTGTAAACAACAATAATAATAGCAGCAATGACACTACCACCACCAATATCATATAATGATAGTAGTAATAATAATAATAACAGTAATGATAATGATAATGATGATGATAATGATGATGATGATAATAATAACAATAAATGAATGAATGCATGAATAGTTCCGCAAAACGTGTTAGCTTTGCCTTGCGACCCCTGAGGGATTAAAAAAAAAAGGGGGGGGAACAACGCATTGAAAAGGGTGCAGGGAGCTTTTGTTTGTTTGTGTTTTTTATTCCAACTGAACTGAATTAAACAACCATGAGTCAACGAAGACTTCATCAAGTTCTGGACGCTGCAATTGTTTCTTTTTTTTTCCTTTTCTTTTTTTTTTGCTGTCCCAACCTCTGCGCCACCTCAGAGGCAGTGCACCAACGCCGCTCATTCCGACACCCATCCACAGCCACAGCCCAGTCGGCCCCGCCGCAGCCCCGGCACCGGCAATCCACAGGGACAGTCAATATCAAGTCGTCAAGAGGAAAACCCCCGGGAGGAGACACTGCACTGCTGCCGAGTCACTTCGGTGATGTTCAGTGGCGCCTGTTCTGTTGATCTAACATACGCAGGACACCACCTACTAAGCCCCCTATGACAAAATAATTGCTTTGTCGCGGAGCCGGCGTGAGTGAGCTCTCCCTCCGGAGGGCGCCACCACATCCGCCCAAACGACACCCCCCATGGCCCCGCCGACCCCGGGTGACCCCGACGGAACGAACCAAGGCCACAGACGGGGAAAGAGGACATCGAAACTGAGGTCACCATGAACCAGGGCATAAAGGGGCCCACAGAATTTCAGACCTTTTTTTTCATGCTGTTCGATGAGAATGAGGATGATTAAGATGATGCTACGGATTTCCATTTCGGTCTGAGACTACTTTGACAGGGCTGTACTCTACGCTTCCTTTCATAATATATCCCGGCGTCAACCGGCCCGAAAATACAGGCACCTGCAGTGTTGGTCAGGAAATTTGAGCAACACTCTCAGAAACGCATCCATTAAGGGGATGAAACTCGACTGTGTGGTCCCGTTTTCCCAAACTGAGTCCACAGCAACTCAACTCTGGTAGGAGCCGGGTCGGGCAGAAAAACCCACATGATTTTTGATGGATTCGAACCCACGACCTCCCAGCGGGAGTCCGTGACACTAACCACTTCGCCACGGCGGCTGGTGCTGCAATTGTTTCTTGTGCTCCACGACGACCCCACAAGATGAATGCGCAACAATGACACGTCATGGAAGACTAACAAGATGCAAAGCATATCAACGTACTGTCACTTTTATTTTCCCAGAAACGTCACGAGCAAACGTGCGTCATAATGTATTGACGTCACAATCAAACAAGTGTCATAATGATGTTTAAATCTTCCGAAAACGTCACGAGCAAGCGTGCTCAAAATGTTTTGACGTCACAATCAAACATGCGTCAAAATGTATTCGTCACTGAGATATACCCATAAATAAAAAAATCGTTTCACTGTGGGGCCGTTATAGTCGTTAATAACGGCCATTCTGGTAAAGTAAAACATCGGGCATCATCCGTGACCCATAATGAACATACCTGGTCTAAAAATTTTTCAGAAAGATCGGCCCGAATTTTTGGTCTGGAGCGAGTGGAACACATTTAACCACGGACACACAGACACACAGACGCATTTCTTCGTTCCCAGTGTAAAGTACTCCCTGTTCTATAAGAAGTGGGAGTACAAAAAGTGGCCAGCAAGTGGTTTTGTCTGTTTTGATCGCTTAATAAATTACGCTTTGTGTAGCTCTATCGAAAGTTAGCTTTAATGGAAGTTACCGATGGTGGTTGCAGTCGTTTTCTGTCAGTTTCAAACAAAATATAAATTTTGGTGCGTGCGTGCGCGCGCGCGCGCGCGTGTGTGTGTGTGTGTGTGTGTGTGTGTGTGGGTGTGTGTGATCCTTTAGAAACCCAGTCGCAAAGCAAAGTTTTTTCCTGATCCCCTCCTCCCCAAATTGAGTTCATCGTCCGTTTCAAATTGAGTTCAAACGTCCAGTACAAATTGAGTTCATCGTCCAGTACAAATTGAGTTCATCGTCCAGTACAAATTGAGTTCATCGTCCAGTACAAATTTAGTTCATCGTCCGTACAAATTGAGTTCATCGTCCAGTACAAATTGAGTTCATCGTCCAGTACAAATTGAGTTCATCGTCCATACAAAATTTAGTTCATCGTCCAGTACAAACCATGGCTCCAATCTGTTGCTCTGTACGAAGGCTTGTCATGGTCACTTCATTCATTGCTTATTTGTACACTGCTCAACTAGCAAGCCGACTGGTGTTTAAGGTGCATCTGTTGATTCAGCTGAAGATAAAAGGGAAGAAAAAAAAAGAATGAAACCTTCTGGATCTGATGCTGCTAGCAATGGTAAGAGTAGCGAAAATGGTTGTAAATGAAGTTGGGTTTTGTGTGTGTGTGTGTGTGTGTGTGTGTGTGTGTGTGTGTGTGTGTGTGTGTGTGTGTGTGTGGTGTGTGCGTGCGTGCGTGCGTGCGCGCGCGCACGTGTGTGTGTGGGGTGTGTGTGTGTGTGTGTGTTGTGTGTGTGTGGTGTGGGGGGTGTGTGTGGTGAGGAGAGAGAGAGAGAGAGAGAGAGAAAGAGAGAGAGAGAGAGAGAGTGAGAGAGAGAGGTGAGAGAGGGAGAGAGAGGGGGGTAAACAAAATATGATCAAATTCCATTGAAAATATTATAGAAAGGAATGTAAAGTGACAGATGTTTTTACCTTTAAGTTGTTATTTTGATCGGATTTCGTTTCCCGTGTCTTGTAGTTGGAACGGGTCGTTTAAAAACGCTTTATTTTACCTCTGTTTGAGCGAAGAAACGACATCACGAGCAAGTGTGTGCGAACGCGCGCGTGTGTGTGTGTGCGTGTGTGTTGTGCGCGCATATGTATATGTGTGTGTTACGTGCATGTGTATGTGTGTGTGCGTGTGTGTGTGCGTGTGAGCGCGTGCGTGTATGGGTGTGTGTGTGCGTGCGTAAGTGCGCGCGCGTGTGCGTGTGTATTTTTCTTTCCTTTCTTTCTTTCTGCGTACGCAGGCTGATACTCCTGCGGATACTGCCTGTATAGACGGGGAGTGGAGTTTTGTGTGCATTACCGTTTTTCATCCCCCCATTAAGGCAGCCATATTCCATCTTCGGGGGGGTGCATGCTATATGTAACGTGTCATCCATACCAATGGCCAAACTGGCCTTCTCTTCCGAAAATTGGTGATGGGATTTTACGTGTGTGCAAGAGGCGTGCGTTCACAAAACGGAACCTCGGTTCATAGTCTCATTCGAAGGACTTCTGTGTGTGTGTGTGTGTGTGTGTGTGTGTGTGTGTGTGTGTGTGTGTGTGTGTGGTGTGTGTGTGTGCGTGAGGGCGTGCGTGCGCGCGTGCGTGCGCGCATGCGTGTGTGTGTGTGGTGTGTGTGTGGTGTGTGTGTGTGTGTCTGTGTGTGTGTGTGTCTGTGTGGGGCGTGAGTGCGTGCGTGCATGCGTGCGTGCGTGCGTGCGAGCGCGCGCACGCGCGCGTATGTTGTGTGTGTGTGTGTTGTGTGTGTGTGTGTGTGTGTGTGTGTGTGTGTGTGTGTTGTGTGTGCATACGTGTAAAAGGTTGTAAGTGGGAGAAGTGGAGAAAGCACCGCATTACTGAAAGGAGGAAACTAAACGACTCCGGGGAACTGGGGGAGGGGGTGTGGGTTAGGGACCTACAGGTAAAAGTGAGGGGGATGGGGCTTCAGGGATGCGGGGGCACAGCGGGAATGATGGGACGGGGGAGGGGGGGTTGTACGCGAGGGGGAAGGGGGAGGGGGGGGGGGGCAAGAGTCTCTCAAGCTGGAAGTGGGGAGGGAAGGCCCAAAAGGAAAAAGATCTGTGATCCTTTTGTGAATTTCCTGGCCTAAGTTGTTTTTTGTTCAGCGCCTGGGGGACTCACGAAAAAGGACGGCCTAGCCGTGAGAGCAGGACGTCGTGATCGTGTGTGACCTGTTTTTGGTGACCAACCGAAAAGTTAGTCTTTTTCTTTGCTGCGAAGTTCAACATCGTAATTTAAAAATTATATAGGCCTATATACATAATCACACACACACACACACACACACACACACACACCACGCACGCACGCACGCACGCACGCACACACACGCCACCACACACACACACCACACACACACACACACACACAACGCACGCACACACACACACACACACACACACACACACGTACACACACACACACACACCACGCAACAACACACACACACACACACACACACACACACACACACACACACACATACACACACACACACACATTAGTTGTGTGTGTGTGTGTGTACTGTTAAGGGGAACTAGTGAGATCACATTCTACCATGGTTAAACAGCAGGTTTTCAAACCCCAGCCTACCCTCCCCTAGGCCTACCCGACCATTGAACTGCATGTTTGGTCGCTGGACTGTGACACAGGTTGTCGCCTAATCTGGATGCGCAACGCTGTCTTAAAAATTCCTAGATATCAATACATCAGATACGCCAGATTTGTTTTTTCCCCGCATAGAGATCCATGCGGCATTTCTTGCGAAACGTAGGGAAACGTTGAACAATGCCCTAAGTGAGGACAACAGCTGAAGGAGGGAAGGAGGGGGGGGGGGGGGGGGAGATCCTCTACCCTCTCTTTGATCCAGATCCACATCGAAAGTTTCCTTAAAATCCATTCCGTGCTTTTGCGCCCTTTTTTCTTTCTGACAGATAAACCCAAAACTAGGTGTGAAAAAAAAAATGCGTTCTTTGACAAAGCTGAATAATAAAATTTTGAATCCTTGATTATATAAGCTGCAGGCGTGTTCAAATTGCCTGTTGTCACTACTATTCTCACAGTGATGTTTGTGCCACAGTCAAGTCTACAATAATGTCTCTCACGGGGAAAAAGAAAACTAGTGATGGTGACGAAGGGAGAGGAAAGTGCCAGTCACTCCACTACTGCCAATGGGCCTAAGTGAGGGAGGATGGAGGACTCAGGGGCAGCTTGAGTACGGCATCCTAAGACACACATCTTGAAGTGCCTCGTTAATTAGCCAGAACTAGACCCACTGTTTTAGGGAGGGCTGGCTGGTCAAAGCCCACGCATCGACACAGCAGTCTCAGTTAGAGAGAGAGAGAGAGAGAGAGAGAGAGAGTAGAGAGAGAGAGAGAGAGAGAGAGAGAGAGAGACTGCTGGCTTTTCTAATGAGCTCCCAGGTCTGCTGCCATATTACGTCATATGTAACACAGCAGAACTCGCTGAAGTTCTTCCCCGCTTACGGCAGGCAGCCTTAAGTCGCTGTTGACGAAGACGACTCACAGTGTATATCCAGTTTTTTTAGCTTTGTGCTTTTATGTTTTATGCGTTTTTATTTCTTCTAAAAGAGAGGTCTTATAGGCCGTCCGTAAAGAAAACATGCTGTAAAAGGTGACTCACTTTGGCACTTACACATATCTGGAATTTGGAAACCATACACATATTCCTGTCTCCGGCGTTGCGGTTGTGTTGTGTGTGACGATGGATACCGCAAAAATGGAATCCTGGCTTTTAAATGACAAGGTGAGGGAAACCACCTATGCTGGCATTGATGTTTTTCAAGGCTTTGCTTTGCCTTTAAAAAATTTTTTTTTTTTTAGTCTACTCATCATCTTGTAATTACAGTCAATTATCCTCTCTCTCTCTCCTCTCTTCGTCGTGGTGTGTGTGTGTGTGTGTGGGTGTGTGTGTGTGTGTGTGTGTGTGTTGTGTGTTTGTGTGTGTTCTGAAAGAAAGCGCAAAGAAACTGTGTGTGTACATCCGTATATAGGCTATAC
>CM031616.1:13831876-13854376 GCA_018398815.1 Conus ventricosus | reverse complement strand
GTCTGGACAATCACACAACTGATCCCTGTCTGGACAATCACACAACTGATCCCTGTCTGGACAATCACACAACTGAACCTTGTCTGGACAATCACACAAGTGAACCTTGTCTGGACAATCACACAAGTGAACCTTGTCTGGACAATCACACAAGTGAACCTTGTCTGGACAATTACACAACTGAACCTTGTCTGGACAATCACACAACTGAACCTTGTCTGGACAATCACACAACTGAACCTTGTCTGGACAATCGCACAAGTGAACCTTGTCTGGACAATCACACAAGTGAACCTTGTCTGGACAATCACACAAGTGAACCTTGTCTGGACAATCACACAAGTGAACCTTGTCTGGACAATCACACAAGTGAACCTTGTCTGGACAATCACACAAGTGAACCTTGTCTGGACAATCACAGAAGTGAACCTTGTTTGGACAATCACACAAGTGAACGTTGTCTGGACAATCACACAAGTGAACTTTTCTGGACAATCACAGACTAAACCTTGTTTAGACAATCAAGAAGTGAACCTTGCCTAGACAATCACACAAATGAACTTTGTCTAGACAATCACACAGCTGAAATTTTTCTGTACAATAACAGACGTGAACCTTGTCTGACAATCACAGAAGTGAACCTTGTCTGGACAATCACAGAAGTGAACCTGTCTGGACAATCACAGAAGTGAACCTGATCTAGACAATCACACAAATGAACCTTGTGAACAACATCACACAACTGAACTACCAGTCTCAGCTAACGGCGTCTTTCTCCCCCCCCCCCCCCCCCCCCCCCCCCCCTGTTTGAAAACAAATTTGGCCATTGCTGTGGAAGGCTTGACACTGCCTAATGACTTTGCTGAGGATGCTAATCCTACGGAGACAATTAACCAACCGTTTGTTGCGTGCTGATTGGGTCCAGTAATAGCTGGTTAGGACGACCCCAACTCGTCCGTTTTCTCTGTCCACCCCCCCCCCCCCCCCCCTTCAATTCCTCCCACCCTTCTCCCCGTTCATTGCTCTCATGAAGCAAGCATAATTATAGCAATCATGCTCAAACGTATGCACAGCGTGGACATGTAAGGGAAATAAGAAGAAGGTTGTTATAACGACGTCAGCTTCATCGTTTCCGAGCTTACGGCGGTAGGTTAAGTAACTGAACTGAAGAGAGTGACTGAGAGTGTAGTGTGAATGGCACATAGTGACAACGGCCATTCCTGTGGACATTTTGCCAGTAATCTCTCTCTCTCTCTCCCCTCTCTCTCTCCTCTCCTCCTCTCCTTTCTCTCTCTCTCTCTCTCTCCTCCTCCTCCTCCTCCTCCTCCTCTTCTTCTCTTCTTCTTCTTCCTCCTCCTCCTCCTCCTCCTCCTCCTCTTCTGTTTCTGTTTCTTCTTCTTCTACTTCTTATCTTCTTCCTCCGCATCCTGTTTCGTCATACATATATTCACTGTTCAAATGTTGCAAGAATTTGATTTTATTCCCTATGTTTTTCCTCCCTTTTTGTGTGTTTGTTTGCTTTATGCTATCTAACTGTTGAAATAGGGCCAAAGATTAGAAACAAAAAAACAAAAACAAAAACAAAACAAAAACAAGACAGGCAATTTGATTAGAAACAAACAAACTAGAAAACAAGATTGGCAATTCGTCAGTTTCGACTCGCATATCTTGAATTTAAATCACAATGGCAAGTATTTTAGACATGATATCAGGGATTGTTCTTCTTTTCTTTTTCGTTCATAGAGGATGCGTTACCACAAGAATTGCTCGCATTTCTTTGATTTAACGGAAGTAGAAAGAAAAACCAACATACACTCACAGAGATTAAAACAAACACACACAAACACACATACTATCTCTCTCTCTCTCTCTCTAAAGACCAACATACGCTCACAGAGGTTCAAACAAACACACACTAACACACATACTCTCTCTCTCTCTCTCTTAAAGACCAACATACGCTCACAGAGGTTCAAACAAAAACACACTAACACACATACTTCTCTCTCTCTCTCTCTCTCTCTTAAAGACCAACATACACTCACAGAGGTTCAAACACACACAAATACACATACTCTCTCTCTCCCCCTCTCTCTTATAGACCAACACACACTCACAGATCGAGATTTCAAACACACACACACACAAACACATACTCTCTCTCTCTCTTAAAGACCAACATACGCGCAAAGAGGTTCAAACAAACACACACAAACACACATATTCTCCCCCCCCCCCCCCCCCCCTCTCTCTCTCTCTCTTAAGACCAACAGGTTCAGTATTACAGGAAAAAAAACCTCCCAGCCAGATCCGACGTGACCAGCAGAGAGCCCGGCAGCAGCAAGATAAGATAAGATAATGTTGCTATAGCCCAGCCGACCGCAAAGGGCCACATCAGGGCCGGCAGCAGCAAGAGGGGCAGGCAAGTGGACAACATGATGAAGCTAGTGTAACTGTTTTGAACACTCCGTCTTCGACCGATGCAAGACTTGAAAGCCTGTGTGATCATGACCCAGAAACGGAACACACAGTCGCTACACACTCAAGTCATGCGTTTAGCTTGGATGATCCAGTAAGATCGGAGAATGATACTTTGCGCCTGAACGATAGTGCTGAAACATCTGAGTACATCGATAGCTCTGTCCTCTCTCCACCAGCTGACACGGACATCGAGCCGGTCTATGAAAACCTCGTGGCAGGTTTCAGTACAAGTGTCGTTAAAAGTTAGGCTTATGTTGCCACTCTGACCGAAAAATCCGTCCAGAGACACTTGAGAGACAAGAACAGAAACAAGTTATTCAGAAAAATCGCTCTTGATCGTTCCAGTGGATCAGACATATCACTCTGTGAATCGGACGATCTGGTGTTGGAGTTCCGTGTACGCCAGATGACAGTGACTGTTCGTTCTGGTTTGTGAAGCAAGATGACAGACACATGTTGACAGAGGAGCGGACAAAACTGGCCAATCTCCGCCGAGGAAAACGTGTCAGCAGAACACAACACGCTGACATCCAGGCACGTGCGGCACGGACGGTGGAGACGCAACACGGCCTGATCCAATTCAACCTGGGTGACAGCCTGGGCTCAAGACTCACGCCTCAGACGGAATCATCGTGACCAGTGCCTTACCAGTGACATGAAATATGTCAGAACTGTGTTTGAAAAAAAGGATTAAGTTTCTCATGGTTTCCATGTAGAGACGAACATGTACCGCGTTTATTTCTATCATGGTGGATCGAATCGAATTGCAAAGGAAGCTGTACTGCTTTTAAGCAATAAATCATTTCGTTCGTTCGTTCGTTCTTAAAGACCAACATACACTCACAGAGGTTCAAACAAACACACACACACACATACTCTATATCTCTATCTCCCTCTCTCTTAAAGACCAACATACACTCACAGAGGTTCAAACAAACACACACATACTCTCTCTCTCTCTCTCTCTCTCCTAAAAACTAACATGCAATGACAGAGTTTCAAACAGACACAAACACACATACTCTCTCTCTGTCTCTCTCACTCGTTTACACACACACACACGCGCGCGCGCGCGCTTACACATACAGATTTATAGGCAGGTGCGCCCACGCGCGCGCGCGCACACACACGCAAGCACACATACACACACACACACACGCGCGCGCGCGCGCACACACACACACCACGCAGTTGTTGTCACACACACACATACACACACGCGCGCGCGCGCGCACGCACGCACGCACACACATTGACACACATATACAGATTTGCAAACAGGTGCGCGCGCGCACACACACACACACACACTTACACACACTCACACACCATGCTGTTGCTGTCAGGTGCACACACACACACGCACGCACGCACGCACGCACGTACGCACGCACACACACACACACACACACACACACACACACACACACACACACACACACACAGAGTTGTTGTCAGGCGCACACACACACACATGCACACGCGCGCGCGCGCGCGCACACACACACACACGCACACACTTATACACACACACGGAAGCAGTATGATTACG
Organism: Conus ventricosus; assembly: GCA_018398815.1. Lineage (NCBI taxonomy): Eukaryota > Metazoa > Mollusca > Gastropoda > Neogastropoda > Conidae > Conus > Conus ventricosus. The sequence continues at coordinate 13,850,343 of CM031616.1, read as the reverse complement.
TAGAATCACTTATTTACACATGCGAGTCAAATACCAAACTTGCGACCTAAGTCAGTGGTCAAAACATCCAACTGTATAGGCACTCAACACACACACACACACACACACACACACACACACACACACACACACCACACACACACACACACACACACCACACACACACACACACACACAGAGTCAAACCTAGGTCTGGGCTTAGTAATTCTATTGGCTGGATGAACCACAAAACTCGACTGCAACACAGACATTTTAATGCCAGAAAATAGCAGTGCTTGACTCTACGGAACAAAACAACAAATTACTGTACCTGACTGACTTTGGCCATAGACGGACCTCGAGCCTTGGGCTAATTTCGTGCTGATTTCATGCACGAGAGCAAGGCGAGGCATAAGGGGATTAGATGGGAAGGAACAGAGAGAGAGAGAGAGAGAGAGAGAGCGAGAGAGAGAGAGAGAGAGAGAGAGAGGGGGGGGGGGGGGTCACCCCATTTCATTTCTCCCGTTCTTCCAGTGGCTGATTTCGCGCCCAGCTGAGTACAGCCTACCTCATCCATCAAGCACTCTTGATAAAGGTCGATCGTCCGGAAAAAAAAAACAACCCTGGATAATGTAGTGTTTCTTGTTGGTTTGTTTTCAAACTACTCAAACTCAAGAAAGAAAGACAGAAAGAAAGGGGGTAGGGTGTGGGTGGGGGTGGGGATGTTCGGGAGGTAAACAGAAAAAAAAAAAAAAAAAACGAAATAAATCTGTATCCGGAGACGTAACTGCACATACGTTTAACCTTGGTAGTTTCTATGGCAATGGTCGTTTTTCTTTTCGTTTCTTTCTTTCTTTCCCCCCCCCCCCCCCCCCCCCTCCCCATTTTTAACCCACAGGGGTAGTTTATTTGTTTATCTATTTAATGTGTTTAATCTGGCATTTGGAATGAAGCTGGTTTATCCCATTTCAGTTTTTTCCCCCGCTTTTTGATTGAGGTTTTTTTTTTTCATTTATTTACTTTTTTAATGCTTTATTTGTTTTGTTTTATTTTCATCTTCTTGTTCAGTTCCCTATAAGTTCAAAGTATAAATATCACTTTAAAGAGCACATTTCAGAAGCCAGAAAGAAAAAACAAATGACAATAATAATGATTTTTTTTTTAAGTAGAAGGTAGGCCTACTACAAAACTATCTACCGCAACTTTAAAATTTTTTTATTTTTACTGCTATCCCCCCCCCCCCCCCCCCCCCCACAAAAAAAAACAAACAAACAACAACAACCAACTCCACCATGAACCTCTAAACCAAGGCATCAAAAACTACCGCAAAAGAACAACTTGTCCCTAAAAGCTTGAGCTGCGAGGACGTAAAACTCAACCCCCCCCCCCCCCCCCCCCTCCTCCTCTACCCACTTTCTTTCCCACCCTGCACGTAGTGACCTGCCCCTGAATCTCGCCACTCACTTCAAACCTCGCTCCTAGACTCAGGGCAAGAAGGATAGAAAACAGAGCCTACTAATGATGAACGTGGAACAGATACAGGCCAACATGTCAGTGTCAGTGCAACATACCTAAGATTGCAACACACTTTGAGGAAAGGTCAAGGTTATTGGCGGTAACATAAAAAAAAAAAAAAAAAAACTGGCAGAGGGGGTGAAGATGGAGGTAAAATTTTTTTTTAATGGGAAGGTAACCCCACTGAGCCTATTTCATCAACATGAATTTGCGTCTTTTTCATGGTTCGTTCATTTCTTTATTTCTTGAATTTCTTTTTAAACTGGCTTCTTGGTGTGTTTATCCATCTATTTTAATCACTTCGCTGGTTAGTCGCTTTGATTTTCATTCCTTCGGAGTGTTCTGGATTTCGTGGCGAAGAATGTTGCAGCGAATTCTTTCTTTCTTTCTGCGTACGCAGGCTGATACTCCTGCGGACACTCCCTGTATAGCCAGGCAGTGGAGTTTTGTGTGTATGAACCCTTTTTTATCCCGCCATTAAGGCAGCCATACTCCATCTTCGGGGAATTGCAGCGAATAATGGGCATACTTTCTTGTCATGATCAATGGCCAGCCCCCACCCCCATCCCCTCCACTCCCTGCCTCTCCCCATTCCCAATCATTTCTGATGTGTTGCTTTGGGCTTTATGTATTGTCTTAAGCTGATGGGTAGATTTTGAAGGTTACCAAATTTTGACTGACTTTCAAAAGCATAGCCTTCTCCCTTTCACTCACCTGCTCAAGTACACATATGTAATAGTTTTTATGCTTAGTTTGAAACATACACACACACGCACGACGCGCGCGCCACACACACATGATAACATTGATTCGAGTCCGGCGCACGTGTATATTCACGCGACTTTCGGGGCAGCACACACACACACACACAGATGCACGCACGCGCGCACACCTACACACACGCGCGCGCGCGCGCACACACACTCATTCATATATGAACGCGCGTACGCCGGTTTGAGCACAAGCTTGCCCAGAGAGAGAGAGAGAGAGAGAGAGAGAGGAATGGGGGATGGGGGGGGGGTGCAGTCATAATTACCGTCGTTCCTTTTCCTGTTCCACTTCAATCGCTCAACCACCGGCCTGTGTTCTCAGTGCTGTCTCTATGCCAAGAACCCCGGCTGTAAAGCATGCACTAAATGCCTTTCCACATTACAGTCTTCACAGGCCGCCCAGCTTTCTTCTTTTTCTTTCTTCTTCTTCCACTTCTTCTGGTTCTTTTTGTTCCTCTTCTTTTTCTTCTTCTTCTTCTTCTTTTTCTTCCTCTTCTTCTTCCTCTTCTTTTCTTCTTCTTTTCCTTCTTCAAAGTTAAAAAACAAAAAACAATTTGACACGGCAAATTACGACATCGAAATGATCAATTATGGAAATAATTAATTAAACCAACAAGACACCCTTCAATGCAACCTATCCCACGACCAGCCCGCCGCTACAGTTTAGCTAACCAACTTCTACCAACATTAAGACAATTATCTAAAAATAAAAAATTCACGACAGATTTGAACCACGACCTAGCTGAACCCGCTTCAGTCAGGAAAATGCCTTTGTGGGATGTCGGGGTTCTTTCAATACCGAATGGTATCCTCCTCTCATTCTGGACATTCTGTGCTAATCATGACCTCGATCTTTTCTGTCAGTATCATTCTTTGCACTCGTCCACTGATGTTTCGTTTGTGGTGTTCACAGCTGATCGCTTGGCCAAGAATGCCACAACAGGGAAACTATCTAACACATCTATCCCCTGCAAAGATCTGAAACCAAAAGTTAATGATTATGTCAGAGACCTCTGGCAGGAGAGGATTGGAATACACAGACGGATAACAAACTCTTTCAGATCCGTCCAAACCTAAAAGAGTTCCTCTCATCCACGTCTGGTGGTCGTAAAGAAGAAACGGTTCTGTGCCGGCTGCACAGCGGCCATTCATATTTTAGTTATTCGTACCTTTTAAAAAGTGAAGACGCTCCGTGGTGCATTCTATGTCATGTGCCACTCACAATGAAACATGTTCTTTTAGAGTGTTGGGACTTACATGATGTGAGACACAAACATTTTGCAGCAGATTCCATGAAAACCTTGTTCAGAGATGTTCCACCTGATGCGATCTTTGAATTCTTAAAGGAGATGAACATTTTTCATCGGATCTGAGATTTTATAGTGGAAAGATTTTTAACCAAATTTCGGGTGAGTTTTTTAGAAAATGTATTTTAAAGAGTTGTGCGGATGAATAACTTGTGAGCTATCTTCAACGCGGTGACAGCCCTGATGTGGCTCTTTGCGGTCGGCTGGACTTTAAGCATCTTAGCTGTTTGTGCTCTGTCACAATTCATGAATGGCGCGGTTTCCTTTTCTTTCTTTCTTTCTTTCACTCTCTGAAATCAGACGGATACAACATAGTTTTTGCTTGGGCTCCCAGCCATGTGGGCATTCGAGGCAACGAGTTGATTGATAAACTTACTAAGAGTGCTACAACGAACGAATTGAGCAGATTGTCTATCCCTCACATGGGCTCTCAGCCATGTGGGCATTCGAGGCAACGAGTTGATTGATAAACTTACTAAGAGTGCCACAACGAACGAATTGAGCAGATTTGTCTATCCCTCACATTGATCTCAAACCCAAAACCACAGGTTTACTTACGTCAAAGACCTCTGGCAAGAGGAATGGAACTCACAGACGGATAACAAACTGTTCAAAATCCGTCCAAACCTGAAACAGTTTTTAGCAGTTCCCGAGGCGGCCGTAAAGAAGAAACAGTCTTGTGCCGTTTGCATACAAGCCACTCCTTTTACACCCATTCTTATCTTTTAAAAGGTGAAGAAGCTCTGCGGTGCATTCCATGTCATGTACCACTCACAGTGAAACATATTCTTTTGGAGAGCTGGGACTTGCATGATGTCATATATAAAACGTTTTACAGCAGACTCCATGAAAACCTTGTTCAGAGATGTCCCACCTGATGTAATCTTTAAAATTCTGAGAGAGATCAACATTTTTCAACTGAACTAAGATTTCTAAATAAATTTCTGGTGTGTTTTTATAAGGTGTATTTTAAGAGGGTGTGTGAATTAGGTTAAAAAAATTGTATATTTTTTAAATTGACTTGTGAGTTGGCTTCAACGCGATGACAGCTCTGATATGGCCCTTTTCGGTCGGCTGGGCTATATTACCTACTATGAAAAATTCTTTCTTTCTTTTTTTCAGGTAGGTCCTACAGAGACGTTATACACTACCCAGAGAAAAAACAAACAAACAAAAACAGAAAGAAAAAAAAAACAAAAAAAACAACACTCACTGCTGTAACCATGTCTTCATAGTCTATTAGCCCATCGACTGTTTAATGTTCGTTTGTTTGTTTGTTGTTTTTATGGCACCATTATGCTTCCACCCGTTAACATGTTGTTGTTGTTGTTTTTCAAACTCATCTGTGTGATCTCAGAGTGATAGATCAAGCGGAATGGATCGCACTCTCACCACGGCCAAGTTTCAGCCGCCCTCAAGACGTCAGTGCTTCAGCTGTCATGGTAGAAATAGATGTTCATTTTGTCGACACTTGTCTTGGCCATTTCGTTGTTGTTGTTGTTGATGTAGTTGTTGTTGCTTTGTTTTATGGAAAGGACGTTTAATTAAGATTGTGTTTAGAGCCCGCTCCCTCTCTCTCGAATAATTAAATTACTGAGACATAAAATGCATAAACATTTTATGTCTCAGTAATTTAATTATTCGATTAAAATGATTAGCGCCCATTCGCAAAGTCTTCTGTAAACCATACTTTGAATACATCGACTTTACATAACACCTACTCCGTTAAATTCGCTCATCCCCACTCCCACTCTGTCTACCATCCCTTTTTTCCTCCCCCTTCCTACCATTCTCTCTTCCCCACCCTCCTCTGACCTCTCTCCGTAGTTTTGTTTGTAAGTTTCCTTCTGTTTCACCATCCCCCATCTCATTAGTACTTTTATGAATAGTTTGCTTATCATTGTAGAATTAGATTACGATGTTGCTATGTTAAATTGTCAGTATGAATTATATGTGTTGAAATAATGTGTGCATGACAAGGACAGATTGTAAGACTAGGCTGTGGCCTAAGATCTTCATCCTTGCGTATTAAAGATCAATCAATCAATCAATCTCCCCCCCCCCCCTCTCTCTCTCTCTCTCTCTCTCTCTCTCAGTTCCCCCTGCTCTCCCTTCTTTTGGTACAAATGTCTTCACATGATTAACGGAAACGCTTTTTTTGCATGGAAAGAAGGAAAGAGTCGGCTCTAAGATGAGACTTCGCTTTTTTTTCTTTTTTTTTTTCTTATGTGGGGAAACCCTGAAAAGGGCCACAATCACGTGGTCGGCCTGCCGGTAAAACTTAAAACAGAAAACAAAAGGAACCAACAAGAATAAAAACGACTTAGGATGCTTGCACGGTACATTTTGTGGGCTTCCTTTTTTTTATTTTGCTCTTGCACCTGTCAGTTTTCCGGCCTTTCTTTCGTTTTCTTATTTTTCCATTCCCGCCTCCTCACAGGGAGCTGAATTCCTTTAGCGTCTTGATCCAGATCTGTGCCAGAAATGCCAGTTACAGACATTGGGGAAAACGCCCACGCATGTTTATCGTCTTACGCCATTTTCGTAGCATTGCACGCTATGGGGTCTTCATGCAAGTTATAGCATCGCCAATCCCCCCTCCCCCGCCGCCCCTCAGCTTCCTCTCCCATTCCCCACCTCCATTTTCCTCTCCCACCCCTATACCCTTCTCAGCATTGATTATCACGTCCGAATAACTTTCATCTTCATTCTCATCCATCTATCTCTCCCTCTTCCTCAGTCCCAACACAGTTTCTTACCCCCCTCTCCCAGCCCCCTCCCCCCTCTCTCTCTTTCTCTGTGTGAATTCTTACAGTAGTTTTAATATTTTTCAACTATGTAAGGGCGCGCTCGCGCGCGTGTGTGTGCGAGGTGGGTTGGGTGGGAAGGGAGTGGTGTGTGTGTGTGTGTGTGTGTGTGGTGTGTGTGTGTGTGTGTGTGTGTGTGTGTGTGTGTGTGTGTGTGCGTGCGTGCGTGCGTGCGTGCGTGTGTGTGTGTGCGAGTTTGTGTGTGTGTGTTGTGTGTGTGTGTGTGTGTGTGTGTGTGTGTGTGCGTGCGTGTGTGCGCGCGCGCGCGCGCGTGTGTGTATAAGTGTGTGCTTTGTACTGAATTTGTTTTCCCCAAACGTCTGCTTACATTAAAACACACTCTTCGAAGAACGAACACTTTTAAGTCCCCTGCAGTCTGTTGCAACAACACCAACAACTCTCGTCAGCCTCATTAGGAGTTCTCTCCCGTACGTGTATACTTTTTTTTTTTTTTTGCCCCCTGTCTTTAAAGATATTTTCCTAATCTTATTTTCTTTTCCACTGCCAAAAGCCGTACTGAATTTTCGTTTTCTTTACGAATGTGGTCCTTTCTTTCATTTCCTTTCTTTTTCTTTTCTTAACTCACTATATATTCGTTACCCCTCCAACATGTAACATGGAACTTTTTCTTCCTCACTAATTCTGACCCCCCCCCCCCCCCCCCCCCCCCCCCCCCTGTTTTAGCTGAGTTAATTTCCAGACAGGCTGTCAGAATGATCATCACTACCACTACAGACTGTGCAGACGAATGATTATTTGGTTTGTTTTTCGTGTTTGCAAATACCAGCCGCAAACACCTGCCTCGTGTGTGTGTGTGTGTGTGTGTGTGTGTGTGTGTGTGTGTGTTTCTCTCTCTCTCTCTCTCTCTGAGTGTGTGTGTGGTGTGTGTGTGTGTGTGTGTGTGTGTGTGTGTGTGTGTGTGTGTTTCTCTCTCTCTCTCTCTCTGAGTTGTGTGTGTGTGTGTGTGTGTGTGTGTGTGTGTGTGTGTGTGTGTGTGTTTCTCTCTCTCTCCTCTCTCTCTCTCTCTCTCTCTCTCTCTCTCTCTCTCTCTCTCTGTGTGTGTGTGTGTGTGTGTGTGTGTGTGTGTGTGTGTGTGTGTGTGTGTGTGTTTCTTAGTTTCCTTTTTGACAGTATTCTGAATTCAGGCAGACGGATGTAACGGGTTAGTGGATAGGAAGCCTTCAGTGGGAAGAGTTAGTAGTGAGGTGGCAGGGATATGGCTGACACATTACATGGCTAGAAACCTTTCTTTCAGTCCATGAGTAGCAGGCAGAAGCAGGTCCTTACCTTTCTTTGACACTTTTGTATAATCCTTGCTTCTCAACTCACTTCTATGTAAACTGATGTGTGTGACACGGAAGACATATGAAATATTACGGAGAACGAGGATTGTCATTTGTAGGATCGAGTAGGTGAAGATGATGGCAGATGAGACAGAAAGGCAGTGAATCTTATTCGGAAATGATTAAACACACACACACACACACACACACACACACACACACACACACACACACACACACACACACACACAAGATTCACAGGGGCATGCCAAACAGAGAGAGAGAGAGAGAGAGAGAGAGAGAGAGAGAGAGAGAGATTGAAATAACATGTACACGCTCACGTTTATCATTGATAATAACAGCTCGATGAAATTCTCATATCGCACCAACAAAATCAACTGGAAGCCCACCCACATACTACTGTGTGAAACAATAATCACCTGTCACACACACATACAGAGAGAAAGAGAGAGAGAGAGAGAGAGAGAGAGAGAGAGAGAGAGAGAGAGAAGAGAGAGAGAGAGAGAGAGGGGAGGAGGGGGAGGAGGGGGGCCACACGTGCATTAAAAAAAATTGAATTCGAGAGAGAGTATTTGAATAATATATATACATACAAGTTAACAATACTAATGACATGAACAATTTGACAGTACGTTATGAACTGGATGTTTGAGCCGAAGTTGGAAAGTAAGACATTTTCATGATGTTGCCAGGAGAACGAAACATGCATCCGAATTCAGGATAATTTGAAGCTTTTATTGAGAACATTGGACAATTTAACAACGACAACAACAAAAAAGTAAAGAAAGAAGGAATCAACGCATCATGGGATGGAGTGAATTATGTACAGTTAAAATCGCTTACACAGTCAAGAGGAAATTTTATTTTTTCCATTTGTTTTATCAGAGTTTTGACTATATAACCTGGGGATCAGAGAGTATAAATTCTTGGTAGTATTTTCTTTTTTGTTTTTGTTTTTGTTTGTTTGTTTGTTTTTTTCCTCCAACCTCCGATTTTCCGCTTCTCTTTTTCCTCTTGTTTTTTAAAGTTTGATCTTTTAGGTGAGGCCTCCATCCTCCTATTTTTTTCCCCACCGTCTTCCCCCCCCCCCCCCCTTTTTTTTTCAAAGATAAAGACTAACTCATGCTCACCATGCAATGTCTCTGTGTTGTTTACAGATGGACAGTCGCGTACTAACTTTAATGTTTCAACATTTGATACAAAGCGTCTGGGTTTATTCGTGTACTAATGTATGGTGTGCTGACACTTTCATTCTGATATGTTTCCGATACAATAAACACACTAATGCCCCCCACCCCTCCGCTTGGTAGTATCTTTATCTAACCCGAAAATCATTCTTCGGTTTTAAATAAGTGGGCCGCCGTTGTGTGTAAGAGAAACAGCGTCATGGTTCCCACCTCACAGCTAAAATGTCATTCCCACCAGTTGCAACAAATCCAGTCATGATTCCTTTCTACCATAGTCATGATTCCTTTCTACCAGCCACCATTTGTCAACGTTTACCGTGCTCCCTGGGTCTTCCATGACCCAGTGACTCAATCAAAACATCATATCGTATGAATGGATAGAGCTATACTCACGAAATCTTAGGAGTTTGTCAACGATCTTAATAGCCACTTGGTCATAGACATATCATGTATGGGCACAATTAATTATCAGTGTAATTAGTCGCGGTTCCCCCAGGACCCATACATTTTAATGGGTCGCACATGACCCACGCCATCGGATGAGGAATGAGCTGATGAACCGCTCTTTATCAAGTGTGGGTCTTAACAAGACCCGCGTGATCTGAATAGGGATAAGCAACAGGGGTAAGCATGGAAAAGTCTCTGCAAAATGTGTGGGTTTTGGGCGACCCGCACGATCGGGTCTGTGTAGTCAAAAACGTCATCTGGTGATGGTTAACCATCAGGGAATATACCTTCTGAAGTAGCAGCGACAGCGCACTCCCTGGACTCTCCAAAGTCGAGGGTGCTGCATGCACAGGGACAAACCAGACAGTAGTTGGAGTATAGGTAAGCAAAGGTTGTCACTCCCCCCACCCCCCACCCCCACCTTACCCCGCCTCCTCTCCTTCTATTTTAAGTTTATACGACAGGCACAAAGATAGGCCTATATATGTGTGATATGTCTCGTGACATCAACAGTGTTAAAAAAAAAACGAAGCACAATCCAACACCGAACCCTTAATTCTAAGGAGACAAACCTGAAAGTTGGCGAAAAAAAACCAAATATTTCACAAAATAAGCGAAAACTCCTTCTTCTGCGTACGCAGGCTGATAGGCCTACTACTGCGGACACCCCCTGTATAGATAGGCAAGGATTAATCCCATCTACCCAACAAAGAGAGTGGAGTTTTGTGTGTATGACCGTTTTTTTTTTAATCCCGCCATTAAGGCAGCCATACTCCAACTTCGGGGAAAAGCGAAAACGAAATAGATCAGTCCCGCCCTTCCTCGTGCGTTCTGTGGGCTGGATGTCAATCAAAGTTGTGAAACCATCAGTTTCTCGTCCTTCCTTCGCTGTGTTATGTCATAATCTTACTATAAGCGAGGAGGGACACGTCTGGGAAAAGAGAACTGTGTTTACTGTATGGAAATATTTAATACGATCGAGTTTATACGAACCTTTGTATTCTTTAAGATAACAATGGATAGGACCATTGGTTTTTGTTTTCTCCCGTGAGGTCGATTATACATGCTGAAGTTTGTGTATACACATAAGAAATAGACGCTGGGATATTCCTAACGGATTTATTTACACACACATGCATCAGATTCTGCTTTTGTGTGTGCGCACGTACAAACATGCTCGCGAGAGCGCGCGCGCTTGCACACACACACTCACACACACACGCACGCACGCGCGCGCGCGCACACACACACACACACACACACACACACACACACACACACACACACACACACGCACGCACGCACACACACACACACACACTGAGAGAGAGAGAGAGAGAGAGAGAAGAGAGAGAGAGAGAGAGAGAGAGAGAGAGAGAGAGAGAGAGAGAGATCTGGTCGTCATTGTACGTCACGATCACCTCACTTGTAAAATTAATTGACAGACACAAGAGACAGACAAATCGATAGAGTAAAAGGCCATCTCTAATCCCGGCCTATTCTGTTTTTGTTCCAGGATATACCACAGACGGATACCACGCGAGCTGCTTACCCCGCCTGTCTGCGACGTCCCAGACCCGGCGCTCCTGCGGCGCCATACCCAGATCGAGACTGGACCAACCCGAACCGATTTTCAGACCCCTTGAATCGAAGCAGCCGTGTCTCTACCTCTTTGGGCCTATCTCTTCCCGGCCGACCGAACAAGGCGTACACGTGGTATCTGGAGAATGAACTGCCGTGGCGAGTGACGGCCGCCCGGGCAAAAGCCGCAGCTCTTGAGGACAAATCGGCGCATTCACTGTTCGGAGGCCAGAGCTGGAAGCTGGCAAATCAAGGCGATGAAGATGGCAAAAGAAAGCGTCGAAATGGTGCTTCTTTCACGTGGGAACGGGTGCGACAGGATCAGGCTCGTGGTGCCGCCATCCCACGCTACAACACGCTGGAACCGAGGCCAACTGCGCGTACCTCTGATCGTCTGAGTCCTCACACGGTGAACACACAAGGGTCCAGTGTTTCTTCCCATGGGTCTTGGAATGGGTGCAGCGCTGCCTGCAGTGCGTACAACACACATCTGACCAGTCCACGAAGTAGTCCATCTGGAAGCAAAAGGTCCAGCCCGAGTCCAAGCCGACACGTCCTTGGAAATCATCTGACAAGCAGTCATAACAGTCCGAGCGGTAGTCAAAGATCCAGCCCTAATCGAAGTCCACAAGGGACGTTGACTCGTTTAAGTCCTGGACTGATGCGTCGATACAGCCCTAATTTACGTCTTAGTCCCACGCAGCACTCCGTTCTGGGAACGCCCTATGGAAGCAGTCAACACAGGCCTTCACCAACGCTTTCCAGAGCATCTTTTGTGTCTCAATGGGTGAACAGCTCTTCGTCGTCCTCCTTTCAACTGTCGCCCTTCTCAGCCCGATCTAGTCAGACTTCCAGCAGCCGTGAGGACGGTGATGTCAGCTACGGGTCAGAAACGGATGATGACTTTTTCTACATTTCCTGCAAGCAACTCAGCCAAGGACTGGCCGGTCTGTCCGTGACGTCCACAGAACCGTTGAGTCAAGCACACGGAGACTGCGTTGTGGAAAATCCAACGTTTGTTTTACCTTCTGATGACGACAATGTGGACGATGAAGACGACTTTATCGGCTGCAGTGATGATGCTTTGAGTGACGATGTCTTCCTGGACAATCCTCTACCTTCAGCAGCGATCAAGCGAAGTTCACAGTCTTCACAGAATTCCTCACTGGGGCGTCCAGGAAATGATCGGAAAGCTGCCGAACAGGACGACGACCACGAGGGAGGTACAGAGAGTGTGGACCACCCAGCCGTGGAGTCGCTACGCAGAAACAGCCTGCAGAGCAAACTGCGGCAGACGTGGCAGCACAGACGGAACAGAGCTGCAGGAAGAGCCGCCAAACTGAAGAGGGCGACAGACGACGGCTCTTTCGGAGCTAGACCGGACTCACCTGCCTCAAACAGCCTTTCACCCTCCCGCGACACCTGCGTCCTGCAGAGCACGACGACCACCAACACTTCTCCTTCAGCCGCCGAGGACAGGAGTGCCGTCAGCCCCCCGGAAGTCAAGCCTTGCTTCTATTACGTCATCTCTCCAACCGATGACGTCAATATGCCGGACGTCATCGCTGTGCGACGGAGCAGTGTGGAGCTGATTCGATGGCAAAACTCGCTGCGAAGACGACGACGGCGACAAGCAAAACGACACGATTTGGGCCGGAACAAGAAAAAAGAACCGAGGCAGTCGGCGACAGTGTAACGATGGTGACGATGTGTGTGTGATGGCTTGAGACAGGGCCTACTTGAAAGGGATCAAGAGGTGTGTGTATGTGCGCGCGCACGCACGCGTGTGTGTGTGTAATGAATGGCTGCAGCCATACTTGACGATGGTCTAGCATGCCGTCTCTGTGTAAGCGTATGTTATGTGTGTGCGTGAGCGCGTGTATAAACTCTCTCTCTCTCTCTCGCTCGCTCGCTCGCTTTCATGTGTGTGTGAGAGAGAGAGAGAGAGAGTAGGGGTATGGAAACGGGACCGGCTAAACAAGGAGTGTGAAGTAGTTAGGCGGTGGGGGAGGGGTGTTTGTGTGTTCATCTGCAATGTCAATGTAACTATCACATCAGTCTTGCAGCCGATCTGTACATATTTCCATTTTCTTTTTCACTTTGGTTCAGAGTTCTGTTTTGCCTGCACAACATTAATCAACAAATATATGACTACTGAATTCCGTGTTGTGTATGCGTGTGTGTTTGCGCACGTGTATGTGTGTGTTGGTGTTTGTGCATGCAGATGTGTATACAGTCATGGTGCTGAGCGTCTCACAAAAAACAGCTAGCACGAGTCTGAATAGCCTTGAAGATAAGCAGATCCCTCAGTGATTAACTGGCACCAGATTACGGCCGCAAGCCCTAAAGAAGGAACACGTACAGAGAAAACATGCGCCATCTTTGTTTACAAGGCCATGGCAACTGAATCTAAAATGCGTCGTCTTGCTTATGATTTTGTTTTTTAGTCACAGTCATCTATTCATATGTTACAAGCCAACCAGCTTAAATTCGATTGTTCTATTTTTTGTTTTTATAGACCTACCATGGAAATACTGCATTGCAGGAGCGGGCTGGGGGTGGGGCAAAAGTTAATGCACTAAGGCCATGCTAAAGCACTCCATTAGTTATAGACAGACACAATTGGATTGTTCTGATAATTTTTTTTATTATGTCTGAGCTAGAAGCCACCTCCTCACAAGTCGGTCTCCAGATCCATGAGGGCAAGACCAAGATCCTCAAGATCAACACGGAAAGTGAGGACCCAGTCACACTGCATGGAGGAGAGCTGGAAGAAGTGGAGGCCTTTACATATCTGGGCAGCATCATTGACAAGCAGGGTGGCACAGACACAGACGTCAGAGCAAGAATCGGCAAGGCGAGGGCAGCATACTTGCAGCTGAAGAACATAAGGAGCTCCAAGGTGGTATCGACTCGCACGAAGATCAGGTTGTTCAAGTCCAACGTCAAGTCAGTGCTACTGTATGGAGCCGAGTCATGGAGGACAACAAAGACCACCACCAGGAAAGTGCAGACTTTCATCAACAGCTGCCTGAGAAGAATCCTCCAGATCCACTGGCCCAACACCATCAGCAACTCAGACCTGTGGCAGCGTACCAACCAACTGCCAAACGAAGATGAGATCCGGCGCAGAAGATGGGGATGGATTGGGCACACCCTGAGGAAGCCAGCCAGTAACATCACCAGACAGGCGTTAGCATGGAACCCCCAGGGAAAACGGAAAAGAGGACGGCCAAGAAACACCTGGCGACGGGACCTTGAGGCAGACAGCAAGAAGATGGGACACACCTGGAAACAACTAGAGAGGGCGGCCCAGGACCGAGGACTCTGGCAGACTGTTGTCGGCGGCCTATGCTTCGGGGGGAGCGACGGGCAAAACTGACTGACTGACTGACTGAACATTGATTCCCATTCTCTTTCTTTTCTTCCATATGCTCATCTACAAGCTAGATGGTTCCGAGCAGACATATTAAAATGAAACGAACGGCACTATCTTTGTATGCATGGTAACTAGCACAGAGTTATGGATGAGCGCTAAGGCTTGAAATAAGACTATAAACCGAGGTTCCGTGTGTGAACGCATGCATAACATCTTGCACACACGTAAAATCCCATTAGCAACTTTCGGAAGAGAAGACCAGTTTGGCCGTTGATATGGATGACACGTTACACATAGCATGCACCCTGCGTGACAAATCGAAAGAATGAAAGAAGTAAGGAAATTGAGTGAACCATATTGAACGATATCGACTGGATGACACAGGAAACGACTGAATGAAGCGCCGGCTGGCAGCTCTTCAGTTGACACTGCCCAGGTAGGCAGCCCGTTGTGTAGGCCTAAACGAGTGTGGATTGTAAAGCGCTTAGAGCTTCGTATCTATCCGAGGATAGGCGCTATATATAAGTATTCATAATAATAATAATAATAATAATATAAATAAATTTGATATGACTAAGGGTAATTCGGGTCTGAGCAGAGTATAGATTAGGCCCGAAACGCTATGTAGGCCTATTTTCTATTATGCCCCAAAACGTGTTTTTCCTCCCACAGAAGCAAGAAGGAAGAGAGACAGTATGAAAAGACGACTTTAACAAACTGTGAATATTAAATCCTTCACTTACAGTCATTGAAACCTTTGATCGAGAAGGAAGAGAGACAGTATGAAAAAGACGACTTTAACAAACTGTGAATATTAAATCCTTCACTTAGTCATTGAAACCTTTGATCTCAGTACTTTGAACAGAACCATTTGCTTAAACCCATCCACAGTCGACTTTCTTACGTAGAAATATAGATCAAAGCTGAATTAGGAATAAGAGGGAGGGTGGGTGAGTGGGGGGGGGGGGGGGGGGGGGGGGGGGACTGGTGCAATGAATTGCCTGGATTGCTCTGAACCTCGTCAAGCAGCCTTGGGTGACGTTTCTAAAAGAATCGCGTGCGCGCGCGCGAGAGTGTGTGTGTTCTTACTCTCTCCTCCCCATTTATACCATGCGCAGGTTCCCCCACCCCCTAATCTGTTCCAGTTTTTTTGTAACCGTTACTGGGATATAGCTTGCGCCTAGGTGATGATACAGGAGTATATAACAGCGTTACAAATTTAATAGCCTACCTTTTTTTTTCTCAGGAAAAGGGGGAATTATCCTGGAGGAAAACAAAAATACAGGGAAATCAATTATTACTGCGGTTATGCAGCTCTGAGCGAGAGAGAACTCAGAACTCAGAACTCAGAATTTTAATGTACGTCGGCCTTTGGCCACAATACATGGAGGTACCAAATGGAAATGGGAGTGGTGGGGCTGGGGAAGGGAGTCAAGGAGATGGGGCGAGCAAGGAATGAGGAGGGGGGGGGGGGGGGGTGAAGGGAGGAGGTGAAAAAGATAAATATATTCCACAGTTTCACATTCCACAATCTTGACAGTCTCTTCTAAACATAAATGTGTAGTAGAAATTCTAAATGAACGTATCTTAGCAAACAAAGCTACGCTACATGAGTGAATGATGAAGATCTATATATCATGAAGCACAAAATAAAGTATCAAAGTTATCGAGCCGTAATAATCAGCCAGTCATTTTCGTCTAAAATATAACCTTATTTCTTTTGTTAATCGCATGGAACACATATCTTGAAACATTGTGCCTATGATTCATACTCGTTGCTTTCAACAGAACATTTACAGGCACTTTCATTGATTCTTTTAGAATTTAGCTCGAAGGTCTATATACGGGCAACAATCAAATAAGAAATGATGCTCATTTTCAACTTGACCCTCACAAAATAAACATTTTTTATCTTCGACAGATTCACTGTACCGATGCACATTATTATTCAGAGGAAGCACGTTAAATCTTAACTGAGAAATGGCTACACGAAAACAATAGATATCCATGTCACAAACATACCTTTCTTTTTCAAAAACAGTTTTAAATGCTCTGTAAGTGCTATATCTATCCCGATCTCTGATAGTTGCGTTCCACTCTTGAATAAAGAGATCGACAATTCTTTGTTTAAACAAATTCAAAAACTGTTTAACATCACCAACTCCTTGTTGCAACCAAACAATACTGAATCCCGTTTCACACAAAGTTTCTCTTACCTTTGAAACCCAACATTTTTTGCCAGCTCTGTCTAATTCAAGCAACATCATGTAAGCTTTATGTGGCAGTCTTTCAGCATCCATATGCAACAATTTAAACCAAATCTTAAACATGCAACGTAAGAATTAACATACAGAGGGTATCTTCCCAGATCTCCATATACCATCTTATTAGGAGTTCTACTTGGAACACCATAAACCTTTTACATGCCATTAAATGTACTTTTTCTATATGATCCAGTCTATTTAACCCCCACACTTCTGATGAGTATAATAGTATTGGCTGAATCTTTACATCAAAAATTTTAAAAAAGGTAATTGAACTCATTTCCTTATACTTTTGGAAAACCCTGCACAGCTGTAAAACGGCTTTCTTTCCTTTTTATTGCCAAATGCATTGTGCCTTTTCTAGCACTAATCATAGTTGTGAAATTAAACCCTAAATAACAATAACTATTTACCACCTCTAGTCTTGTACCATCATAGAACCATTTTTCATGCTTTCCCAGGAATCCCCCTTTTCTGAATACCATAACTTTTGTTTTTTCGATATTTACATATAACTTCATGTTATTGCAACATGTGTGTAAAATATTCAGCTGATTCTGTAGACCAGTTGGGGAAGTTGACAGCAGTACAACATCATCTGCGAACAATAATATAAATAACTCCATAATACCCGGTAACAGCTGCACACCATGTTTACCTTTTTCTTCTATGTGAGTTGCAACTGGTTAATAACATTGAAAATAATGTGGGGCTCAAAACACATCCTTGTCTTACTCCTATTGGGCAATCAAACATTTCAGAAAATTCATGATTTGATCGAACACACGACAATAATGAATTGCACATTGCTTTGAGAGACGCCAAAAATTTCCCTTTCACATTTTGTTTTTTTATACATTCCAAAAGTTTGTGATGACGCACAGAGTCGAAAGCCTTTCTAAAATCAACGAAAGCAACATATAGTTTTGTACCTTTCTTATTCATACATTTCTGGATAGCAGCATACACTGTAAAAATTGATCAACAGTAGAGTGGTTTCTTCGAAATCCTGCCTGATTTTCTGAAATAAAGTTATTGTTTTCTAACCATGTGTACAGTCTTGTGTTTAATATTGATGTATAACACTTAGATATGATGCTCAGCAAAGAAACTCCTCTATAATTATCAGTATCATCGTGGTTGCCTTTCTTAAATACTGGTATGATAATAGATTTCGTCCACTCACGAGGATAAACTCCTTTATCAAAAACGGTATTAAACAGTTTTGTCAGAAATTTATGTACAGCTGGACCTCCAGATTTTAACATTTCTGCGGAAACATCGTCTATTCCGCTAGCTTTATTTTTCTTGAGTTTAGAAATAGCTTGAATGACTTCATCCTCTGAAATAAACTGATTCAGAACATGGTCCGATTCTTCGGACAGATCGATTTCAATATCAAACTGCTCATCGTATTCTCCGCCGCTGCTCTGAAAAAACAGTCTTGAAATGCTTGAACCAGTCATCTATGCTGATATTGCTATCATTTTTATCATTCTGCCAGCATCCCATTTTCCTTAAATGTCTCCAAAATTGCGACGAGTTGCCAGTTTCATTTGCTAACATATCTGTTTGCTGTTTTCTAAATGCTTGTCTTTTCACTTTTAGTAAGTATCTGTAGCTCTTCCTTGCTTTTACGTACGGTATTCTGTCTTTTCCTTTTCGAGTTCTTCTGAATAGTTTAATTTACTCCTACTTTCCTTTTTTGCTGCCTGACACTCTTCATCAAACCATTCTGACCTTTTATTTCCATTGACCGTGAACGATTTTAACATGCATTGACTGGCATCTTTTAAACACTTCACAAAATTATCAAGAGCGCAGTCTATGTCTATATCCAAGGTTTGCATAGCCAGCATTAGTCGGTTTTGAATATCATAAGTTTCCAACAGTTTTATAAAATCACCCTCGTATTTTTCATTCCAAA
>CM031616.1:13694376-13826876 GCA_018398815.1 Conus ventricosus | reverse complement strand
AAGTCAGCACATTTGTACTAATTTCTGTTTTGAAAGGATTATTCCTATCACTTATTTTAAACAATTTAAGTGTCGATTATGGATTTAAAAAAAACAGCAACAAAAAAAACATCAGTACAAAAAATATTACAGCATAGAAATATTAAAGCTCACTACTACAAAGAAATATAACAGAGAATTATTAAAGCTTTTGTTTCTACATTGAACCATACGATCAAAACGACATTGGTTTTCTTTTCCTTTTTTTTCTTACTTTTGAAAACAACTAAACAGCTGTGCCTTCAGAACTGGAATAAAAACTATTTACTCAACACAATTAACGAGTGTCAACAACAACACCACACACACGAAGTAAAACATTGTGTCGTTTAGCTCCCACTATAAATGTACTCTTTTTCATTATAAATGTCCTCTTTTTTCTACTATTATTCATTCATGTATCTATACTAGTGCAATGCCCACGCTGTCTCATACTATTCAGTCTGACTCCCCCCACCCCGCTCACTCTTACACAATGATACTAAGGCTCGTTCTGTCAGTGCTAGAGCCACAAGACCACCAGGAAAATGTTCATGTCAGGTCTTCTGAGGAAGCAGACCCACCAGAGATCATGCCAGCTTGTTCCACCATTGTTATGGTTTAACACAGAAGGAACACCACTGACTCAACCTTCTACCGATTACAATATAAAAGTTCTCACACGACTGCTTGGCGGCTGAACAAGACTGTGCGAGGTGGGCGGGTTGTTCCTCTCTACAATGGAGATCATTACATTTTTCTCCATGGGCCTGTTGTTACCCAAGACTTGGACGCACGTTAAGTCGCCACTGGCACAGCAGAAACTATTGAAGAGACATTGAAACGGAACAAGACATCTCATCCAAGAAAGGCTCGATTACTGAAGTGAGTCTACTTTGTCTATGGTCATCATATATGCAGGTAATGGCAATTTCTTTCTTTCTCTGTTCCGTGACCAAAACTCCGACGTTTACCATTGGTTCGATTCTTGCATATGCAAGCATTTTTAATCTCACCATCGAAGTAGCCAAAGCTCGTCTTTGGAGATGATCTAAATGTGACATCATTGTGCATGTACTTCATTTCCTGTCGCCCATCCCACCAGCATAATTATGATGAAAAATCTCTTCAAGAATGGCCATTTTGAGCGAGGATGTAACGCAAGGCTTTGGAACCAGAGTCTGCGCCCAGCAAGGTAGCCTATGGTGGCAATAACACCATGCTATTCCAATTGTTCTCAGTCTATATGCTGGGGCTGTAATGTATCCCCGCATCAAGCATGAACAGAAAGATATACACCTGCACTGCCTACCAGGGAATTTGAGCAACATAGATCTCTTAAATGGGTGGGACGCAACTACATTTCACGTTCACTATAACCTAGCTCACCCCACCAATTAAATCTCTGTGGTCCCAGGTTTACGCAAGATTATACCACACAAACTCTCAATATGAGGTGGATAGGGTCGGAAAATCCCATCATGATGGCGGTTCCAGGTTATCAGTCTAAGACGCTAAAAGTGATGCGATCCCATCAGCAACAATTTGTTTCCATGCCAGAGCTCTCGGTTACAATATTTGATTACATTAACTTCTCACAGAACGCTCTTCATTACAAAATCTTCACATTTTCCACAGGACATGTAACCAATCACCAAGAGACCACAGTAAAACTGCAGGATTTATTGTGGTCCAGTTCTCCATTTACCAGTTCAGTAGTAAAGGTGTTCAGAGGCATGTAGGATTCAATGAATGCAGGATATTGCCAACCAAACCATGTCTAGCTACGCTTTTGGCTACAGCAGTTTTTGGTGTGCACACTTTATCCAAATGCTGTAAGTAAAAGGAAGCAGCAGCACATTTTCAAAATATCACAAGTTCAGAAAACTGTTGTGGCATATTAAATTGTGATGTGGAATAAAGGCAAAAAGGTTTTTGATCATGCTGAGGGTGGAAGAAAATCCCCAACCCACCCCACCCCCATCTCCCCCAAAAAGATAATTGGCTAAACTGTCTTTAAATGGAGACAAGCTGCAAGGCCTAAAAAAGCCTGCCCCAAAAGAATCCACTGATGACCTCAAAATAAATTATCAAAGGCATGACAAGGAAAACAGAAATTTACAGACCACGGTCACACCGAGAGCTGAACAGTCACAGAGTTAGAAATCATAACAATATTTCTTGGTTTTAGGACCAATAGAGAGGATGAGGATGTTGAGATTTTTTTGTTTGAGACTGCTGGTGTTGGACAAATGATGATTATCTTCCACCGACAATCAGCAACCGATACGAAAAAGTAGTGTGAAGGAAGCTGTCTGTGACTGGTCGGTGCAATGCATGGACATGAAGCCTTTCTGTTCAGTGGTACACTTCAGAGTCTGTTCCACACCAGGACATGTCGAACAGATGCGTGGAGAATTGCCATCACCTTTTAACAATGAATTTCTACGAGGCTTGCACTTGTTTTCTGAGACATTCTGTTACAGCATGAGAGCATGCGAATCTGTGTCATTTGTGACAAAAAAGCAGAAGAGCACACAAAACAAAGTGTGAAGTAACGACGATTTAATGCACGACACAAAACAGGACAAGAAATTTTCGGCAAAATGCCTTCCTCAGCGACAAAAAAATACAGACATAAACATGCACAATACTCCCCTTGTGAAGCCAAAGTGGTGAATGTTGACGTTCTCCACATTCAACACTTTGGCTTCACAAGGGGAGTATTGTGCATGTTTATGTCTGTATTTTTTTGTCGCTGAGGAAGGCATTTTGCCTTAAATTTCTTGTCCCGTTTTGTGTCGTGCATTAAATCGTCGTTACTTCACACTTTGTTCTGTGTGCTCTTCTGCTTTTTTGTCATGTTTCAGTAACGCCGCAGTTTGTTTCATTTGCCGTGTGTCATTTGTGAATACCAGTTTCCGAGGTCCTCAAAAGGATAACATGCTCACTTACCATGCAAGGAAGCACCGTTCCATGGTTTTAAATCTTGTACAGGGCAGGTTTTGTTTCTATCCCTATCAACCATCCAGCAAGCTTTAGCTATTTCAACAGCTATTCAAACACACTCATCAAAAGAAGTACAAGATGGTGTTTTTAATTCAACATGAATTTCATATCAAGCACAGCAGTGGAAAATTTAAACAAAAAAATAAAGAAAAGAAACCGAGCACTCATCGCATCGCACAAGAAAGCACCAACTGAAACACATTTTAATTTCTATACCATCTTTCATTTTTAACACTGCTGTACCCCCTGCCTTTCATCTTTATTAAGTATTCTCAGAGCGAGACAGAGACAGAGAGAGAGAGAGACAGAGAGGAGCGGAGGAAACAGTGAATTATAATTAGTTTCACAACAAAAGTGAAACATTTTCCTATGATAAAAAGAAACTTTTTCATGATTTTACAAAAAACAAACAACAGAAGGAAAATATCACATCATATCCTGTATGTAATAAATATCAGCAGCTGCTATGATTTAACCTGAACAAGGAGCTGACAGTTGGTGAGGTTTTTATTACAGCAAAACTGCAGGATATTTTCCTTCCAAGAAATATGTGCATATATATACATGTCAAAGAAAATCTTAAATGTGATGGGATACCAATATTTAGGTGTGGTTTTCATCATTGTGTATTTAAATTAAACAAAATAAACATAGTAAGCTAATCTTAAGGCATAATCCACACCAAGAATGATGCATAACTGACTTACTTATCAGACAAACGTATGTGTGTATAAATGCACTTGATCTTGTGATCGATCATATCATTGTATTTCAATGCTCATTGGATTTAATCATAAAAAAGAAAGTCCACTTCGTTCTTCTGAAATCTAAGTTAACAAAATAAAGACAATTGTAATACAGATATCATGTTATTCTTCATTATTATTACAATGTCAAGAATGTGCACAAAACATTACTTTCTAAGAAAGACAAACGAAAAAAAAACATCTTCACTAATTTTCCGATTGTTGCAAACATTATCTTTTGAGGAAAACAAAATAGAAAATGCTCATAGAAGCCTTGGGGGTGGGGGTGGGAGTGATAACAACTAACAATCATCGATCTATGTAAAAAAATTTAAAAAAAGAAGAAAAAAAAAAACCCTGACAAAATACACAATGCCAATACTAACCATGTCATCCGAGATTTTTGGAAATGGGGATCGCCCAGTGTCTGTGTCAAAAGTAAATGATGCTGGGAGAGTGGAACTGTATGGCAAGAGGGATAGGGAAATAAACGCCCTGTGGTACACTGAACTCCCTTCCAGTCTTCATTTTCTATACCCTTGCTGTAATGGATGCATGTTTGACGTTCTCCACATTAAATCCTCCGTTTTAAAAAAAATATATTATTAAAAAAAAATTAATGAATACAACTGAAAAGGTAAATGTTATGCAATGAACAGAGCTGCCATGGCCTCAAAAACACAAAATGTTTTGATATTTTATGTATAGCATTCCAAATTCAAGCATAGCTCTTACATGCGATATCACCAAAGCTGTCCTAGGTCATTCCCCCCCCCTCTCCCCCCCCCCCCCCCCCAAAAAAAAACTAGTTTCTTCTTTGAAAGTGTCTGTGGTGTCCTCAGTGTCAGCCAGGTTGGACTCAACAGCACTTGTCAGTCACATTTTGCTTCACACTTGACATGATGTCAGAGAAAGAAATCTTGCTTAGCTATCATTTGGTTTCAATGTCAGTAAAAACCTATCGACTTTGTGGCGAAATCGCTATCATCGTTTGCTGATTTTCTTCTGCTTTTTCTTCCTCTCCTTGCTGAACCTTTTTGATGAAATTATACTACAGTCTAAAGATCCATGTTGCCTTGGTTCTCTTTACACCGCCGTTCTATGAAGAGGTGTGTGTGTGTGTGTGTGTGTGTGTGTGGTGTGTGTGTGTGTGTGTGTGTGTGTGTGCATGCAAATGTGTGTGTATGTGTGCGTGTGTGTTAACTTATTTTCTCTTTCTTATTTTCTCTCTTTCTCTCTTTTCTTTTTTTATTTCTGATAAGCATTTAATCACAAAGTGTAGCGGCATAGCATCATCAAAATCATAGCATGCTATGCCAACAACGTAGCACCTGGCAGTTCAGAGTGATCATTTCCAAAGTAGTTTATTGTGTATGGCCGCATGTTTCCATGGAACTACTCCTGGCTTTCATTTCTCATTTTAATGATGAATTCAGCCCTGTACATCTTGTACTGAACGGTCTGTCAGCAGTGACAAGAGACTAATCAATATTTCCCCAAATGACGGATGCCCATGATCAATTATTCAAAAAAAAGACGACAGCTTCATGTTATGAAATCCATGCCTTGATCAATTAGGTCTGAAGCCGACTACCAACGCTTCATTCCATTCCACACTGCACTCACATCAATGACAATCAGCTAAAACAGCACAAAGCACTCATAATGGTGGGCAATGAATATCCAACATTCAGCTAATTCACCATTGTTACTCCCTTCCCTTTGGACAGTGATGAACTACCCCTTTAGTTTCAGAATGAGTCTCCAGTGACGACTTTTGACTGAATATATTGCCCACTGAAACATAAGTCATGAAATATCCCAGCTTTTTTTTCTTTAAAAAAAATTAAAATGAAAAATAAATTTGCTGTGATATTCATATTCTCTCGGTGGTGTCACTCCCTCAACACTCGTTCCTGTTCCCTATACACAGCCACACCCACACTGTCCCTTCACAGCCTACAAACACTGGCAGTCCCCAGAACATGATCATGTCTTGGTTTCCAATTTTCGTCCCTTCCAAACTATATAAAGTAACTTCCAGTCATCAAAAACCTGAAACATCCAACTAGTTCAATAGCATTAAAAAAAGAAAAAGGTACATAATATGTCAGTCATTATGTGCATTCATTCAGTCCAGTGAACTTACTTGATAAAAAGTTTGATGCATAATAACAATTCAAAATGAAAATAAAGCTGAAATCAATTTAAGTGTGAGCACTGACACAAAGCATAATAGTTTCATGGCTCTTGAAAGAAAAAATAACTTGTTAGTGTTCCAATATTCTGTAACACGCAAGCTGATCAACAATAAAAGATTCAGCACAAAAATTCATTTGCTTGACTTAGCAAATGTCCCATCAGATGATACAGTCTCTCTGTGGTAACAAGGAACATGTAAAAGAAGAAAAAAAAATGGCTGTGCATAAAGGCGTTGTCATCTTCAATCAAAACATTTTGTGTGGCACTTATACCCTCTCACCAATTATTACGTCCGACTCCATCACAGGAAAAGGTTCAGCCAACCCAAACATGACTTGTCTTCACGGTAAATAAGTTCATTCTTTTTTCAGCCTCTGGTTTATTCTTGTTGTTGAATGTGTACCCTGCACAGATGATTGTTTCAGGCTGGCTACGCGAGTGGTATTTGTGCATGCATGCAAGATGACTCAAAAATGTTGTGGGCAGATCCTAATCTTGTTTCACAGGATTGTTTGCAGGTCACTACTACAAAGGAATATGCTCCGAGGCCTAAAAGTCCAAAACAGCTAAAATACTGAACAGCTGTTTGCAAATGAATAAAATCAGTATCTAAAGGTCGCAGACATAGTCTTCAAAATAAGCCACCACCCCTTTCCATTCCCTCCACAAATTTCTGTTCTATGCACAGGCATACCTCTACCGCCTTGGAACAGGATATTGTTTTTGGTTCCCATCTATGCATGTGTCTACTTGGATATGAAAATGACTTTGTTGTTGCTCTTGTCTCTGCTCCATAATGGTACAATTCCATGCTGAAAACTGAAGTCTTATCTTTGTACGCCGTGTTACTTGTTTTGAGCTCCAGATGTATTTGAGCTGCAGAAATTCTGCTCCAGCAATGCTCCATTATCAGTATCTGTGCTGACTTGCTTACTGACCATGCTGCTGCATAGGTATGTGAATTTTGTAAACTCTTCAAATGCATTCCTGCTCAGTGTCACCGAGTCAGTGTTAAATGCTTCTATCTCCAAAATCTCAGGATTTTTTTTCTTCTTCTCTGGATATGAAGACCAATTTGTTGTGCTAAGGTGGTTGCTTGCTCACAGAGAGAGTCATCCAACTGCTGGCAACTGTGGGAACATGATGCCAGTTCTCTGTTAAATCAAGGTAACATTCTACAAGTGAACAAATTTTGAGGTCTCTCGCTTCATACCTTTGTCCCTTGCTTGAATGTACAGCTTCACCACTCCTGAAATTTTGTGTCAGAGGTTCACCACTAGAAAAATCTTAAGTGTCAGATGTTCACCACTTGAAAAATCTTAGTATCAGATGTTCACCACTGGAAAAATCTTAAGAGTTAGATGTTCACCACTGGTGAGATTTCAATGTCAGAGGTTCACCACTGGTGAGATTTCAATGTCACAGGTTCACCACTGGTGAGATTTCAATGTCACAGGTTCACCACTGGTGAGATTTCAATGTCACAGGTTCACCACTGGTGAGATTTCAATGTCACAGGTTCACCACCGGTGAAATTTTAGTGTCACATGTTCACCACTGGTGTGATTTCAATGTCAGAGGTTCATCATTCGTGAAATTTTAGTGTCAGAGGTTCACAACTGGTAAAATTTTAGTGTCCAAGGTTCATTGCTGGCAAGACCTTAGTCTCAGACATTCACCACTAGAAAGATCGTAGTGACAGATGTTCACCCTGCTAAGATCTGAATATAAGATGTTCACCTCTGGAAAGATCTTAAGTGTCAGACATTCACCACTCAAAAGATCTTAGTGTTAGCGTTCACCACTGGTTAGATTTTATGTCAGAGGTTCACCATTGGTGAGATTTTAATGTCAGAGGCTCACTCACCAATGGTTAGATTTTAATGTTAGAAGCTTGCCACTGGTAAGATTTTAATGTCAGAGGCTCACCAGTGGTGAGATTCTAATTTCAGAGGCTCACCAGTGGTGAGATTTTTAGTATCAGAGGCTCACCAGTGGTGAAATTTTAATGTCAGATGTTCATCATTCGTGAAATTTTAGTGTCAGAGGTTCACAACCGGTAAAATTTTAGTGTCATAGGTTCACCACTGGTGAAATTTTAGCGTCCGAGGTTCATCACTGGCAAGACTTTAGTGCAAGACATTCATCACTAGAAAGATCATAATGACAGATGTTCTTCACCCCCGCTGAGATCTGAATATAAGATGTTCACCTCTGGAAAGAACTTAAGTGTCAGACGTTCACCACTCGGAAGATCTTACTGTTAGATGTTCATTACTGGTGAGATTTTAATGTCAGAGGCTCACCACTGGTGAGATTCTAATTTCAGAAGTTCACCACTGGTGAGATTTTAGTATCAGAGGCTCACCAGTGGTGAGTTTTTTAGTATCAGAGGCTCACCAGTGGTGAGATTTTAACGTCAGATGTTCACTGCAGGTGAGATTTTAACGTCAGATGTTCACTGCAGGTGAGATTTTAGTGTCAGAGGTTCACTACAGGTGAGATTTTGGTGTGTCGGAGGCTCACCACTGGTCAGATTTCAATGTCAGAGGTTCACAACTTGCAAGACTTTAGTGTCCGATGTTCACCACTAGAAAGATCTTAGTGTCATATGTTCACCACTAGAAAGATCTTAGTGTCAGATGTTCACCACTAGAAAGATCTTAGTGTCAGAGGTTCACAACTTGCAAGACTTTAGTGTCCGATGTTCACCACTAGAAAGATCTTAGTGTCATATGTTCACCACTAGAAAAATCTTAGTGTCAGATGTTCACCACTAGAAAGATCTTAGTGTCAGATGCTCACCACTAGAAAGATCTTAGTGTCAGATGTTCACCAAAGATCTTAGTGTCAGATGTTCACTAGAAAGATCTTAGTGTCTATGTTCACCACTAGAAAGATCTTAGTGTCAGATGTTCACCACTAGAAAAATCTTAGTGTCAGATGTTCACTACTAGAAAAATCTTAGTGTCAGATGTTCACCACTAGAAAAATCTTAGTGTCAGATGTTCACCACCAGAAAGATCTTGTCAGATGTTCACCACCAGAAAGATCTTAGTGTCAGATGTTCACCACTAGAAAGATCTTAGTGTCATATGTTCACCACTAGAAAGATCTTAGTGTCAGATGTTCACCACTAGAAAGATCTTAGTGTCATATGTTCACCACTAGAAAAATCTTAGTGTCATATGTTCACCACTAGAAAGATCTTAGTGTCAGATGTTCACCACTAGAAAGATTTAGTGTCATATGTTCACCACTAGAAAAATCTTAGTGTCATATGTTCACCACTAGAAAAATCTTAGTGTCAGATGTTCACCACTAGAAAGATCTTAGTGTCAGATGTTCACCACTAGAAAGATCTTAGTGCCAGATGTTCACCACTAGAAAGATCTTAGTGTCAGATGTTCACCAAAGATCTTAGTGTCAGATGTTCACCACTAGAAAGATCTTAGTGTCATATTCTCACCACTAGAAAAATCTTAGTGTCAGATGTTCACCACCAGAAAGATCTTAGTGTCATCTGTTCACCACTAGAAAGATCTTAGTGTCAGATGTTCACCACTAGAAAGACCTTAGTGTCGATGTTCACCGCTAAAAAGATCTTAATGTCAGATGTTCACCACTAGAAAAATCTTTATAGTCAGATGTTCACCACTGGAGAGATTTTAATGCCAGAGGCTCACCACTGGTGAGATTTACATGTCAGAGGCTCACCAGTGGCGAGATTTTGGTGTCGGAAGTTCCCCATTGGTGAGATTTTGATGTCAGATGTTCACTACAGGTGAGATTTTAGTGTTGTAGGTTCACTACAGGTGAGATTTTAATATGTGTGATCGGGTTCAATTCCATATATTAAGTTGCCACATTCCAATATGACATCAGTGTGCTTTTGCGTGTTTTCCATGAAAAATGGAATGGAACTTAACATGCAGTCTTTCTTCACAGATGCTTTCACATCCTGGTCCTTGGTTTAAAGAGTTATCTGAAGAACTTTAGATGGTGCCCTTAAAGAAAATAGCTGTTCCAGCCTGGCTGTCTCAAGCGAGACTATTGGATCAAAAGAATATTTACTGTTGGGGCAAAAGAATGTCTTATTCTCAATGCCAACCACACCTGCAAAGTAACAACAGAATCCATTCATGAATGTGTTTAAACAGTACCTAAGAAGCATTTTTATCCTTTCTCAACAAGCCAATTTCGCCACAATTTGAATTTCATTTTAACCCTTACGCTGCTGATGTCACATTTTTTCGACCACGTGGCTCACCGCCGATATGCGACCAACTTAGGGTTACCTAACTCCCGATACTCTCACTCCAATTTGATGAGATAAAAAGCCAGCAATAAATGTCACAGTTGGGTGATTCCCTGACCTGTGCTCACAGCCATTTGCCTCATCAGAGTGCTGTTCAGTTACATGTTTTTTGTTTTTTCTTTTGTCGATTTACACCGATTGTTTTTCGATTCACTATGATGTCACAAACAAGCACTTCAGGTACTCGGCCTGACCATACATTTTAGTGCTGGAAATATTGAACAGACCGTCAGTTGATCCTGATTCAGATGAAGAAAACCCAGATTGTGACCAAGAAATATAATGTGATAGGGAGAGCTTGACCAAATTACCCCAAACAGAGACTGAATGTGCTGGACGCATGCCAAGTAGTAGGCTAAGCCAGCGTGGGGCAAGCGTTGTGTGTGCGACTCGCACTGCAAGTGAGTTGGTGTTGGCCCTGGACCAACTAGCAGTGACTGATTTGAAACCCCTGTCAATGAGAGGCTAATGGGGGGCGACGAACACTTCAAAGACAATGAATTGGACGCAAAACTTGCTTGCAATTGATTGACGTTGAAGGGGGCATGGCCAACTGACATGTGTCAGAGGTATGCTGCAAAGACGAGTTTGAATGGGTATTGTATGACCAGCTGGACTCATAGGCCTTAGGAGAATTGCTCCCTAGGTTCTAGAGACCAACAGGCAAATGAAAGACTTTGTTTTCATAAAAAAAAATTGCTTTCAACAGTGAGAGTGAAAGGAATGTGCGTGCATGGTGTGTGTGTGTGTGCATGAATTTGTGTGTGTGTGTGGCATGTATGTGTGTGTTCCCTTTTCTTTCCTTCATGTGTGTACCAGTGGGGCATAAGAAAGTGTGTGTGTGTGTGTGCGTGCGTGTGTGTGTGTGTGTGTGTGTGTGTTCCCTTCCCTTCTTCTTTCTTTCATGTGTGTGCCAGTGGGGTGTAAGAAGTTTGCTATGTGTGTGCGAGAGAGAGAGTGTGCATGTGTGTGTGTGTGTGTGTGTGTGTGTAAATGCTTTTCTTCATCACCTCATTAGGTATATGAATGCTTATTCCTCTGACTGTTGTTTCAGGAGTGCTGGTGAACAAGAATGATATTCAACCTGTGGACTACTTCCAGCTCTTTTTTTGCTGTTGGAGTATGTGCATTTATAGTTTTTTTTAAAATCATTTTTCTGTTGGATATTACATACTTTCTGGTCTTCATTTGTTGAGTGGGGTATTTTTCCTTCCTTGTTCAGAGTTTATGGCATGCTTTCTTCTTTATAATGTTGAGACTAAAGATAACATTCAATTTTTTTGTTTTGCTTTTTTTTTTAAAACTTGAAATTACAAAAAATTTGAAATTGTTGTTGACTAACAATTACTAACATTCTATAATTTAACGGAAGTACAGTTTTTCTCCATTTTACAAAAAAAAACCAGCATGAAAATTGGTTGCTTAGTTCCAGAGATATCCGCATTTCACACATGCTGGTATGATAAAAGAGATTAAAAAAAAAAAAAGGCTGGCGATGGGGATTTATGCAAAACAGAACGTATGGCGGTGAAAGGGTTAAACCACAACCTCCATTTTCTTTCCTATTTCAATGCTAAATAATCTTATCCTCAAATGCAACATGCTCTCACAGAAATACTCTGTGGTTTGGTTGGGAGAAACAAATCTATGACGATATAAATCCAAGCTGCTAAAATGCCCATTTACAGTTAGACTATCAGAAACAAGACAGCTAAGTCGAATGGAAAAAAAAGAAGAAAAGAATGTAAATACATGTGGCTGATAGGTAATCCAGACTGATATATAGTACAGACAGACAACGTAAAGATACCATGACAACATCTTTGTTACCAGAAGATGCTGGACATGCTGTCAATAGATATACTATAGACAGATGAGCCACTAGTTACCGCTGTATCGAATGTTATTTTTGTGGTTGAAAACATTGGTCAATGGAATCGCAACTGCATTTTATTTACAATATGAAGGGGAAAAAAAGCAGCAGAATACTTTCCTTTTGTGTGCAAACATGGCACTTATTATCATGTACTTTCACTTTCATTGTACTGCGCTTTTACAATTTCCAACGTATCAGAAAAACCAATCCAATACATTGAATTGTCAAGCAGACACAAATCACCCATATCATCTAGTACTAAACAAAGAAAAAATGTATCCTGTATTATATATCTTGACATGTTTATGTCTCCCCCAGCATGTCTACACTCACAGGAATTACTAGTTTGTGATTAAGTTCTTCCAACATCATGCCTTCATTTCTCCAACATCATGCCTTCATTTCCTCCAGTTTGAAAGCAGTTCGTCAGCTTCCTCTGCACTTTTGACGCGGAGTAACATGGGCACAGGATCAGAGCTGGGTTCTTGGGATCCGTGGGTGGGTTGGGAACACACACAAGAACACATTGTTCTTGCCTTGACGTTTTGTGGGCATTGCCGATGACAACAGGATGTTCAACAAGATGTTACTGGAACACATCAACAGTTGGTTGTATGAAGACAGACAACATTTCAGCTGAAAGCTAGGTAGTGAGGTAAGAAAAAGATGAAAAACTGACAAATGAACATGAAATCCACATCGAACACATACCCAAACTTGACAAACACACAATTTCACAAACAAAATCAACAATGGTTGGCTTTCAGGTCTATTTGTGTTTAATATTATCTTAATCAACTAATCAAGTGGAAGACAATCTGTATTGTTCTTCATGCCACTTCAGACAACATCAAAGTACAACATGATAATGTGCTGACAAAGGATTGTAATCCAGAAATTATCTGGAGATTTTCAAAACAGACGGGGAAAAAGGAAGGACAATGCAACAGAGAAGAAAGCAAGAAATAATACTGAACTTACCTGGTAAGTAAATAAATAGAAAAGAAAAAACAGTACAGTCAATCAATCCCTAAGGGTTGGAAAATACAACCCATGTGGCGGGGTAATCAAAAACGGTCATACACGTAATGTTCTATCCCCAGCTGATGCATTGTACCACAGTGTTCAAGTATTCGGTGTTTGGATGATCCCTGGAGTCTTTTAGCCAGGGTACGACAAAAAACAACAAAACATACAACCAGTTTAGTTATAAATGTAAACAATGACATAAAAAGACAACATTAAACATTTTTTTTGGACAGTCTTAAGGACTATCAACTTTCTCTGAGGACTATCAACTTTCCTTGGTGGAATGCTTCTTTCTGTATCCTGTACTCCCCCAGAAGCACACATATGAAAGCTTGCAAGGCCTGTCTACAAGCCAGCCCAGACACACATTTTGGAATTTTAGCTCCCTTCTCTGGGTTGACAAATAGCGCGACGAGTTGATGGCATTGAGACTTAATGAAGACAAACATTAAGACGACAGAGACTGCAAATGTCAGTTTTCAAAACAATTCTATGAATGTTCCCTCTGACAACCACAATGAGCCACAACTGGAGGCATGGCTGCTGAGTAATGCTCATGCTGGGCTGTACCTGGGATCGTTTCAGTGGTTTAAGATCGTGGTTTGCTTCCGCATTTGCTTTCAGCATACTGATCTTTGGCAGCAGTAGTTAACTCCCTTTCTACAAATATTTAAATCTGCAAAACTTATTTGGAGTTTTTAGGGCAGTTTAGTTGGAAAACGTATTATAAAAACCAAAGCAACAAAACCAAAGTGCTGTGACAGATGGAGGTATCAGATCTAATATTTACTCATATTTCTGGAAAGTATTTCAAGTTGTAAAGGATTTAAATCATACACATGAGTATATAATTTTTTAAAAAGTGTTAAATCATACATACTCTCTCTCTAAGACAGGTAAAGACCAATTTTGTTCAGAATTGAACTTTCAGAAGACATGGAGACAATTTGTAACGGAGATTCTCTCTGCACGCATAACTGTGTGTGCGCGTGCATGTGCCTGTATGCGTGCATGCATGACTCTGCATGTAATGTTGTGTGTGTGCAATCATGATTGCATGTGTAACCCTGTATGCTTGTGCATGCATGATTTACGCTTCTAACTTCGTGTCGTTGTGTGTTTTATAGCTACTCACAAAACTTACACTAATCATCAAGCATACTCTCCTTGACGGGCAACATTTTGAAACTAATATTTTGAACATTTAACCCTAAGGAACTACAATTTTTCATTCAAGTGAAATCAATAATCCTGCAACCAGGCAATCCATTCGGGCTAACCAAAATTTCAGCATGTCTGTTTTATGTGTGTTCTTTGCAGTGTGTTCACTTACCCAAGTTGGTATCAGCTCGTACAATCAGCTGTGTGCGTCCATTGTCGGCGGGTTTAAGATGGAGATTTCCAACTCCTTTGTCTGTCCACTGTCCATCTTTCTGGAAAAACAGCTTGCACCTGGACACAACACCAGTAATTTTCATGGTAAAATATGTTAATGTTGGCATGGTGTTCGTTTTTTCATTCTTCAAGCATGAACTGACACAGGACATTCTTAAAGCTTGATTTTACTTTCTTCAAAATGAAGATTCGAAAAAATTCTTGAAAAGGTTTCTCTGACATCTGCATTTCGCTACTTCAGAGGCACACCGGTTCATCTCCAAAATGGCAGATTTGAGAAATGCCCACTTGAAGTTTTTAAACAATGGCAGAAGTCACACGTGTACTTCTATAGTCACATAACTCACAATGGTTCAAGTTCAAGTTGTAATGTATAAGTGCTGTTAGCAGCATCAAATAGTATTCAACAGAAAACATAAAAACACACATTTACAAAAAATAGTCATTCCTTGCTTGAAAACTGCCTCGCAGGGCTCTTCATAATTTGGAGCAAACCAGACTTCCAGTAGTAAGCCTGGTGTAGCGCGCTCTTTATCTGACCGTCCTAGCCTCTCCCTCCCACATGGCAGAGCAGGCCATAAATCAGTGTAATGAGGAAGGCAGACGTTTTCCCTCTCCTGCTGCCAGCATCTTTCACAGCAGGAAGAGTATCAGCCAAGTGTACAGAGGTAGCCTACCCTCCCTTCCTTTCCTTAACATATCCTCTTTCTCAGCACAGTTGGTTAAAGCCGGGTGTTCCGCTGTTGCTCCAAACACATAGGTAATCTTGCTCTGTGCCACAAGTGTTTTTTCGCTTTATCTCTGCTATTATGCAACATCACATCACCAGGTTTGGAGCTCTTGATAAGACCATGAAAAGACACACAATGCACCAAAAAACCCAAAACCCAAAATTTGGAGGTAATCTGGTGTGGCTCTAATGTAGCGATTTAATGAATCACTATGAATGTATCGTAAGTCTTGGTTACCTAAATAAAAAATTACAATGCTTGGAAACATTACATTCACTGGTTTACCAATAAATTCAATTGCATTGTAGTATCCATAACGATAAAATCTCAGTACCATACTTCTGTACAACCCTTCCTCATTACAACAACAAAAATTGGCTACAGATTACTTTGCTCACTTTGAAAGACTTTTTCTGGCCTCAAATGAACCACTCCTCCTGTTCTGGGCAGTAAACCTACCTACCCATGGTCTGTAAAAACTACTGTGTGCTTGTGTGTGCAACACTGTTGACAATTTAAAAAAAAAATAAAATAAATGAATGGTAAAAATCTATCGATCTCTTTTAACAACTCAGCTTTTTGGTTTCTTCAGAGCACACAGAGAAGAAAAGCAAAAAGCCACAAAATTTGACAGAGATGAGAGGTCTAGGGGGTGGGGGAGGGGGGAGGAGTGAGAAGTCCTGGGCCATGCCCCTTCTTATTGAAGATGTTGAAACTTGGATACAAAATGCTGCAATATAACAGAGATCTGAGCATCAAGAGATGTACCGTCCACCTTTAGGTCCAGCTAATAAGTCCAAGAGCACTTGGCTGTATACAGTCGATCTCCTTCACTTTTGCAGTGTCTCGGTAATGCGTGATACATGACGAAATGAAGACAGCCCACTTTTGCAGCCAATGCTACATAATTTCATCACATCAGTGCCGTCTTCTAGAATGCTGAAAATGTGAACAATACTCTGTAGCTTCCATACCTGTCCAACCCCACCCCCATTCACAGTTGTCAGTTTCACAGACCTCTGTAATCAACAAATCTGTGGAAAAGTGGGGCCCCATTATTTGAAACTCCTGACGACTTTCAACTAACCCTTTCTACCATCTTTATAGTTTCCTTTTGCATGTAGTTATCAAGCAAGACTGATAACTTTTTCAACTGAATCTTAAATGACATTTAACCCCATTGCGGGACTGACTAAAGAATTGATCATTTTTCAGTGCATCAATAGAACTGTCACACAAAAAGCCTGGGGTATTTCACATTCTGTGAACTGTAATTGGTTCACAATTGTGACAGCATATTTGTTATAATTGAGTGTAAGCTTGCCATTCTGAAAAGCACACAACAGTGATCTTGGCCCAGCTCAATCAGTATGGCAATGGCATATCAAAATGTCTAAAGAATCAGAAAATTATCAAGACTGGAAGTGGTATATAGAGAAAAATGCAATCACAACTGCAATAAGGGAACCTTTTTGTACAGAAACTCTTTTTTCTTTGATTTCTCTTTTGTTTTCCTGTCTTCAATCTCTCCTTCCTTTCAG
This sequence comes from Conus ventricosus, assembly GCA_018398815.1. Classification (NCBI taxonomy): domain Eukaryota; kingdom Metazoa; phylum Mollusca; class Gastropoda; order Neogastropoda; family Conidae; genus Conus; species Conus ventricosus. The sequence continues at coordinate 13,810,011 of CM031616.1, read as the reverse complement.
AAAATTATGTGAATTTACTTCAGTTCTCTCATTTGTCATGTCAGTAAATACACTAATTTCTTTGATTTCTCTTTTGTTTTCAATCTTCAGCACCTCTTACATTTCAGTCTTCAATTTCAACTTCGATTTTTTTTAATTTTTGACCTGTGTCAACTTTTGATGTATACATCACATTCTTTTTATTTTTTTCATTCTGTTTCTAACCTGCCACCTATCTTTTATTGCATAAATCACCCTTTTGTATAGTTTTTTCTTTCTCTCTCTTTTTTTTTATTTTAAGAACCACCTACCCCTATCATCCTTCCATGTATACATCATATTCTTTTCTTCTTATCTTCCACCTCTCTGATCTTTCAGAGAATACAATTTCTACTCGGGTTAGTCTACCGTTTTGTCTCTTCCACCTCTCTTACCTTTTGGTGTACACAGCACCATCTTCCTTGATTTCTCGCACTTCTACTTTTGGTGGTTGATATTCCTCATCATCTCTGGTGAAACAGACAGATAAAAAAATTAAACAACCAAACTTGAATTAAGGAACAGGACAATGACAAACACAACTGAAACTTAAAACCATGAAATGTTAAAAATAAGTTGAAAACAACAACAAAACATCCCCCTTTTCCTCATCCCCCCCCCCCCCCCCCCCAAAAAAAAAAAAAAAAAAAAAAAACCCATCCAATCAACAAACAGAAAAGAAAACATGGCCTTCCAGACTGGCTTTAAACTCCATTTCAATTGAATTACAAAGAAGACGAGGATGAGAAAGGACAAGCCACAAATGGGCATTCAAACTGGATGACTAGAGACTGGTAAAGCAACTGATCAATTGTTGGGAATTCTGAAATACAAGTTTTGTCAGTGCCAGGCTTGTCCACTGTCTACAGTATCCTGAAGTACATGCACGCACAGGCTTAAAAGCAGCAAAGGAAATATCAGTGAAGGTAGTTTAGTTTCACATTGGAATCGTTTGTAGTAGTGTCCTGATTAAGACAAACCAGTTACATGCTGCTTAACTTGTCTTAATCAGTCTTATTTCGTTCACCAGCTCACTTTTAGCGCAACATTCACTAACCAACTTTTAAGCTCTATCAAAGTCATGCCACCTTCATAAAGCACTCATGGTTTGTGGTAGAATAAAGGAGAATACAACAAAGAAACTACAGAAAACAAAAAAGGAGAATATCATCTGAGAAATAATAGATAATCACCACCACCATCATTACCTGTAGCCTGTGCGGTTACAGTGTCTGAGCCTTTTTCACTTTGCCCAAACAGTCCAGTGCCACCTGAAAAAGATCATTCCCCCAAGATCAAAACCACAACTACAGCTCACTGTCCTTGGCACTGCAATGTTTGGGTTGCTTAAAAGTACAAGATACACACTTCGTACTGTGTAGTTTGGCATTCACCAGAATTCAGAAAAAACACTTTAATTAAAATAAATTAACCAGAATACAATATCCTTATAAAAAAATATACCACGCTAAATTGTTCTGAACAGCAGTTTGATATCAAGAACACTGGTCATATCTAAAAAATAAAAATTGTAACTAACTCAGTGCCCCCTGTAAACACAGAGACAGGTCAAAGTTGTAACTCTGGCAGAATGGCGATTTTTTCTTCTTTTTTCTTGCACTGGCAAGTTCAATTTACAGGACACTCAGCCACTAGCTCGATCATTCAACTTTTACATAGGTCTTTCCTGTAGACTGAAACAGTGTAGTTTTCTCTTTGACAATATTCAGACAAGTTTGAGGTGGCTCTTTCCCCAATAAAATGGCCGAATATATAGATAATTTCCATTTTGAAAGGCAGTTGAACTTCCGATTTAAATCAAGAATTTGACAACACATACTTATAACTTAAGGGATCAAAAGAAAAATCATCTTCTATCATTGAAACGAAAATCACATAAATCTTCTCAGTGCATTTGCTCATAGACAATACAAACATTTTAGGATAAGCACAAATACCTTGCACACTTTTCTGATTGTAGCAAAATTTTGCTAAAATGATCTTAGAAAGAGCAGAAATTCACAAAAACCGCTCATAAACATTTTGTATGGAGATTTAAACAGTAAGGATAATAAACTTTCCTAATATGTGGTTGATATACAGCTTACATGCTGTGGTCATTTTGTACAGGTCTGCTGAAATTTTATAAAATGGCCAAAAGAAGTCATGATATTAGGAGTCAATCGTAAGTAGTAGTTTAAGTACATCTCCATGAGTGTTAAGATTTTCAATCTTTCCCAATATTTGTTCTGCATCTAGGAACAACTGTTCTGCAAGCAAGACCTCTGACAGAGAACAACAAAGGTTCAAAAAACAAAACAAAACAAAACTTAGTGACAACGATATTAAAAATCCATGAAAATGAACTGGCTAGATTTACAGGTGTTTAGCCCCAAAACCAATTTAAAACAACTGTTTACCTGACACACTAAATTTGAAATGGAAAAAAAAAAATTGCGAACATCTATGACTGGGTTTATTGCGACAGTCAGCATGTTCTACCATGTCATCATTTTTTTTTTTTACACTTTATTATCTCTTTATTCATCTGTCTTAACTGTTTGCTTACATCATACCAAACAATTATTGTAGCTCAGCAGAAAATTCCTCTTTTTAACTGCTAACATCAGGATTCACTACTGGTGGAAATGGTTTTCAGAAATGAATGTGCTTCTAGAGTTCAATCAATTTTGATCAATCACAACTCTGTCTGGAATTCAAGAGTGAATCCACCTTCAAGGTTTAATTTCATAGCATGAAGTTAACACACATAACAAGACTTGTGAAGTGGGACCATATTTCTATTGTGTGAATGAAGCATACTTCATCGTTGGCAAGTCCAGCGTTTCAAAGGCAATCCCTGATGCAATATGGAAACTCAACCCAGATATATTTAACAAATTTAACAAGTACAGGATATTGGTGTAGTCATCTTTTATTTCTTTACCACAAGGCTGAATTTTCAAATGACATCTTTTGTATTATTACAAACATATCAAGAGACCTGTGCAAGTGACACAGTCACCATCAAATGGTCAGATATACGAGTCATGTCTCTCCCCCTTTTCACCTTATCCCTGTGGGAAAAGACAACACTGATGTTCTCCACTTTGCACCACACTGACCAGCAGCTTCGGGATACATTCACAACTGATCAAGCTGCAGCAAGAAACTTAACTCTTCTGCCATAAGAATGGACAGTGTTGACCCTTTCCCATCCAAGACAAATGAAGAACAATAAAAACTGTATCACCTTCACAGAAAGATGCAGCCTCTTACTGTTCCATTATAGGGTGTACATTTAATCTGGTTATCAAGGCAACATGATTCATTATGTCAGCATATGTACATCCTGGCGAAAATCTATTCATCTATAGTATTAATCAGACATATAAAATTTGCAAAAATGGGAAAGGGTTTCTACTGAAAGGAAAAATCATCTCAGCAGTGATTCAGTTTTTCAAAACAACATGTTTAACTATATGTGTATCTAAGTGAAAGTCTATCAAAAATAGTATCAATCAGCCCTACTTGCAAAAATAGGAAAATGACATTTAGAAAGTATTGCTATTGTAGTATACCAAAGGAGAACAAAAGAGAGAGAGAAAAAAAGAGTGTTTAGTAAAATGTTATGCCTCGAAATACTGATATCATTTATTAATCTATAAGTCTTTTACTGAGAAAACAGGACGCAGACTGCCTGTTGAAGTTTCATCCCCAGACATATCTGTGGGTAACAAAAAGTTCTAAAACGGATGATTTGTTTGGCCAGGCTTTCAGATTTATGCAAATGACTATTAAACAGAAGAAAATCTGTACAGCACAAGACTACATCTAATCTGGCAGCTCAGCTTCTCAATTTCTTTAAGTGAATTCACTCACTTGGTCGCTTTCTTTCCATTTTCATTTTGCTTTTTGTTTTTATGTATCTGGTTTGCGAATGAGAAAGTCTGTCACTTCTATATGGGTCAACAAGCGCGTCTCTTTTCCATTCTATGCACACAGACCACTGCTGTGTGACTAATTCAATGTGATCATTTTTCTTGTGGTGAAATTGTGTTCTTAATCATTTCCTTCGCCCTTGGTGAAACAGCTTATGCCATTCACTTCGCCCTCGGCAAAATCTTATTTCAATCCACTGACTGCTTTGGGGAAATCTTGTTTCAAGTTCTGACGTGACAACTTTGATATTTCTGGCACCAGAAATGGCAGTGCAATCATTTGATTCATTGTAATTATGTTCTTTAACATTATTAGAGAAATTGGCTGGCACATTTTACTTTTCCAACCTCATCAGAAAAACCGAAGTGAGGCATTTGTATTGAAAACAATTCATTAAAAAAATTAATCATTCTGATTATAGTAATTAAATCATGTCTGGCGTCTGACCGATATCAATTACTTTAAACCAAGGTAATCACCGCTTTTGACGGCCACATGGCTGCCTTGTTGCCAGACTAGAGTATGCTGAAATGAAAAAGTTGTGAAATACCTTGCTAGCACAAAGGCGCAAACAAAAATTCATATTTTTCTCTCATATGCAAAACATTTTTCTGTATATCTCTGATTTCTTTTTAATGCAATTGCAAATCTGCTGGGTAGATGAAAAACAATTCAGCACAAAAATGAGACTTACTGATGAAGTAAAAGTGTGAGGATAAATCTTTCAGAAACGTTTGTAGTGGGGCATAATATATGATTTCCATTTCAGAACAAAAATCGACTGAGTTTGTTCACAATTTGAAGTGCGAAGCATACACAAAATTAAAATGATACAAATGCATTTTCTTTGAATGTTCACAGCTGTAGGAGTTCTAACAAGTTTCACATCATGTTCAGAATTACCTAGTATTTAAAGTACTGTGGTAGTGGTTATATTTAATGTTCATATATCTTCGCCTCACCAAGCCACCATCAAGGAATACTAAGCTTCGACTTCCTGGCAAGTCCTTTGAGTTCAGTTACACAAGGACGGAGAAGTAAACTAATTGCTCACCCGCACTATCAGGTTTGTCTGAAGAATCAGCAGACTGGCTGGTGGAAGACTGGCCAAAGGTAAAACCACTTGTAAACGGCTTGCTGCCGACACCAAGGCCTGAAGTGTCAGCAGGCTGTTTTGTGGAAGACTGACCAAAGGAGAAAAGCCCTGTCAGAGGCTTGCTGCTGGCACCAAGGTTTGAAGAGTCAGCAGCCTGGCTGGTGGGAGACTGGCCAAAGGTAAAACCACTTGCCAGAGGCTTGCTGCTGGCACCACGGTCTGAAGAACTGGCAGACTGGCTTGAGGGAGACTGACCAAAGGTAAAACCACCTGTCATAGGCTTGCTGCTGCCACCAAAGATGGAAGGGGCCTCTTTCTTTTCTATGCTAGCAGTAACAGGAGGAGCCTTTGGCAGCCTTACCTGAGAGTTATTTGCATTTTGAACAGAATACTTTTTCTCAAGGTCACCGAGATGTTTTTCATAATCTTTAAAAGATGGTGTAAGGATGCAGTATGGGTTTTCTTGAACATGTTTCTGTATCCATGACAGAATGTTTTCATTCAGCACCTTAAGCTGATGCAGATATTGTGGGTTGTCAGCAGAGTCTTTGTTGCCATTGTCAGAAGATTCCTTCTTTGTTCCATTGGTCTTGGGCTGGAAGGTAAGGTTGCTGCCAAAGTTCAAGGTCACCCCAGTGGACAGAGAAGGCTTGGGAGTTGAGCTGTCAGAAGTTTTCAAGGCAAAGCCAGCGAAAACACTTCCCTGGAAAAAGAAAAAAAAAAGGGTGTTGTCTTGATTATTCTGCAAACACCTTTTGAGAAGATCTGCATTGGCTTATTGAAGTTACCACTCATCCTAACTGATCATCACTAAAAAAAAAAAAAAAGCTGAATTCTATGGCACTTAATGCTAACCTCTTCAAGTGATCTCATTTGTGATTTCCTCACTAGTTTATGTCCCTGGTGCATGGCAAAGCCCTAGGTATCAGCAAGTTTAAGTGAGTTTTAATGGATGGACACCCTGAGTCTACATCTAAGCAACTTTTGTCATTGGTATGGGATTTAGCAGACAGCGTTTTGTATTAGAACAGGTATCAATGCAGGTTGTACATCCTTAGCAGTATCTATAGGACAAATGTCCTGGACCACCCTGAAGTAATAGGACATTTGTCCTCTTCATAACAAAATCAATCGGACATTTTGAACGCAAGCCAGATTGAATGTATATTAAGTTTTATCATGCGCACAAAAATGGTATTACAAAAGCTGACTATATTCCTAGAGTGGGAAGTCATGTTTGGTAAACATACTATTACTAGTCCACACACACACACAGTCACACACACACAGAGGCAGTGTCTTTCCTAAATCACTATTCATTGCTAATGCTAGTATTCAAGTACAATATTGATTCATTTGGAGTCGTCTTTTTGGTTGAAGAGCATTCTTTTTCTTTTCTCTCCCCACTTTTCTGTCACCCTGAACACCCATTCTGATTCCCCCTTGACATCACTTGGTCCTTCCATTTGCACCCTCATCAGCATGGCCTGGTTTTCTGCTGTCAGTCTGTTCCTTTGACTTGTCAAAATCAAATTCTGAGTGCTGAACCCTCTTTCTACATCAGCTGTATGGACGGGCAGGGTGATGGCAAGCTGGGCAACATGTGCCTACATGGCCTACAACACGTAACAAGTACAAGGCTTATCGCTCTTTAGCTGCTTTACGCTAAAAATAACCCTGACACAAGCTGGCTGCGAGCTCTCAGCTGCGTACTCGCTGGCTCAGCCTCTGCGAGTCAGGGAGGCAGAGTTGCAAGCCAACGAGCTAAAAATAGACCGCCACGGCTCGCCACTAAGCTTAGTGCCAGTGGCACACGGGACTAGTAACAGTTATAGGCCTAGTGATTCACTGGGCTTACACTAAAGTTACAGACTGGAGTTCTGTATGACGGTCGGACTCAAATAATTATGCGGGCTTGATATAAACGGCCGGTGCCATGTCTGTGAGCATCGGAAAGCTATCGGACAGTGACCGCGTTTTCGGCAAAGTAATGGGACATTTGTCCTCTTCACTGCCAGTTATATCGGACATTTTGCATGTGCAATCGGTCTATGTCCGATGTCCGACGTGGATGTGCAACCCTGCAATGAATACCAACAGAGTGAGTCAGTTGCAGTGAAGCCTTTCCTCTATCCCACTGCCCCACAACAATGGCTCCCTCGGGACTCCAGTGCTGGGGTGACAGTGGGATGAACTGTGTGTGGCTGTATACAGGAGAGCCGGAGTGAGTGGTGTGGGAGTATTGCCACTGACAATGTATGAAAACCGAGACAGCAACCAGCAACAATGGCAAAATCAGGAGAAAGACAAAACTACAAACAAACACACCAACAAACAAAATATTACCAAACCCAACTTCTGTTAAATTTGCATACTGCGTGGATTATGAAGTTCTGTAATTGTTATTTCTTTTGTCAAGTAAAGAAAGCGAGTCCACTGAGACTCACCACTTTCAAGTACCTCTTGGATTCGACATACCACGGAAAGAAAATCTGCAAATGGCCCCGGCCACATCAGTTGGATGTCTTGCTTCCGGACCAATCAACTTTTCTTCCTTTCTTCTTTGCTGTCAGATGTTCCACACTCTCAATATAATTCTCATGCTGTTTTCCTTAAACCTATGCCTCCTTTAACGTATCTACATCCAGAACTGTTATGCAGCAGTCCTGGCAGCAACAGCTGGAGTCTGGGATGACAAAGACACAGTAAAGCAGGTCTTGGACTGCTGATGCACTGTCTGTTCCCATTCAACATAGAACTCCATGAGCTACCAAAACTTACACAAAATCTGCTGTACAATATTTCTTACTTAAGAAAGGAACATTTTTGGGCAAGCTGGAATACTTTGGAAACTTCTTCGTTGTTTTCTGAAAGCTTTCACCATGAAAGCTGAAATTAACTTAAATTTGAGTATTACTATAACCATTTGAGAACATGACCATTTTAAAACTGAGACACTCATGAAACTATAGAAGAAGAAAAGAGGTATTCTGGCTTTCAATATAACTGTGAATACAATCTGCATTATCTTTTGTGGTGCATTTGGTAAACAGATATATATATATATAAAAATAAAATAAAATAAAAAAAGCAATGAAAACCAAACTCTGGGTGGTCTTTGAAGTCAAACAACCAGAGGAGAAACCGGTCTTCACAAAAGTTAACTGTGATCATATTTTTATCATGTGTATGCCTTGGTAGTATATTGTAGGTAATTTTGTTCAATGATAAGCAAAATACTCTATAAGGAAGTTTTGATGCCCCTTTTAAAAAAAACAAACAAACTAGATAGTCTCCCTTTTCTATATATTTTCATCAGATTCTACCACCAAATTTATAATCAAATGAAATCAGCAAACTTGTGTGTGTGTGTCTGGCTTTTGCAGAACATTTAGGGTGTCTCCTATATAATCAATTTTGATCTTTGTCAGAAAGAGAACATGATGGAGAGAAATCAAGACGGAAAGCAAGTGCGCTTCTAAAGTACAGGCTCCTGTAACTCCAAGTTTGCCCCAAATGTATCAGTACACAGCTTTGGATTGAGACAGCAATTATTTTAAGAACCAGACAGCTAATATCTCGCCTAATGAGGAGACAGCCAGAACATCCCATGAGTGATAATCCATATGAATCTGCAGACACTGAAAAACTTGGTAACATGAACTCCTCGTGAGAATTTCATGTCAAACAAGAAGAATTAGGCAATATTCTTTTCTAGTAATTTCTTAATGATCAAAGAGGCTGAAAATCAAACAACAACTCCGCTGTAAATTTCCATTTTGGATATGAGACTGTGAATATAATATGGCTGTAACGTATGGTTCGTAGTATATCCTTGCATCATAAAAGACCCTGAGAGATGCGTACACATGCAATGTAAGGGAATTAGGTCATCTGTGCAATAAATCAATGACATTAAGGATTTGTTTACATAGTCCCTATGTTCATCTTTGAACTTAAAACCCACATCTGCATAAGAGCCAGCTGGAACTGACAAACCCACAATTTAACTATAATAATGGATCTGAAGAGCTACATCCAAGTGGGTTCCACTAACTCTCCTCTTTTTTTCCTTTCAATATGTCTCATATATTCGAGTAAAAGCAATGGAAAGTTTGAATACTTGATAGTCTAATGACATACTGAGTTCCAGTAACACTCATTTGTTAACTTTACCCGTTGAGCGCCTTTAGTCAGTCAACTGACGCTGTAATAAAAGTGCTTTTCCAGTGCCTATGGGCATTCCCCTGACGTCATGCATTTTTCTTGAATTTTCATTCGTTACTATTTCTATCAACGGACTCAAATAGAGTTTGCGTAGAAAGCCTTATAATTTTTATGTCTGTAGTCTTAAAATAATATGTAAATGACCACACGTGAGGGGAAAGCCCATTTATTCTCATCACTGACTGGATGACCAGCCAGCACTTCGTGTCTCGCTTGCAAAGATGGCGGCGCAACCTTCGACAAGCCCAGCGACCAAATCAACGTATTTACACAGCTGAGCAGGCTCTGCTGATGATTTTTGACAAACACAATAATCTTTTATTCAACGACTCACTCGAGCATGAAGGTGAGATGATGATAGTGGTGGAATTGCCGACCATATTCGTCAGTTATTGAGTAGGGCTCTGTGACCTCAGTGTGTGTGTTCAGCTGACAGCGTCGAACGAGCCAGCCTAGTGTGTACTGTGCACCGCGTGGTGTCCAGTGATGTGAAAATCAGCGTGAGAGGGGAGCGTGGCATGCTCGCGGCGTGACACACGGTGCAGACGGAAAGGTAGGGGGAGATGAGGGGTGAAAGAGAGGGTTGAAGTCAAGCAAGGGGGTGTGCTGGGGAGAGGGGGGGCGTGGTCGTGGACTGGTCAGTCTGCATCGAGTGTGAGCGTCTTGATAGACTTCCAAACTGTTTTACTTTCATTTACAGGTGTAGTGTGACAATACAAACTTTATTTTCAACTTTTTTGCTGTGTGTTCTTGTTTGGATGTGAAGATGTCGTGGTAAATACATATGTTTTTGATCGTGCAAAAAAATCTATCCAAATCTAAATGCCTAAATACTTTTTTATTATCAAAATTAAAACAAAAGAAGCCCAGATTCAAAATCTTCATTCAATTTCCTTCAAAAATGATATAGATTTCATTTTTCTATCTTTTGTAGTTTCTGAGCAAGACGTTTTTGTTAATTATGACCCCCAAATCATGAGATGTCCCTGGCACCAGGGAACACCTTTGTTTGTATTATTGTGAGGCACTGAACGGTTAAAAAAGAAGGTCAGTAATGAACAAGAGGAACTTACCGAATTCCTGTTTTCAGAATCACTCGGCAGTGTTCTCTTTGCTCTGCGTATAACTCGGTTCTTCAGCACATCTTGGGCAGCTGAAGAGAATGTCCCTGCCTGGAACAACATTAATTGAAGTTGATTATTTCTTTAATCTTGGCATGAAAAAGTGTACTGTATCTGTGATCAAGTTCTTTTTATTTAAAAAAAAATTTTTTTTTATTACACAAGACATGGATAACATACTGAAACGAAAAAGGAAAAGCTCCACCATTAAGTCTATACATGATCATATGTATAACTGTGATCAAGTTCTGTGTCAACATCATGTTAACCCCCCCCCCTCCCCCCCCCCCCCAAATATATGTACACATATTAATACACAAGCTATCCACATATGCTATCACATATTTGACATTCACACCTTAGCACATATCATGAAACATATTGAAAAAGGCAAGACAAACAATGGCTGTTACCGAGTTGATACAAGTGCCCTGTCTCATGATGAAGTAAACCCTCTTCATGCTCATATTGCTGCATCAACAGCCAAAGTCAAAAACAGGATGGCTCAGAAAATAATCTGCAGCTGTGGGGAGAAGCAGGGCTCATACAGAATGTTCAGTCCAGCATTCACAAACTTTTAACAAATTTTCAAGATTTTCTGAACATGAATTTAAAGACCTACACACCAGTAAAATGGCAGCACTTCCAGCTGCCGACACATTATCCCAAAACAGTATAAATACTGAAGTCATACTGAACATGAACAAATTCGTCATTTCTGTTCCAGGCCAACAGTTTGTCTTGTCTTGGTTGAGCAAAGACATGCACTATTTGTAATTCTCAAGTCACAACAGAATACTATAAGATGATAAATAATTTTTTTTAACAAAAAATATTTGTCTAAACTATATACTGCAACTGTATCTTTTGTTCAAGTGTGACTGCAACAGTGCGTGTTGCAAACTTGTCTCCATACAGTTTAACATCATAAGATCAGATGTCTAGAAATTCTAAGCACCGGTTAATTCTATAACAGATATGGAGCAGTAACACTTAAGTATTCAACTTTCTCATGCATGTTTACACCCAGGATTTTATTGAAATTTTATATCCAGAAGTTTTTCATTTGATCTCTTTTTTAAAGTTAAAGCATTAAACTCGGCTGTCACAGCTCGCTTTCTTCTCAGCACCTTCGTTGATTTGCAAGAACGAAAGAGAGAGAGAGAGAGAGAAAAACAGAGAGAGAGAGAGAGAGAGACAGACAGACAGACAGAGTGAGAGGAGAGAGAAAGAAAGAGACAGGGGCACAGACAGAGAGACAAAGACATGCACCATAAACGGACAGACAGAGAGGGAGAGACAGTGAGTAGAAAGGCCGGTTGGGGAGTGGAGCTGGCCCACGAAATTAACACAGAAGGATCTATACAAATATATAGCATGTGGATGGGGTGGTGGTAGAGCCTGAGGAAAGGGACTGCAGGGAGTCAGGGGATGGTGGGCAAGAAGAGAGGGCGAACAAAGCAGAACAACAAAGGTAAACAGAATGTACCGACAGTGGGTGGGATAGACAGACAGAGAAGATTGCTGAAGATTGGAAGAAGAGGACCGGGACAAGGGATGGAGAGAAAAAGTGAAAGAAAACGATGAACAAAAATACAGACAGAAAGAAACAGAGAGACAAATATGAATATTAATTAATAAATGAATACACACACACACGTGCGCACACACACGCACAGAGAGAGAAAGAGTGAGACACTGAGAGAGAGACAGACAGACAGACAGAGAGAGAGAGAGAGAGAGAGAGAGAGAGAGAGAGAGAGAGAGAGAGAGAGAGACAGACAGAGAGAGAGAATGGAGTCATTGTGATATAAAGAGAGTGATAAATAGAGACATAAGATAATGTTGCTTATAGCCCAGCCGACCGCAAAAGACCACATCAGGGCTGTTACCACGTTAAAATCAACTCACAAGTCATTAAAAAAAAAAAAAAAAACACCTTTCACACATCTCTTTAAATGACATCTTGTAGAAACGCACCAGAAACTTCGTTAAATATCTTTCTTCCATAAAATCTTAAATCAGATGAAAAATGTTAATCTCTCTCAAAAACTCAAAGATCACGTCAGGCAGGACATCTCTGAACAGGATATTCATGGACTCTGCTGTAAAATGTTTGTGTCTCACATCATGCAAGTCCCAACACTCTAAAAGAACATGTTAGGGCGAAGAACAGAGAAAGAGACACAGAGAGAGAGAATGGAGTCACTGTGTTACAAAGAGAGTGATACAGAGACAGGGCGAAGAACAGGGATTTGAAATATACAGATACTGACTGAGGGGAAAAAAGGACAGGCAAAGTAACATATGATTCAGAGAGAAACTGAGATATGTTACTGAGACAGACAAAGACATGAGTTGGCTACAGACCATTTGGGGGTGGGGATTTGGGGGACAGGGAAGAGGGGGAATGGCAACACTGTTTTACAAAGAGAGCAAAGGACAAAAGGGATGAAGATTAGAATATATCTAGTCTACAGAAACTGATAGGCATTACATCATGCCAGCTGAAAGAGGAATGGAGATAGAATTCCGAGATATTCAGAGTGAGTTACACTTACTGAGAGAGAAAGACCGATATGGACAGACATGGACACAAAGATACAGACAGAGACTAAATGAGAAACAAAGACAGAAAAGTAACACAAAGATTGACAGGCACACCAAAAAAATAAGAGAGAGAAGAGAGAGAGAGAGAGAGAGAGAGAGAGAGAGAGAGAGAGGGAGAGAGGGAGAGAGAGAGAGAGAAAACAATGGCAAAGTACTGAAAGAACAAAAAGATAATTTTAAGGGGATCAAACACATTGATTTGTCCAGTTACACAGTTACTGCATGTACAAAATCAGATAATTCAGATCTTTTCGATCTGTCAAGTGCATTTGACAATGTGTTCAGACTTCAGCTCTACTCATTGATTTTGCATTACAGCCACCATCATTCTGAAAGATCTCAGGGGCCTTGCAGGGGTTGTGGCTGGGGGGTGGTGGGAGTGGATTAGAACAGGGTCAAGATGGAGAAGGCTACAAAATGAAAGTGGGAGTGGGGCTTGCAGGGGATGGCGTTCAGATCACATAGAAAACAAGGTACAGCACCCTTTGAAGCTGAAAATCACAGAGATATAAAACATAAAAAGAGTGAGAAAGGGAACTATATCATGTATCAAAGTGTCATCATACTATACCAGCTGGCTATGAAGGTCTACGGTTTGAACAAAACTGTATCAACTCCGACAGATGTGTCTGAGCATGTGCTATATTGAACAGTATACCATGAAACCTTTAATGGAAAATAGTGAAAATGAAAGAAAAGCTTCCGCCTTGGCTTAAGGCTGTGTCAGGCCAACTGACATAGGCTAGAACACCAAGGCTACATCAAAATGTTGTTATGCTCTGCATAGCTATGTGGGGATGGTCTCCAGCTGTGACAAGCTCCTAGCATAACACTATCAGTCTCTAAAATCCCCCGAAGTCGGGGTGTGGCTGCCCATGTGGCGCAGAAATCAAAAACGGTCACACACGTAATGTTCTCATCCCCAGCTGATGCATTTGTACCATAGTGATCAAGTACTTCCGCTGTTTGCATGATCCCTGGAGCCTTTTAGCCACGGTACGACAACAACAACAACAACAAAGAAAAGCTATTTTGTAACATTACTTATATATTAATCTAAGAGGATGAGTTATGAATTGCAAACCTCTTCTGGTTCCTCTTCTTGGTCCCAGTTTCGGTCGTTCAGCTCCGAAGTTGGTTTTCTTTTCGACATTCTGAAACAATAACATTAACAAAAAATGTTTTTTGGTCCAGACAGATTACTGTTGCACAACCTCCCCTTCTTCCTGAGTGCAATTCTATTAGAATTTTTTTTACTAAAAACCACCGGTTAAACTATATAATACAACAACAACAAAAAACAGATGATAATTTAAACTGCAACGAAGCAAGAAAAGGATCTTTTTTGGCTGTTGTTCATTACAAAGAGGGAAAGGAGCTACAAATCTGTGTGACATGTTGGATAAGAAAGGACTCCAATATTACACATCAAAATTATCATAAAGTTCATCAACCAAATAATTTTGGTTGTGACCACTTCTCCCCTTCAAAACAACAACAAAGAAAAACAAAAACAAAAAGAAAAAAAACCACCAACCAAACCATGACCTGTAGAGAACTCAGATAATGTTGCTTTTGCACAATTTAGAATGGATAGTACTTAGAATGGAAAGTGTACACACTAAGTGATGTCTCTACTTTGGCCAGCCCACGTCAATGATGCCACACAGCGTTTCACAATTATACAAACATGATCATTCAACCAGTTTTCTGACTGCAAACAACTTGTTCCAAACCACTAGTTAATTCAACATGATTTACTTGATTCAGATATGGGGAGTCTTATAAGCTCCCTGTCTTGTTGAATATTCTTATATATAGCCACACTCTTGCAAACTACAGCAAGGAAAGCTCTAAGGGTCCAAACTGTCATGAGCAAGGCTTCAATAAGATGCCTGCTCACTGTCTTCCATCTCTGGCAGACGAATCTCCATTGCTTCCACTTCCACCTCAGTATAAAGTAACACTGTGGACCACAGCAATACAAGAGCAGAGGACAGACGGGAGGGACTATGACTCTGACAGGGAAACTAAGTGTATTCAGCCAAACAGGGAGTGTGATAAAGCCTGCCTGGTTTTGCTTCATATACTGTACAATGTCAAACTCATGAAAAATTTGAAAGTTAACAGAGGTATGCAAACAGCCCTACTGATTTGTGAAGGTGAGAACTACGGCAGGACAAGGCCAAGATAGCCCTTGGAACCATCAACTCTGGTCATGCAGATACCCCCCAAGATAAAAAGTGAATGAAGGGATTCTCTATGCCACAAAACAGATGCTATAGGCTGGAGAACACTTGACGTGAAAAATCTCTGAAAAAGGCCAGGGTGCAGGGTTCACTTAAACTTCCAGGGTGTGGTCCAGAGGCAATGCTTGGTAGGGGAGGGGGAGGGGGGGATCCAGGGGGTGGTGGGTGAAGCCCACCTGCCGACATGGAATCCAAGCAGTTTTGAAGAAATGTTTGTGGTCTTCTGTGACAGGCTAATTATTAGAAGAAGCAAAAAAAAGAAGAAAAAGGAAATAACTGTACACTCATGATTACACACACACATACACATGTGCAAAGAGGCATGCACACTTTAATAACTTTCTTAAAGAAAAACTGGTTTGTTAGGTAATGAAAGAACAATATTCTTTATTGTAGACACACTAACTGTCACGCTGAATACATTTCTTGCTACTTAAAACGAAGCCCACCACAAGGGTACATATTACATATCATTTATCAGGGCTCTCACACCATTTAAATGAAATCCATGCATGTTTGTTTGTTTTAAAAAAAAAAAAAGGGGGGGGGGGGGGGAGAGTGTGTGTCACTGTGTGTGCATTAAACCGATCAAAAAATCCAATCTGCTCTGATTGCAGTCCAGAGCTCTTGAAGTGTCAACATGCTTCTTGCAGTGCACATGTTCAAAGAGCACTTTTAAAACCACGATTGTTATTCATCTCTTTATTTTTAACATTGCAAAAAAAAAAAAACATACCATAATACCATTCTCAGATCCTTCATTTTCTCAATAACATACGATTCTCAGACTGTTCATTTTCTGGATACAAGTTGAAAACTGCTGATTGAAATTGCCAACTTTTGTGGCCTTTTCAGTCCACTATCATCTCCGACAGTTGACAGTTGCGCCTTTTCTCAAAATTTCACCTTCCTTTACAATTCATGACAGGCAAGACATCATATTTCTCCCCCAAACTAAAGCCTATGCAAGATACACACACAGAGAGAATGCTGAAGCATTTCGACATACCACAACAATTGTAGGCGGTATTGTGTTGAACACAGAATCATAGAAACTGGTATGTGAAATACTGGATAAGGCAGATTTGGGGTGATTAAGTGTTTCGCGATTTTTTTTTCCAGAGGACTTAAAAAATTTTTTTCAGAGGTTTGCTTCCCTGCCTCTGAAAATCAGGTGGTTTTCTCAAAAATCCTTGGATCTGAGAGTTCTCCAGCCTGTAAAAGCATAACCAAGTATTATAACACAGCAAAAGTGGCATTCTCTCTAAACGCATGTCTATAAATGCAGGGGCTGTTGAACAGAGGTTGGAAGTATCCACCTAAGCCTGAAAGTATGCCCTACAAATAGAATTGGTGAGCTACCTAGAGATGGTGTCTGCTGATAATTATGTTCTCCTCACTGCTGCAGTAGAGCAAGATGAGATGGTGCCACCGGAAACAGTGCCTAAGTCGGGACCTCTCCCAATGGACTGCATGCACATTGATGGGCAAAGATTCATGTTCCCACTCCCTTCTTTCCTTCTGCTAAGGATATTGGAGAGATATGGAGGGGGGGGGGGGGGGGGGGGAGCTGAGGGACATCTCAGCTCCTGCTCCTTGCCAATAAAATGGCAGCAAGCACAAGATGACTGACCAGTCTTTGTGGAAGTCAGTGTACCTGAGTCCCACTGCAACCAGGACTCTCACTGTGACATGAAACCCAAAGTGAGAGTGGGGAGGAATATGGTCTTGAAAGAGATGAGGTCAAAGGAAATGCTAAGAGCAGCTAAAGGGCGGCATCCGGAGACCGTCCTTGATGAGAAAGAGATCCCAGAAGAGATGGGTCTCCCAGAATACAACTCCCTAGGAGACTTTCCACTTGGTGAAGAGTTTCCTAAAGAGTGGATTGTGGTGTTGACAGCTGATCAGTTACCCCTGATGGAACTGGCCAATTAGCTTTGCACTGTTGACTGGTAGGAGAGGAAACATCTTAGCTGGATAATGTAGTCTTGTGGGAAGAACTGTGTTGTATGTGCACCATTGTCACATTGTACAGACAGTAATCACACATGAACCCTATTCCTGAATGATGAGAAGAAATAGCCAGGGACTAGTGTTCCACTAATGTCCCCCCCCCCCCCCCCCTCCCCCCCCCCCCCCCCCCCCCCCCCCCCCCCCCCCCCCCCCGTGGCTGAATATGACTGGATTGAGCGAGTTGTGGGGGTTGAACAGGGCTCACATACGACCGTGCATTAAAACAAAGACTGTAGGCATGGAGGATGCTTGAGCTGGCTGCATCCAGAGGTTCCAAAGTGGCAGGAAGGCTGGGTTTGAACACAATGTCAGGAATTTGAATGGTGTGGCTACTCTAGTCAATGGGAATGAGGTCACAGCCTAATGAGTCACGATTTTCTGATCAACTTGTGGAGAATTGGAAGTGGCGGGAAAGGCATCTGTCCAAGACATGGACAGCACACTGTTCCCATGCCTATGGATCAGGGACTTAGGAGATAAGATAAGATAAGATAAGATAATGTTGCTTATAGCCCAGCCGACCGCAAAGGGCCACATCAGGGCTGTCACCACGTTAAAATCAACCACCAGTCATTAAAAAAACAAAAACAAAAAAACTTTCACACATCTCTTTAAAATGACATCGTCTGATCAGGGACTTGAAAGGTGTATACTGGGAGAGGTCTGCTGAGAGTGTCTCAACACGTCAATCACAGGGTTTGAACCACTTTTCCCACAGAGACTGTAGAACTGAAAAATTGAGGGCCCACTGCAGAATGCACCATTCTACAGTATTGTCAGATACCTGTGATGAGGAGGGTCAATGAGGATCTGGAAGAAGGCGTTTTAGAAGATGCCCAGTCTGCTGCTGGATGGCATCCTTGATCTGTGTTTGGGACTCCATTTTGATTTTTTTTCTCCTTCAGGAAGTGGTTGAGAAATGAGAGATCGCAGATCAGCCTCCAACTCAAAGAGGTCTTTGTGATGAGGAACAACTAAGAGTAGTATCCTGACTTGAGAATAAATATTTTAAAGACTGCTCCCTTGAAGAGATCTTGCACCTCCTGCCCAAGAACTCCTGCTCAGGAAGCATTGGTGCTGACCAAAGTGGGGAAATGAAGGCCTCCAGCAAAACTGGGTCTGCCTTCAGCAGGGGACCCATGATAGCATGTTGTGATGGTCACTTTTGGCAAAGCCCTTTCTGGCTGAACCAAAAGTGGGAAGGGGGGCCTTGCCAACCTGTTTTCGGAGGAGGCTACAGGCCCTGAGTCTTGGAAGACCTGTGTGCCTTCTTACACTTAGGTGGAGCTTAAGAGGAGGGTGTAACCTGCCTCTTAAGCAGACTATGGGGGTGGGATGCTTGGGGGCTTGCCTGGACTGAAAGCAGCCTGCTCATTTGCGTCCGCCCTGTGGGCGATGAAATGACCAGCATAGTCCACAAAGATGGATTGGTGTGCCTGGACTGAAAGCAGCCTGCTCATTTGCGTACGTCCTGTGGGAGATGAAATGACCAGCATAGTCCACAAAGATGGATTGGTGCTGGTCCGGTATTGTCCTCAGTGCAGTCTGCTGGCCAAGTGGACGTTTGGATTTCTGAAGGACCACGTCCTTCATAGTCAGCAATGTATGAAATGTTTGCTTGGCACACTGTCCACCACAGAAGAAAGGCTTCCCAAGATCTTATTGGCAAAGTCCTGTAGGATGGGGGTCTAGAAAAGGATCCAACCAGGGGTCCAAAAAAGGATCCAACCAGGTGTCCTTCTGGGTGTCCTGAATGCAAAACAGCTTGAATCAATCATCTCCAGTCATGTTCCACGACCCGTTGAGTAAAAGGTCAAAGAGGACATGGGCTGCCAACATATTCAGATCAGCATGTCGGGAAAGGTGTTTCCATTCTACCACTGTCCTGAAGGCATATGAAGCTGTATGCTTCTCATGGGTTACCGTGTTTGGAATCAGGATGTGATCCAAAAGGGACACTCTCAGTTTTTGATAAGCCTGGTGTTTGCGTAAAATGAAAGACCAGATAGCCCCCCACAGACCAGCCATTTTGATATACACAGAGTGTCCTCAAAGCAAAAATACAATTAAAGCAAATTCATGGTGCTTGGTGCTATGACTGGTTAACACTGCACGATAGTTCTGAGGTTCTGATTTCAGTTTTATGTTCTCATGTCTTTGCCTTCAGTCTCATTTGGCATTCATTTGGCTGGGGGCATGCATCTCATGGTGAATGAACAAAAATCTGAAGCTCTGAGATAGGCCTATTGTGTTCTTGATATAAAACCTGCAATCCTCCTGAGCACAGCTATAGATGTGTGTACATCAAGTCATTCTTGCATCTTTCTTTATTCATGTGACTGGGTAAGAAAAGCAGACCATGACCAGGAAGACTTGATACAGGACACTTGTAAGCAGTGATGTAATGTTTCCTTGGACCTACTCACTCCTGTCTAAACTGTCCTGTGAACCTTTCTGAAAAATGTAAATGCCTTTTTTTCCCCTGCTTCCAATGTGCACAGGATGCAAGGGCACAGTCAATGGGGGGCTCTGGTGGAAGGATCGTGAATGTTTCTGCTTTCCTTTCCCTGCATAGTCACAGATTTACTCAAGTAATGATGTACACCACAGGAACCTTATTGATTCCATGGAATGCCGCATAAACCTCTATGTAACTGACATTTCCTGAGATTTTCATCTTTACTAGATGCCTGTAGCTGTCACCTCCAAGTTCCTGACTTTGGCACATTATCGCAGTTCATGGTAGCGGTCCAGGTCTTATTGGTTAAAGAAAAAAAAGCTTGGTGCAATGACAATCCCATCAGATTGACTGTAACAGTTATCAAACAGAACAAGTCCCTTTTTTTTAATTTATTTAAAAAATAAAAAATAAGCACAGCATTAGGAAAAAAGATTACTTAGAAAGTGGTACTTTAATAATTTTTTTTCAACAGCACTAAGCCACTCAATCAAGTCATTTTTAAAGTAAGAAATTATTATCAGTATCATATATCAGAGCCAGTAATTCCCAGATAATCTTACTTGTTTGGGGGATAAGAAGATGAAAAAACATGGACTAGCTCCACCCACATTTCAACATGTCTACCTTAAATAAAAGAGATAGTTAATGAAAATAATACTGGTGGTGCAAAAACCAAATCGGTAGACTTAATTCAATAATGGTCTGCTCTGCTCCTTTGTGAAGGCCTGAGAGAGATGTAATGAAATAGATGTTACCATCATAAAAGTGCAGAACAGAAGAAAATTTCTATTTCCACATTGATCAACTACACTGTCTATATATTGCCAAAACAATTAAAAACAAACAAACAAACAAAAAGCAGAAACCACCTAGTCCCATGTAAACAGCGTTCAGCTGGATCCAACCCGTCCTGAGGAGAACTGGGCTAGAGACATCAGGATGGATGGGGAATGGCGTGTGTGAGGTATAAAGAAGGGGTGTTCAAAACAAAACACAACAAAAAACCAGAACTGTGAATCATTTCACTTATCCCACTTAACTACTTAAATTCTGCACCAGAGCAATGCTTGGGCACAGGTATGCATCTAAGCAATGCTCGGGCAACAGAACTGAAGCAAATTTTTTTATTTCAGGCTCTGCCGAAAAAAAGTAGACAAACAAATCACAAGACAAAACATGACGCGTTCCGCGTAAGATGAGCGCTGAATTGGATGGAGTTAAGTGATTGCTCGTTCATTTTCATTGTCCTGAGTGTTGTGTATCTTGACGAAGAAGACCTAAGAGGTCGAAACATATCATTTTTTGTCTTGTGATGTCAGCAGAACTTTATAAATACTTAGAAAACTTTGCTTACATTTCTGCATGCAATTGCTGATGCAGTCAAATGTGTTCAACTCCAAAACTATGCAAATTATGCACGTCAACAATACTGGTGTAGCAAAAACTGACGGACTTAATGACATATTAAATGTCAAAATCTCAGTCTTCGGACATAAACTGAGTCTGCCTAAGTTACATTCAGACACAGCTAGGTTTATGTAAGAAATAAACTGTTTCAGTTTGTCCAAGCATCATCCCATGGTGCGAACAAAATTTCAATGTGTTGCAAAACAATTTTGTAGTAAGCATGTTGAGTTTTTCACATCTTAGTAAAACAATTTTCCATATATATCAGAGTTGAAACAAAGTCAGCAGATTGTTCATGTAAGAAACAGAATCACGTTAAAGCATCAAAACTGACAGATCATCATATTACTTGAAACTGTAATACCTTGTGGCCTGTTGGGTGCTTAAGCTAGACTACATCTGACGTATACAGTTTAGAAAAGCCATCATAAACCATCAGATAAGGAGCCCATAGTCAGATAATGAGATGGTTAGTGCATCTGCCTGTGGTATTGATAATCATGAATTCAAGCCACAAATGAGGTCAGACTTGTTTTGCTTTGAAAACCCTTTCTGTCCATCCAGAAGGGTGGTACCTGACAACATGACATGGGTTCCTGGCAATTCAGCAGAAGGAGAAGGATGGACCATACCTTAGTTCCATCATACTGTGCCCTTGACACAGCGAACCTCTGATAGTTCACTGCTCCAATTGGCTATGGGAACTTTTCTCAATATTGTGAGGTACAATCATTTGATAACAACCTGTAAATCTGCCTCTGATAAAACAGATTTCGAGATACAAGTTGAAAAAGGACCTATACAAGTGTAGCTCCACTAAGGAAAGACAGCAGACTCGTCACAGAAACTAAAGAACGAGCTGAAGTGCTAAACCAGCAATTCCACTCAGCCTTCAGCCCAAAGATCACCTGCAGCAAAGAAGAGTTTACTTCTAGAACTGGCCTAGCGACAGATCCTCCATCAGACTCTCCTACCATAAGCACCCTAACAATTTCAGTAGCGGGAGTCACCAAGCTCTTCAAGGACCTGATTCCGAGTAAAGCTCCTGGTCCAGAGGGTATTACTATTAGCCCGAGATTACTGTGAGAGCTTGCTGAAGAACTAGCCCCAGCTTTCACACTCCTCTACCAGTGCTCCCTCAACAGGGGCATAGTACCAAAGGACTGGAGAACTGCCAATGTTACCCCAGTCTTCAAGAAAGGTGAGCGCTACCCGCCCAGAAAACTACCGTCCTATCTCTATAACCAGTGTACCATGCAAAGTAATGGAGCACATCATCACGAGCACCGTCATGAACTTCGCCGAGGAGAATGGTGTTATCACCGACGCACAGCACGGCTTCAGACATCAGCACTCCTGTGAAAGCCAGCTCACTGGACTTGTAGACAAGCTATCCATAAACCTTGAGTTTGGAAAACAGACAGATGCTCTCATTATGAACTTTTCCAAGGCGTTTGATAAAAGTCTGCCACTCCCTTTGGCTCCACCAGATCCATTCTCTTGGTATCACAGGGAAAATACACACCTGGATTAAGAATTTCCTCTCAGGTAGACAGCAGTCAGTAGTGGTGGATGGAGCTACTTCTAGTCCTGTCCCTGTGGAGTCTGGAGTTTCCCAAGGTTCTGTTCTTGGGCCTAGCCTATTCTTACTCTCCATCAATAACATGCCAACTGGACTGTCCTCCACTGCTCGTTTCTTTGCTGATGACACTCTGTGCCACAAAACTATCTCCTCCACCAGCGACCAGCAAGCCCTCCAGAAGGATCTTGATCGACTCGCAGAGTGGGAGCAGAGATGGCTCATGAGTTTTCATCCTGACAAATGCCAGACACTGCAAGTGAGCCGGAAGAGAAACCCCCTACCTTCAAACAAGTTACTACACTCTCTGTAGCCACACCCTTGACACAGTCAGTAAGTCCAAATACCTCGGCGTCACCATCACTTCTGATCTCAGTTGGAGCCCCCATATCTCCAACCCATAATGTTTCCAACCGTGCCAACAAGACTCTTGGCCTACTGAGATGGTACCTGAATGTAGGATCCCAGCGCATTAAGCAGCAAGCCTACCTATCACTAGTCCACCCAACCCTTGAATACGCCAGCTCTGTGTGGGACCCCTACATAGAGAAGGTAAAGAAGCTGGAAACGATCCAATGCCAAGCTGCTCGCTGGGTCACCCATCGACACCAGAAAACCTCCAGTGTACATGACATGCTAGAGACCCCTCAGTGGTCCCCCCTCACAGAACGAAGGAGAAAGGCGCAACTAGTGAACTTTTACAAATACCACAATGGAAGCCTCATTATCAACACATGCCACAAACCCTCTCAGAATCCCTCTGCACCCAAAGGAACCAGACGGTCCCATCCAGCAACATACCACCTTTCCAGCTGCAGGACTCTCACAGAAATCTCCCCAGGACCATACCCGACTGGTACAGCCTTCCTGCTGAGGTTGCCCTCAGCCCCACCCTGGAGGGCTTCAAATCCCTAATCTGACCCCCCCCCCCCCTCCCCTGCCCAGCAAACACTATCTCAAGCGACTTGAACTTCACGCAAACCCCCTTATAGTCTACAGAATCTTCAAAATGATGAAGGCGGTAGTCAAGGGAAAGAAGAAGAAAAGGTCAAGTATCTCTTTCTCTAACGCAGATCAGCCAAAACTGGTCGAACAGGAGGGGCTACCCAGCCTGTAAACTTGGAAGAATTGAAAGGGTTATTATCCTTCACTGGCATTGACCGAATCGGTCGGAAATGTGCACACCTAATGACTCTAGTCTTAGACTACACATTGGCACACCGATCCGACTGAAACCAAGACAGTGCTGCTACCATTAGAGCAGGGCATGCATTAAATCGTATTATACAAAGTAAAAGTTGTCTAGAAACAGTCATAGGACTTAACTAATTTATTTCCATTTTATTCCAGTCAACAACCATAGCATGTTTTCTTTCGTTCAACCTCACAGTCTGTACCTGACAACTGAAAAACTAATCAGCCGGTTTCACCCTTCCGTGGTCAACACATGGAGTGCGCCATTGACTATCACGTGATTTTGTGATAAATACGCCAGGCTGGGGCCTTGTACTTCCACACGTGTATCTGACGCTTTGCCGAATAGTTTGACAGCACAGAGACAACAATGTGTGTATGAACAATGGTTGCAAAGGAAGTACCTTACATACAGGCAACCATTGAAAATCAAAATTAAGCCAACAAACATAAGCATCTGCGTAAGAAAAGAGTTCCCTTTACAAACTTTCTGTTTGAAGTTCATCCGGGCAGTCAGATGTGTCCAAAAATAATCTTTACTGCCGTTATTCTGCTATGGAAAGAAATAGTACTATGTTTTTTTCATCTATTGTAGTAATTCAAGGCGGTATGAACTCTATATTTAGTTGTCACTGTGAGAAATTTTAGATGTGTTGCTTAAACAATTTGCATGGCAAATATTTTTAAAACAGCGGCTTAATAAGCTAGAGCGGATGGATATTTAAACAAATGCTTTTTTGTGGTTGATTGTGCATCATGGACAGGAGGCCTGTCGAGCGCTAAACTTCTACACGAAGGGAAAACAGTGAAGAAAATCTTTATAGAATCAATGCAATCAGAAATTATGCCCGTCCAGCTGTTCCAGCTGTCTCCACAGCTGGCATCAATCCAGACACAACTTAGAACTGCCATCGCAAACCATCAGGTGAGCTGTGAGAAAGTTTATCGGTCTCGCTTCTACCCCGTTATTGATTTTCTTGTCCATTCCTGAACTTTCACAATCCCAAAGTTAATGAACTGCTGGCTCAAGCTTTCAAAATAATTCTGCATATGTGATGAAGTTGTTGTGTACCCTTATTGTTGTATATTTCAGCATTTTCCGTTTGTTACCTATAGATGTTCTTGTATGAAAAGGTTAAAGGAAACGCATTCGCGGAGCGACAGGTTTCGGTCGCGGCTGCGGTACCGGGGTAGTCGTTGATTGTTTTTGTCAAATTATCTTAACATTGTTACACTAGGCAATGATCAGATTACATTATTTACACCTTGTGATGTTCGTTATTTCTGTTGTTGCAGATGGTGTTCGGAAATTACCAAAAGGACCCTAAGGTAAGAAGAACACTTTCAACCGTTTCTCAGACTTTTTCATTCTCGGCAGTATGTCTTGTGAGTTGTGTAGCAACACCCTCCCAGCGCAGCGCTCGCTCGGAAATTATCGATTTTTGTTGTGGAAACTTTTCGTGCGGCCATTTTCCCTGAACTAGCCTAAGACAGATTTATTACAACAATGGGCCGTATTTTCTTTCCACAGAATGCTGTTCTCAGGGACAAACTTCAAGAAATGCAAGTTCAGATCAGGAATCTGAGTAATCATCAGGTAAGTCAGTTTGGCTTTCCTACTTTCTTGTCTCAGTTGTCGAGAGTTTACCGGCTGTGGAAGCATCCACCTTGAGAGATGCCAGGAGTGGGAGCAGCAGTGCGACCTACTATGCTAATGTGTTTATTGATTTTGTGCTCTTCTGGGTAGTTTTGTCTTTCTTTGCTTCAGGATTTCCATATTTCTGGAAAATGAGGTTAAATAAAGCTTAGATCTCTGTAACACATAGGTTTTGGTGTATTAGATGCAGATAGTTTTGGATGGATATCTCAAACAATATAAATATTGCTGTTGTATCGAACACTGGAAGTTTTAACTTCAGTGTGGGGCATGATGATGGCTGGCTGCTTCCAGGCACACACTGGCAGTGCCCCCGCAGCAGGCAGGTGGCTGTGGCATTTACTGCGTAGAAAACTGTTGCTAGGACACAGGCTGTTTAATCAATGACGGCACTGCTGTGCATGATCTAAATAGTCTACAAGACTTCTCAGGTTATGGTCTATGACTTGCGCTCATTTGGCTATTTATGTATATACAGCTGAAATGGAGAAAGTGAGAAAGTTGCTGCAAGTTGTATCATTGCAGCTGTACATAGGACATGCCGCTAGCAGCTCATGTCTTGTGATATAAAACATGCACCACAAGAGTGATGTAACTACAAGGAATTGTAAAATGTATGACAATATCAGGAAGTAAGAATCCAAGAGACTGCATTTTGCTAGCCATCAGGTTTTTAAAAGTCATTCCTTTACGACATGATTGTTAATTAAAGTTTTCAGGGTTTAGGCTCAGCAGAGGTTATTGCTCAGGGTTTAGCAGAGCTTCAGATTTTTTCTGAGTCACCATGCGACCTTGTCCCCAGGCAATAAAACGTGAGGGGGCAACAAGCAAAGGCATGAGACAAACTTACGTTTGTACTTTAGAGATTCTATACAATTGTAACATTTCACAAATCAAATGTTTCTTTATAGGCCTCTGATTTTAACCAGTCACTAACATCAGATCAAGCAGACGAATTTAGCTTGATGACACTTTTCACCTTGTGTATACACTGTATATGAAAACTAAAAAAAAGTGTGGGGATGTACCTATGTGTATGTCTCTGTATGTGTTATGTTGAGGTCTGAACATCACCTGTATGCAAAGAAAGATTTATTATCATCATATTTGAAAAGTTTAATGTTTGATTCTCTATGAAGAAAACAAAAGAAACTTGTTGAAGCTCATAAATGATTTGTGATTCTGTCAGTTTCGCCATCGCCTTGGGTGGCTTTTTCCTCATTGCTGATCACGCAGTATAATGAAGGCAATTTACTTGGAGCCAACATTAGCAGTTGTGCAAAGGGATCATGCTGTAATCTTCCTCTTGAGTCCTGGAGACAAATCTTGTCACTATTTGTATTGTTAATTGATCACAAGCTGAATATTCATGTTTGAATAAACTGTAAAGGCACGGACAGGCACTCGTTGACTTTTGCCATTCCACATGATTGGGAGAGGGAGAGAAGGATTGAATCCCCCACATCAGCCAGCAGCAGCATGCGACAGCTTGGCATGGGTGCGCGGGCAATCTGAGTTCCTGATTTAGTCACACTTGTGCATCATACTCATAATTCAGTCATTAAAGTATTTTGAATTGTCAAGATTTTTTTTAAAGGTTTTGATATTTTGTACTCTTGATGTTGGTAAATTATTCCTTAAATGTCCAATATTGTCAGTAGTTGTTTTCATAAACGCGTATGTACTGTGTTGGTAATATATTTTGTTTCTGCGTCCAGATTTGATCTTATATATTAATATTATAAATTCAGTTGTTAAAATTACATATTTAGATGAATATCACAGGATTCAAAACTTCTATTAATAAAGTACTTTTATAAAACATCATAATCACAAAACAAAGTTATCCCAACATGCCAAACTAAATCAGGGTAAAATATTCAGAGAATAATTTAACCAGATAACCTTTTTTGTTGAAAATGGTTTGAAGTTAATCACTTAATGAAATCAAGGTGTCTGTATGGTTTTAACACTACTGTGCTAGTGCTATGCTTTCAAAAATATATTTTATAATTGATGTGACATGAATAGAAATACTTGAACTCTTCGACATTTAATTTCAAAATGCTAGTGCCAGAAATGTTAGTCCATATCTGGTCATCACTGTGATTATGATAATCAGTAATTATCTCCTTTTCGTGATCTGAAACTTTGTTCCCGACATGTACGTGAGGGAAAGTCAGAAAGGAAAAAAAAAAAAAAATCAAATTTAAAGATTACCTCATTTACAAGCATTGATCACAGCCGTTAGGTCTTTTGGAGGACAAAAGATTTCTTTTTCCCTGTGATATTCTGTTTAAAATTTTTCAAGTTTGATTTTGATGGAAAACTTTTTCAGCTCTAGGTGTTGATGGAAAACTTTTTCAGCTCTAGGATTTATCAGTTGATTTAGTCTTCCTTGTGGTTCTGCATTTTTGTGTAAAGTCAGTTACTGTGGATAGATAAATACAAAACAAAAGTATATGTTGCCCTAATATTCAGTGGAACAAAAGCTAGTGTTCAGAAAGAGTACTTTGTCTTCCAGTGTGAGTTTTAGGTGAACCAGAAGAAGAGTTTTTAATTATAGAGTTAGTGTGTTATTTATAGTTGTTGTGGTTACCCATAATTTTAATAAAGTGACATTGAAACTGCCAGTGGGAAAAAAGATTAAAAATTCAGATTGAAAATGCAAAGAAATGTTTCTAGTCAGTAAATACTGTATGAACATTTCTGTATTATCTATAAAGTTAGTTCTAATCGTCCTGTGAGAGGCATTGGGTGCAAAATGAAGTAGACATCAGTTGTGACATGACACACATTGAGAATGGAAGCCTATACAACGGGTAAGGTAAGGTAATGTTGCTTATAGCCCAGCCGACCGCTAAGGGCCATAGGGCTGTCACCACCTTAAAATCAGCTCACAAGTCATCAAAAAACAAAAAACAAAAACAAAAAACTTTCACACATCTCTTTAAAATACATCTTCTAAAAATGCACCAGAAACTTTGGTAAAAATCTTTCTTCTATAAAATCTTAAATCAGATGAAAAATGTTAATCTCTTTCAGAAACTCAAAGATCACGACAACTGAAAAGTCAAGAAAAAGAATCAAGAACCCTTTATAGGTAGTTTTGATATACTGAGATGCCCATAATAAATGCAGCTCAACACAATTTAGACATTGAACTCTTCATAAGAATCCTATGACATGTTTTGTCTTCTGTCACTGTCAACATAGTTCATTTCTTTTTTTAATGAGAGACGACAGAGAAATGGTTGTTTCCAGCAGAGCTCAATCAAATGTGCATCCGTGATTATGGCATAGCATCCGTAGATTAATTGACCACAATTGCCATCATAGTAATAGTGATAATACAGTATATGGAAAGGAAGTCTTGTAAGCCAAGTAACGGAATGTATGAACCAAATTTAACAAGGGAAAATAGGCCAGCGTAAGCAGGACAGATAAAAACACAAAAGTTGTATCAAGTGATTGCCAAACAGAACTCATGCTTTTTCCTCCCCCCCCCCCCCCCCCCCCCAATTTCTCTCTCTCTTTCTTTTTCTCACTCTTGATTATTGTAGTTAGATAGATCAGGGCTCGAATTACCCGCCCATCCAATTGTCCGGGCAGACCTGTTTACCTGTTAGACTTTGCCATATTAAATACATGTTTGGCAATCATATGAGGAATGTGATGAATTAATTGAAGATATGGTAAGGAAAAAATCTAGAAACCATGTTTTGAGCGGTAAGTGCACTTGCCAGGGCAAAAAATTCTCGCGCAACTTTTAGTTCTCCTTGGAACAAGTAAATTAAAAAGTCCCCCATCCCCTCCTAAGAAAAAAAAGCTTAATAGGAAAACTATTGGTAATGCAGTGACAAGTTAGTACACACAGTTCAGTAGCGGCATGTTCTGCACACTTGTAATTGAGGTTCAACAGAGAGAAATATAAGACAGTTTATTTGTTCACAAGGATATCAATAGGAAAAAAAAGTTTATTGTTGTACATAAGAGTGAAGAAGATAAGAAAAAACTGTCATGTTGTGAGGCTTCAGTTTGCCAGCTTGCCCACAATATTTTTGCCAGTGTGTCCACAATATTCGTGTAAAATTTTGAGATAGTGCATCGCATATCATGCTTGTGTGCCAGGCTGTTGTGCACCTATTGCTGCAGTGCCATGGTGGAAATCTGTACATCTCTCACACGATGGTAAGGAGCAGCAAGAGTCAACAAGATATGCCTTTCCATGCTCACTTAGAGATGTGAATGATCAGCTTTCAATCGAATGAAAATCGAAACTAGTGACCAGACTTGTCCCCAGGACCCAAGAAAGAACAGAGAAGCGCCCTTAGCTTGCTGCAAATATTGACTCCCTTCATGCTGCGTTAACCGCATCATGCTATCGGCAGTAAGCAAAATGCCACCAAAGGTGAAAAAGATCTCACAAGCCAATTAAAAAACAAGATCTTTTTAAAACAAATCAAACATGACGCTTTTTCTTAAATATAATGTTAATAATTCTTAATCATATTGATGCATCCATTCACTCTCTCTCTCTTACACACACACACACACACACACACACACACACACACACACACACACACACACACACACACACATGGATTCGCTGAAACATATGATCATGCAGTCACACATTGTGACATCATATTCGTATACACCACACCACACCATATACCATAGGAACCAGCACCATACCATATGACTCCACACACGCGTGCGCACGCACGCACGCACGCACACACACACACACACACATTCTTATAGCCTTACCACACAGTGTCCACAAGGTGAAAAGTTCAGTCAAAGCAAATTGTTGATGGTTGCTGTTAATGACTGTTTAAAACTGCATGAGAACTCCGAAGTTCGGTTTTGTCTCATGCTTTGGTTTTTGTCCTTTCACTTTAAGCTGCCAAGGGATGTGTCCCACGGTAACTGAAAAAAAATCTGAGGCTGTGCATGTTGCCACCATTTACAACTTCCTCGCTGAATCTAAATTATAAAATTTCTGTCGTGCTCTCTTTTGTCTCTCTCCCTCCTAGTACACACACATGTTCCAAAATAAATCCACTACATATCTATCTACATAACATTTAAAAGCAAAGGGTGTAGATTTATAATTTCTGCACTGACCATGCACAATGGTCACATGCTGCTGACATGATTAATGCAAAGAACATAATACTGTTAAGACAAAAGCAGAGGGGGAGGGAGGGAGGCAAGTGCTGTTTCAGCGACAGTGAGACAAAGGTTTTTTTTTTTAATTAAAAAAAACAGAATTCAAGCATTGTGCTTTGTCGAAGGGGTAACAAGAAAACCAGCCCCTTTGGGTTTTTTCAGTGGCTATAGGTATATAGGTACAGAATATATGTGTATAGTAGGGGGGGGGGGGGGGTGCAAGGAGGGTTGAGACTAAGGACAGTGCAAAGATTTTTTTTATTTATAATCTGTTCAGAAATGTCAATGGTGGAAACGGGACATGGTGGAAACAGGACAATTCTGTTGTTATATTTTCTGTACTTTTACATTCATATACATGGTTGGGAATATTTAAAAGTTTATACTCTACATTTATTGTGGGGAAAGTGAATCTGCTGATCTTGTGCCTTATTTCACCCAGAAAAGCTGTTCATGTGCCCACTGATAATATACTAACAAAAGAAGTAGATTAAGCATTTATCAGTGTTCAGTAGTTTTCATGCACAGCAGCTCAAGGAAAATCGGCCAAAAAGTATCACAGGGTTTATTTTCGTACTAGTATTTTAGTTCCTAATCTAATTCTTTCCCTGGGTGTTCACTTGCAGATTTCTTGCTAAATGATTTTAAAAGGTAGTGGTTATTGCTTTATTGAACACAATCATCAGGTCAAGTAAGGACAACATAGGAAAGACTCGAAGAATGGGTGCGTATAGGGTCCTGGATTTAGTAGGGAGAAACACTTAACAGTTACTTATTACACTTGTGTTCATGGTTTCTTTGCAATTTTCTCACTGGGCAGATGACTTAGCATCTCCTGTACTCTTTCTCTCTCTCGCTTATTTATGTTGTTTAAGCTGTTTCTTTTGGGCATGTTGATGACAAAGTAAATGTACATAAGTGGCAAAATGTGCAACATTTATTACATTGGATGAAATGAATGTCAGAAGTTGTGAGACACAGATATTTGGGTCAGTAAACAAAATATATTTGCTGTATTTGAAAAGGGTGATCAAACTCGCAGCAGGGTGTATTTAAGAGTGAATACCATGCACACAATTCAAGTGAAAGGAATGAATCTGAGCTTCAAGAATTTGTGAGAGGGGCATATTTACATGGTTGTAATTCTGTGTCGGTAGTAACATTGCAAAATATGACACAAAAATTCTTGCCCTAAGAGATACACACCCCTTTTATTAAATAATATTTTTCTTGGAATTTAGAGGAACATGTTCGTAAAGAAAAGATGTTATCAGCTCATTCATGAAAACTAGTCTGAATTGATCATTCTTTCAAAAGGGACAATCAGCTTTGCTCTTTAGGACGCGAAGGTTGATCATATACAGTAGAATCCGGTTATAAGAAACTCGGTTATAAGAAAACTCGGCTATAAGAAATCAAATGGTTTTCCCCTGCTGAGAGGATTCTTTAACATTACTTAAAATACCTCGGATGTAAGAAACTCGCTTGTAAGAAAACTCGCTTGTAAGAAACAGGTTTAGCTGACCCTGGCGAAACTTTACCTCGGATGTAAGAAAGTCTCGGCTGTCGAAAGATTTTCTCGGTGGGGCCTACACATACATAATTAAAAAAAAAAAAATAAAAAAAATTTTTTAAATCCACAATGCAGGTCACAGGAATTAGCGGGACAGGATGTGGGGCCTGTGATGTCGCCTATCCGGATGTAAGCTAGGAGTTGTTCTCCAGTACTGGTTCCGATGGGGGGTTGGTGTGTTTGACAAAGCACATTATTCAGACAAAGCTAGACATTTAAATTTTGTTTACATTACTGCATTCACAAGTGATTAAACTATAAATTCTATAAATTTGAGTCCGTTTCATAATATAGTGTTTATAATATATTGGAAAACTCTGGGAAGATGCTCTAAAAATGGCGACCAAAAACGGGAACGAGAATACCAACCAACTTTGAAATGATGTCTTGATATAACTGATTGGAAGTGTGTTTTCAAAATTGCTATACGTGTGCTTCAAATGTCAATAAACCACTCCCATATGTGTTACAACGTGTATTTGTCATTATTTTAATGTTATTTTCAATGAATAATAGCGTTGCGGGCATTACAGGCCGTGTCCCGCTTTCCTTTCGCAATAAGAGATCGTCAAACACCAGACTGAAGGGGCAAAGTATGCATTTTTTTCATTGAAATCAATTTTAAACATAAAAAGGTAATCCATAATCATCATTTAAGCAGAAAAAATGTACAAAGCTACAAAAAAAGTCCAAGTTCATCTTGACGCGTCCCAAATGCAACGCTCGCAACGCCGATGTTTACAACGGCGAGCGCAGTCGAAACGTCGAGAAAACCACAAAAAGAACTGGGTCATGATCTTCTGTAATACACTGACCGTAAACTGATGACGTTTCACGCAGGAATTCCCATCGAGTGACGTATAATAGGCTAAAACCGATGACGTGTCCCTTCCGTTTCACTCGTGAAAGCCCGGAACGCGGTCGTCATGTTTTTAGACATCGAGTACTAATTGTTACAAAGAAGGTGTTTTCAACCATCAACGGCTGTTCTGGTGAGTAATTTTCATTGCTACATTGTTTATTCAATCATACAGTATGATTTTTTTGTGCAGATAAGTTAAACTTGAATTTTTATACGCGATTGAACATTTGAATCGGACATTTGTCTTCGTTTGAACGCACGTGTCCTATGAAATGCTCGAAACTATTATTCGATTGTTTTGATTTTTTTGTTCGCGACACTTTCATGAATCAAAACAATACTTTTTAAAAGTTTACTGTAAAGATGAATGCTTTTACTCCCATGAAAATGTGGCAGCGATCGAGAATGTGAAATTGTACTGAAAATGTTGTGAGCGTAACAGGAGACTCGCTTCAGAATACCCCAAACCGTGTCTCGTGAAATGCACAGCACATCTGTGCGATTGCTTTCATAAGTTTCTGGCAAAGAAGGACACTGTTATAATTAGCAGATGGAGTAGTTTGCTTTCGGATTTTCGTACACTTTACCCATATATGCATTTGACCTGATAAAAATGTGCTTTAGGTGATAATTCTTGGTCTAACCACAAAAACATTCCGGGCATTGCAGCGGACACGAACATCGACAGGAAGTTTGGTGTCCCATGAAATACTCAGAATAGATTTGTTCTGAATCCGTATTTGCATCCAAATGAAAACATTGAGATATCTGTAATAAGGATTTTAAAAAAGTAATGAACATTTTATTTTATTTCAGAAATGTTTGTTTTCATGAAAATGGGTTTGAGGTCGTGATTGTGGAAATTCCTTTGACAGTGTTTCGAGCATAACAATGAGACGCCTGACAGTGTTTCGAGCATAACAATGGGACGCCATTCAAAACATTGAAACTGTGTCCGATGAAATGCTCAGAACGGATATTCCATTATTTTCATTGTTTTATAGTGAAGTACTATTTTAATAAACAGATCAACAGAATAGTGTTAATGTGTTTACTAACTGTATTTGTATACATTTGGTTTCATAAAAATAGCTATGAAGGTAAAAAAAAAATTTAAAAAAAATGTTACCATTCTGGGAATTACATGGGACACTCACTTAAACATGGAGTTTGGTGTCCATGAAATGCTTGAGACAGACATTTTATTATTGTCCATGTTTTAATAGAAAATTGAAACAAATACTTTCTTAAGCACATGTATGTAGATTTTCTTTCTCTTTATTTGTTTAATCTCAAAGTGTGTTGGTTTTAATACCTATAAATGTTGGGATGGCTTAGAGAACGTTCTGGGCATTTCACGGGACATGATTTATATAACTTGCCAACCAACTCTAAGGTGTGCATTTAAATGCTTGTTTTTAAAATGTCAAGTATCAAGAACAACTCATAATTGGTAAAATAAAAAATGTGGATAAAGAATAGAACTATTTGAAATTGTTTATTTATTTTTATGATTGCATTTAAAAAGGAAAATAAATGGGCATTGAAATTTGTGCAACACGTTTCACTATTACATTGATCATAATGCTGACACTTTCTTATGTTAAAAATGTTGCACAGACTCTCTGTCTAAATGAAGTTTATTTTGCAGATGTGCAGTTGAAAGAAAAACCCACACAAAGCCGATAAGTTTTAAGACTCAGCAGACAGCATGGAAGAAAATGCTGGTAAGTTCTTTTAAGAAGGCAATTTTTTTTTTCTAAAGAATGGAGGGAGTGGGTGGGTAAGGTTTTTATGGGAAGTAGTGTATGAGTGTGTGTTGGTCTTTAGTTTTACTTTTTTTTCCATTAAAAACTGATAGTGATATTAGAGACCACAAAAAAAAAAATGTGTTGGTGACCATTGCGAGTGTGGTACTGTATGTTTGTGTAAACTGTAATGTGTGTGAGTACTCATGTATGTACTATGTAAATGTATCATTTGTATGTGTTCGCTTTGCATCTGTGTGTGTGTGTGTGTGTGTGTGTAAGGAAACATGTTGAAATGTTAAAGCAAAAGCTTGTTGGATTATTCATTTACTGGCTTTTGGTATACTGTTTAATTCTGCTTTACATATGACAAACATAATACACTTTTTTTTATGCCAGACCAGATATATTTTTATTTCCTCTGATTCCCCTTTTAAAATAGTAGTCCCCTCCCATTAAGCAACCTTATTAAAAAAAACAATTTCTCTCTTCCCTTATCCCCCCTCACCCTCCTCTTGCCCTAAGTCTGCTTAACCTACCTGCCTCTTCCTCCCTACCCAAAGCCTGTTAAAATCTTGTTGTGTGTTAACTAGGCTCACTGGTGGCCTTGTCATCAACAAGCTCACCAAGAGTATCAGCTCGACTTCTCGTCAAGCGGAACAGAGGGCCAGAAACTACGCCACAACCAGAGGAACCACCATCAAAAGCCAGGAAAACGGCGCCTCTCTCTGACTGTGCTGGATTGTCTCCTGGGGCTATTCGTTCAAGGCGTTTTCGTGAAAAAATGAAAGCTGATCCAGAGCGGTATGCAACGTTCAAACAGAAAGAAAAGGAAAGGTTTAGAAAAATCAGAGAGAACTGGACCGAAGAACAAAAAACTGAAAAGAACAAGGCCAACCTGAAACGTGTCCACAAATGTAGAGAGAAGAAGAAGGAAAGAGGTGAAACACTCAACAAAAAGAAGTCAAAACCTTCCACCAGAGCAGCGATACTGGAAGAAAGAGAAAAGGAGAGGAAGCGAAAAGCAGAATACCGCAATCGTTTAACCCCTCATCAGAAGGCCTGGGTTAACAGGAAAAGACGGCAAAAAAGTGCTGAAAAGAAGGCTAGAGAAATGGAAAAGAAAATGCAGGGTGCCGCTGAGACAATCACAAATACAACAGAACAAAGCATTGGGTACAGAAACGGCAGTACCAAACGGAAAGCTGTAAAGAAAGCTTTCTCAGTTCTTCCAGCTGATCCGGAAAAATATGCAGATGTTGTGAATAGCCTCACCGATGTCAAGTCTCCAAGGAAGCGTCGGGCTCTGATAAACAAAGGAGTTCTGCCTTCATCAGCAAGAAAACAGCTGAAGTTTGCACAGGATTTGGCTGGAGCGTTGGAAACCAAACTCAAGGAAACTAAGATGGCCAGAAATAAAGAGGCAGAATGGCCAAAGACAGATGTTGTGTCATATTCTTGGGAAGTATTCTAAATATCCAGGCTTTGCGTCACAAATGGCGCACCTTTGTGGGACCAGCAGGAAATTTGTCAAAAAATGTGCTGCAGACGGAGACATCAAGCGGAAAATAAGAAAAGACGCCATCTCAGGAGCTATTGTTCAAGATATTCAAAAGTTTTTCCAAAGGGGAGACATTTCAAGGGATGACCCATCCAAATCCAGTGTGAGTGCCCGTACAGGTGAACCTTCCCGGTTCATGGAGAAGACTCTGAAAGAAGCTTATGAACAATTTTGTGCAGAAAACCAGACCAGGACACTGTCTTTTTCAAAGTTTTCAAAACTCAGACCTCCGAGGACGAAAACAATGAAGCACAATCCGATGAAGTCCTGTGGGTGTGAATACTGCACAAATGTGCAGTTGGAAGTAGATGCCGTCAACAATTTCTTGCTGCAAAATGGCCATGGGGATTTGACTCTAGGTTCCAAATTTGGAGCACTGGACCTGACACTGTGTCCAAAGGAAAATGGACTGCACAAGCCATTGTGCATTTGCAGAGGATGTACACACTGTGGAGTTCAGGGATTGCGGCAAAAACTCCAAGCTGTTTTGGACAGCAAGGGTGACGCTACTGTTTCCTGGAACAACTGGAAGATATGCAGAGAGGAATTCCAGCAGAGAGATGGGACTGTAAAGACAGTTTCCAGAAGGAAATATCTTGTCAGAGAAGGTCCCTTTGATGAGCTGATTTCAGAACTCGAAAATGACCTGAAACCATTCAGCACACACATTTTTAATTCAACCTGGCAACATCAGCAGTTTGCCAGTTTGAGGGACAATCTTTCTCCAGGGTGGCTGTTACTTGTCATGGATTTTGCCGAGAACTACACCTGCAAATTCCAGGATGAGGTACAGGGAGTGCACTGGGCAAGGTCACAAGTAACAATACACCCTGTTGTTGCATTTTTTCACTGCCCAGATGATGATGAAACTGTTAGGGAAAGTTTTATGATCATTTCAAATGATTTGACTCATGATTCCCATGCTGTCCACTTCTTCAGCCAGAAAGTCATTGAACAGCTTTTGGGGCGAGGATTGACATTTAAACGCATTATCCATTTTAGCGATGGATGCCCCTCCCAGTACAAAGGGCGTACAAGCTTTGTTGACCTTTCTTTCGCAGAGGTTGACTCTGGAATACTGACAGAAAAAACATTTCTTTGGCTCTAGGCATGGGAAAGGCCCATGTGACGCAGAGATTGGAGTGCTCAAGCGGTGTGCCAGTCATGCTGTTCAAAGAAGAGCTGCTGTGATAGACTCTGCCCATGACCTCTTCAGTTATGGGAAAAAAGCGCTGACAAAACCAGTAAACACTGACCCCACACTCCACTGTCACAACAGGAGAACATTCCTTTTTGTAGCCTTGGGAGAAATCCCAAGACAGAGACCAGAGAGACAAGGAGCGGCCATCAGGACTTTGCCAGGCACACGGACGCTCCACAGTTTTAGAAGTGTGGCACCATACATCGTGTCAACGAGGACACGCAGCTGCTTCTGCAACGCCTGCTCTGCTCAAGAAGGCCAGTGTATGAATGATGCGCGCTGTGGGCAATGGTCCGTCTTCAAATTACTGAAAAGGAATCAAGGTGAGATTTGTGTTATATTCTTCCTTTGGTTTAGAATTTGTATTATATATGCAAACTTTACTTGGACCTTTGGAAAGTAATGAATTTTACATTTACTTTTTAAAGTAATGCAAGCAGTTTAAGAAACAGCAATATCTAAATTACATTTTATCTGGAACATTGGATAGGAATTAGGATTTTTTTTTTTTCATTTGTTTTTCTCTGTATGCATTTTATCTTAGTTTTATAAATTTTATTAAGCACCTTTTAGCTCCTTTGGAGAACTCTAAATCTTCCCATAAATATTAGTATCCATTAGTATAATAGTATATTAATAGAAAAATGGATTTGAGAAGCCAGAGCATTAAAATATTTCAACAAGTACTGATTCAGTTTGTAGATTAGGATTGTCCAGATTTAAAATATGCTTTAAAAAAATGTTGACAAGAAATAATGAAAGGTAGATACAATGAATTGTTTAAAGAAATGTTTTGAGGATGAAATAATCTTGCAATGTACAATCATGGAACCAGATGCTGTTGAAGAGCTGCCTGCCAATGAACAAGGACCAGCTGCCGCTGAGGGTCGACCAGTCAACAACCAACAGCCCGACAATGACTACCCTGCTGCCGCTCGGGGTCAACCAGGCAACAATTCACAGCCTGTTGCTGCTGGAGATCCATCAGCCGACAACCCACACCCTGCTGCTGCTGGAGATCCATCAGCCGACAACCCACAGCCTGCTGCTGCTGGAGATCCATCAGCCAACAACCCACAGCCTGCTGCTGCTGGAGATCCATCAGCCAACAACCCACAGCCTGCTGCCGCTGGGGATGACAATGTAGAGCTGGATGCTGGTGGAACCTTGCCAACTGCTATCAGTGGTTGGGTGCAAGTCACCTTTGCAACCGTTGGCAGGAAGAGCATTGAAAAGCAGTACCATGGAGTTGTAAGTATAAAAATCCTTTCCACATTTCTAAATTTGTTTAGTCTATATTTTTTTCTGGCTTTACGATTGTTTTTATGTTGTTACACACAAAGACTAACAGCTTTTGTTACTGGGAGATGTGCAGAATGTATATTTAGACACAATTTTTAAACAAAAATTGTTTACTATACGGACGTCACTTTCTTCAGGGATAAATCAGCATCATTTATCTGAAGAAATCAGCTCGCAGACATATTTTAAAGACTATTTTAAGTCAAAGTATTTACCACTAAATGTCCTCAAGTGTTCTACACATCAGCAGGTTACTTAACTAGTAAATAGTAGTCTCTTGCCAGAGCAAGATTGCATTTGTTTGTGTTTAATGTGTGTTAAAATTTACTTATGCTGTTTTGTTTGTATTTATTTCTTGCGGTTCTTCTCTTTTTTTTCAGGTTATAGAGTCAAAACCAGACTTCCTGAAAGTGAAGTTTATGAGACAGCGGGGAGCTTCTACACATTTCCTCATGAAGATGACGTTGCCTGGGTGCCAGTGACAGATGTTGTTAAAGTGAATGCACCTAATGTTAATTCCCGTGGCCATCATTTCTTTTAAGACAAAGTGTGATGGATCAGGAGTAGCCCAAGATGATGGACTGCAAACATTTGTTGGTGTTGAAAATAAACAATTTGTGTGTGCTTGTGTATAATTTTTCAGTTTTGAATTTTGGGTGTACATATGTGTCATTCTGTAGTTAAGTACATGTTTGGTGTTGTCTGAATATTCAGACTCATTTTATATGACTGCTTTTCCTAATGTGTGTGTGTGTGTGTACTTGTGTGTCCTATTTTACAGAAGTTTGTGTGTACTTGTGAATAAACAATAATGCTTTATGCAAGTATCTTTTTTAAAAATGTTTATTGAAATGTGCTTTACATATATCCCTGTACTAATTCAAGTTCAGCGCGCTTGTCTTGCTTGTTCGCGCTGTTTTCCTTTGTTTTGTATGTTGTACATTATGTATACTAT
This sequence comes from Conus ventricosus, assembly GCA_018398815.1. Classification (NCBI taxonomy): domain Eukaryota; kingdom Metazoa; phylum Mollusca; class Gastropoda; order Neogastropoda; family Conidae; genus Conus; species Conus ventricosus. Next base: position 13,770,054 of record CM031616.1, on the reverse strand, counting down.
TTCTTTTTATATTAATTTCTTGGTTTTTTTTGTTATTTGCATGAATTTTCTTATATTTATCAGGGCTGAAAACAGATAGGAAAAAAAACTTTCTCGGCGGAGACACTTGTCTTCTGTCTCTGCCGGAGATATAATAAAAATATCCTGGTGGAGAAAGCAGCAAAGTTTTCATCCCTGATTTATGTACGGCAAGGAAGTTGGAGATGCTGATTTTTTTGTTCCTTTTTTTTTAATAATGTGAATCACCTTTTTCCCCTTTCATTAATACTTTGAAAGCATTTAATTTTGCACAATAAAGGTATTTTGTGTAATGTTAGCTTTTGTCTGCTCATTTTGTATGTTTAGTGTCCCACGTAACACTGAAACGTCATGCAAATGAGTGTCCTCCAAAGACAAAAATATGAATAATTGCAAAAGATATTGATAAGATCTATTCTAATATGACTTATGGCATATACTGAAGATAACTTCAAGCTAAATTTTGACATTTATGATCTGGCACAAAATGTTTTGATCATGACGTTGCGTGTGTTACGGTGTCCCAGAGAACGAGTAGCAAACAAAAGTCATTTAAAAAAAATTAAACTAATATAACTTGTTTTAATGTTTCCTCTGAACATGAACAAGCACCACATTCATTAAATAAATGAACACTACAATTTATGTGTGAACTATGGGTTACATAGTGTCCCGATGAAACACACACAACATAAGACTATACCGTCATTTCAAAGTGCAATTTTGCAAGAACTACTTGAGATAATAATTTCTTTTTTACAGAATTTAATAGTACCTTCATCTGTCTTCAAAATCAACTCACTTTGGAAATCCTCAGGGGACTTTAAATTTTCAGCATCTTTTCCCCCTTTTGGAAACCAGTACTGGAGAACAACTCCTAGACAAAACACAGGGCTTGATTACGAGAGGTGTTTGAACTTCGCCCCCACCATGTTTCTCTCTTCACACCAGTGCATGTTCAGTGCAAGGCAAGGCTTTGTACAATGTAAAGTGAAGATGGCTGACAAACACAAAAGACAAGCAATCTCGCTGAAACGAAAAATCGAAATTTTGGATGCTGTGGAGAGAAACCCAAAAAAGAAAAAGACGTTGATTGCTGAAGAATTTCAGCTACTCTGTACAACATTGTGAAACAAAGGGACAAATACAAAAATCAGTTCTTTGGGCAGTACAACAGACCCGCAGCTACAGCAAAAGAATAGGAAGGCGAAACATGAGGACATTGACAATCAACTTCTGCAATAGTTTGTCCAAGTGAGCTATGGTATGTTACTATCTCCACCCCCACCCCCCCACCCCCCCGCCATCTCTCTCTCTCTCTCACACACACACACACACTCTTTCTCCTCTCTCCATTCCCTCCCTCCCACCCCCGCTCTCTCTTCTCTCTCTCTCTCACACACACACACTCTTTCTCCCCCCTCGCTCCATCACTCCCTCCCCCCTCTCTCTCTCTGTGTCTTTGTTTCTTGTGCATGTGCACATATGTGAGAAGCTTGATAAATAATCAAGGAATCATGTGCTATGTTTGTATTCATTCGTTCATTTCACATTTGACTAGCATCAATATGTAATAGCCTACAACTTATGAGTGCCTGTTAACTCCAATTCAGAATATCGCTGAGCGCTTTTATTACTGCTTGTAAATACTTGTGTGGGTGCGCGTGCGCACGTACACACACACGCTCTCTCTCTCTCTCTTTTTCAAACTTTCATGTTCTGTTCCGATGACAAATTGTAAAACTGTTCCTACCTGCATTTCAAGACGATTCTCTACACAAGGCTTGAAATAAATCTTTTGTAGTGTGTGGTATAGTATTGTCTCTGATGCAATCCATAGATACAACATATGGTAACATATTTATATGTATTCTTGTTAAAATTAAGAATATATACATGTACTTGCATATTTGTAAGCACACACACGCACACCATCATGGATGTCCGTCTCAAAGCGATGACGTCAGTGGCGCCTTTGGTGTGTTATGGTTTATGTTTAAAACACCTTTTGGACTGAGGACTCGTCCGAGAATAAGTGATTCATTTATTTATAGGTGCATTGTTAATATTGGGAAATTTCCTTACGATTATATTGACTTTAACTATTGCCGTTGCGTTTCTAAATCTCTCTCTCTCTCTCTCTCTCTCTCTCTCTCTCTCTCTCCCTCTCTCTCTCTCTCTCTCTCTCTCTCTTCTCCACACCACATCATACACACAGGAAAATGTTGATCCTCTTTCTCTGTCATGACGGCCAATGGCTCCAAGAATAAATCTATGCTCTCCTTTGTCGCATTTTACTCGTCTATCGTGTTTATGCATTTGTGTGTGTGTGCGCGTGCGCGCGCGCGTATGTGTGTGTGTGAGAGAGAGGGAGAGAAAGTGATAAGAAAAAGAAAACACACTAGAAGTTTTATGTCACAGGCCAAAGTTTTACTTGCGAAATCAAAGAGCCTTCTCTCTCTCTCTCTCTCTCTCCTCTCTCTCTCTCTCTCTCTCTCTCTCTCTCTCTCACCCTCCCACCCTCTCTCTCTCTCTCGCTCGCTCCTTCTCTCTTCTCTGTGCGACTCTCTTTGTCTCTCCGTGTTTCTGTGTGTGTCTCAATCTCTGTGTCTGTCTCTCTCTCTCCCTCCCTCTCTCTTTCTAACACTGACATACACACACTAACAATTACAGAAACGTGCAGAGAAAAAGAGAGCCAAAGCAAAAACAAACAAAAACTCGGATATTAGAAACACTCTAAAAATTTGTTTTAGAACTCTCGATTATAAGAAACCTCGGCTGTAAGAAAACTCGGTTATAAGAAACAAAAAAAAAAGTTCCCTCAACTTTCTTTTAACCGGATTCTACTGTAATTCAGTAAATCCAGAAAAACAGAAAAGGATCTTCTCCTTTTTCCCCTTCCTTTCCCATCTACACTTTATTAGAAAAGAGACCTGCTTGGTTATAAACACTTGCAGTAAATGAAAGAGTTATCATATGTTTGACAAAGTAAACCACAATCATCCAGTTTCATTTCTAGTTCAGTTTTTTGTCATGTACATGAAATTACTTTTAAGGTAAACAATTTCCGTTGAACTAAAATGAAAAGAAGCAGAGCACAAAAGGCGTAGCTTGACACTTTTTTTTCATAGTATCAGGGAGTATATTTGGCATACTCCCATTTTGCTACACAGAAGTTAAACACACCGAATGGAGCTTTTTTTTTTTTATCATATCTTTTATTAACTAGACAGTAGAGCAGTCTTTCGCAACAGATAAAATCAGGGTTTTTGTACCTCTTGATGCTGATGATCATTTTATGAAACATCTGAAAAGGGATATTATCGAGTGTCGTCGTTTGTTTTCATTCCCAAAGAATGGACATATACATAATTTGTGCTTAGGAGGTATAAGAACTGAAGATGTTTTATGCCATTATTGAAGGTTGTGGAGCAGATTTCCTTTGTCTATAAAGACATCACAAGGGATGCTACTTTTGTACACATGGAATTACCTCTTCTTGCTTTTGTTTCTGCTACACTAGTTCCTCCCTCCGGGGGTTGCAACCTTGCCGTGGTCGGAGGGCTTGCGTGGTCCTGTGATCCCTTAGGCTTTGCTGGCGGGGGCATCAATACTTAGAGATAGGCTGGTTTTCTTCCAATTGCTTCTAGGCCTGAGAAGTCAAGATGCTGTCTGGCCTAAGCATAACGTGGTAAGGAGTTGATGCCCCTGGTAGGGCTTCCCATGTCAGATAGGCTAAGGGTGAGGATCCTGACTAAGAGTAACCCGCCTTTCTCCTTTTCTTGTTTTCTGCCTTTATTTGGCCCTTTTCTATCTTCGTCTCCCCTTCAATGTCTTCTTTTCCACACTCCTTTTCTCTCTGTGGTCTCCTTAAGATCCGCCGTGTTTGCCGTGCGGTGCGACCTGTGTCGGAGGGGAATGAGATCCTGGTGATTGAGAGGGCCAGCGCTCTCAACACATCACTTTGGCTCGGACCTCTCCTAGACAGGAAGTACACTTTGGCCGGGTTGTACTAATCGGCTCCCCTTCTGGGGCTGGGTCAAGACAGACAGTTCCCCTACTGGCCAAGTTAACCCCTGCAGTGCTCAGCTCTCTGTCCCCGGGAGTTGAGCATGATCAGGGGATAGGGTTGGTAGTTTCTGTTTGTCGTATATCTCTCCCGAAGCCTGGAAGGGGTCAAGACATGGTTTCTTGGCCCTGGCCCCTTAGTTGGACTCCAAGGTGGGTGGGTAAGGGAGAGATGAAACATACTAAACTAAACATGGCTTTATCAAAAAACATCCCCCCCAAAAAAAAAGAAAAGCAGCATCCCCTGTTTCAGGAGATCTTTATTCTGACAGCGATTCAGATACTGAGGTACGACAGAAGACAGGTTTCGGCTTCCTGGCTCGTGATGGAAGGGACGGTAGCAGGACAGACCCCTTTCAGCTCTGAGCCCTTTTGCTATCCAAAAGGGCTTTCAAGGTATAGCAGGTGACCCTCGGTCCATCAAGAGGTTGAGAAATGGCTCGTTTCTCATTCAATGCAAATCACAAAAACAATCTGAACAGCTGCTGAAGGCACTAAACTAGTGGACAGGAGATCAGGTAACTCCCCACAAACAGTTAAATTCATCGAAAGGCGTGATTCGCTGCGCGGATTTATCAGGAGTCTCGGAGGCAGAAATCAAAACGGAGCTGGCATCCCAGGGTGTGACGGAGGTGCGCAGGGTGACTGTCAAGAGGGTGCGGAAAGAGTGGCCACCAACACCCTCTTTCTGACCTTCTGTAACCCTGTGCTGCCTCCGGTCATCAAAGTTGGCTACCTGAATGTCCGGGTTCAGTTATATGTTCCTCCCCGTTGAGGTGCTTCAGGTGCCAGAAGTTTGGCCATGTCAGGGAACCGCGTTCAGGGCAAGAGGTATGCGGTGTTTGCTGCAAGGCAACCCATGATGGGCCGTGTCAAGATCCGGCACATTGTGCAAACTGCGGTGGCAACCATCCTCCTCTTCAAGAAACTGTCCTCTTTGGATTCAGGAATCCGCAATTCAAAGAATAAAAACTGAAAAAGAAAATTTCCTTTTTTGAGGCCCGCAAGCAGGTTGTGGGCGTCAGACGCCGACAGCCTCTTCCTATGCTTCGGCTGTAAGGAAAGTTTCCCACAGTTTCCACTCGATCAGTCTGCTGTCAGACTGATGACTTTACGTTTTCGAAGACACTGCAAGTACGAACTGTCAACTCTGGTGGAAGCAGGTCCACCACCTCTCAACCCAAAATGACTGCCCTGTGGAGGCAAAAAATCCGCCACCCCCTCAGACTGCCAGCAGTCTACAACATCTGCTGCTGGGCAGATTAAAAAACCAGCACTCCCCCCTCGAACTCCTCTGTCCAGTGCCCGTGCGGGCAAGGGGAGTTCAACCCAGTGTGGAGATGGTGGAGATGAGGAAGAAACCTCCACCGTCTCCCAAATCCAGACCACCTTCACCTGTTGGCAAGTCTGCCAGCAGGTCTGAAGACCAACACAGTCCAGTACAACCTCAAATAAATTTACACTTTAGCTACAGACGTTGAAGAGGAGATGACCTGACTCTCTCCTTTTCGCCCTCTGCACCATGGATAGTACAATATTCCATTGGAATATCCGTGGACTAAATTCCAACTTTGAGGAGCTGCAGCTTCTGTGTCAATCTCTAAAACCTTCCATCGTGGCTCTTCAGGAAACTCAAATTCAAAGCCAGAAGCCTTTACTCTTTCTGGCTTTAATATTCTTTCAAAACCTGCACAACCATCCACGTTGGGTACTGTTGGGCGGTGTTGCCCTTCTCCTACACAAAACTTTGTTGTATAGTCCTGTCGCTCTGTCTACCTCCCTTCAGGCTGTAGCGCGAGAGTCACACTCCACAAGACTGTGACAATCTGTTCTCTTTATCTACCTCCTTCTGTCCCGGTTTGTCGTCAGGACCTTGTCAGTCTGATAGGTGAACTCCTCGACCTTTTTTGCTGTTGGGTGACTTTAACAGTCACAATCCTCTTTGGGGTAGTGTCAGTTCGTCATCCAGAGGTCTGCTAATTGAGGATGTCCTTTCGGATTTGGATTTGTGTTGTCTGAACGACGGATCCGCAACTTACCTCCACTCTTCCACAGTTCACTTTTCGTGTTTTAGATTTGTCGGTTTGTGACCCCTCGCTGGTCCTGGACTATGAGTGGTCTGTCCATGACGATCTGCACGGAAGTGACCATTTCCCTGTCCTTCTACAACCTGTAATAACTGAAACACGTCTCTGTCTCTCAACATCTCAATTATAAGAAAGCAAACTGGGATCTATTTGCAGCCACTATTTCTAAGGCATTCCAGGACGCTGATTTTCTACTGAGTCCGGACCCAGCAGAATCACTGACTAACACTGTGATCAAGTGTGCTAAAGCTTGCATTTCAGTGTCTTCGATAAACTTCAAATGCCAAAAACACCCTGGTTTGATTCAGACTGCCAACAAATTTCCAAAGTTAGAAAACGGGCTCAGCATCTGGTGTACCATCGACCTTCGGGTCCCAACGCTCGAGCCCATCAGAAACTCCGTGCCAAATCGAGACACACTTTTAAAATCAGTAAACGTCGGTCCTGGAGAAGTTTCTGCTCCAGGCTGACATCGAAAACTTCCAAGAAAAAAGTGTGGAACATCATTAAGAAAATCAAAGGGAAGTTCAAGAACACCTGTCCCACTGTGAACCATCTCAAGTTTTCTGACTCTTTAATAACAGTCAGAAAAGCAGTTGCTAATCTGCTTGCTTCAACTATTGAAAAGAATTCCTCCTCTTCTAACAAATCAGCCACTTTTGTCAAAAACAAAGCCCTAAAAGAAAAATCACCCTGCAACTTTCCATCCGACAACATGGAAGACTACAATCTTCCTTTCACGTTGGGCGAGCTGAAGTCTGCCTTGCTTTCTTGCAGCGATTCCTCTCCAGGTATAGATGAGGTTCATTATCAACTGTTGAATCATCTTCCGCAGGAAGGTCTGAACATACTGCTACAGGTATACAACCATGTGTGGACTACGGGTTTTTTTTCCACCTCTTGGCGGAAAGCCCTCATTATTCCCATCCCCAAACCTGGAAAAGATCTTTCTAATCCATCAAACTACCGTCCCATAGCTTTGACCAGCTGTGTCTGTAAATTGTGGAGAAAATGGTCAACGCTAGGCTCATGTGGAAACTCGAAACCGATGGCCTTTTGGCGAAAGAACAGTGTGGTTTCCGCAAACATAGGACTTACAGTTGACCATTTGATTCGTCTGGAATCTACACTCGGAACGCCTTTCTGAACAAACAGCATGCAGTGGCAATTTTCTTCGACTTGGAGAAGGCCTACGATACCACCTGGAAGTCGGGGATACTTCATGATCTCCACGATCTGGTTTTCGAGGTCATCTTCCGCTTTTTATTCAAAATTTTTTGGTAGAACAACAGTTTTCAGGTCCGAGTTGGCACCACTCTCTGATGTTCACGAGCAGGAGTTGGTGTTCCACAGGGGAGCATACTGTCTCCTGCCCTCTTTAGTATTAAGATCAACAACATTGTTCAATCAGTCCAGCAGGGTTCAGACTGCTCATTGTTTGGGATGATTTTGCTGTCTACGCAACTGGAAGCCTGTACCCGAGTGTCCAGCGCAGGCTCCAGCTTTGCGTAGATAAAATCCATCGGTGGGCAGATGAAAACGGTTTTCACCTTTTCTCCAACAAAGACGCAGTGTATTCACTTCCATAATTTCCGTCAGTTTTTTCCAGATCCTGAACTTCAAGTAGGGAAATCTCCCATTCCAGCTGTTAAAGAGGCCAAATTTCTGGGAGTCATTTTGACCAAAAACTTAACTTTCTCAGCCATATTAAAAACCTCAAAACTGCTTGCCAGAAGGCACTGAATTTCTGCGGGTCGTAGCACACACCGACTGGGGCGCTGATAAGAAAACTTTGTTGCACCTCTACAGAGCCCTGGTCCGTTCCAAACTGGACTACGGTTGTGCTGTGTACGGCTCCGCAAGATCATCTTACCTCAAACTCTTGGACCCTATCCACCATCAAGGGCTTCGTCTCTGTCTTGGAGTGTTCCGCACCACCCCTGTGTACAGCCTGTACGCAGAGGCGGGTGAACCTTCACTGTCCAACCGCAGGCTGAAACTGTCTTGAATTATTATATCCGACTGTTCTCAGAACCTCAGAATCCTGCCTATGACTGTGTTTTTGACCCTCCGTTCCAAAGTAAGTTTGAAAACAACCCGAAATGTATTCCGCCGTTTGGTCTTCGTATGCGGCCTCACGTGCGGAATGCAGGTCTAGACCTAGGAGTTGTGTCCGATTTTTCCAAGTTTCCGGATCACCCTCCGTGGACCTTTTTCACACCAAGGTTTGTTTTCGACCCTCGCAGCTTTTCGCAAAGAGTCTACCAGCTCTTTGGCATACAAGGCATTGTATGCTGAGCTCTGTTCCAAATTCCCATCCTCTCAAAAAGTTTTCACTGACGGTTCCAAGTCTGAAGATGGAGTGGCCTGTGCAGCCTACTGCCCTGGGCTCCTTCTCAGATACTGTTTGGAACATATACATTCCGATGCTTCTGTCTATTCTGCTGAACTTACTGCTCTAGTACTGGCTTTGAAGATAATCTCACATTCTTCGAAGAGGGACTTTCTGGTTCTGTCGGATTCGCTGTCAGCTTTGGAGGCCATAGCTGGCCGCAACCTTCAGCATCCAGAACTTTTACTTTTTTTTAAACTTTTTAGCAAGTTGAAGGCGGACGGTTACAACATTACCCTTGCTTGGGTTCCTGGTCATGTTGGCATCGGCGGAACGAAATGGTTGATCGTTAGCCAAGAACGCCACAAGAAGAAACTGTCCAACACTTATATCCCCTGCTCAGATGTGAAACCCAAAATTAACGATTATGTGAGAGACCTCTGGCAGGAGGATTGGAACACACAGACGAATAACAAACTCTTTCAGATCCGTCCAAACCGTAAGGACTTCCTCCCATCTACGTCGGTGGTCGTAAAGAGGAAACGGTTCTGTGCCGGCTGCACACCGGCCATTCATATTTTACCCATTCTACCTTTAAAGAGTGAAGAAGCTCCGGGTGCATTCCATGTCATGCGCCACTCACAATGAAACATGTTCTTTAGAGTGTTGGGACTTGCACGATGTGAGACACAAACATTTTACAGCGAGTCCATGAAGATCCTGTTCAGGGATGTCCCGCCTGACGTGATCCTTGAGTTTTTGAGAGAGATTAACATTTTTCATCTGATTTAAGATTTTACGGCAGAAAGATTTTTAACAAAGTTTCTGGTGCGTTTGTAGACGATGTCATTTAACGAGATGTGTGAAAGTTGGGTTTTTTTTTTTTTTTTTTTTTTTTTTTTTTTTTTTAAATGACTGGTGAGTTGATTTTAACGTGGTGACAGCCCTGATGTGGCCCTTTGCGGTCGGCTGGGCTATAAGCAACATTATCTTATCTTATCTTACACTAGTTCCTGACCAAGGCAAAAAGCTTGTCTCTTTTCTCTTGAATGGCTAGAACTGTAACTTAGTGTAAGGTTGACCATCAGTGAGATTTTTACTGAAACTGTTTTAAATCCCACAATAAAGATAGCTACATTTTGTTTTGGGAATGATGTTCAGACATGAAAAATTATTCATGTGTTTTATTTTCGTCATCCATCCCACTGGCTTTTGGTGGCTTCGTCTTCTCCAAGATGTAATGGGATATATGATGTGGGTGCAAGATTTTGCTTGCAATTGCATTCACTGACAGGTCCTCATCAAGTCAGATAAAAGAAAATCTGTTCCAGCCTGGCTGTCTCAAGTGGTGTCTTACATTTAGTGTAATTCATTAACTGATAGCATTCTATTCTCTGTATATTCAGGGATAACATAGCTTGTTAATTTGATGATTTTTTTTTTTTTGCTGTCAAATATTCTTGCATATTATCTATAAAATATAGTTCTGTTCCATGTTTGTAAGAATTGAAATCAATGTTTAATGGAATTTTTTGGTCTTAGACAGAGATGGGTGGAGTGAAGGAGAGAGCACAGAAGAGAAATTATACTGATTCTGGCATATCTACAACCTTGATTATTTTTTGCAGACAGTTATCGTAGAACAGTTAAGAGGACAGTTGATACAAAATGCTGTGACCAGCTCTGGGCCAGCCACCACTTTGAGCACTACTGTTACCCTTGGTGCCTCAAGCTCCAGTAATTCCAGTGCTGCACCTGTGATTGTTACTCCTTCCTGTGCTGCTACTCTTGCAAAACCCATTGGACAGATGGCACCACGACCACAGCTTCTGACCCTACCTCATGGAAACCTGGGCATTGTGGTTCCATTTGCTCACATACAGGTACAAAAGCTATTTTCCTCATTAATGTACTGTATTTGATTTTGCCTCTCTTGGAGCTATGGGAAGAATTTGATGCATATTGATGATTTCATAAGCATCAGTAATTTGGAATCAACGAAAAGGTGTTGGCGAAAAGTCTTCTTTTGAAAGCTTATGTATTTGATGAATATTGTAAAGATGAAATTCTCTGACCTTTTCCTGACCACATTTGAAATTCGTTGTCATGAGCGCAGCTTCTTTCATTAAGTCAGAAAGATTTGATAAGAAAAAACGGAACTCCCAATGATGCTATATATTGAAATACAAGATATGAGTAAAAGATACCTTTTCTTGGACAAACAGTAATTCTCATTCTGCTTTGCAGCTTCTATGATTCTCCCTCACATAGCTGCCCACATGAGAAATTGGCTGCTGAGAGAATTCTTTCATACTGCAAAAAGATAAAAGACATCCTCGAGATACAATCTATATAAGATGAGTTAAAGGTATGATACTTCTTTTGGACTAGTGATAATTTTGATGCTGCTGTGGACTTCTTTGAGTGGAATCACCTTGTGTAGAAGGTCAAGGTGACAAAAAAGAGAAGAAGAAAAAAGAAAAAAGAAGAGATAAGATGGACCGTATTCATATGAGGGGCTAACAACAATAGGCCTAAACAAGGAAATTGCCAGGAGCTGATGCTGGTAGTATTACGACCTTGTCTTGTGGAACTTTTAAAGCTTTTATGATTGTGAAAGACATAGCCAGTCAAAAGTAAAGCAAAGTCAGCATCATTCAGAACAAAGGTGACAACTGTCCTACATAGAAAGAAGAAAATATTGCTCTGAACTCTCAGCAGTCAGCAGAGGAGATCCAAGTGTGCTACGTACAGAGCCTGATAAAATGAGGATTATTATCCTTGAAGAAGTTAAATACTCTGTGAAAAGTGACTGCAGAGAAATTACTGGAATATGGGAAGGCTGAGACATAACAGCATTCCTGTAGTGTCACCCTTCCCAAGGAAGGAAATTTCTTAATGCTGCCAGGACTAAATCAGTATCAGTCTGATCAGCAATACTAGAAAGGTAATGCTTAAAATCATGAGAAATCTTTAATCTCTGCAGTCTTTGTGGAAGGCATTTCCAATATCAGAGGGAATTCCATCATGTCCTCATAGACTTCAAGAAGGCGTTCGACAGAATCTGGCTGGAGATGCTGGGCGTCACAATGAAGAAATTCAACGTGTTGGGAGGGGGGAATATTCCTTGAATGCAACATGACTGATGCACTTGAAGATCATGCCAGCATGATAAGAAGCAGTGGAAGAAGAATGTTCACGAAGCTTTGATTTGGAAATGACATCGAAGGCCTGGCAGGCAGAAAACAGGAAGTCAGGCTTTTTCAAAGGCTGGATGATACATCAACAACATTTGCATAGAAATCAGCGCTAACAAGACCAAACTGATGGTCAGTTTTAATACTATACCATCAGTACTGTATAAATGTTTATGGTTCATAGACAGAAGCTAGAAACTGTTCAGCAGTTGATGTACCAGGATCCATCATTAGCAAAGGATCCAAATCGGAAATCTTCTCAAGGGCGGCAGAGACACTTCACTACTGTCCAGAATGAAACTTGTGATAAGAGAATTGAATGACATTATAATCTCTATGAAACACAAGATCAGGCTCCTGTTTGACTGGTATATATTCCATGCTGTATGCGTACGAGACATGGACCCTCAATAACTGGAAAGATGAATTCAAGTCAGACAAATGAGATGTTGACCGCAAGATCAAATATAAACATCAGATACATATTGGTCGTATCCACCAACGCACAAGTGCTTCAAACCATCAAGTAGTTCATCAGATAGATGAAGATCTACTGACATCAGACGGGGAAAGAACACTAGGTTGTTTTGGCCATATATCGGGGTCCAGTGGCCTGTAGCCATTTATTTTATTCTGTCAAAGTGAGGACACAGATGTAAGGGTTTTGTTCTTGTCATTGTCTTTCCTAGGAACTAAGAATGTTCAGCTGTTCTTTTTGTCTGTTTTGTGGCTTGTGTAAACCCTGTCTGTGGTAGAACTATTGGGCCATGATTTGTGCAGTCTACTTGCTGGCCTATGCACAATGCTGTGTATTTCCCACGCACACTCACTCACTGTAAAAATTATATTACTCATCCTTGCCTACACTGAAGGGAAGGACTAGTTTGTTGAAAGGGTAAGGAGACTTTAAGGCTGTTTTTATGCTTTAACAGATATCACCTTTTTGATGTGTGTGTGTGTGTTATGTATGTATGTGTGTGTCTCTGTGTTACACAGCAGGCTCAGCCTACTTTGATGACACTACCAGGAGTTTTGAACCAACCCAATCTTCAGGCTGCCCAGTCACAGCCTCTTGTGGGTCTGCAATTGAATGTTTCAAGTGCAGCGCCATCTGCAGCTATACTTAACCCTCCCACGCCAGTGAACACCACATCCATCAGTGCCACTACATCAAAGCCGAACCAGGAGAGTGTTGCATCCAGCGATGGAGCCAGCAAACTCAGCCAGTCTGTTCTGCGTCCTATACAACCACGGCCTGCTTCTCCTCCAATCAAAGTCCCCCAGTACACAATCAATAACCATTCTAGTCAAGTGAGTATTTTAATCCTTTTCATTTTGTTACCGTTTCTTACATTCCGTTTCCCCCTACGGCCCTCATTATATTAAGATAATGAAATTTATTGTTCTTAGAATCCAAAATATTGCCTCCCCAGTATGTTAAAGTACAGAAATTTACTGTTCCCTTCATTCAAAATATTGAACAAGCATGTTAATTTCTAAGTGGTTGTATGAAATTATTGATTTGTAAATGGTTGTGTGAAGTGATACCGAGTATCAACCCATTCATGCATTCATTTGATAGTTTGATGTGATACATGATGTATTTATTTTGTGAAGTAAATGCATGCTATACAATTTTTATGTATTTTAGTGTACATTATTTACCTTTAATGAAAGTGTACTCAGAATGACATACAACAGTGGGACATCTGCAAAGTTCGACAGTTTTAGGCACATCTGCAATGTTAAAAATTCTGGGGCTATGTGAATTTGGACTCAATGTAACGTATGAAAATAGATTTTCAATGTACAGAAAGGATTTTGAAGTGCCTGAGAAAAAAAGCTGTGTCGTATTTTTGTTTTTGTTTGCAACTTCTGGAAGGGGGGGGGGGGGGGGGGGGGGTTGCACCATTTTCACTGCAAATAAGATTTTGGTCAGGGAAATTAGGAGGATTTTGTGTTAGTAATGCTATGCAAAGTCTGTGAATAGGTATGACTGGTATGTGATTTGCTGTGATTTGCTGTTTTGAACAGGGATTGTGCACTTTCCATGTGAATGATAGAATACTTGCTGAATAGTTTTTCTTGGCACTGTGTTGGAAATAAGTCTGTTACTCTTTTATATAGCTCTTCTGCATATTTTAGACATTACACAAAATGGAAGAGGAGAGAAAGGAGGACATTGATATGTTCTCATGCATCCTGAAAATCCTGGATCATGACTAAAACACTATGGAGTTGCAGAGCATACAAAGATGGATAAGACCTCCAGGTTATTGGTACTTGAGAAAATATGTTGCACATGCTTTTTTCTTTTAACCTCCAGTAAAGGCATGTTTACTGTGGATGTCAGTATACATGTACGACAAGGAGGAACAGTGAAGCAGGTTTTAAGGTTTCTTAAACTGCTTGTGGTTCTGAGAACCTTGGCCTTACAAAACATTACAAATAGAACTTTTTTACAGATGATTTATTATGTCTGTTGCGTTTCTTAAATCTGGAAATACAAAAACACTGCAGATATTGTTCTGTGATTGTGTAAATCATGATTTTTATTTTATGACGTTCTTTTGTTCTTATACTCATCATTTTGATACAATTTCAGGAGACAGATAATTAAGGGATGAAGTTATGGAATGGTTTTATGGTTATCAGGGCTGTTTTGAAATAGTTTGGGTTTTTGTACTGAATATAAATTTTTCTTGTATGTCATTGAAACAATCATTTAATTACACATACTATACCGTGGCTCACTAATGCAATAAGCGGCAGCAATTTGCTATCCCTGCCTCGTATACAATAAAGTCCGTACGGACAACAAAACTCTTGAAAGGGCCTCGTGCCTTGCGCATGCTCAGAACCATCCTCTTTTCTCGGCAGCCTTTTCCTGTTAAGCCTCGTGTACACGAGCAGCTAAGTATTTTTTTGCTTTTCTCGCAATCGATCGATTGTTGTTGCTGTTCTGTGGTGTCCTTGCTTATGTTTTCACTTAAGGGAGAAACGTACGTGAAGCGATGGGTGGTGAGGCGAGAGTTAAGAAGGTTTCGTCATTTGATTCCCGCATCTCGCCGGTAGGCTCTTTGTCTCTAGCCGCGCCAAAACCTCCTCTCCCTTCAGCGTCACTTTCTCTCTATTCTTCTTCTTCTTCTTCTTCTTCTCCCAAGGGTTCACTTCAACTCAGCTGCGGTTCTGTTGTGACAGCGAGCTCTTTCTCGCAACCCACAATTTGTGACGGTGATCGGCTCAGCTGCGGTTCTGTCGATCCCGTTCCTTTGTCCCCTAACGGCGAGCAACTCAGCTGCGGTTCTGTCATTCCCGTGACTGCATCTTGTGTTCAGTTCAGCTGCGGTTTTACTGCACACAATTCGGTTTCCATGGCAGAACCGAAGATGCTTGAGCCCTCTACAACGGAGGCTCCAGGGTGGGGCAATGAGGCAGACTTCTCGTCTACCTCTCCCTCTCGCTCGGTAGGCGATGCAAGGGAAGCAACTTCCTCTCAGGGGCTTGAATCTCGTTCGGCCCCGGTTGTTTCCCTTCCCCCACCTCATGTGTCTGCCCCTTCTTTTGGGCAGAACACTTGGGTTTCGCCCTCATTTCCGGGCGCCCCTCAGGGGACCGGCGCATTAGGCCCCCCATTTACTGGGTTGGGCCAGCAGCCACCACCTCAGCCCCCCCCCCCTATCATGGGGTCAGGGCCCTTTGCCTTGGGCGCCATGGGCCCAATGGCAATATCCCCAACCATGGGCTTTCCACAGTCCCCTGCTCCGGGGTTTCCCTGGTGGCCGGGTTTTATGCCCATCCCTCCACCAGTGCAGGCCTCTTCCTCCCAGGCCCCCTCGGCCCACCCGGTGACTGATCCCTCCCCCGGAGTGTCTGGGAAATCAGCCAGCCCAGGCCACCCTGGGCTTTCGCCGCGCACCGCTTCGCCAAGGGCGGCCACCCCCTCGGTCTGTGGCTCCAACCTGGTGGATTCTGAGTCAGAGGAAGAGGGCCAGTCGCCCGGTTCTTATTCCTTCCGGGACTCGGTGGCCTTTCTGGCTTCCTTTGTCCCGGAGGCGGTGTCATCCTCTCAGGAGGTCAGAGCCCCCTGCCCTTCAGCAGCGGAACTCGCCCTGGGATCTCACCCACTGGCGGCTATGCCCTCCTCTCTGCTAAAGGAGTCGGTCATGGTGGCTGATTGCATGAGGAGGGCCCAAATAAAAGTCAGGGGCACGGAGGCAAATGATACTATCCCGGAAGCCACTCTCCCCCTCTCCCAGGAGGACCTCCTCCTGGTCCAGGAGAGGTCGAAATCACACGCTCGGCAGGTGGCCCTTTCAGAGCGCTGCCTTGCCGAGTGGGATGAGTCTGCGAGGAGGGGTTTGGAAGCCATCTCGATCATGGATTCCTTCCTAGGGGGACTAGTGTCTGCCCTGAAGGATCCTGATTCAGAATCCTTCACCATCCGCCAGTCCGCTGACCCAGCGGCAGTGGTAGCCTGTATTCAGTCAATAGCTGAAGGGCTTAAGTATTCGGCTGGGGCCTTCGCTAGGCTTCATCTGAACTCGGTACTAGCGAGGAGAGATGCTGTCCTATTGGCATCTTCTGTGGCCGGCTCTGCCTCTGCCCGCGCTTCCCTCAGAGCCTTGCCAGTCAAGTCAGGGTCTCTGTTCGGGAATCATGTACAGGCTACCATTACGAGCCAGGCCGAGATTAGGCGTGACCTCGCCTTTCACTCAGGCCCCCCCGCCCCGGTTCAAAACGCAAGGCCAGAGCTTAATCTAGAGCGCGGGATTGGTACAATCCCCCGAAAATCTGTTCTTTCCCGCAATTATCGAGTCTTAAACGCGGGCAGACTCCCGCACATTTGCAGAACTGCCCGCCCTGTTGACTGATCGTTGCGGGCGCTCGTTTGTCGTCTGCTTGAAAAACTGAAACTAGGACTGAGCAGGAGTGAACGATTTCATGATATTTCATTGGCTGTTAGTGTAAATCAACCAATCGGCGGCGTTCATCTCCTTCTCGATCACCGACGAGAAGTTGCGAGAGTTTAAGGCGCCATATTGGATATTTTCCAAAATGAAGCGTGCACCCACCCTATTCGACTTCGACTTTCGTGGAGGAAAAGTGAAAAAAAAAAAGATTCTGTGCCATGCGAGGGTGGAGAAGATCATGAAGAAACCACGACTACATCCAAAAGCTCGGAGAAGCAGCCCGAAATTAGTGCCAGTGCAAGGGAACACTGGTTTCAAGACGATTGGCTGAAGAAGTGGCCCTGGATACCTAAGCTGAAGACCGGTGTGATGCGATGTGAATTGTGTTTGAAACACAAGAAAAAAAACGTATTTACGTCGCCCAAGGTGGTTGTTTAATCTAGATGATTTGATCAAGGTGTGTTGAAGTCTGTGTACAAAGGTGGAGGAGGTATGTAACGTGGGGTTGTGGGGGGGGGGGGGGGGGGGGGGGGGGGGGGGGGGGGGGAGTGCCCCTTTTTTTGATATGAGGGGGGGACTGCCCCCCTTTTTCAAAAATCTAGATTAAGCTCTGAAGGCGCCAGCGCCTTTCTCGTCACTGGGTCCCTTCATCCCAAGGGACGACGGTCATTTGGACCCGGGGGATCCGAGGCAGCAACCCAGCAGGGGTCGGCCTCAGGCACGGCCGGCAGGTCCGAAAGCTCCCACATCTCAGACGGCCCACCCCCAATGACTTGCCCCCCGACCGGGGGTACTTCACCCCAGGGCGGTCCTGTGGGCGGTCTGTCCAGGCACCTCAATGCCTGGGAGCGGCTTCCCGCAAGCCTTGGGCTCTGCAGGTGATCATGTCGGGGTTTCGTCTTCCTTGGGGTGCAGTAAAGGCTCCTCTCACCCCTTTCCCTCCTCCTTTCGCTCCTCCTCGGGTTTCTAGCAGCCTCTCAGGCCTTAGACCAGGAGGTCCTTTCGCTGTTAGCCAAGGGAGCCACAGAGGAAGTCCTCTTCCATTCCTCTCCGGGCTTTTATGGCCGCATTTTTGTGGTTCCCAAAGCTTCTGGAGGATGGAGACCGGTTCTAGACCTCTCGCCCTGAACAGGTTTCTTATCGTCCTCCATTTTCGGATGAAAACCCCATGTAAAATCCGCGATGCCATGATCCCGGCGACTGGGCGGTATCCATCGACCTGAAAGACGCGTGCTTCCATCTCTTGATCCACCCAAGGGACAGGAAGTATCTCCGCTTCGTGTGGAGAAGCCGCGTTTTTCATTTTCAGGGCTCTTCCCTTTGGGCTAGCCCGGCCCTTGGGTTTTCACAAAGGTGGCCCGGGAACTTTGCTTGCATGTTCGGGAGAAGGAATTCGTCTGAAGGCCTATCTCGACGATTGGCTTCTTCTTGCCTCATCCAGCACTCTGTGCTCCTAGCAAGCCCTCCAGGTTTTAAACCTCTGTCAGCAGCTGGGATTTGTTCGCAACGAGGAGAAGTCTGATCTCATCCCGTCGCAGCAGTTTCAGTTTTGGGCATGTCCTTCCACACCACCAACTGGTTGGTCTCTCCAAACCCCCCAACGCCTGGTTCGCTCCAGCACCTCTTGGCCCATCTCCTTTCTTGGATCAGGCTCAGCCAGAAAGCTGGCCTGTCTGATGGAGTCCTTGGCCCCTTAGTGCCCCTCGGACGACTGCACAAACGCCGGTTTCAACGCCTCTTTTGCAAGCATTGGTCTCAGGCGTTGCAGTCGTGGGACCTTCCGATCCTTCTCGGTCAGTGGTTTCAATCATCGGTGGCCCAATGGCACTCCCGTCCGGGGCTGGCTCAGGGAGTCCCCATCACACCCCTCCTCCCAGGAGGACCTGTTCACGGACGCGTCCCAGTCGGGTGGGGTGCCCACGTCAGCTCTCTGACGGCGGCCGGGCAATGGTCCCCGGAGATGGGATCCTGGCATATCAATCGGCTGGAGCTGGAAGCCGTGTTCCAAGCCCTCAAGGAGTTTCTTCCCTTCCTGAAGGGAAAACACGTTCTCTCAACACCGACAACACGACTGTGGCGTGTTATATCAACAAGCAAGGGGGGGGCGCGTTCTCACTCCCTGTGCGAGACACAATCAATCCGGATCTCGGCCAAGACGTTCCCGGGAAGATCAACATTCTCGCGGACTCCCTCAGCAGGTCGCACATGGTTCTTCCTCAGAATGGACTCTCGTCCACTCGGTCCTGGAACCTCTCTGGACTGTATGGTTCAAACCACAGATAGACCTGTTCGCCCCCCGGTTCAACCACCGTCTCCAGCTGTATGTCTCCCCAGTTCCGGATCCGGCAGCGTGGGCTGTGGACCCCCTGTCCATCCCTTGGTCCGGACTGACGGCTATGCTTTCCCCCGTTCCCCATTCTGGGAAAAGTTCTCCGCAAAGCAAGGGAAGACCGCAGCCACGCTTATTCTTGTGGCTCCACGCTGGCCGGCCCAAGCGTGGTTTCCAGAACTGTTACACTGTCTCACGTGCCTCCGATACCACTTGCCTTAAAAGCAAAGTCCCTGCTTCAGCACGGTCAGGCATTCCACACGGCAATCCAAACGTGCTGCATCTTCACGCCTGGCTACTGTGCGGGACGCGCTGTCTGCACAAGGCGCCTCCCCAGCGGTAATCGGCCTTGTGGAACATGCCCACAGGCCAGGCACCCAAAATGTCTACAGTGTCCACTGGAATGGCTGGCTCTCTTGGTGCTCCAACCACGCAGTATCTCCTCATTCTCCCTCTCAATGCAATTGGCGAACTACCTAGCTTTTCTTTCATCTGAGAAAAAACTTTCAGCCTCCTCTGTTAAGGTTCACAGGGCGGCTATTTCCACCACTATCCGCCAGTTAGGGGGCCCCTCCTTCGTGGACGACCCTCTTCTGCGGGATCCGGTCAGAGGAGCAGCCCTACAGGAGGCCCGATGCCCCTGCCGTACCCCGGCGTGGGATCTTTTCTTAGTCCTCTCCTCCCTCAGGCTCCCCCCTTACGAGCCATCCCGGGAGTGTTCTCTTTACATTCCTTTCCTTCAAAACAGCCCTTTTTCGTTTCCCTGGCCTCAGGGAGGCGCTGCAGTGAAGTCCATGCCCTTGTGGCCTGCCTGGGGACGTCGCCTCCCAACCGGATGGCTCGATATCTCTTCGCCTCCTCCCAGAATTTTTAGCGAAAAACCAGTTGCCAGGTTCTCCTTCCCGACTATCTCCATTCTTCCTCTCACTTCTATTCTCGCCCCAGATGATGAAGACCGCACTCTCGTCCGGTGCGAGCTCTGCGGGAGTATAGGAAACGCACGAAATCTTCTCGCTCCAAGCAGCGCCACCCGTTTCTCTCTTACAACGAAGGTTATAAGGGGACATCAGGCGCTCTTCAATCTTCGATGGCTGAGAGAAGTAATTAAAGCTGCGTACGCGAGACCTGAAGGGGATTTGGCCGTTTTCTCACCAAGACCTCATGAGATTAGGGCATGGGCGTCTTCGCTGGCAGTAGCTCATATTGGCGTTCCCTGGCACCTTCATCCAATTCTACCTGCGTGCGTTTCGCGTCTGCGCGATGATGGGTCTAGGGGCATCGCATCAGCTGTGGTGGCCCAACACTCCATCTCCGCCACACGCTCGGCTCTTCTCGCTCCCCCGACGGTAACCAGGTGAGCCCTCCTTCCAGGTAGTGCGACTCTGCATTAGTGAGCCACGGTATAGTATGTGTAATTAAAAGGAAATTTTTATTCTAAAATTACGTTTAATCTAACATACTTACCGTGGCTCACACAGAGGCCCTCCCTACCCCCCCGCCTTCCCGGTTCCATCAGGAGTTCTCAGTCAGGGTTTGATATACCCCGAAAAGAGGATGGTTCTGAGCATGCGCAAGGCACGAGGCCTTTCAAGGGTTTTGTTGTCCGTACGGACTTTATTGTATACGAGGCAGGGATAGCAAATTGCTGCCGCTTATTGCATTAGTGAGCCACGGTAAGTATGTTAGATTAAACGTAATTTTAGAATAAAAATTTCCTATATAATGACCTCTAGCTCTGGATGTTATTTTTTAAATATGGGTTGTATTCTCCAGGGTCAGCAGACCGGAGCAGTTAAAGGAGCAGAAAAGAGCAATGGTATTATTCACCGCAGCTTTTCTCAGTTGATGCCAAAGATCTCAAGGGAAATTTGGACCAGCCTGAAAAAGATAGTATCACTGAACAAAACCAAAATCTTAGAGAAAACGGTAAGAATCTGTTTCATGCTTCTTCTGATAAGCAATACTCCCATTCTGCTAAAGAAAGAAACATTTAGAGCAAAACAAAATCATCTATTGCAAAATTTTTGATTACTTCTGCTAACCCATTTTGACATCGCCATCCATGGGATGTAAATGTTAAAAATATATATATATATATATATATATATATCCATGATCAGCTGTCTCAGTTTCACTCTATGCATTGGATGCAAACTGCTCGATTATAAAATGCGTAAGTAATTTTACTGTTGAAAGTACTACTGTTTAACCTTGTCTGCGCTCATCATGTTTGATTTATGGAGGGGTCTGATCAGTCAAGGTCATGTTCATTCAATTTTTTACATATGTGTGCTGTACTCTAATAAGTTTTCACACGGTGCCCTGAAGAATCGAGGAGTGACGTTTTAAAAAAATGCTGAGAAAGGACTAAATTGGGGATACCTAGAGACTGGACTATACATCAATAGACAGGGTTTATTTCACTTACGAAAGGAGCGTTTCTCCATGTACTGAAGTTAAACAGGATCACATACATGAAAAGTAAGCAAAGGGTATGAGTGCATAGAACATCGATCCAAGGGTTGTTGGACATGTACGATTTTACAGTAGTAGCATAGTTCTACAATATACCCTACCTGTTCAAAACACAAGGACCCTGCCAGCTTCAGCTTGGTTAGAAAAGTCTCAAAACTGAGCTAGTATGAATGATGCCATGGAATGAACTACTGTGGACAATTATGCTTACTGCCTAAACAGGCAGGATATGGAGGCAAGGTTAGCTCCATGCTCTCCCCAATTTCATTTTTCTTTTCTTTTTTTTATAACCTGATATTATGGTAATTAAGCCAACGGAGTTTAGAGATAAGACATTTGTTGGACTGGTTAAGTATATTTAAATCATTTAGTAGTACAAATCTCCTTTCTTCTTCTTGTTTTTTGTTCTTGTCTATGAATCAGATGGATTCTTAGTTCTCCAAACCCCTACGGGGGGTTGCGTCCTTGGTCGTGTCGGAGGGTTTGATAGTGTGGTCCAGTGATCCTTAGGCTTTGCTGGCGGGGGCATCAATACTTGGCGGATAGAGCTGTTTTTATCACACTGCTTCTCGGCCTGAGCGGTGCAGAGTTGCTGTTTGGCATAGCGTTAACGTGGTTAAAGAAGGTTGATGCCCCTGGTCGGGCTTTCCCATGTCAGATAGGCTAGGGTGAGGATCCAGACTAAGAGTAACCCGCTTTTTCCTTTTCTTGTTTCTGCCTCCCTTATTTGGACCTTTTCTATTCTTCGTCTCCTTCAAGTTTCTTTTCACACTCCTTTTCCTCTTGTGGTCTCCTTAAAGATCCGCGCGTTTTCCGTTGCGGTGCGACCTGTGACGGAGGGGAATGAGATCCTGGTGATAGAGAGGCACCGCGCTCTTCAACACATACTTTGGCTCGGTCCTCTATAAGTAGGGGTACACTTTGGCCGGCGTGAACAAAACGCCTCCCCTTCTTGGGTTGGGTCAAGACGGGGGCAGTTCCCCAGCTGGCCAAGTAAACCCCTGCAGTCTCCGCTCTCTGTTCCGGAGATGAGCATGATCGGGGGGGATCGGGTGTTGCTTTTGCTTGTCGTATGTCTCTCCCGAAGCCTGGAAGGGGTCAAGACATTGATTCATTGCCCTGGCCCTTAGTAGGACCACCAAGGTGGGTGGGTAAGGGGAGGGATGAAACACAAATTTACTCAATATGGCTTTCTTCAAAAATTCCTCCCCAATACAAGAGGAAGGCCGCATCCCCTATATCAGGGGATTCGATTCTGACAGCGATTCGGATCTGGAGGTAAGACAGAAGACAGGTTTTTTGGGCATTTCCTGGCACGTTATTGACGGAACGGAGCACGAACAGACCCCATTTCAGCTCTTGAGCCCTTTTGCTATCCAAAGGGCTTTCAAGGTAACGCAGGTGCCTGGGTCCATCAAAGAGGTAGAGGACTGGTTCCTTCATATTCCAAAAGTAAGTCACAAAAGCAATCTGAAAAACAGCTGTTGAAGGCAACGAAACTTGTGGACCGGGAGATCAGGGTTAACTCCCACAAACAATTAAAATTCATAAAAGAGCTGATTCGCCTGCAGGGAATTATCAGGTGTTTCTGAGGAAGAGATCAAAACGGAGCTGGCATCCAGGGTGAGACGGAGGTACGCCGGGTGACAGTAAAGAAGGTGCAGAAAGAGTGGGACACCACCACCCTCTTTCTGACATTCTGCACCCTGTGCTGCCTCCAGTCATCAAGTCGGCTACCAGATTGTCCGGGTTCTGTTGTACGTTCCGTCCCCGTTGAGGTGCTTCCGATGCCAGAAGTTTGGACCATGTAGAGACCGATGTTTCTGGGGATGAGGGTGTGTATTTGCTGCCAAGGCAAACCCATGATGGGCCGTGTAAAGATCCGGCCATTGTGCAAACTGCGGTGGCGACAATCCCTCCTCTTCACGGCATTGCCCTCTGTGGATCACCGGACATCAGCCCTACAAAGGGGTTAAGACAGAAAAGAAGATCTCCTTTTTTTGAAGCCGCAGGCAGGTTGTGGGCAGTCCAGTCGCCGAAGCTTTGTATGCTTCGGCGTAAAGAAAGTTCCAACAGTTTCCAACTCGCATGTCCGTCGCTGTCAGACTGAAACTTTACCGTTTTCGAGACATTGCAAGGAAAAAAACTTCAGCTTGGTGGACGCAGGGCCAACCACCTCTCATCCCAAAAGTGAGTGCCCCTGGTGGAGGCCAAAAAATCCGCACCCCTCAGACTGCCCAGCAGTCTACACATCTGCTGCCTGGCAGATTAAAAAACCAGCACCCCGACTCGACTCCTCTGTCCAGTTGCCCATGCGGGCAAGGGAGTTCAACCCAGCTGTGGAGATGGTGAGCTAAGGAAAGAAACCTCCACCGTCTCCAAACCCAGACCTATTCCCCTGTTGGACAAGTCTGCCAGCAGGTCTGCAGAAAGTCCAGTGAAATTAAGCACAAATTTACAGCTTTATAGCAGGCAGATGTTGAGGAGGAGATGACTGAGCTCTCTCTTTTCGCCCCTCATGCACCATGGATATACAATATTCCATTGGGAATATCGTCGGTCTCTAAATTCCAACTTCGAGGGAAGCTGCAGCTTCTGTGTCAGTCTCTAAAAACCTTCTGTCGTGGCTCTTCAAGAAACTCAAATTCAAAAGCCAGTAGGACCCTTTACTCTTTCTGGCTTTAATTTCTTTCGAACTTGCACAACCATCCACGTTGGGATGTCGGCGGTTGTTGCCCTTCTCCTACCAAAACTTTGTTGTATTTGTTCCTGTCACTCTGGTCTACCCTCCCTTCAGGTGTAGCTGCGAGAGTCACTCTTCAAAGACTGTGAAATCTGTTCTCTTATCTCTCACCTTCTGTCCCTGTTTGTCGTCAGGGACCTTGTCAGTCTTGCTAGAGGAACTCCCTCGACCTTTTTTTGCTGTAGGGTGACCATTAACCGGTCACACCCCTCATTGGGGTAGTACCGGCTCGACATCCCAGGATGTCTGCTGATTGAGGTTGTCCTTTACTATTTTCTCTTTTGGATTTGGATTTGTGTTTGTCTGAACGACGGATCTGCAACATTACCTCCATTCTTCCACAGGTTACTATCGTGTTAGATTTGTCGTTTGTGACCCCCTCGCTGGTCCTGGATATTAGAGGTCTGATCCATGACGATCTGCACGGAAGAGCCCCATATCCTGTCCTTTCTACAACCTGTAATAACTGAAACACCGTCTTCTGTCTCTCAGCATTTAAATTATAAGAGAGCACCCTGGGATCTATTAGCAGCCACTATTTCAAGGAGTTCCAGGACACTGGATTTTCTTCAGAGTCCAGGTCCCGCTGAATCACTGACTAATACTATATTAAATGTGCTAAAGCCTTGTATTCCAGTGTCTTCCGAGACAAACTTCAAATGCCAAAAACACCCTGGTTTGATTCGAATGCCAAACAAATTTCCCAAAGTTAGAAAACGGGCTCCAGCGTTCAGGCCGATACCTACGACCTTCGGTCCACGCTCCGGCCCCTCGAAACTCGTGCTAAATCAGACACACTTTTAAAATCAGTGTAAACGTCTGTCCTGGAGAAGCTTCTGCTCCAGCGGACATCAAAAACTTCTATAAAACAAG
The DNA here is from genome assembly GCA_018398815.1 of Conus ventricosus. Taxonomy (NCBI): domain Eukaryota; kingdom Metazoa; phylum Mollusca; class Gastropoda; order Neogastropoda; family Conidae; genus Conus; species Conus ventricosus. The sequence goes on along the minus strand of CM031616.1, from coordinate 13,745,019 downwards.
TGTGCGGAACCTCATTAAAGAAATCAACGGAAGAACACCTGTCCAACTGTGAACCATCATCCAGTTTTCGGAATCTTTACTAACAGAGAAGAAAGCAGTAGCCTAAAATGCTTGATCACCATTGGAAAGAATTCCTCCTCTTCATAATAAATCGGATCACTTTTGTCAAAACAAAGCCCTAAAGAAAAATCACCCTGCAACATTTCATCCGACAACATGGAAGACTACAATCTATCCTTTCACATTAAACGAGCTGAAATCTGCCTTACTCTCTTGCACGCGATTCCTCTCCAGGTATAGATGACATAACTTATCAACTATTGAAACATCTTCGCAAGAAGGTCTGAACATCTGGTACAGGTATACAACCACGTGAGATTACAGGAATTAAACCCCCCCCACTAGGCGGACACAGCCCCTACCTTATATACCCCCTCCCCAAACCTGGAAAAGATTTTCTAAATCCATCTAACTACCGTCCATAGCTTTGACCAGCTGTGTCTGTAATTGATGGGAAAATGGACAATGCTAGGCTCATGGTGGAAACTCGAAACGATGGCTTTTGGCGTAAAAGAAACAGTGTGGTTACCGCAAACATGTTTCTAGTACAGTAGACCATATGATTGTCTGGAATCACACTTAGGAACGCTTTTTTTAAACAGACAGCATGCGTGGCAATTTTCATCGACTTGGGAGAAGGCCTTCCCTACGATACCACCTGGACGTCGGGGATACTTCATGATCCCCCTCCCTCCCCCCCCACGATCAGGTTTTCGAGGTCTCTTCCGCTTTTTATTCAAAATTTTTTTGGCAGGAACGACAGTTCTGGTCGGGGTTGGCACCCACTCTCTCTGATGTCAACGAGCAGGGACGTTGGGGTGTTCCACAGGGGGCGCATACTATCCTGCAGCCCTTTTAGTATTAGATTTCAACAACTTGTTCATTCCGTTCAGCAGGTTCCCGAAGACATTGTTAGTTGGATGATTTTGCTGTCTACGAACTGGAAGCCTGTACCCGAGTGTCCAGCGCAGGCTCCAGCTTTGCGTAGATAAATCCATCGGTTGGACTGATGAAAACGGTTTCACCTTTTCTGCTACAAAAACCCAGAGTATTCACATCATAATTTCCGTCTGTTTTTATCCTAGATCGGAACTTCAAGTCGGGAAATCTCCCTACCGAGTATACCCGCGGGCCAAATTTCTGGGAGTTCATTTTTGACAAAAAAACTTAACTTCTCAGCCTATTAAAAACTCAAAAAACTGCTTGCCAAAAGGCACTGAATATGTCTGCGGGTCGTAGCACACACCGCCTGGGGCGCGATAAGAAAACTTTGTGAACCTCTACAGAGCCCTGGTCCGTTCCAAACTGGACTACGGTTGTGCTGTGTACGGCTCCCGCAAAAGATTCAGCTTACTCAAACCTTTGGACCCTCTCCCCATCACAGGGGCTTGTCTCTGGTCTTGGCGCGTTCCGCAACCCCCCCACCCTGTGTAACAGACCTGTACGGAGAGGCAGGTGACCCTTTCACTGTCCAACGCAGGCTGAAACTGTCTTTGAATTATTACATCCGACTGTTCTCAGAACCGACAGAATCTGCTATGACTGTGTTTTTGACCCCTCCGTTCCAAAGAAAGTTTGAAACAAACACGAAATGTATTTCCCGCCGTTTGGGCTTGTAAGCAGCCTCACGTGCGGAATTGCAGGTATAGACCTGGCAGTAGTTTCCGATTTTTCCAAGTTTCCGGATCAACCTCCATGGGACCTTTCCACACCAGAGATTCGCATTGATCTCGCAGCTTTCCGTAAGGAGGTCTACCTGCTCTCTGGCGTATAACAAGGCTTTGTTTGCCGAAGCTCTGTTCCAAATCTCCCATCCTATCAAAAGTTTCACTGACGGTTCCAAGTCCTGAGGATGGAGTGGCCTGTGCAGCCTTACTGCCTGGGGCTATTTCTCAGATATTGTTTGGAAAATATACATTCTGAGCCTTCTGTCTATTCTGCTGAACTTACTGCTCTCAGAGTACTGGATTGAAGGATAATCTCCCATTCTTCGAGGAGGGACCTTTCTGGTTCTGTCGGGGATTCGATGCTCCCGGCTTTGGAATGTCCATAGCTGGCCGCAACCTTCAGCATCAGAACTTTTACTTTTTTTTTTGAACTTTTTTAGCATGTTGAAGAGCGGTCGGGTATTTTTACAACATTTCTCTTGCTTGGGGTTTCCTTGGCCATATTCGTTTGGCATCGGCGGGAACGAAAAATGGTTGATCGTTTTAGCCAAGAACGCCACAAGAGAGAAACTGTCCAACACTTAATATCCTGCTCAGATGTGAAACCCAAAAATTAACGTTTTGTGAGAGACCTCTGAGCAAGGAGGGATTGGAACACACAGACGAAATAACAAAACTCTTTCAGATCCATCCAAACCTTAACGACTTCCTCCCATCTTACGTCGGGCCCGTGGTCGTAAAGGGAAAACGGTTTCTGTGCCGGCCGCACAACCGGCATTCGTTAATTTTTAACATCTTCACCTTTTAAAGATGTGAAAGAAGCTCCGTGGTGCTTTCCATGTCCATGGCACTCACCAATGAAACTTGGATTTTCTTTTAGCGTGTTGGGGGACTTGCACGATGTGAGACACAAAACATTTCTACAGCGGAGTCCCATGAGATCCTGTTCAGGGATGTCGCCTGCGTTGAATCCTTAAGTTTTTGAGAGAAATTAAAACATTTTTCATCTGATTAAAGATTTTACGGTAAGGAGAAAGAATTTTTTAACAAAAGTTTCTGGTGCGTTTTGTGACGGATGTCATTTAACGAGATGTGTGTAAGTTGAAAGTGTGGTTATTTTTTTTTTTTTTTTTTTTTTTTGACTGGTGAGTTGATATTAACGTCCGCCCCCCCCCCCCCCCACCCACCCCCCCCCCCCGGTGGGTGGACAGCCATGATGTGACCTCAGCGGTCGGCTGGGGCTATAAGCAACCAGATTCTTATTTATCTAGTCTCCTCACCCATCAGCAGTAAGACAGTTTTGTATGTTAATGATTATTCCTGTGTACCTTTTTTTATGTTTGTGAAAGCAAGATTTAAAAAATGAAGAAAAATCTTTTGAGTTGAGTGTTTTGTATGATCGAAGGAAAAAGCTGAAACTGAATGTTGTTTAAAAACTAACTGCATTTGGTGTGTTGTGTGCAGAAACAGACAGAAACTGGAAATTTCTTCGTTGTAATGGCCTGGTTACACATGAAGCTTCAAAAAGGGTTTGTACATTATCTGTTTTTTGTAAGATGGCGTTTTGTATCCCAGCTTATCTTTTCTTAGAAGCTGAACTTGCAGCATATTCCAAGTTAGATAACTTAGATTGGTGATCAGAATCTACATGTAACATTTGAATTCAATAGTCTGAGCAGGCAGATGATCTCGCAATTTCGTGGGCCTTCGTTGATTATATATTAATGACATTTATGTTTCTTTTGCATGTATATTGCTGATACTGTTGTTTTCTTACTTTCGATTCATTTGGCTTTTGGCCTCTTTGGTCTATCAAATAAAGAAAAGAGAAAAAAATGAAGAAGGGATGGGACAAATTTGGTCACCCATGATGAGTGTATAAATGCAGATGAGTTAGTGAGATCTCAAATCTGAGTAGCGTGTTAGTTCAACTTGAAAATTGTTGTTGGACAAAGCTAAGAAAAGAAATGCTGAAGAAAAATAGGGCTTTTAATTGCGATTTAAAAAAGGTGGCTGTTTTACTTTTTGTTTTTGTTTTGTTTTTTTGTTTTTGTTCTCTGCGTTTTCTATGCGTGGACAATATTTCACCATACAATATATTCCATGTTTAATATGAACAAATCTGCCAAACTCGAACGTATCGAAATCTGCCAAGGTAAATTATTGTAAAAGAACTTTGTAAAATGTGGAGGAAAGTTCAGGTTGAATGGTCAGGATTCAACCCTCCTCCAGCTCATGATCAGACACTTGATTAGGTCAGTTTGTTATTGTTTCTTGTCCATGTATTGGTAAACTGTGGACACTTTAGCAGTTCACCAAGAACAAGAAATAAATACAAACATACTGTTAACAGACTGACCAGTCCAACACTTTTGTCTTCTTTAATTCAAACAAATTCCCTTGATCAGCAGTGTCAGTGTTCCAACCCCCGTTATCAAAATCTTATCGCAAACTTTTAAAAAAGTCGAGATTGTATTATAAACCACATGGTTTTTCGCATCCAGTCAAAATAGCTGTGCCGATGTTTATCCGTCCAGACTTTTTTTGTACAAAGTAAATTTGCTTCTGTATGAAAGCCAGGGTGCAGGTTGAACACGTTTGCGTCTTGCCATGCTATTTTATTATTTAAAATTGATCATAGTTGCTTGAGGATTCCATACAATCTGGCTGGTTTTGTTTTTGTTTGTTGTATTAAGCGCACATTAACGTCTGCTTGATTTTATTGTATTGAATAGTTTACCTATAAGCTCAGTTGCAATGATGTTGCCATATTTTTTTTACTTTTGCCATTTAAAAACCTTCACTCCTGTATAAGAATGGAAAAAACATCTAAAGTTTTTGGGGAAAAAAGTAGTTTGAAAAAAAAAAAATAGTAAGCGAAAAAAGTGATGGAGTGGGGACAACGTTTAAATGGCTAGGAAAAGGGTCAGAGCTTTGTCTTTGCATTCGAAAGCATGAATTTCATTTTATTCTGACAATAGCTTTGCCAAAAACCTCAAAGCCTTTCCTGGGATATGGGAATTTGAAGCTAATTTTGAACTCTGTTTTTGCTGTTGATTTCAATGCATCCTGGCTGTCATGGGGAAAAAAAAAAAAAACAAAAAAAAAAAAAAAGAAAGGAAAAAAAAAAGAAGAAAAAAAAAAAAGGCAATATCATTGGAATGTCAGGTTGTGAAGACCTTTTTGATGGGTTATGGAATCTTGATTTACTAGCCTCCTTCCTGATAGTGAACATTTTCAAACTTCTCCAACCCAGATGTGGAGGAGCAGGTTATGCTCTTTTTTTTTTTCTTTTTTAAAGTTTGTGCTCCCTCCATGTTGAACAGCAGACGTGTATGTTGCTGAGAATTCATGTATATCGTTTATTATGTTTTAACCCCAGACTTCAGCACTAAGGTGAAAAAGAAAAACAAATCTTGCCAAACGCCAAACATCTATGATTTCATTTCATGTTTTGTCTGTTCGTTCTATTGAAGTGTGTTTTTTGTTTCTGAAGGGTTTTTTTGCCATGCTGTGGGAACTTGTTTGGACTTGCATTCATGGGATGCCAGGGGGGAATGCCTTCACCCTGGTGCGTTAGAATGGTGTGGAGAAGCAGCAAGAAAAACATTCTGAATTAGAAGCATTGATGAAAAAGGAAAGCCAGATAGGAAAACTCATTTGGCAGTGAATTGACAAACATCAAAGCCAATACATCAGCTGTTGCCTTGTCACACGGTATCTTTCAAAGTGACATGGAAAAATCATCCTTGGTCAAGAACAAGTACATTGACTCGATTGAGCTGTGTTTTTTGAGATTTTGACAGTTATTTTTAATCAGAAAATGTCGGGGAGGGAATCAGGGTAAATTGTGCGGATTGTTGACAATAGAAATTATGTCGAGGCGTTCAAATACTCCTTGAGTGCACTTCCCTCCATTGAATTAATTCCGACTCCCTTTGAGTTCTACAAAATGTTCCGAACATTTGGACTTTAGAGTGTTTAGATATCCCAGATTGATAGATTGAAAGTGCTAGAAAAAATGATGATTTTGAGGAAGTTGTGAGAAAATTACTAATTTATCAGATAATTGAAAATATATATGAAATTAAAGTTATTCATTTTACACTGTGCCGAAAATATACACTTCCCTGCTGAATAGTCAGGTATGTACATATAAGTTAACTGTATTTAGGATAAAGAAAGGTATGTATAAAAATTTCATTGCATCTCTATATTATGATCCCTGAATTTTCATATCTGAAGTCATTGAAAAGGCCCTTAAAAAAGATGCTTTTTTGTTGCTTTTGTATAGTAGAAATCTGTATGATTCCCCATGTTGAACATGTAAGACAAGTTCGAAGTGTTCATTACCTCATATAACGTACATGCTGAAATGACGACCATTCTCCATCTAAAGTTTTGGTCTGTGTTAGGTATTAAGTCGTCCTCTCTTCGTCATATTGATTTCATTCTTTTAAAACTAAATTCTTATATCCTTACACGTTTGGTGGCATGGTGGATATTCACAGATTGATTGCATTCACCAAAATACCCAGCTCTTAAGTCATGTGTATAAATGGCTCAGTTTTGTTTGGTTTGGTTGTTTTTTAATAGCCATTTGATTACATTGAACCAAAGAGTATGTCGGGTGAGCCATAGTAGATCATGTCTGTCCATAACTGGTAATGGCAGTTGTAAAGAAGCAACATTATAATTTTTGCATGAAAATGAGGGTTTTTGAGTGTGTTAAGTTTTTGAGGTGATAAGTTTGACACTGTAAACCGACACTCTTTGTTAAAGAATCATGGCACGCTCTTTACAAGACTTGATGAATTTGAACAAAACAAAAGTTAACAGCATGTTTCCTGTTTATGAAGTACCCAGAATTAGACATGAGTAAAGTAAGTCGTTACTATTAAATTAAATTTTGTGTTGTAAGAGTTGCCGCAATTTCTTGTTTTTATTGTTTGTAAAATGTCTTTCTGCCTCTTTTTTTGTTGTTTAAAGGGAAAAAAGGCCCAGTGATGAGTCGATTGAAAAGATGTCAATATGAGAAACACAAGGCTTCCTCATTGGTAATCATAATTTGAGTGTAATCCAGCCTTTTTGCCTGATGTTGTTCTTATGGATCTTGGTTTTGAATATCATTTCACCATTTATGTCAATCAACTTGTTAACTACCTTTCGTGCAGTTTGAAATTACATATCATCATACTTGATAATGCTGCTTTTTGTATATGTGTAGTCAGATAAGATAAGATCATGTTTGCTTATAGCCCAGCCGCCGCAAAGGGCCACATCAGGGCTGTTCACCACATTAAAATCAATCACATCATGACACATCAGAAACGTACCAGAACACTCGTTTAAAAATCTTTCTTCGTTAAAATCTTAAATCAGATTGAAAATTGTTAATCTCACTCAAAAAACTCGAGGACTCACATCAGGCGGGACATCCCTGAACAGGATCTTCATGGACTTCGCTGTAAAATGTTTGTATCTCAATCGTGCTGCAAGTCCCAAACACTCTAAAGAACCTTGTTTTCATTAGTGGCGAGTGTCCTGACAGGAAGTGCACACGGAGCTTCTTCACTCTTTAAAAAGTAAGAATGGGGAAAATACGATATGGCCGGTGTGCAGCCAGCACAGACTTGTGTAACTCAGATGGTGTTTATTGCAAAGCAGATGTATACAAAAGGTGTAGTGAGAATATGTCTTCTGCAGTGCTATTCGAATAGACGAGTGGACTGGAAGCGTTCGCTCCTCAGCTATCCCAAATACAGTATACACTTGATGTAAGTCTAGCATTGGTGCAGATGCTTGGCTATTCTAAACACATTTGATCAGATTTCAGCTGACACTCTCCAGAAATGATGGAACTCAGAAAATGATGAATTAAACCGGAAAATGTACATGCTGTCATTATCTTGAGGAGAAAAGGGAGGAAGAAATAGAAATAGTATTACAAGTCACTTGTGTAGCACAATACCCCTCAATATAGGTCATAGGCACATCAAGTGCATGAGCATACAAACACTAGATAGACTTTCAAATGTGAAAATACAAACAAAGTAAACAAACATATGACAAGGAATCTATTCTGTAGAGGGAAGTGGCCCAAACTACTCTGACGTTCAGTGTTTGCTTTTTTGCAGATTTTTCTAGTGACTGTCAATGTTGTGGCGATGTTCTAGAGTTGTGACTGACAGAGACATAAAAGGTTCCGATGGCTGGTATTTTTTCGGGTTTGCTATCCATGTGATTGCGATGCTGTGATGTTTCAGGTCCCTCTAAGCATTTGAACGTCTTTGCTGAAAATAACAGAAGTTCTTTTAATCTTCAGAAATAGGTCATACTGCATGTTCCAGGGTACTTTCAGTTCTTGACTTTAATCCATTGTCCATCGGAAAGGCTTACTTTTTTTTGTAAAGCCCAGGTCACAAATGAGAGCCCTCAAGCATATTGGGGCCTCTCCTCTGACGCCTTTTCTAGTGTTGGTGGCCAGTTTCCATCAGAACATTGTTTTCCTTAAATGATTTGGTTTTGAGTGAATGATTAGGTTAATTGTTTATGTAGATTGGGACTCTGACATAATTTCTGTGAAAATTATTCAAATAATTCTACTGTTAAGCCCCCCCCCCCCCCCCCCTTAAAAGCAACTCCAATTACGTGAAAATGAACATTGGGTGGTAAAAATGACTTAGCGTTTTTAAATTGACTTTTTCCTATGTCATGAGTGATTTGTAATGCGTGATTATTGCTGATGACAAGGTTTATAATCCATTTCCTTTCATTGGAACAAAAAAAAAAAAAATTATTTTTTTTCTTTATCTGAGCCCAAATATGAGTTCATAGATTTTTATTAACCAATATATCACAAAAAAAAGCTTTGTTTATAGACGTATGAAATGTGGTCTGTGCAAGTATTCAGGTCAAAGGGACTACAGGGCGAATGTCTTTAGAAGGATAAAAGCTGAAAGAATAAATAAGGACCGATGTGAAAAATTGAAAAAAATATTCTGCTACTCAATGACAAGAGTGAATTTGATTGACAGCAACGTTTTCAATGTTATTGCATTGACATGGTCCATCAGTGAAGTCACCATTTCCACCACTTGACTTGCATGATTAGATTGTTTTCTTATAACTTCTTGTAAAACATCACAGTGTATTAAAATACAGGTTTTTCAACATACAAGATTTATATGTAACCGTTTGTCAGCGTTCAATTGCCTATTTATTTCAGGGTGTAATTTGTAATGGTATACAGTACATCAAAACAATGGTCAGACAAATTCTGTTAGATTGATCAAGATCTACATTTGGCACTCTTACAAGGCACGTGCCACAAAACTCAGCCCAAGTTTTTCACTACTGCCAAACAAAGACAGACAAATATCAAAATTCAATCTTAGGGTCATTTTGACGACTTATCTGCCTTTTCGGGTTTTTCAATTGATCTTTGTCCCATGCAATATCACACTTGAATTGATTTTGGCTTTATGAACTTACTCACACCTCCCTCTCCAATATCCTTGTGTATGTGCTGTTTCTTTTCTACTTCTTTTTTCTATCCATAGATTTGAAACCCTACTTTGTTGCTGTTGCTAAAATGTTTGATATACAGACATCATGGTGCTTATGGATTCACAGAAGCGCCTCGTAATGGCAGCATGAACAACACTGGCACTATGCGTGGTTGATGGGGAGCCCTTCCCGCTAAGCGTCCAAAGGTAGGTAAGGAGCCTGAGGTATCTTATTAGCTGTGGGAATAAATTCATAAGATAAACCACATCCCTAATTACTCTCTAAAAAAGGAATGTTTTCAACGGTCATTCTTTTTGTATGGTTGGAATTGATATTGGTTGTTCATTTGGTTTGATTTGTTTAGACTCTATTTATTTGTGTATGTAATGTTGGTTGGGCTTTTTGTCTATTTTTCTCATGTTACAGTCTTTGTGCCTTTTAAAGTGTTTCAGGAAACTTTGGTCCTTTACCATGATGTGTTCTGTAAAACGCACAGGTGCATGTAAGTTTCTGTTCAATGTCATACCCAAAGACAAAACATACATCAACTTCAGAACGTGGTAATGGAGAGTGGCAGTAAGCAGTAGGATTACATCAATTTCATGTAAATCCTGATACAGAGCAAATGGATTTGATGACAGATTCAACAAGCTTCTGATAGGAAGAGTCTTCACAATGTTGGTATTTGTGAATCAGATCATATACTGTTTGAGGCTTTCCATCCATTGTGGCATGTGTTTTTGTTGTTGGTTGGCTTTTTTTCTTTAAATTTGATTTTGAAAAGAAAACTTTTTTGACTGACGTTTGGATACACGGTCAAATCTAGGTGAGGCAGACATGATCCTGCTTAAGGAGCTTAAGATTAATGACTGGAGAGTCTGAAGGAAATTTGATCAGCATTGTTGAACAAATATTAAATGTAGAAAATTTCATCAGGGTTCCCATGTGGGATAGGACAAGAGAGTAAAGGAAGACTTGCAGGCTTTAGGTAAAATGTCCTTGGTTTTGAAAATGATCTGTGTGCTGCTTTGCGAGTGCTAATAGGTGTATTTATTTTGGAGATTGATAAGCCTTTGAGTTGAATTACTTGCCTGTGAAAGATATTTTGGTCTATGCAGTTATGGCTTTTTACTCATTCCAGACAAGTTACAAGGTAACTCGTAACAAGATGGTTGTCACACCAGCCAGCTTACTGGTTAACATGGAATAATGCGTGTGACCTATACATCCTTTCTTGAAAACCCAATTACATCAGTAAGGACCATTGTTTTCGTGCTTGTCTCCCATGTACAACTTCATGAATGTTGAATGTGTGTTGTCTCTGAATTTTTGGATTTTTTTTTTTAATGCTTTGTGCACATGTTTTTCTGTCATTTGAACTAGGTAGCCAAGGCCATTGGACTGAGTTTATTTTTGCAGCCGAATCAGTTTTGGGTTAACAGGATTGCTTACAACACAAATTTCATTTGAAAATGAAAATAAAAATTGTGTATGTCATACAACCACAAGCTTGTGGCTTGTAATGCAAGAGAGGTCTTTGTTGAATTTTGTCAAGTCGTCTTCAGATCTTTGAAGGTCCTTTTTATCACTTAGAGTGTGTAGGAAGCCTGGATCATTTTTCAGTAGAATTTGTTTTTATGTTCTCTGAAACTCTCTTATCATTGATACAGTCATGGCTACAGACACAGAAGTAATAAAAGGTGAATGAGTTGCTGACCAAGGAAATGTTGTACAGTGCTGTATATCAGTCAAGAGATTTTGGTCATCTGTAATTGATCATCATTAGACAGGAAAAGCTGGAAGGTAATGAAAATATTAAAATGGTGTACCAGCCCAGTGGACATATTGGCAGAGCTTTTTGAATGCCTGCACATCAATTGACTAGGTGTTTTAAATAAGTTTACCGATTGTTACATGTCCAAGAGAAAACCTCTGACAAGTCATTTACAAACAGCTTGATATTGTGCACACTCTCAGATAAAAGTATTTTATTAGCATTGGGATTTGAAACAATGTTTTTTTAAATATTGGTTACACAGATGTGTATAAGAGAACACAGGATGAGTGCCTTTTATTACCACATTCTGTCCAGGACGAACTCAGAGGCCCAGCCCCTCACCAGGAAACAGCTGTCCTGGCAGTCCTGATAGTCAGGGTATTTCTGGACTGGATGGGACTCTTTCAGAGGTATAGTCGTGTTTGCTGCTTTATGCTTTGCATGTAAAAGAAGAGACCTTTTTAAAGCTTCCCCCCCCCCCCCCCCCCCCCCCCCCAGTACATTTCAGGCTTCTGTAGCCTTTTTTGAGGCTTTTCTACATTTTGTGTTTGTAATGAACATTCAACGGTGTGGCAGATTTTTTTTTTTTTTTTTTTTTTTTTTTTAACCTTTCTACCCCCGTTCCGCCCTATTCCGCCCCCCCCCTCGGCCCCTGATCCGCCCTAACCCCCCCCTTTTTTCTGTTTAAGGTATTGCCCTCGGTGGTTCCGTTTTTGGTTGACTACAGAAAATAAAAAAACCCCCCGGTCTTTAAACCGGGGCCTTTTCCCCCACCTTTCTGGGCGCCATTTCAAGGGCTTTCGTCTTTTTTTGATTTTTTATGTTATTTTGTCTTTCCCCACTTCCGACTACGAGCAAAAGCCCGCACTCTGACATGAAGTGACAGGGCTTGATTTGGGGCCCAAAAATTTTCAATTTTAAATTTTTTCCCCGACCGATAATAACGACGGAATTTTCGGACTTTGGATCTCCTCTGCAACGGGCGACAGTGATATAAAATTCAAAAGGGATGAATGCGAGTAGGACAGGCTCATTTCGGAATGGGTGACCAGGTACCATGAAACTGATTCGGGGGTTTTGCACACCCTCGCAGGGGTCAAACACCCCTTTGGGACTAAAATTCGTGTTTTTAATGCATACGGGGGCCCCCCCACCCCAAAAGGGGAATCTTCGAACACCTTTTGATTATTTTTCACTTTTTTTTTTCCTTTTGGGAAACCTTTCCCAAACCAAAGGCCAAAAAACCCAAACCTTTTAACAAGACAAAACCCGGCTGCGGCCCTGAATAATTTGGGCCCAAAACCCCCTTGGATAAATCAAGCTTTTTTTGGCTTCTCTTGTTTTGAACATCCCCCCCTTTTCCCCTCATCGTTTTTTATTAAAATTCTTCCCCTTTTCCCTTCCAATTTTTGGTGAAAGGGGTTTTCAGGTCAAAACGGGTTTAACAGCTAAAAATCCATTTTTTTTCCCCACCTCGCTGATACCACTCATTTTTTTCCCCGGGGTCAGCTGGGGATGACCCCCTTTCAAATCAGACCCCTCATTTCCAGAAACAAAAAGTTTTCATTTTTTTTTCCCTACCGGGGCAAAACACCACATAAATGGGGGCAATACAATTTTTAAAGGGGTCTTGTTTTTCTGCAGTACTTGCCCAAAACCAACAAAGGGGGGCCCTCAGGTTTGGGGGTTTTGGGTGTGATCCCGATTCTTTTTTAACAAATTTTACCAGTATAAACGGGAAAAACCCAAAGGTCCCTGGGCAGGTAAATCCCGGGGACGTGTTGTCAAACACTTGTAAAACCCCCATTTTTTTAAAGTGGCACACCATCCACTTGAAAATTTAATTTCCCCCAGTCCCCCTCATTCAGTATCTGTTTCAGAAAAAACCTTGGCTTTCTTCAAATAACAGGGGGGCCTGCCACAATATAAGCCAAAAAAATTTGGGGGCAAAAAGCCCCCGGGGGACACAAACCCTTTGGGGCCAAAGGGCCCTTATTTTGTTTTTAAAGGGGCAACTTCACTGTTTTTGGGTTTGGACCCCAAAGGGTCCCCCTTTTCTTACTTCTGTCCATGAGGGAACCGATGAGGCTTGTCAAAAAAGGGTGCAGGGGTTTAAAAAAAACCCAGTATTCGGGGCCCCTCTGTTCTGTTTACACCAAGAACACAACGGGGGTTGCCCAAGCATATCAATTGCACATATTATTTTCCAACAAAATTCAGAAGGGGTAAATTTTTTCTTCTTCTCCTGACACTGCGGGAAAGTAAATCCCTTTGTAATCTAAAAAAAACTCTCAGATCCCCACGGAAACTCATTGGTTTTCCACTAAATTTTTCCGGGGAAAGGAAAAAGGGTTTTAAAGGGGTCGAAAACGGATCCCTTCCCGTCTTTCATACAATCCAACAAGCACAAACACACTTTTTTAAAAATCCATTTTTCCAGACAAAAAAGGGACGTGTCTTTTTAAAAAGAAGGCAAAAACCCCACGGGGAAATTTCCCACCCTTTCCAACCCGGGTTTGAGGGAAAAGGGGGTTTTTGTGAAAGGGATCGGGGCTTTTTTTTTCTTTTCCCACCACATGATGGGTTCCTCCCAAAATCATTCCTAGCATTAAAAACCTGAGACTTGACAAAAACAAGGACTGACTTTGTCATTTTTTTTTGACAACTTTTTTTTGGTTTTTTAACAAATTTTGAAATGCCAAAACAAAATACTAATTTGTGCATGTAAAAATGCACAAGGGAAAGAAATTTTTCATGTGGGTGATCTGTTTGACAAATTACAAAAGCAAAAACATTTCCAGACTGTGTTTTTTTGTTTATCACTTTTGGATTTTTAAAATTTTCTTTACACAAAAACCCATAGGGTGGGGTACAAAAAAAAATTTTTTGAGTTTGTTTTGTGTTGTGATGCCTCCTTCTTCCTTCCACAAACACCTGTATATATTAAAATTTATTATCACCCCTTAGAATTTTTTTTCTCACAAACCAAACAACTCATCAGTCAACAAGCAGCACCCAAAACATTTTCAAAATTTATTGATTTTGGGACTTCATTTTTTTTTTTTTTATTTTTTTCCCTGCTTTTAAACCTGCTATTGACTTAAAAGCTCAAAAAAATTTTCCGCGTATTTTCCCCTTCCCCTGTGAACAAAAAAACACCTCACAACACCCATCATTCTTTCAGAGGGAACCCTTTACCACTTGCCCCCAAAAAAAGGTAGTTTAAAATTTTTGATGGTGTTGTTTTTGCCTCTTCCCTATTTCACTGACGTGGGTTGTTTTCCATAAATCGGTGTGTGAGTGTGACCATAAAAATTTTTTTACATCCCCCAAAAAAAATAACAAGTCAAACCAAATTCACTTTCCTTTAATTTTTCTAAAAATTTTTAAGTTTTTTTAATCCATTATTTTTTTTTTTTACTTTTTTTAAAGTCATCCCCCCAATTGGGCAGCAAATTCCAATATAAAACCTTAGTATCTGGGCGAATTCTGTCTTTCGAAACACAGACAATAAAGGGTTAACCATTCCCCCAAATTTTCTCTAAATTTTCCACAGGCTTTTTTCCCTTTCCCCCTTATTTTTCTTTACCCCATGAAAACCAAAAAATATTTGGGGAACAAAAGGTCATGATTATATAGAACCATCATTTAAAGGGCTTACTTTCAAATATTTTTTTTAAAAAGATGATGAATTTTTAAAAAAGCTCAAAAAAAGTTTTAAACCCCCGGGCAAAAAATTAACTCAAAATCTTTAAAAAATCTTTTGGGAAACTGCCCTTGATGTGATTCAATCTCCCCCCCGGGGGGTTGGGGACCTTTCGGGCAGGCTTCGTGCCCCGTGTTCCCTTAGCTTTGCTGGGGGGGGAAACCAATACCCCAAAAGGGCTTTTTTTTAAAAACTGCTTTCAAAGCCTAGAGGTCAATCTTTTTGGGCCTAAGCATAAGGGGAAAGGAGTTGTCCCCGGGTGGTTTCCCTTTTTCCAATGGGCAAAAGGGGGAGGACCCCTACAAAGAGAAAACCCCCTTTCTCTTTTTCCTTTTTCTCCTCCCTTATTTGGGCCCTTTTTTCTATCTTCGCCCCCCTTCAAGTCTTTTTTTTTTCCACACCCCTTTTTTTCCTGTGGTCTCCTTAAGATCCGCCGTTTTTTCCCCTTTGGTGCGACCTGTTCGGAAATGGGGTCCGGGTAATTGAAGCCATCCCTTAAAGGGGGCCTTGCTCCAACCCTCATTTTTGGCTGGGACCTCCCCTAACGGGGAGTACATTTTTGGCCCGGGGGTGTACAAAATCCCCCCCCCTTTTTGGGGGTTGGTAAAGACAGAAAATTTCCCCTGCGGGCCAAATTTAAACCCCCTTCAGTGCTCACCTCTTTTTCCCGGGTTACATACAGGGGGGATGGGTTTGGGTGCTTCTTTTTCTATGTCCTCCCCAACCGGGAAGGGGTCAAGACAGGGGTTTTCCCTTGGCCCTGGCCCCTTATTGGGACTCCAAGGTGGGGGTAAGGAGAGATGAAGCATAAAAAAAAAAATTAGGGTTTTTTTTCTAAAAACTTTCCCCCCCAAAAAGGGAAGGGGAAAGGGCCGAAATCCCCTTTTTCCGGGGGATTGTAAAAAGGGACATTTTCCGATAAAAATTGAGACAAAACTTTTTCGGGGCCTGCTCGTAAAAGGGGAGGGAGGGAAAACCCCTTTCAGCTCTGACCCCTTTCCCCAAACCAAAAAGGGGGTTTTTTAAAAGGTATAGCAGTGACATGGGTCCACAAAATTTGGGGAATCTCTTTCTTTTAGGGGGAAAAATTTTTCCACAGAAAAAACTAACAACTGCTGAACAACAAATTAGGGGAAGGGGAGATCAAACTCCCCCCCCAAACATTTGAACTAAATCAAAAGGGATGATTCGCTGAAATTTTGGTCAGTTTTCAGGGGCAAGATCAAAAGGGAGCGGGGCTTCCCGGGTTGACGGGGGTTACCAGGTGAAAAGGTTAAAAAAGGGGGCAAAAAGGGGAAACCCCAAACACCCTCTTTCGACTTTCTGAAAACCCTGTCCTGCCCCCGGTTCCCATCAAATTGCTACCGATTTCCATTCCCATTTTTTACCCCCCCTTGGGGTGTTTCAGGTGCCAAATTTTGGGCCCCTTGTCGGGGCCCCGTTTTTCCCCGGGGCAAGGGGTGTCTGTTTGCTGAAAGGAAACCCTTTTTGGGGGCCCCGGGGTAAAATTTTTCCCCCACTTTTCAAACTGCGGGCACCCCCTCCTTTTAAAGAAACTGTCCCCTTTGGATTCGGGAATCTCTATTCAAAGATTAAAAAACAAAAAAAATTTTTTTTCCTTTTTTGAACCCCGGAAACGGGGTTTGGGGGCAGTCAAAAACGCCGACAGCTTTTTCCTATGCTTGGGCTGAAAGAAATTCCCACAGCCCCCTATTTGGGTCAGTCTCTGCCAACTAAATGAATTCATTTTTAAAGACTTTAAAAAGAAATTTTTAAATTTCTGGTTAGAAAGGTCCACCCCCTTTTCCAAACCCAAAAAGGGAAATGCCCCTGGTAGAAAAAAACCGCCCCCCCCTCAACCCCCAGCATCTACAACATCTCTGCTGGGCAGTTTAAAAAAGCCAGCATCCCCCCTCGCCCCTCCTCTGTCCATGCCCTCCCCGGGAAAGGGAAATTTCAACCCATGGGGAGGGTGGATTGGGGAAAAAACCCCCGCCCCCCCCCCCCCCAAACCCGACCTCCCCCAAATTTTCCAAACTCCACCTTTTGCCCACCTCGAGCAAGTCTCCCACCACCCCAAAGACCTACACGTCCCATGAAATTAACTAATAAATTCCCCCCTTAAACCCGGAAACGTTGAAAGGGAGATACCTATTTCTCCCCTTTTTTCCCCGTTTCTGCACCATGGATAGACAATTTTCCTTTGGGAATTTTCCGGGGAACTTTCCAACCCTTTGAGGGGGCTGCAGCTTCTGTGTCAGCCAAAAACCCTTTTCCTTCGGGGCTCTTCAAAAAACCCCGCCAAATTCAAACCCAAAGAAACTTTACTCTTTCGGGTTTTAATTTATTTTTTCCCAAAACCTCCCAAAACCATCCACTTGGGGAAAACGTGGGGCGGTTTCCCCTTTTCTCCTACACAAAACTTTGCTTATATCCTTGCTCTGTCTACCCCCCCTTCGGGCTGGGGCTGCGAGATCGCTCTCCACAAAAATTCCACTCTTTTTCCCGTTATCTTCCACCCCCTGTCCCTTTGTCGTCGGGAAATTGTCAGTCTGATAAGAAAACTTCCCCCCCCCTTTTTTTGCGGGGGGTGTTTTTAAAACGTCACAACCCCTTTTTGGGGGTATTCGGTCGTCATCCAAGGCCCTCAAATTTGGGGGTTTCCTTTCTTTAAATTTGGGGTTTGTCTGAACGCGGATCTCCCAACGAAACCCCCCCACCTTCCACGGGTTCACTTCGTGTTTAGATTTGTGGGTTTTGTGACCCCTCCGGGTCCGGGACAAAGATGGCCCTGCCCCCCCAAACGATCCACGGAATGCCCAAATTTCCCTTCCCTACAACCTGTAATAACTGAACACTCCCTTGTCTCTAAAACATCAAATTAAAAAACAAACGGGGATCTTTTGCGCCCCTTTTCAAAAAAAACCCGGGGACACTGATTTTTTTTTCCAATTCCACCCACAAATCACTGCAAACACGGGTTTTAAAATTTGTTTTAAAATTTGGAAATTCCAGGTTCTTCCAAAAAACTTCAAAGGCCAAAAACACCCTTTTTGGTTTCAGACTGCCAAAAAATTTTCCCAAAAGGGAAAAAAAGGGGCCCTCACGTCAGGAAAAAAACGACCTTGGGGCCCCAAAAGCTCGAGCCCATCAGAAACCGGCCAAATCGAAAACAAAAAACTTAAAAAATCAGAAAACTCTCCTGGAAATTTCTCTCCGGCTGACATCGAAAACTTCAAAGAAAAAAGTGGAACATCATTAAAAAAATAAAAGGGGAAGAACCCCCTGCCCCAAACTGTGAACCTTTCTCAATTTCTGACTTTTTAAATAACAGAAAAAAAAGCAGTTGCAAATTTCCTGGCTTAAACCAAAAAAATTTTTCCCTTTTCCCCTTTAAAAAAAAAATTTCAGCCTTTTTTTGCCCAAAAAAAAAACCCTTAAAGAAAAATCCCCCCCAACTTTTGGGTCAACAAACGAAATCTGCCTTCCCTATCCACATCACGACTCACCGGCCGAACTTTTCCACTCCACTTTTCCGATTTTTCCAACCAACACCCCCGAAATCTGGGCCCCCCCACACCAAATTTTTCCCGGGCGCTGAGACTTAAAGCGAAAAGCTATCATTGGGCGCAATGCTCTGGGTTTGGCTAGCCCAGCTGATTTCCCGGCTGTTGGGGGCGAGCATTTTCCCCTTTTCAGAACTCAGGCCACCGAGAGAACTTGCAACACAGATCAAAACCAACGGGCCCCCATATTTTTTTGGGTTTTTTCATCCGTCGGGAAACTACATCTAGATTGTATTGAAAAAAAAAAAAAAAAATGTTTGGCCTTTTGATTCAATTCTCCTTGTCGGATGCTAAGGGGGGGCTTTCCCTCAGATTTGAAAATTTTTGCTTTTTTTTTTCATTTTTAATTGGGGAAGTAAGGTTGGGGTTTTGGAAAAGGGAATGTTTTATTTTGTATTTAAAATTTTTCTGAATTAAAACCACCACACCACACAAAACACACATGCACTTCTGATATCACTTTTAGGGGGAAGACTTAAAACCAAAATCCCAACACACACAAACACGAAACCGCCCCCCATTTCCCACACAAGTTTCCGCGACTGAAATTCTGAAAAAAGGGGGAAAAAACGGGGGGGCCCAATTTTTGGGCTTTTCCTTACGCGGGGCAAAAGCCCCGGGTGATTTTCCTTCGCTTGGCTACATTGGGGCTTCACTCAGGGGGACTCTCTTCAGGCCCACCAAAAACAAAAACTTTACTTCAACTTTCTTCCCCCCCGGAAAAATTGGGGCTCACCCGGGCTCGGGGGCTGGGATTACTGTACCTTACGTCCTGCAACATTCCTCTCCATCTAGATAAATCCATTATAAACGGGTTAAACATTTTCCCCAAATAATTTTAATCCTGCTACATGTATAAAACCATTTTGGACAAACTGGTTTTTTTTCCCCACCTTCGGGGGAAAGCCCTCTTTATTCCAACCCCAAAACCCCGGAAAAATCTTTCAAAACCCCTTAAAACACCGCCCTACTTGGGACCACTTATCGGAAACCCAAATGGAGAAAATGTCAATGCTACTAAATGTAAACGGGAAAAACCGTGCCTTTGGCGAAAAAACTTTGGGGTTTCCCCCCAAACTGGGCCACATTTGCCCATTTTGATTGGGCGGGAAATCTACCTTCGAACCCCTTTTTGAACAAACAGCTTTCAGGGGCAATTTTTTTTTTTGTTTTGGGAAAACCCCAATACAAACCGGGAAGTGGGGGATACTTCCCAGGGATCCCCCCATCGGGGTTTTCGGGGGTCCACTTTTCCGTTTTTTATAAAAATTTTTTTTTGGCAAACAAAATTTTTTCCAGTCCTTGGGCCCAACCAAACCTCTCTGTTTCCCCCGACGGGATTGGTTTTCCCACAAGCATACTGTCTCCTGCCCTCTTTAGTATTAAAATCAAAAAAATTTTTTCCCAATCATTCGCAGGGTTCAACTTTTTTCTTTTTTGGGGTGATTTCGCTGCCCCTACGCAACTGGAAGCCTGTCCCCATTTCCCACCAGGCTCCAGCTTTGCGTAAAAAACCATCGGGGGGCGGTTTTTTGAAAAAAACGGTTTTCCCCTTTTCCCTCCAACAAAGACCAGTGTATTCATTTCCCTTTTTTTTTCCTCATTTTTTCCCAATCCGAATTTTAAATAGGGAAATCCCCCCTTCCACTGAAAAAAGAACCAAATTCCGGATTTTTTTTAAACCAAAAACTCAACTTTCTCACCCACATAAAAAAACCTAAAAATTTCTTGCCAAAACACTGAATATTTCTCGGTTCGTAGCGCACACTGACGGGGCCTGTTTAAAAAATTTTGGGTTGCACCCTACAGAGCCGGGTCCTTCCAAACGGGAAAAAGGGTTTGTCTGGTACGGCCCGCTAAAAATTTTAACCCTAAACCGGGACCCTTTTCCCCCATAAATTTTCGTCTCTGTTTTGGGAGCTTTTCCGCACCCCCCCTGGTACCCTGAAAGCAGAGGGGGGTAAACCCTTTCCCCTTGCCCAAACCCCGCAGGCGAAACTGTCGTTGAATTATTAAAACCCCGCGGTTCCCAAACCAAAAAAACCCTGCCTAACGGTTTCCTTTAAACCCCCTTTTTCCAAATAATTTGAAAGAAACCCTAAATGTTTTCCGGGCCTTTTGGGCCCTGCTAGGGCTCACGTGGGGAATGCGGGTCAACCTGGGATTTGTGCCGTTTTTTTTTCCAATTTTCCGGATAAACCTCCGTGGCCCTTTTTTTTCCCACACCAAGATTCTTTCGATTTTGGGCAGTTTTTTGGGGCAAAGGCCCTCCCACTCTCTGACTTAAAAGGGCTTTGAATGCGATCTTTTTCCAAATTCCCACCGCCCAAAAAGTTTTCACTGACTTCCCAAAGGGTCTAAGATGGAGGGGCCTTTTTTTCACCTACTCCCCGGCCTCCTTCCAGTTTCGGGTTGGAACAATTCACAAAAGTTTTCTGTCTATTCGTGAACTTACCCCTTTTTAAACTCTTTGAAAATTACTCACATTCTTCGAAGGGGGGATTTTGGGGGTTCGTCGGATTCGCGTCACTTTGGGGGCCAACGGGCCCCAACCTTTTCCAAAACCAAATTTTTTACTTTTTTTTTACTTTTTACAATTAAGGGCACGTTACAACTTTAAATCTTGTTTGGGGTTCCGGGTATTTGGCATCGGGGGGAACAAAAGGGGTTGTTCGTTTACCAAGAACGCCAAAAAAAAAACGTCCAACACTTATTCCCCGCTCAATTAAACCCCAAAAATTTAAATGAAGTAGAACCCCCCGGGCGGGGGGTTTGGGAACACACAGACAAAAACAAACTTTTTCAGACCCTTTCCAAACCTTAAGGACTTCCTCCCATCCACTTGGGGAGGGTCGTAAAGGGGAAAAGGGGTTTCCCTGTCCCGGGCTCACACCGCCACCGTATTTTACCCATCCCTACCTTTTAAAAGTGAAAAGCTCCGTTTTCTTTCCCCAGGTCATGGGCCCCCAAACAATGAAACATTCTTTTAGGGGGTTTTCGGCCCACGATGTAACAAAAATTTTTTTAGCAAGCCCATGAAATCCTTTTCATGGATGCCCGCCGTTTAAACCCTTTGATTTTTGAAGATTTTTAACATTTTTCATGTGTTTTAAAGTTTTTTACGGAAAAAAATTTTTTAACAAGTTTCGGGGGTACTTTCCCAGACTTTTCATTTAAGAATGTTGAAAGTTTTTTTTTTTTTTTTTTTTTAAATAAACGGGTATTTTTTTAACGTGGGACAGCCCTGAGGGGGCCCCTTTTGCGCCCGGGGCCAAAAGCAACTTTAACTTATCTTTTTCTAATCTAAATTTACATGATTGACCCTCATTTAAATTTGAGATCTATAACATTTTTTTAAACCCAAAATTTGGGCCAAAAAAAACATAAATTTTTATAACGGGTATTTTTTGGCATTTTTTCTTGCAGATATAAGTATATCATAAAATTTTTAAAAGTGCCCAAAAATACTTCCTGCAGACAAAAGTATTTCATAAATTCCTAAAGGAACCAAAAAATAATTTTTTGAAAACAAAACCAACTCCCAAGATTTTTTTTTACTGGAAATTGTCAGGATTTTAGATAAAATTTAAAAAGCCGTTTTAAAAATTGGCAAAGAGGGGGAAAACTTAACACAAAGGGCCCAAACAACGATTGCACATTTGAGTGTTTTTATAACTTCAAAAAAAAAAAAAAGATTGTTCAATGCACATTATAAAAGAAAATCTGTTTTCAGCCCAATTTTTATCTCAAAATAAATTGAGAATAGGGATGTGAACACATGATAGTAAAATATTTAAAAAAAAGGGGGGTAAACAGCCAGGGACATTCCCAACGGGTGGGGTTTGCAACAACAACAAAACAAACTTAAAAAAAATTAGGTTCTGTGTAATGGGGGGCCAAATTCCACTAAAATGGGTGTTCAACCTGATTCCTTTTAAAGGGAAATCGAATAGACAAGTTTTTATGCGGGAAGCAAAACAGATAAACAGCGGTTTTTTTTTTTGGCAGAGAAAGAGATTCCCAAGTGAAAATTTTTGAAAAAGGTCATTTTCCCTGTGATGAATTTCAAAGGGGCTTTGGCTCTCAAAAAAAAAAATTTTGGCATTTGTATAATATGCAAGTGAAAGTCTTGACTGCCGGAATGATACCACCTTAATAAATTACCATAGTCCCTTCTGCATGGTGAATAAAAAGCGAAGTCCGTACTGTTTTGGGGCCCGGCTTTCATCTTCGGGGTTTTGGTGGGGGAAAATTGGCAGGGTAGAAATTATAAATGCTAAAAAAATAACATTTTATTGGGTGAATATCTTGGACCATCCTTTGCGTTTTTTAAACCCACCTTTTTGACGGGCGAAACCCCTAGCCCCAACCAAATCACATGGCCAAAACCTGACAACTGCCACCCCCGGGTAAAACGGGGGCAACAATGGGCGCCGCCAAATTTCTCGTAAAAAAGGGGAAGTCCCCCGGCGAGAACGTGTTTTTCCTTCTTCCTGGGGCCCTTTTAACTTCCTTTGAAAAAAAAACCCGAGTCGATATTTCCCAAAAATTTCTCGATTTACAATTTTTTTAAAAATTTTTGGTTTTTCGAAAGGGCTTTTTTTTTTCCGCCATCGCAACCCTTTGTTTTTCTGGCCGTTCTATAACAATTTAGTGATGAAGATACTGATTTGTGGGGATTTAGGGCATAAGACTTAGTAAAAGTGCGGGGAAATTGAATTTAAATGACCAAATTTTTCACGGGGATGATTTTCCCGGGGGTTTTTGGGAAGAACGGTTCTAAAAGTTTTTTTTTTTTTTTTTTCCCGAAAATTTGGGCTCATATAATTTTTTCCCAAACTTATGATAAAGCAACAATATATTCGGGGGAATTTTTAACTTTTATTTTCATTTCACTATTTTTTTTCCCTCTTTTTTAAAATTTAAATTTTTTAAATTTGGGAAACCCCAGGTTAAAATTCCGGAGTTATTTTCCCTTCCCGATGGGTTTTGGGCGTAACTAACTCAGGTAAGTCATACTAAAGAGGGTTTTAAAATGAAAAACAAGTATCAAGATGCCGGGGCACAGTGCATGAGTTTTAAAATACCCCCAGCCCAGTTGAAAAAAAGCAAAGACAAAAGATCAAAATATCAGTTGGCCTGTGATATCCATTGATTTGTGTTAACTGGTAAACATGTTGCGAATGTGGGAGAGTTTCACTCCAGAACTCGTTCAAAACCTTGATGGATAGCTTCTGAGGCAAATCTGCACGTGCATCAGTTCTAAAGATCATATCGCAGAGTATTGGCTTAAGTTAGTATTTTGCCCCGAAAGTGCGTTTTAAAAAAAAAGGTCTTTTTGTTTGTTTGTTTACCCTCCAGCCATCTTGAAAAATATGAAAGTAGTTGTCAGGCATCTGTAGATCAGTCTAATAGCTCATTATTAGATAGATAGATATATATATATATATATATATATATATATATATATATATATATATATATATATATATATATATATATATATATATATATATATATATATATGATATATATATATATATATATATATATATTGATGTGAACGTTCATTTCAGTTTAAACTTTTTTGGATTTCATTTCAGTTATGTAGGGGGGTGCCTTTGTTTACTTTATTTACTGTTTTTATGGTTGTGCCTTAACATGTATTTGCTTTTACGTGTAATTGCCCAGCTTTATAACTCGACTGCACTGTTCTAAAATTTAGTTAAAAGTAAATGTTTTTTATCGCTCTTTTAGGTTTTATAGAAAATGGTTGTTTGGATTTTTTGACTTGGATTGTTACCATAGAATTTGTCAAAATTTTGTAGTTGTTGATTGGATTATAAATGATATAACTTGGCTGCATTGTTGAGTTATGAGCATATATGTTACTACAAAAGCATGATGTCAGAAAAGAACTTTTAAAGTATGATGCTGGGATAATGTTTTTGAAAAATAACTGCATAAAAATCCTGCGAGTCCAAGTTGCTCCAACTCTAGGGTAAAATTCTAGCAGTGGATGTAATTTGCAGGCATTGTAGGTGTCTATGTTGATGTGTATCACGTTGACAAATATGGTCACTCACCTTCTGTTTGAAAATCCTGAACCAATCTGTAACATCCATGCTGCCTCTTTACTTCATAGTCATCTTATAGATTGCCACTGAGATTCAAAATTATTACAAACACACATGTACAGTCAACTGTCATCAGTTAAGCAGCATTGTCATCTCATAGATTGCCACTGAGATTCAAAATTATTACAACAGGATTCGTACGCCCCTTGAAGACCCTTGACAACCCTTTAAATTTCAACTGGGTCAAAAAGGCCCTTGAAAACTGCAGATATCCCTACCATCCCTTGAAATCCCCTTAAAAATCGTTTTCGGACCAAAACTGACCATAACATTTGAAGACGAATCGGAGAACAAACGCGAACGAGACTTCGGCCATCAATTTTCGCCTCTCGGATTGTTTTGCACGTCGTCTGCTTTCAAGCAAAGGGAAGCAATTCAATAGTTGGTTATCGTTTGCGCATGCGCAGTTCGACTTCCAACAAAGAGCGCCATGCTCCCTCATCTTCCGGTGAAGTCCAATACTGTTGCGTCTGTCATCATGCCTAAGGGAAATTGCGCATAAATTTGATCCGTTGTGGTTACAGAAGGAAGAATATCGAAGCTGGATCACCGAATGCAGAGACAACAAACATGCGTTTTTCTATAAAGTGTGCAAAAAGACCGTTGATGTACGGGCAATGGGCGAATCAGCGGTTGCAAGTCATGGAAAGGGGAGAAAATACGTGGAATTGGAAAAAGCAAGTAGGCTGGCCATTAGTGTTACGGATTTCGTTCAGCAATCATCAAATTCACCAACATTGGGTCAGACCCTTTCCTTAGTAAGAATCGTCAGCCAATCCACAATAACAGCAAGTGGGACAGATGTGTTGAAAGCTGAAGTGTTGTGGACGATTCATGCCATCAACAGTCATCACAGTTGTCCGATCTGCCGAAGACAACGCGAAACTGTTTGCAGCAATGTTTCCACATTCCTCAATTGCGACGAACTGTCGGTATGGGGAAACCAAAAATAGATATCTTGCAACTTTTGGCATTGCTCCTTTTTTTCTGTCAGAACGGAAAAAAGAGTGAAATCACAGACTGAATATGTCATGCTTTTTGACGAATCATTAAATAAGGACTTAAAACAGAAGCAGCTGGACATACATGTCAGATACTGGTCCGGAAAGCAGATTGAAAGTTTTCTTTTTATGACTTCTCAGTTTCTGTGTAAAGACTAAATTTTTTATTTTTTGTATGATATTGAGCTTGGAAAAGACTACAGAAGTGTAATCACCTTATCATCATGGCTGGATTACATGTGTAAGGTAATTATTCACTCTTTTTTTTTTTCAATTGTACGGCTATATTTGCCCCTTAAAAATTAAAATATCCCCTTTAGAAACCCTTGAAAAACCCTTGAACTTTTTTCCTGTGAGGAAGTGGGAACCCTGTGTAACAAACACACATGTACTGTACAGTCTACTGTCATTAGTTAAGCAGCGTCCTGGCCACTTATTGGTCCACAGTTGTGTCAGATAGGCAGTGTCCTATCACATTGCTATCACTGAGCAAATAGCAGAAAGGTTTGTTTTAGCATGTACATTTGAATATCATGTCTTCAGACTCGACGCCTCCCAAATAGTCCCTGTGGCAACAGAAGGTCAGCTTATCCTCGATAAGTGGATGTGGGCAGATAGGTAGTTAAGTAGATGTTAGCAGAAATCACAGACAGGTAAAGTGGATATTAGTACAAGTCAGTGGATTGGTTTATTTATACTGATTTTAACTTGATAGCAGCTCTGATGTTGACTGAATCAGTATCTATAAAACTGACTATAATGTTCAGTATTGAACTTGCCATACCAGGCTGTGACTCAATGTTAGCATATTTTGTTTTGCTTGCACATGCAGAACAAAGGAGGAGGTGTGCAGAATGTGGTAAAGAAGGACAGTTGCTCTTGTGTGGGACATGCTCGCTCATGTACCACCTGGACTGTTTGTCCCCACCTTTAGCTGCTGTACCTGAGTCACCATGGAGCTGTCCTGCATGCATTGTAAGTGTCCTCAGTGACTTGGTCTGTGTTGCTTGGTGTGAGTGTGTGTGTTTATGTCCAGATCTTTGTCTGCAGGATGTCATTTGGAGCAATGAGAAGTATACTGGTTGTGACGCTTGCCTTCTTGTATCGAGAGCTGTAAAAGAGTAGGATTTTTTTCATATAGAATGTTAGCATATTCTTTCTTTCCTAGATTCCTTTTTATCTTAAATCACACAATGCTTGAAACAGAAATAGCATTTACAACAACAAAAAATTTCAGATCATGTGAAATGTTAACATCAGCATTTATTAGAATTGTCATTCTCTTATGTTGTTTTAACTATATATTTTGTCCTTTTTTATGTGTTGTATTTATAGTGCATGCAGTTTCATGATTTTGCCTAGTCCACCTTATTCAGAAGAGATTGTGGTTGTTACTAGATGCATGCAAGAAATGTGATAATTGTAAGAGAAAGGGAATGCTTTGGATTTGGTTGGTTGGTGGCGTTTTTTTGTTGTTATTGTTTATGCCGTCCCATCTTCTGTGCCACTTCAGTGGCGTTGCACTCAGGCTGTGCATTCTGACCCCACAGCCCTGCCCGCCTCAACTCCTGCACCAGCAATCCATGGGGAGCAGTCAGTGTCAAGTTGTCAAGAGGCAACTCACTGCTGCCGAGTCACTTCAGTGATGTTCAGTGGTGCCTGTTCTCATCCAACATACAGAGGACACCACCAACTAAGCCCCCTGCTTACAACAATAATTGCTTAGTCACAAAGGCGCGAGTAAGCTTTCCCTCCAGAGAGCGCCACCACGTCCTTCCAGTGACGGCCTCCATGGATTTGCCAATACTGGTAACCATGTGGAGAGGACATCGAAACTGAGGTCACCATGAGAGCAGGGAATGAAGGACAACAGAATTCGACTTTTTTTTATGCTGATTGATGAGAATAAGAATGATGAAGATGATGCAGTGGATTTCCATTCTGGTCTGAGACTGCATGACAGGGCTGTACACTACGCTTACTTTCATAGTATATCCCTGCGTCAATCGAGCCAAAGAGATACAGACACCTACGGGCTAGTCGGGAAATTTGAGCAACACTATAAGAGACGCACCCGTTTAAGTGAAAGAAACTCGATTGTGTGGTCCCAGTCTTCCCATCTGAGCCTATAGCAAACTCAACTCTGGGTAGGAGCCCGTTGGGGCAGAAAAATCCTACATGGTTCTGATGGGAGTCGAGCCCACAACCTCCCAGCCAGGAGTCTCTGACACTAACTACTTCACCACAGCAGTTGATGGAATGCCTTTGGTTGTTACTAGTTATGCATGCAACAAACATGATGGTTGTAAAGGAATGCCTTTGTGGTTACTAGGAGGCATGCAAAAAGTGTGATAGTTGTAAGGAAATGGCTTTTTTGGACTCCAGGATGCACACAATTTAGTGCGGTAGTTGTAGGAAATGGTTGTGGTGGTTACAAGGATGCTGCAAGAAGTGTGATAGGTGTAAGGGAATGGCTGTGTTTGTTACTAGGATTCATGCAAGAAGGGTGATAGTTCGAGGGAATGCTGTGGTGGTTAGTAGGATGCATGCAGGCATGGGAATTGGAAAATTCAAAATCAGCTGAAACTAGGGGGGTCCGGGGGCATGCTCCCCCGGAAAAAAATTGAAATTTATGGTAAAATCTGTGCACATAATTCCTTTAATTTTAAACGGCAGGAATGTGTATTTTCTGGACTAAAAACAGTGATTACAATTACAAAAGCATTCATTCTTTCATGTTCATTCTCTCTGTAATAGACTGTCATACCCTTGTCAAAACAAAAACATGCAAACAAAAAAATTCATAAATGTATACACTACATGTTTAAAAAAGAAAGCACCAGGAAAAAAGAAAAATTATAAAAAAAAATTTTCTTCTTTTTTTTTTTTTTGCTGCAGGTTGCAATTGAACACTTTATTTCACAATACTTTCCGTAATTTCTATCTGTCAATTGTCAAAATTACATGGTAAGCGTTGGTTGTTTGCAAGAGTAGCACTCTTCTCCAAGTGTCGTTTGCCGGCCAGATGGTCCGTCAGCGCTATCAATCCATGACTTCCATACTGGACATGCTTGTTGCAAGTGATGCATCATGCCTCGCCTGGCAAGTCCACTTTATGGAATTGCGTGCCGACACGTTCTTCCTTAACTCTCCTTTCCATTGTACTTCGTGCACAACTGCCACCCACTCCCACCTCCAGGCGTTCGCACACGAAGAGTCGTCGAATTTATTGCCTCGTTCAATGAGACACGTCGCCATTGTTCTCTCTTCTCGAGCGAAAGCGGAAAGCAGAGTAAGCTGAACACACAATGTTCCAGTTGCCTCCGGGCATGCGCGAGACGGTGCACAGGATTTTTCCCCCCGCGCGAAAAACTTGCTCGGCAGATTTATTTTTTCAGCGGACAGATTTTTTTTTCCAGCTAAAATCCGCGAATCCGCGGCCAATTCCCATGCCTGGCATGCAATAAGTGTGCTGGTTGTAAGAGAATGGCTGTGGATGTCTGTGGGATGCATGCAGGAAGTGTGCTGGTTGTAAGGGTTGAGTTGAAAATAAATGCTGGCTACAGAGGAAATTTGTGAATAACTTGCCTTTTTTTGTTTACAAGGTATCTGGCAAAAGCAATGGGCTGTTGAGTAATGGAGCATTGAGCATGGTGAATTCCTATATCACAGCAAAAGCAAGTGAGTATTTAAGGGAATTGTCGCCTTTGTTTTTTACCCACTGAGCATTCTCGTTACTGTGATGATTTTTTTTTTTTTTTTTTAAACCTCTGAGCACTATGTATATGTGACTATTAAAGAACTGTATTTGAACAGTATTTTATTTCCTTTACATTGAGAGTGAATAGGGTGTTTCTTTTAGTTTTTTTAAAAAAAATGAAAAGCATAAAAGGGGTATCATAATATTGATACATCATAACTTCACATTGAAAGCTTCACAAGATCTTCAGTAACTTCATAACATTTTCTTTCATGACTCATGATATTGCTAATTGTACATAATTGCTTATTTGATTTTTTTTTTCATACTTACCTGTCCAAACAAACACCTATCCCTACTTGCCAAGGAACATCACTAACATCATCCCCCTCCCCCCCCCCCCCACCCCCCACCCCCCCCCCCCCCCCAAAAAAAAAAAAGAAAGAAAAAAGAAATTGGGAGATAGTGGATATATTTTAATCTCAGTTATGAATAGGCGCCAGAGTGATTCCTTTAGGGCGTTCATAATATTCAGCTCTTTCTCAGCAGCATGAGTTTTCTCCTTTTCGTTGATGAAGGAACTCGCTTTTTCTTTTTTTCTTTTTTCTTTTTTTTTGTACTCCCAGTTCTTAAAGAACAGGGAGTACTTTAGAATGGGAACGAAGAAATGCTGTCTGTGTGTGTGTGTGTCTGTCTGTGTGTCCGTGGTCAAAATGTGTTCCACTTGCTCCAGACAAAACTACTGGGTCGATCTTTCTGAAAATTTGTAGGTATGTTCATTATGGATCAAGGATGATGTCTGACATTTTAGTTTACCGTTACAGCCATTACTAACAGCTGTAACAGCCTGTAACGGGTTTTCTTCTTTATGGAATATCTCCGAAAGTACTTGGCCGATCTTTGTGAAAATTAGCAGGTATGTTCATTATGGCAATATGGGTCACGGATGATGCCCGATGTTTTAGTTTACCCCGTTATAGCCGTTACTAACGGCTGTAACAGCCTGTAACGGTTTTTCTTCTTTTTAGAATATATTAGAAAGTACTTGGTCGATATTTCTGAACATTTGTAGGTATGTTCATTATGGGTCACGGATGATGCCCGATGTTTTAGTTTACCGTTACAGCCGTTACTAACGGCTGTAACGGCCTGTAACGCTTTTTCTTCTTATAGAATATCTCAGAAAGTACTTGGCCGATCTTTATGAAAATAAGCAGGTATGTTCATTATGGGTCTCGGATGATGCCCGATGTTTTGGCGTCATATACTTTATTTACCATGTCAAACCATAGCATTCCACGGCAGTTAGTTAGCTCTGCAGGCCGAAATTTTTTGTGGCTAATGCAGTAATAAGACCATCACGTGACGTCCACACTACTTCCGCCAGGGAAGAAACCGGTGTAAACTTCCTGTTCCTCATTCAACCTCGGCCTCCTGCCTCGCCTATACTTCTGGTTTTTTTTTGTAGAGATTGCTTGTGTGCTTGCCTTCTTTACTTGCTCTGTTGTGGCTTACGTTCGACCATGGGTACCATTGCCGCGTGAGGCTTATGGATGGCATTTTATTTCATTTTATTCACGCTCTAGGCGTGACGGCTCACGACTTCTCTTCACCCCAATGTTCTCCATTCGTCCCTTACTCGCCGGGTTTGGGAACGCGTCACCCTTGTAGTAACGCGTCGGCCACTCTCTCGTTATTTTCTTCCCCATTTCCACCGATTTCCATCGATCTCGGCGTGTTGTTTATTCCCAATAGCCATCTCGGTCATTCACATCGACGATCGATCTTCGTCGGTCGCTCGAGCCGCCATCTTTATTCTCGCCATTTCGGCCGACCCTGCGTGGTCGTCCTCGGTCTTCGTACCTCTTCACTGCTATGGAGGTTTTCCTCCTCTATTATTATCTCCTTCTTTTCCTTGCATCACTACTCCTGATCGTCTTCTTCGATCGCTCGTCTAGTACGGTCGATCGGGTTTATACCCACATTGCTACCATCAAATTAGGATGGCGGACGTGTTTTAAGAAAGAAGAGGAAGAAGAAGAAGAGTTCGCCTTTCTATCTCCCGTCAATCATTTAAGCCAATAATAAACATTTGTTATCCTAACATTCCCTCTACGGAGTCTCCTTTCGGCCCCTCGTATACCTTCAGTGCATCAGTCGATTTTACTCTCGCGCCCATTGCTTCTCTTTCGATGACCTAACCCTCACCGGTCAATCGACCTGCCATCTTGGATTTTCCACTACGATCGGCTTCTCCTCCATATTGCGTCACCGCATGGTGCCCATTTTCGATCGCACATGCTTGCCGGTACGGGGATTTCCCCAGGCCACATCTATTTGTACCCTATATGGCACTCTATGTATCCTTACTACAGGTAGATCGAGTGACTTACAATCTCTTGATCTGCCTACTGGTGCACATGTGTTTAGTACCTAATTTATCACAGGTAGATTGATGGTCTTTACGATCTTTTCATCTACCAACTGGTTCACAATGATTAGTACCTCCTTAGCATTATTACAGGTACACCAGGGGTACTTTACTCTCGCGCGCCAGTGCGCGTCACTCTCGGCGATCGATCCCTTCCCGGTCAATCGATCCGCCATGTTGGATTGTGCCACTACGGTTGGCGTGTCCGCCATATTGCCTGACCGCATGCACCTTGTGTGGCGGTACGCGGCTTCCCCAGGCGTATTTTCCTGTACCTTATTTATCATTATTACAGGTAGAGAGAGTGTCTTACGATCTCTTGATCTACCAACGTGTGCACACTTATTGTAACAGCCTGTAACAGTTTTTCTTCTTTATAGAATATTTCAGAAAGCACTTGGCCGATCTTTCTGAAAATTTGTAGGTATGTTCATTATGGGTCACGGATGATGCCCGATGTTTTAGTTTACTGTTACAGCCGTTGCTAACGGCAGTAACGGCCTGTAACGCGTTTTCTTCTTTATAGAATATCTCCGAAAGTACTTGGCTGATCTTTGTGAAAATTAGCAGGTATGTTCATTATGGGTCACGAATGATGCCCGATTTTTAGTTTACCCCGTTATAGCTGTTATTAATGGTCTGTAACGGTTTTTCTTCTTTATAGAATATCTCGGAAAGCACTTGGCCAATGTTTCTGAAAATTTGTAGGTATGTTCATTATGGGTCACAAATAATGTCCGATGTTTTAGTTTACCGTTATATCATTACCAACAGCTGTAACGGCCAGTAACGCTTTTTCTTCTTCATGGAATATCTCAGAAAGTACTTGGCCGATCTTTGCAAACATTAGCAGGCATGTTCATTATGGGTCACGAATAATGCCTAATGTTTTAGTTTACTGTTATATCCGTTACTAACGGCTGTAACGGCCTGTAATGGTTGTTTTTCTTCATGGAATATTTCAGAAAGTACTTGGCCGATATTTCTGAAAATTAGCAGGTATCTTCATTATGGGTTACGAATGATACCCGATGTTTTAGTTTACCATTATAGCCGTTACTAACGGCTGTAACGGTTTTTCTTCTTTATGGAATATCTCAGAAAGTACATGGCCGATATTTCTGAAAATTTGTAGGTATGTTCATTATGGGTCACGGATGATGCCCGATGTTTAAGTTTACCGTTATAGCCGTTACTAATGGCCCATAATGGTTTTCTTCTTGATGGAAAATCTCAGAAAGTTCTTGGCCGATCTTTCTGAAAATTTGTAAGTATGTTCATTTTAGGTCACAGACGATGGCCGGTGTTTACCAGAATAGCCATTACTAACGGTTACACCAGCCCAAGACGGTTTTTCCTCTTTATGGAATATCTTGCGCGTATTCAGTGTAAACTGGGAGTACGTTTATATGCTTTGCATCTTGTTTTTGTTTTTTTTTTGCTGCATTTTGTCTGCCATTGGATTCCCACAAACAACAATTCAGTTTCACCTTTTTCTTTTAATGGAGAAGACAGTGTAGGAGAATTTCAGCCAATAATTCCCTGAAATTATGCTTGTTCACTTATTCTCTACATCGGTCTAATTTGCTGACCACCTTGGTTTCTCCCAAGTCCACTTCGAAGTCATTGTCTGCCTTGGCTTCCCAAATTTGTCATTCATGCCACCTGTAGTGTTGAGCAAGACTTGCAAGAGACGCATTTTCTGTACAGTGTTTTCCTTTCGCTCCGTTTAACTTGTGTGTGGCATGGTTCAGTTTGATTTGCACCTTTTGTGTGACTTGGACCTTTGCATTAATATTATAAATGGTCTGCCAGCTTTGGCAAGGGAATGGGTTGCCTCTGTCAGCCACAGCCATTAGAATTTGATCCCAAGGTCAATAAAGACAGGCCAGCGTCTTCCCCACCCGCTTTGTGTTTTGACCCTTCAGTGACTTGCAGTGAAAAAGATGCAGCTGGTGAACTGTAACCCAGATGGGGTGTTGAAACATAAATCTCCCAGATGTCGCACAAGGTTGGGCTGCTGCCAGCAGGGAGCTTATCCAGTAGGGATTCATGATGCTAAAGTGAGGCTCTGTGAGCTCTCTACTGTGACATAGCCCAGAGAGTGCTGCTATATAACCCTGGATGATCAGCTCCTGGCTTAGGTGATTCACTCTGCTAAGGTCTATGGCCAGAAACCTCTTCCTCCTGAGGCGAACATAACAGCTTACGAGTCCAGGTTCTTTTGGTAAGTTAAACCCTCTGGTGAAGTATCACAGTCTCCAACTTTTGTCAGTTAGCAGGCTGGAAGACGCTCCACTTTTGGCAGATTCTGTTTATGTGACATGTCTGAGGACATGGAGGTACTTGACTGTTCGGAGTGGGGTGGGGGGGGATGTTGTAGTTGCCCAGATGGCAACACATCCTGAATGTTTCGGTGTTTTGCCATTGGAACTTGGTTTAACCCTCATGTACTCGGTTTCTCTGACTGCAAACTTCCCCTAGATTCCAGATTCTTTTACAGGTTTCAGCCTAAAAATGGGTATGTGTGATTATTAACTTACGGGGAATGTGTGGGAACCTCTAGGAGAAAGAAAATTGGCAGACAGTTTCGTAAGAGCATGCACTTCACTTTGAACTATATTTTGTCTGTCTTAGAGATATAGGTCGTGCTGCTGTCACCAAATTGTCAACAGTTTTATAATGACAATCAAGTTTACAGCATGCAAGCATGCGCAATCACCATGCTGATGCAGTTTGTTAGTGTAAGATGAAGTCTGAGGCCTACCTGACGTGATCCATCTGCTGCCTGGCAGTACAGGTCCGGCTGGTTGTTCCACCAATGTCATACAAAACTTGTCACATGTCACACACAATACTATAAAAGAGGGTCAGGTACGCCCTTTGCAGCTTGTTTTTGTCTTGCATACCTGTTTGCTTCATCAGCAGCAGTCTTAAGAAAACAGAGAGGTACAAACAAAACGAAAAAATCAAGTGGTGTACAGTGTCAGGTAACGAGTGAGCCGGCCCAGTGGGTTCCTGAAACTGACACACCCCTGCCGTGCCATGTGTTGCGGGCAGCCATTTTGTCTGAAGTGCTGCCTGTGGAACATTGTATTCCGGGTCGCTTTGCACTTCACCGTCTTCTTCAACACCACTACCTACTTCTATATCACTTTCATTCTCCATCTCTCTTTTAAACGTCTCCACTTCTACAATAATTTGATCTAACTCCTCTTGCGAGTAGTTGACCATCTCGTCGTCTATCGTAGCAGACGTGAAAGCAGCCATTGTGAAAGTCGGTCTGTTTCCATTCACAAAGTTACTTGCTGTGTTCTGTGCCTATTCTCAATGAACATACGTGGTTCTGTCACCCAAAAATAGTGCCAACACATGATTGGTCCATGCCTGAGTCTTCCTAGTTACTGTCTGGGACTGTGTGTGTCTACACACGTGATCACTGCGTGATGGAATATTCCCACAAAGAGGTCCCGGTATGTCCCGGTACGGGAAGAACAGGCGCCCGACGTTAAGTCCCGGATTGTCCCGTTGCGAGTATAAGAAGGTTAAACTAGTTGCCTTTGATGTGTAAAATAATAAAATACACTTTGGTCTTGGCTGTTTATTCAAGATGTCATTGATAAGCCTGTTTGGTCTCTGTATTGTTGTCTGGCTCTTGTTTTGAAATGCCGTAATTGAGGTGAAGATACTTCCCCGCTCTTCTCGTCTTTTTTTTGGGGGAGATGCGGAGGGGCAGGGGGTCCTAATGTTTGGGGATGTTCCATGCCGAGTAGATATAAGGCATTTGGACAGGTAAATATATCGGTAAACTACTATTAGTTGTAAAATTCCTTTTGAAGGGACATTTGTTGAAAACTGTTCATGCATAAGTGTGTCAAAAAAAGCTACCATGCTGCTTTAGAGCTTCATATGTGTTCCATTTCTCTGTTCTGAGGTTTGGTGTTGTTTGCAAGGAGTAATGTGAAGATATAATTTTTATGCTAATCACTTGCCGTTGTGATTGTAAGAGGCAGCGAGATCTTGGATGGTGTGTAGTGGAAGAGATATAGTTGCATTTTTAAAGTTTAAGTCTGGTTTTTGTTTTTTGTTTTTCTCAGACAAGGAAGATGAGAGAAAGAAAGCGCAGCGTAAAAATATAGATCTTCTACAGGAAAAGCAGAACTTGCTTGAAAGAAAAAATGCTCTCAAACAACAAGTTCAGGTAAGACATTGGCTTTAGTGTCATGTTGAAATTGATTGTCCTAATGTCTTTGTGCTGCCCCTCATTTAGAATCAATCATCAGATGTGATTGGATGGTGGTAGGTTGGTCAGAAGGATTTTGTTAGGTGGGTCATTGTGCTTGGTAGGTGTTTAGAGTGGGTGAGAGAATTTTCATTTTAATTATTATGTTTATGTAATGAAGGCTATCTCTCGCTGAAAAAGAGGAAATTTGCTTGGTTGTAAGATCTTTATCAGTTGTGATCTCACAAACAGCGGATTCTGTTTAAAAACCGCAGTCCTGCTCATTGAGAAGCTTATGGTTCTGACTCAGTAACAAGCATTCTTTTGAAACTGTTTAACTCACAAGCCAGGTTACATTTCTGACATGAACTGAATTGCGGGCACTGGATGCTGTCACATGTTTTGGTGGATTGTTTAATATAATAATAATAATGAATGCTTATATATGCGCCTATCTCAGCTAGAGCCAAACCTCTAAGCGCTTTACAACAACACTCTTTACACAACGGCTGCCTACCTGGGTAGTCCGACGAAGAGCTGCCAGCTGGCGCTTCATTCAGTCGTTTCCCGTGTCATCCAGTCAGTATCGTTCAATATCGAACACTCATTTTCCTTACTTCCTTCATTCTTTCCATTTCTCACGCAGGTGCATGCTATGTGTAACGTGTCGTCCATACCAGCGGCCAAACTGGCCTACTCTTCCGAAAGTTGGTGATGGGATTTTACGTGTGTGCAAGATGTTATGCGTGCGTTCACACACGGAACCTCGGTTTATAGTCTCATTCGAAGGACTATGGGAAATGGAGTCAGAACCAATGTTAACTCCAAGGAAAAATCCCCCTGTACCGAAACGCCCCGGCGGAGGTTCGAACCCGCAACCCCAGGATCACTAAGATTACGAGTCCGGCGCTCTACCAACTGAGCTATTCCGGGTTTCTTCTTCTTTATATGCTATCATGATTAAAGATAAAGTTAACTTTTTTGGTTTTTGTGGGATACATCGTCTACAGTCCATTTCATCATCTCGGAAGGTTACTTAATATTTTTTTGAAGTGCTCTTGTTTTGGAATACAAAAATCAAATGTTTAAGATCTCTTTGCCTCGTACAGCTGGGATTGTGATTTGGTGAAGAGTCAACACTTGTGTGTGTGTGTGTGTGTTTCAGGTTGAAAAGAAAAAGACTGATCAGAAGGAGGAATCAGTTCAGAAGAAAACTGAAGAGATAGCAACACTGAAAGCCTTCATGAAGTCCTTTCAGAATCCTTCCCCTGTCACCACAACATGATGTTGGTTTCTGCATGGCCTGCTTTTGCCCTCAATAAAGCACAAGTCGTTCTACTTTTTGACTATTGATTTTGCAGCTGTACCAAATAAATGATTGAAACCAGGGAAGAGATGGGAAAGGGACTTATTTCTGGACTTGGTTACCAGTCTTGTTTCATTTTGGTTTGAACCCTTCTTTGTTTTCAGGTTATTAGTTCTGTTTTGTTTTGTTTTTCTGTATGCTTTGTTGTTTTTAAATATTTTAACATCAGATTTAATATATATTTTTCTCTTTATTTATATGACCACCCAGCCTCAAAATTCCAGTGGTGCTATGGTCCGGTCATTGAACTGTGTATTGAAAACCCACTGCGATGAAATTTGACATGACCGTTCCATTTCTTAGTTCTGCAGCTTGGTGTTGTTTGCAGGCAGTAATTGTGTTCATCACTGAAGTCTTGTAAGCAAGAATAGTGTGAAGATTGGGAGAATGAATGTGTTGGCCCAGTGTCAAGGGGATGGGATTCATGGCTGTCGTGTTACTGCATGAAGACAAAAGTTCTTGTGTGATAAAATGTATGAATGTAAAGAGATTGCTTGATGTCTGGACCCAGTGAAAACTACCCATTTGTATCGCCATTCTCCCACGCTTCCCACAGATCTCACTCACTTAGGTATGGATTTATTTTTTAGATGGTGTCCTCTACTTTTTTTGTTTTTTGCGTTTTGTTTTGTTTTGCTAATGTCAGTGTTGAAGCCGTATAGAAACAAATTCTGTGGATCAGTTGTTTATTTTAAAACTTGTATTCCATGTTGACATATCTGCTTAATTAAGCATGACAGTTGTCAGTTTGAAGGTCACAGTTCTCAGAAATTGGTACAGATATGAATGTTGACAGAAAGATAGAATTGAAGTTCACACAAGAGAAAAGTCTCCAGTTTTTCTTCAGGGAAAATTAGAAGAGGTTATCCTCATTTCCCTTTCTACTGTGAGCCAGAAAAGAAAACGGTCCACTTCACAAAATCGATACAACATGGAACACAACACCAAGAGTTACTTGAGTTTAAAAGAAGAAGAAAAACTTTCGTCCATATTGGAATGTCTATTTCCTCAAGCATAAAATCAAACCTCCGATCAGGCAAGTCACGGTAGTAGTACAAAGCTTTCAATGAATGTATTAGTAATCTTGAGCACAGGGCCCCAAATTATATATTCATTTACTCGTTTGACTACCGTGGAAACAAAGGTTCTGATGTGTATATAATATGCCTGTGTTGGAGGCAATGTGGCTGCAGCTCTGCTAGGAGAGGCATAATATGTTGAAAGCAGTAAACAAGTGGATATTTTTTGTCTTTCTTAACTGTCATTGCTGATGTTACATGTGATATACCCAGACTGTCAAGATAATTACATGGACATACACACGGCACATTGACAGAGAGGGTGACATCTGCAAACAAGATGACTGAGCGATGGTTGTGATAATGGAAATACACATGCCCACACTTTGGGGGTACAGTGAGAGTGAATTTGTGAGGCAGTAGGAGGTAAACTGACGAATACAAATGTCAGTATGAATAGGAATGTCTTGGGGGCACATCCTCTGTGCATTTCCATTCCCTCATCCAGACATTTCATTATATTGCATTCCTTTAGTTTTGTAGCATCGAAAGCGCCATGTAATGTTGCCAACCTATGCAATGCTTAACGATGGACGACTACACACATACCTGGTGTAACATGGTCCTGATAACCCAAAAGGCAGGTACATTAAAACCCATGCAACCTGAAGCATGCACAGCAGTCATTATGTTTGGCCAGAATTGTTCACTGTCTTTTTTTTTTCTTTCATCACGTAAGGAAACAAAAGTCACTCTGTGTGTGTGTGTGTGTGTCCTGCTCATTCCCTTCTGTGTGTGTGTGTGTGTGTGTGTCCTGCTCATTCCCTTTAACTGATACAAATAAATGTAGATGTTATTCTCGAACAATTTTTTTTGTTAGAAATGCATTTTTTTGGGGGATGTGTTAGAAGAATTATACATCAGACATACAAAAGTGGCAAACATGTAGAGACCTTTGAATAAAGGAACGAGACATGCAGCACTTGTAAATGCTTCATAGATCCACGAAACATGTCTAATCTGTTAATCCTTTTACCTGTGTGAATGTTGCTGCAGACAGCTGTATTAGTAACTGTTGGAAGTTCTCAGTATAATGGCAGCTGAGCGTGATTGCTAGATATGTGGTCATCCCATCCTGTATAAACCTTGTGATTGGTCACCAGCGAACTGAAACTCTATGGGAAACCCAGTGAATGTCCAGGAAGATGCCATTGATGTTATTGCACCCTACACATGCATACTTAGGAAGAAAAACATGCAGCTTGCAGTGTGGTTCCATTCAGTCTCAGCTGCATGGGAAAATGGCAGCCACTTTTGTTGCTATTTCTCTGATTTACCGGAAGATGAATAATGATCTCAATTCTCTTCATGGTTGAAAATTCTGAGCAAGAAGTGTTAGGCAGGTGAAATTTGTGAAGTATACTGCTGCTGTGTAGAAGACTGGTTGATGAAATAAACAATTCATGGATGACTAAGCTTAGTCCATTTCCCCATTGTTTCAGCTTTGACAGCTTTCTCTTCCCCATGCTTATATAGGATTATTTTGATAGTTTTAGGCTTGAAAAAGAGAAGGGACTAGTCGGCCGCAAGTAAGA
Organism: Conus ventricosus; assembly: GCA_018398815.1. NCBI lineage: Eukaryota > Metazoa > Mollusca > Gastropoda > Neogastropoda > Conidae > Conus > Conus ventricosus. The sequence goes on along the minus strand of CM031616.1, from coordinate 13,705,263 downwards.
GACTAAAGTGGTCACTTATGGTGGAAGTAAAGTACTGTAATGGGTACACTGATGGCCTGTGGTGGTTTCACTTTTATGGGCACATACACACAAGGAGGCAGGAAGGGAATGGAGAATACCCTTTTTTTTCACCTTTAACGAAGTGTGCGTTGTATACATCCATTTGATGAAACAAGTTAGAGTGAATGCATGAATTTGAGAACTATGGTCCTGACTTTTCCTTCATTGATCATGCATGATGAAAAACGTATGATGCACAATGCTTCTGCAGGGTTGGTTTTAGACAAACGTCTACCATCCTCTGCCCATGTTTATTCTGGGTTGATGCTGCAAATGTGACTGATAATTTATGAACATTCCTTTCAGGATTAATTTCTGATGATGCTGCATTTTATGTGTGTGTGGTTGTTAAACTTAAGTGTGTAGAATTTCGTATTCAAGAGGTTTAGATTATTGTGGGATAAAACTTTTAAACTTTAAGCTAGATTGAAGTGGGAGGGGAGGTAGGTATAAAGTGAATGTAGGACAGCTTTCTCTCTCTCTCTCTCTCTCTCTCTCTCTCTCTCTCTCTCTCTCTCTCTCTCGTGTGTGTGTGTTTTGTCTTTTCTTTTAAAAACTAAGAGGTGGTACGGAAACCCCAAGCTAAAGTATTTCAAGAAATTATCTGCCTGTTACAGAAAACATCACAGAAGAATGACAGTTAAAACATCCTTTCCTAGTGTTGTCATTTTTTTTTTTTTTTTTTTTTTTTTTTTTTTTGGTTTTCCCCCACAGATCGTGTGAAGTGTTATTCTAGAGATATTCCAAGGTTTAGTGTATATTCTTGGGAGCAAAAATGTACCTGAAGCGTCCTATGTATGCACTTGCATACATGTCGGTCTATCAAAATGTGAAACACTGGCAGCTTGGTTTCTCTTGTATGTGTTCTTTAAAATGGTATTTTATTGGCTGTGGCCAGTTTACACTTACAGGCTGTCTAAAGAAACTTGTGTGTTTTGTGTCTGTGTGTGTTTAATGTGATTCTTTGACTGGAGTTGACTTTTTTCCATTTATCTTTTTTTTTTCCATGTTGATTGTGGACATTAACACAATATGATGTTTTCCTTTGTTTTGACGTAATGGTTGAAAACAAATGCTGGTCAGAAGAAAATCTCTATTTTCTTTTCCTCGGATAAAATCCAAGGCTGTGGAGGTAACCTATGTTTTCATGTTCACATACAAAATCTAGGTCATGCATAGATGGCAGTTACAACATGCACATATTTCAAGACAATTGAGTGATACTAGAAATCACATAGATGAATAAAGAGGTGAATATTCATGCTTTTGATTTGCATGGGATACAACAACTACAAACTGCTTGAAGATGTTTTCAGTAGAGGAAATGGGATAGATGAAACATTGCATCATGCTTAAAACCGTGACAGAAAAACCTAGGTCACTGAAGTCCCTGCAGGGATGTTGCAGGCTCTCTGGACATTTTGCCATGTGGTTTGGATGCTCTCTGCTAATAATTTCCTCTTTCTTGTCACTCACTTTTACTCCCTCCCCATCCCCACCCCCTCCACCAGTCTCAGTTACAACTTCCTAACTGTTTTGCTTTTATCTGGCTACTTGGTAGTGAGACTGCACACACTGGCCAGAATTTACAACAGCAGTTGATTCTGTTGTATCTGTTTGCACATGTGGCATTTGTGGGCTTAAGAAGTGTTTTTTTAATTTCTTAGTCATTTCTGTTAAATGGGAGTGAAGAATGGACCAGTGTGGCTGGCACCTAGTTCTATCTGCCTTCAGCATGTCTTCATTCAGCTACCATGTTATTGATTGGTGTTGTATGTGTCAACAGTGTCTTTGTCGTTTCTTTTTTCTTTTTTAGGATGGATCCTTTATTCATCTATGTGATGTCAGTCCTGAAAAACCCTGTGTGGGAGACTGGGCTATGATAATGATGGGGGGAGGCGGGGGGGGGGGGGGGGGGGGGGGTCTGTGCAGACATGAAGGGGAGAAGAGCATAGTGTTAAGCTGCTGCTACTGGAAGATGACTGTTAACAGCATTAACTGTTTGCCAAAAAGGAAATGTCACATGTCTGAAAGTGATCAGCTTCGCAGATCTGGCCAGGGAACATTTCCTATTCCATTGGTTGCTTTTCTGCTCTTGCTAAGCCTTTATCATGTTATGTGTATCTGTCACATTTCTCCAGTTTCTGCAGGTGACTGTGTATGACTTTTTGTGGTGATGGTGGTTGTAAATTCGCCATTCCGGCAGGCAGGGATCTTTTTGCTGAATTATGCATTTAATGTTCTGCGCAGTTAACAATCTGTTTTGTGTTTTTCTGTTCATGTTTCTGAAAAGATTAACAGTCTGCTGTGACATGTTAACTATCAACTCTGTAGTCCCTTTCCCTCTGCCCGTCCCATGTTTTTATGGAATCCCGTTTGTGATTACTTCACACACATATGGTTGCGCATGCAACTGCACAGACTCGTGACCTGGAAACAACTATCACAAATAGTCTCTTTCACACATGCGTTTATTATGCATGCTTGAGTGCCTAAACACTATATTTAACGCTAGTATTGCACAGGTGTACTTGGAATTTATGTTCAGATAATTGTCCATTCTTCAACCACTGGTGTGAATTATAAAGGGAAAATGGAAAGAAAATAGTTACATATACACTCAGTACTCATGGGTTGTGATGTGCAAGCTTCACTGTTACCAGCGTATTATGGCTTCGAAGATGATACAGAAAGGAACAGTTTATGGAATGGAAGGTACATACAATCAAGCATACTTGCCTAATAGTTAATACTGAACAAAAAAGAAATTTGGAGGTGGGTAATGATATCCTGTTTTATCTAGATGGAGGAAAAGGGAATATTGATTGCAACAAAGTGCACAACAGTGACAACAAAGTAGCCATGAAGTGGTCAGAACTACACCTATGAATCATCCTGAAAGCTAATGGACAGTAACGGTGCAATCCTCTAGACTGATTTTAAATGAATAAAACGAAAATGTATACACTTTTGAAAACTCTTTGTAGCTAACAGGGAAACAAGTTAGGCGCTGTAATTTAAGGGAACTTTTTTGGTGTAAAATTAATATTGATCTGTATCGGAATTTATAGAGAATCTTTTTGTTGGGGCTGACAATGGATATACCGCAGTAAGATTTAAATTAGGATAAAGAGAAATACTAGTGAGTCATAAAATGTTTTGAAATAGCTACAGGTTTCACACTTTAAAAATGTTGAATTTGTGTATGGTTTGCTGATGTGAATTTCATTGTCCCCATTTCAGACTTTCAAACTCTTGCATCACTTTCATGTACTCGAACTTGATACCAGGAATCAAATGCTCTGCACATGCATGCATACATGTAGGAAAGTGTATGAAGGATGCCATTCCAAAGTGTTAGTGTTGTAGTGTAATAATGCTTGACTGACGTTAGACACCCAACGTTTGGTACATTAAGTTTGAAACATAGGCTATACCCATATAGAAATCAGTTGTAAAACCTGTTCACAGAATCATGCCATTTGCCCTTGTATTAAGAATATTTCTTGAATTGCAGGATATTACATTCAATGCTAGTCCAACTGTAAAACAGAAAGAAGGGCATAATAAATACTTGTTTACACTTTATGCCAAATGTTGGTGATGTTTTTTCTTTTCTTTTTTTTAAAATTGATGATGCATGTTTGTTACCCAGTGATATGTTGGTTTTATCTTTAGATAGGCTGATCACCCATTCCAAGATGTTGTGCATGAGAATATGCAAGTGACATGTACTTAATGAGACGTGAGAGATTCTGTATTATTAAGCCATCCTTTTGGTGAAAGAAGTTTGAAGAAAAAAATTACTTTTTTTTTAATGAGATAAGAAAAAAATGGAAGAAAAGTACATTTTTGAAACAAACGATGTACAGATCAGGGTTGTCTAGTTATGATATATGTATGTTGGGTATGGGTGTGGGTTTGAGTGTTAGCTTGCCATTCAGCAGAAAAGGTTTTCAATTGTACAAAGTGAACTTACATGTTAATATGTTCCAACCCACCAGACTGCGTCTTGTACATACTTGCTCTGTCGTCGATGATAATCACTGGGTCCGATTCCTCATGTCTCTGTTGTGTACATACACTCACTGTTAAAGTTTGATTTAGTGGACAAACATGAAATGTGGTCAGGGTAATCTGCTGTAAACTAAGAGGAATCTGACTAGAGGTTCGGAGGACCTTGCTGCCGTTTAAAAGTGGATGTTGAAGAAGCACTGTGCACTTGAGTCAAAGGGAGGTTACTACATTCAGAGCATGTGTTGACATATGGACGACGATGTACATTCCTTCCTTATTGGCAGGGGAGGGAGGGGGTGGGGCCGCCAAACTTTTTTTTTTTTTTTTTTTTTTTTTTAAAGAATGCCATGTTGCATTAGAAAGAAAACGAAACCTTCCTATGAAGATTCAGGTGATTTTGGATGTTTTCTATCCTGCCATTGCATGGTGATTTTTCTTTTCCTTTGATTACCTTTTCTTTTTTCACTTTCTTAAACACTGCTAGTTTTCGTTGTTTGTTGGTTGGGTTTTTTTTTTTTTTTTTTTTAGCGTTTGATGTGTGTCTGTATAATGTGACATACTTGTCATGGAACATAGTTGCTCAAAGTTCATATGCAAGGTTTGTTAAGGGAAAACAAGAATCTGATTGGTTATGCTGCAACCAAATTCTTTTATAGCACTTGTGTTCTTATGGTGCTGAAAACTTTGTAAACCGTTTCTTAAAAGTGTGTATGGAATGTGCAGATACAATTTCTCCCTTATTTTGTTTTTGATCTTCAGATGAAAAATAAAGATTATATTGTGAATATGTGTCTCGGCACTCTGAAATAATTGGGTATTTATGGTTTGGTTTTTACAGTTCGTCTCTGGTATGCAATAGTTGTAGGATTGGGAAAAATTAAGTTGAACAGACACTTGGCCATTTCAGATGTATGGCTGTTGTGACACAATGGGATTCAGTCATTCTGTAACTGAGGTGGAAATGAATTTGAAGTTGAACCAAAATGGAAAATTTTTCGCTGTGCAAGTAAGAGCCCATTTCATTCCAATTTTTAAGTTAGTCTCAAAGACTTCTGAATAGTACATCAGTGAGAACATATAAATTTGAAGGAATGCATTTGAGATGTAGTGTGTTGTAAATCTTTTTTTTTTTTTTTTTCTTGGCTGAGGTGGGGTATGTGCATGTTCTTGAAATAATAGTATTCAGACACTAATGACTGTCCCTGTTCAGTGCAGCCAGTGAGGATTCTTACGTCGGTTTGCACCTACTTCAATTAAATAAATATATTTCAAGTCATCTTTGAGAGTATAGAACCCCTTTCAGAAAAAAAATGGGGGGGGGGGGGGGGGGGACACTAAGAGGACTTGGTTGACAGCGTTGTTCTTTATTTCTTTCATCTTGTTGAGATTAAAACAGAAATAGAATTATTTCATTAATCTCATCATTGTCTACAACTGCATTAAAAAGTAACTAAAAACCGTGATTATCTTGCAAAGAGCCCTGATGTGGCCCTTTGCGGTCGGCTGGGCTATAAGCAACATTATCTTATCTTATCTTGCAAAGAACATTCAAATATCAGTCATGCAGAGGGAGGAAATACCACAAGTCAGTGATGTGAAACGGTGACCAATTGAACTGTTTTCCTAGATAAAAGCTATATGGTTGACTGGAGAAGCTGAATGATGTGCAGCTAAGAATACTGGTGTGTTGTTGAATCGGTGATGTGTACAGATGTGAAATAAAACCTAACAATAACACGTGTTCACTTCAATAGTTTGATGTCCTGTGTGTATGTGTTTCATGTCAAAATTCTGAAGTATGAAACATCATTTCATGAATTCTATGTCATAATGGTCATAAGAGTGCAGAAATTCTCATCAGCTGTTAACTCTTTATCCAGATTTTTCAGCCCGTTAGTACGTAATTATGAAAGTGAAAAAGAAATGTTGGATTCTGACTGGAAACACACACACCCACACACACACAGAGGAGGGGTGGTCATAACTCCAGTTGGTAAACATCTCAAGTCTCTTCCACAAGGGAAGGATCGACTTATTTTGATTGTATAGCCAAAGTTGAAATTTGGAATGCTACACTTCATGCCTTTGAGGCCTTGGCAGTTTTACTAGTGATGTATTTCTGTAAATGAACTAGTTATACCAAAACTGAGATAGACTGGTCAAATTTTGTCAAAAGTTATTTGGATAAAGTGCTATAAGCAAATGTTTAGAAAAGTGCTGAACATGTTCATTCTATATAATTTGGGGCTGCTGAATCCATAAATAAGGCTTGCCCAACTGTAACGCTTGTCATTTTGTCACAAAAAAAGTTAAAATCCAACATGGCCGCTACACGCAGGCAATTGCGACATACACAATTTTTGTACCCAAAAATGTTTTCACACATTCAACATTTAATGAGTAAAATGTTTTATTTGGTGAAATAATTTGTTTATCTCTCATTTCTGCTTTTGCTGGTAAAAAAGTAAAGTGATGGGACAATTATGAAATTGATGATACTACTCAGTGGCGAACACATACACATAATATTGATTGCTGTCTCAATATTGTTTTTCAGGTAGAAGTGATATTGCTATCATGCCTTGATGCTATCCAAGAATCATTACTTGGAACACTCCCCTTAGTGGCAAGACGGGGTGCTGCAAGTGGGCCTGACGCCAGACCAAGGCTTGGTAGTGGCAGCGCTTGATGTGATACAAAAGTACATCTCTTGTCGGTGGAGGCTTCTCTATTGTCACCCTTTTGACAAACATGCTCACTCGCATTTCGTTGATGGTGGTGGCAGTGGTTGCACCATAGACTCTGCACATAAACTGCTCAGCCTCCTGAATGATCCGGTCAGTAGGAACAGGACTCTCACCAAGGCCCCTTAAGAGATGATGGTGATCTTTGGAAACATTCCACCATGGTGGTTGTTTTTTGAGTGTCCAGTGAGGTAAGATGCTGCGTCACTGCCTGTTAGAGCATGGAACCCAGGCAAGCAGGCTTAGAACTTCAGGCTCCATTTGCAGGTGCTCCACAATGGTGTGAACTGGAATGAACTTTTGCTGTCCCAGCTTTCATCCCGATCTGACAGACCATAAGATGAAAGTATGCAATCAACATGACGAGAATGTCAGTATCTCTGACAGATACAACAATGCTGGTGACCATGCTCTTGGTACAGTGCAAAATTACTCTAGTGTCTGCTTCGTCATGCTTTCCTTCCAGGACCTCCACATCCAGATTGGGTCAGTAGCTTCTACACGCTCTGGGCTGCTCCATCCTCCTGCTGCCACGATGGTCTTGTTGGGGGGTGCTTGCAGGATCAGTTGGTGTGACAGGAACTGAGCAAGGCCTTACTTGTTGCCCTGGTGTGCCATGAAGTTCTCCCACTTTGTAGGAAGGGGCACTTCCCTGTCGGTTATAGGCCTTCTGGTGGCAACTGTGCCCTTCCCACGCCGTTTCCGGGTCCCACTCTTGATAGAGAAGTCTCATAATACCTGTCAAATGTCACATCAGTGTGGAATTGAGCACCACTCTGAAGAACAGCTTCAACGAAAACATCTGCAAAGTCTCCAAATGTGACAGCTGTTTTTGGTTTTCCAATTCCAGCAACCCGTGCTTGTCCATCAATGATGAGAGTTGGGTCCCCCTCTAGGTCCATTGCTTCAAGATGATCAGGACAAGGGATATCAACTGTCAAGACCTGAGCAAAGATTGCTTTTGACCCTGTGTTTTGTTGTCCATTCACCTCTGCTAGGGCTAGAGGTACCACAAACGGCTCATGTCTCAGTATTCTGTCCAGGTTGACTGTTCTCCCAGCTTCATATGTAGCAATGAGCCTCTGTAGTATGTTCAGCCCTGATGTGGCCCTTTGCGGTCCGCTGGGCTATAAGCAACATTATCTTATCTTATCTGTAGTATGTTTCTGTCTGCCTTGACTGTCGCTGTCTTTCCAGTTTTTGCATCTTTCTGTTGAGCCTCGAACAAGGAGGCAAAGGTCAAGTATATGTTCTTGTGCAAAGTGTCTCTGAACGCATCGTTTCTCTTCTCACTGGGCAGCAGTCTCTCCTCCACAAATTCGTCTAGCTGGTCTTGTCGTTTTTGTGCAGCTGAAAGCAAGTTGTCTTCAATTTCTTGAGAGGCAATGTCTTTGTTTGGAATGTTCTGCAGCGTTTGGGGTAAGTCATTTGAGAAGAGACTGAATCTCTCCAAGACTGCCAGCAAAGCATTTTCATCTCGCAAGTCAGTTTTCTTCCTGCCTTTGGTAGTTTCGTTGTGGATGCAGTCATCACCAGACCCTAGACCAAAGGTTTGTCTTGTATCAAGGGCAAGGTGGGATCGGAGATTGTATGACAAGGCCCATCTGCAGAGAGCTTTCAAGGTCTTTGTGGTCCAAACGATTCCCCTGCTTTCCTGCCAACACCATTTAGCCATTCCTGGGTCAACTTGATTGAAGCGATGTGCAGACCGCTTGACAACAAAGTCTCCTGCTAGGAACTTCACCTTGATCTCTTCTGGGAGCTGGTGCATCTCATTTATTAAGTACATGGTTCCCCAGCGAGCATAGTTGATTTGGTTGTACCAATAGAAGTAGGGCAGCATACACTGGAAAGCATGAAGATGTAAGTCCCATATTCCATCCCTGTGAACACGGGTGAAGAGAAGCAGGACTTGCACCATTTGCAGATATCTCCACCAAAGCCTGAAGCTTGGGTTAGTGTTGGTCGTGAGGAAACTTTCCATGCACTCCTGAAACTCTTTTGAATACGGTGTGGATAATGTGTCTTCAATGGGTCCGTGCACTTTCTCAAGGAGCTCTTTCTTTAGATCACCATGAAACTTAACAACTGAGGCAGAAGTATCCTCCACATTGCCTGATAGGTTATCTTGTGGGCCCTGACTCCTTTGTCGTACGACTTTCCTTCCTTGACTTTTAGGAGTTTTCTGGCCAAGCGAGCTGCTTTCAACCCATGCTTCCACCAGTCCGGACGACTGAACATGCATGCCTATCACCTCCAACAATTTCATGGAGGTATGACCCCCCCCCCCCCCCCCCCCCCCCCAACCGCCACAATGCTACATGAACCATTTCAAGAGACTCTTCATCAGGCGGTTGATACTTGGGGATTAGACATGGTTCCTGATCATCTGAGGTAAGGTCAGAGAAGGGCATGTGTTCAAGCTTCCTTGGGACAAGCAACACATCTTTCTTAGGTATAGTGATGAAATCAAATGAATCTCCCACAGCCACTTGGAGTTTTTCCTTGAACCTACTGATGTATGATGCAGGTATCTCAGTGTCTCCCTTCTGTGCCAGCCCACAGTAGCGGTTCCAAACTTCAGCGAGCTGAAGTACATGTGCTTTCTTGCCAGACTCCCTGATTTCGGCAGCCAGCCACTCCATAGCCAAATCAGTCTTTTCAGCAGTCTCTTTTGTTATGAGGCATTATAGTCAAATTTCTTGTAACATTTGGGATGGTACTTTCCTTCCGCTGCTATTAGGTCACTGATTCCTGCCAATCGTACATGCATTTCGTGGTCATATTTTGACAAGTCCAGAATTTTATCACTCATCTCAAATGTGGTAACCGAACATAGTGTTCCCTGGACAGAGGCATCTTGGCAGAAGATGCAGGCCTTACAGTAGACTGGCGTCGTAGCGCTTCTCAGCTTTGTGGTTGACGTCCTTGGTTCACGTTGTTGTGGGCTTGAAAGTTTCCTTCTATTCTCAAGTCTTTCAATGTGGTTTTTACTTGTAAAGGCTGCATAGCAAGACTTATGACACCAGAGAGTATTCTGAGAAAGATGTGAAAGCAGTGCATATAGAAAGATATGAAAGCAGTGCATATATTCTGTCAATCGCAGGCCTGTTGTCTACACCGCCCAAACTGTCCCTCTTCTTCGCAGCATTCTGTAACGTCGCCAGTCCTTGTTCTCCACACTGCTTCCAGTCTCTTCCTTTCCTCTTGACAGATGAAACAGTCCTGTGAATCAGGAGGCTGAATGGGCCGCTTTAGACTGCAAACAGGTTCCATTGTCACGTTACTCAGTTGTTAGTCTGAAAGAAACAACCACTCCAAGACCATTAGGGTGATTGTAGCAAAAAGAAACAAGATGCAAAGCATACAAACGTACTCCCAGTTTATCTTGAATACGCGTGAGATATTCCATAATGAGGAAAAACCGTTTTGGGCCGTTATAGCCGTTAGTAATGGCTATTCTGGTAAAAATGGGCCATCATCTTTTACCCATAATGAACATACCAACAAATGTTCAGAAAGATCGGCCATGTACTTTCTGAGATATTCCATAAAGAAGAAAAATCGTCATGGGCCGTTATAGCTGTTAGTAACGGATATAACGGTAAAATAAACATTGGGCATCATCTATGACCCATAATGAACATGCCTACAATTTTTCAGAAAGATCGGCCAAGTACTTTCTGAGATATTCCATAAAGAAGGAAAACCGTTAGTACCTACAAATTTTCAGAAAGATCAGCCCAGTAGTTTTGTCTGGAGCGAGTGGAACACGTTTTGACCACAGCAGACAGGCAGGCAAAAGAGTACAAAAACAAGGATGTATCATAAAAAAATTAATTAATGTGTTTTTTCAACTTAGTACAGTTATAGTGTAGTAGGATAAGTGTCAATGGTGTAAAACAAACTGCTGAGAATTTGCTCTTTGTATCGAAAAGATTCCAGAGTAGTCGCGTCATAGGTAATCATTTTCGACAGGCGGCCATATTGTTTTCTTCACTTATACAAAAAAACGTGAATCTGCACAACCTGGCAAGTCTAGGTTTTGGATTCAGGAAGCATTAAA
>CM031616.1:13681876-13689376 GCA_018398815.1 Conus ventricosus | reverse complement strand
AACACATAAATATATATAAACGCATTGAAACCAATCTTGACAGAGAAACCCCCAAAACGAAATGTGTGATGGCATCGCAATGATCTTTCTCAGAAACCGAATCAGTACATGAAGTTGGGTCACAGTTCTATACAAGTTTTAAAGGCTTCTGAAAAGATGCTTCAATGCATATGGATAATTTCACAATCATATAGAAATAAATGAAGGACATGAATTTGCATCACATCACAATCCACAACAAAATAATGTTGAATCGCTCATAGGATTGTCCATTACAGAAAACCGACAAGAGTGATAAAGATCTGCTTTGATGACAATGTCGGTTCTTACCTTTATCCATTAGTCATAATTCGGGTAAAAAAAATTATTAGAACACAGAGTTGTGTATAGTCGATTAAATAGTGTAAGATAATACATATGCATGTAAATTCATACAAAATAGGTTATATGAATGCCATTGATTGTACAAAGAACAGCCGAAGACTTGTTTTAATACTCTGTTGATAGAAATGAAATATAATTATATACAACCTTTTTCGATGGATAATCAGTAATACTCCAGTCGATTTGAAAGCGGTGCTGGACAAAATGGAGGAAAAAAAAATAAAAATTAAAATCAAAGCAGAATATATTGTAATTTTCTATTACAAACACATTTTTATCAAAATGGGAATTGCTGAAAGCAGAACATGTATTTGAAAAACAAACAAAAAGTTCCGACAGAAATTTTTTTTAAAAACACAATTAACAGAACTTAAACACCTGTAAAATTCTTTGCTGAAAGGGATATAGGAAAGAAAATGCAGAAGTTGTGAATGACTTCAATTTCAAATTCATCATCTTCAACATAAGACTAAAGGCAAGGAAGTATTTTGATCTCGTTAATTTCCATAAATTCTTCTTATGTTCATTAATGTAGACAAAACAAAATAAAGCAACTATGAACACATCCTTGAGAAAATTGTTTTGAAATACAAGGTAAAGGTGAAGTAATACAAATTCCAAATAAAACATGATCTGTATGGGTTTACTACAGTTGTGAATGTTCTTAATCCCTTCCCTCTCCCACGCATGCACAACCACCACTACTACCAGTTATCAGTTGGTGAACAAAATCATTGTTTTCGCTTCTGTTCGCTTTCTGCTGTCAGCCAGACCAAATTAAACTACAAATCTTCCGGCTGCAAAATAGCATTTGAACTATCTAGTGTTTACACGCTCGAGTTTCGAAATACCATGTTACGAGCCACTAGGTATACAATTGTCACCCTTCCTGAAAAAAAGGAAAAAAATCTCAAAAAGTGTTAGAACTGCCGTGTCATCACTTTGAACAGCCATGCCAGCAAAGTAATACTCAAAATCATTCTGAATAAATTAGAGCCACGATTATCGCTGAAGAACAGGCTGGATGCCACAACCTTTTTTTGTTGTTGTTGTCCTCCAACCTCCAATCTATTCCCACCTTTTTCTTATTCGCTCTATTGTTTGTTTGTTTGCAGTATACTGTATTTCATTTTTAATTCATTGTGATCTCAATGTAACATGACAAAACCGAGAACAGAATCTTTAATGTAAGGCTGAAGAAACAGCATACATACACGAAAACCAATTCGCTCGTTCATTTTCTTTCTCTCTCTCTCTCTCTCTCTCCCCCCCTCCCCCCCCCCCCCCCCCCCCCCCCCCCCCCCCCCCCTCTCTCTCTCTCAGACGGACACACGCCAAAATAAATTCTAACCAAGAATGAAAATTTGCATGAACATTTTAAAATGAACAATATAAAATAGCACGCATGAAAGACGGGTAATGCATGAGAGAGAGAGATTGCGTCATCAGTTTTCTCTCTCTCTCTCTCTCTCTCTCACACACACACACACACACACACACACACACACACACACGCACTGCCAATACCAACGCCATTACCGCTGCCCATTTAAAGAACGAAAATCTGCCTCTCAAACATACACAAACGGGCTGGCATCGTGTTTGGTTTGTCTTGTTTAACGTCTACCAATCGGGATAGATTACAATTAAGAGTTAGATACCACAATCCACACCGTTTAATAACCGTTAGTTCATTTTCGTCAGTACCAGTTTTCAAAACCCATATTTTTCAGTACCTGGCACGCGAACACTGTTCATTCGTTTGGATGTAGCCCTTGTACCGCCTCCCCCTCACACACACACACCCTCCCACCTACACACACACACACGCACACGCACGCACACACACACACACACACACAATCAGCGAAAGAGATCTGTCGCAATTGTGCTGTCAATGCAAGAGGAAATAAAGGCGTGTGTGAGTGTGTATATGTGTGTGTGTGTGTGTGTGTGTGTGTGTGTGTGTGTGTGTGTGTGTGTGTGTGTGTGTGAAAGAGTGTGTGTGTGTGAGAGGGAGAGATAGAAAGAGAGAGAGAGTGTGTGTGTGTGTGCGTGTGAGAGTGTGTGTATGTGTGTGTGTGTGCGCACTTGCTTGCTTGCTTGTCTGGTTATAATACACGTAACATAGTAAGTTGACGTCAGTACACAATAAAAACTGATTTATTGTAATAACACACATAAAGCGGACTCGTGACATGAAAAAGATTCAACGCATTATGGTCTGTTACATCGTAAGAAGAAGCAGAATCTAGATAAACAATGAATTCGAAGGGCAACCTTGCAATGCTAAACACTGTACAATCCCCTTTCCCGCCTACTGTCTCGGCAACTTCTCATTCATATGGAAAGCAAGAAACAAAACTTACAGTTCATATGGAAAGCAAGAACACAAAGGCAACTATCAATCAATGCACCAAACAGTCTCTATTAGGACAGTTTCAAACCCACCATCATCCGAAGCGAGTGCAAATGTACGTGGGCGTGTGGATTTCATAACTGAATTTGACGACCTTAAAACTGGCTGGTGGCAACGATCATTTCTCCAAGATTCTGTTTAAAAACCATTGTTTGTTAAAAACGGAATGGGTTGATTTCAATTTGAAATGTCCGTCAAACTCATTCTTTAAACAATAAACAAGTGGGGTAACTCTGTTTATTGTTTACTGTTCCCTGCCTCATTTCATGTACAATTTAATCATTCTTTCTCACTACGCACGAAGCTAATACAATTGGTTGGATACCACTGGTTTCACAGACGCAGTTAGTTGGAGATGTACATGAGTCATGTCGACATTGCCATGTCGGTTCTCGTTAGAATATCCGTCAGCTCAGGTTCTACGTCATCACCATATTAGTCGGATTGTCCGCCAAGTCTTAATCTTCATTCCCGTGTAACAACCTGAAAACATCTCCTATACAAAAACACACACACACACACACACACACCGCAGTAAGCAAACGCGGGCGGGGAACGCGATGGGGAGTGGGGGCTTTAATGACAGAAACAGACGCTGCAGGACAGGACGTTGTGATTGAGGAAAATGATCGTGTCATCATTCGAACTATCGCACTACTGAGCACGAAAGCCATCAACATGGGCGGGATTTCCCACTAATCAGTTGAACTCTGTTTTGCTTTCGGATGCTTGCCATTTGGCCAGTGAAAACTTTGAAGGGTTAGTAGATTTTTTTTCATTTTTTGATTCACTGACACGGATGGTAACTAAAAAAAACTTTAACTTCTACAGTTAGAATTTTTGATTCATTAACCCGGATGGTAAGTGAAAAACTTTAACTTCAACAGTTAGAATTTTTGATCCACTAACCCGGGTGGTAAGTGAAAAACTTTAACTTCAACAGTTAGAATTTTTGATCCACTAACCTGGGTGGTAAGTGAAAAACTTTAACTTCAACAGTTAGAATTTTTGATCCACTAACCCGGATGGTAAGTGAAAAACTTTAACTTCAACAGTTAGAATTTTTGATCCACTAACCCGGATGGTAAGTGAAAAACTTTAACTTCAACAGTTAGAATTTTTGATCCACTAACCCGGGTGGTAAGTGAAAAACTTTAACTTCAACAGTTAGAATTTTTGATCCACTAACCCGGATGGTAAGGGAAAAACTTTTAACTTCTACAGCCATGTCTGTATGTCTGACTTTGTTGTAGGATCGGGCATAGCTGTAAAATCGTCGGCCACATCTACACACCACTAGATGGACAAAGGATAGTAAATCAGCTGATGTACTATGTGTACATGTGCAGTGCAGAGAACTCAGTAGCAGGTTTTCGATCTTGGAAACATCTATGTACAGTTTGCAGTCAGACCGGTTTATGGCAATTGCAATCGGTTTTCGGAACCATCACACCTATAAATCACGTTTTCCACAATGATCAGTCATTTTGATGTCCACACCCATCTCGGGTAATATAACAAGATAGACAAAGATGTGTAATCAATCCAGGAGAGAGAGAGAGAGAGAGAGAGAGAGAGAGAGAGACAGACAGACAGACAGACAGACAGACAGACGGACAGAGACAGAAAGAGTGAGAAATCAACCCAGCAGAATTCAGGGATGGGGTCCAACCAACACAACACCAGAACGAAGACACGTTAAGATGTGAAATAAAACGGTCACTTTCTTTCTATGTCGGAAGCAATGGGGTGTGAATTCTCAACCTTTTGGATACGAGTTTGGTGCTCTAAACTCACTGAACACTTCGGCGGCCATGACATGTCTGTCTGTTTCTCTGCTCTACATGGTTTCACGAAGCAGCTTTTGAATGATGTTGGAAAACAGACACAGAGCCCTAAAGTTAAAGGCAACAACAGAAGCGGCTGGAAAGAGTTCCAACTGGATCTGGTTGCGGAGAAGCAAAAATAGGGGGTAGGGGAGAGACGGGCAGAAGATGAGGATATGTGTGTGGGAGGGGGCGGTGGAGTTGGGGGGGGGGAAGAAAGTAAAACTGTTGTATATGACCAATACACGGTTGAGTGGACATGACAGAAATGACGTGATGCATCGGGACTGGTGAGGTTAGTTGCCGAGTTCGATCATGCCGGTGAAGTTGACGACAACCAGGATGATGCACATGCCGATGAAGAGGCCCACCGACTGGCACATCAGAATGAACCACGCCTCCCGAGGAATCGCTCGCTTGCTCTGTGAATCAAAAAAAAGAAAAAGAAAAAAAGTTTCAGAACTCTGTCGTCGTGTTAATTCAATAACGAGGCAGTCAGTCACGGACAGAGGCTGGGGATAAAATTATCACAGCAAAGTGAATGCTGAGCTCTTGAAGACAACATGAAATCGTCTCGATCATTTTCTAAACTACGTTAAAAGCTTTGTTTTTCCTACTGTCGGGAAGCTTCGTATAAACACAGAGAGAGAAAGTGAACTCCCACCCCCCAGCTACACACACACACACACACACACACACACACACACCTTTAGACTGTACTGTTCACATGTTGTTAACCAGTTTGCTGCTCAGTAGCCGTTCTCCATTGTAGACTTGTAGCAGCAAATGAAGTACAGATTTATTACCAAACTGCACTGGGGTGGGCGGGGAGGGTGGGGATGGAAGAGGGGAGAGGTAATTATCTGCTCTTTAGTATTTCCAGTTTTTTACCGACATGTGTTGGTGACCATTACAAATCGGTCAGTGGAGCCTATTTTATAAAAAGAAACTAAACTTACAAGTAAACAAAATAAATAAGATAGATAGATAGATAGATAGATAGAGAGAGAGAGAGAGAGAGAGAGAGAGAGAGAGAGAGAGAGAGAGAGAGAGAGAGAGTAGGGGGCAAGGGGCATGGGAGAGGTGAGGGGAGGAATGATGTGGGACGGAGAAAATGGGGAAGGAGGGGGCATCTAATAAATGTATAAAAGATGATCTCATACTGGACATGCTTTGCTCCGAGAATCTCGACGTTAAAGGAGAAAATCAGTACAAATATACTACATGGACTTGCAAAATCTATCGTATTAACGTTCACGATATGCTCAATGTGTGTGTGTGTGTGTGTGTGTGTGTGTGTGTGTGTGTGTGTGTGTGTGTGAGAGAGAGAGAGAGAGAGAGAGAGAGAGAGAGAGTTTCTTGGTTTTAGAATGACACAGTGCCGTTCCGAGGCATAATGCACGTACGTCTGTCTTCAAAAACGGCTCACTGAAACAAAACTGCTTAGGATGACAATGACAGAAAGTTGATCAGCACACCAACGGCTCGAGAGACAGACAGACAAGCAACGAACCTGAGACGTGGTTCCCTCTCGCACTTTCATGTCCAGATGTTGACTCATGTCAGGCAACTGTGGGGACACAATCAAAGAAAAAGATACATCTGACCGCGGATCAGAACATTTCATTTTAAAAAATACATAAATAAACAAAATCACTACACAACACGCATGCCCGTTTCTGTAAAAAAAAAAAAAAAAATTCACAGCTAATTTAGCATAATTCACTTTAACAAGATAAAGGTCGTCAAGACAAGCGTTCTATATAAATGTACCAGACTAAATCAGCATTATTCATTCCCATATCATAAAGGTCGTCAGGACAAGCATTCTATATAAATGTACCAGACTAAGTCAGCATTATTCATTCCCATATCTGGTCAGGACAAGCGTTCTATATAAATGTACCAGACTAAATTAGCATTATTCATTCCCATATCATAAAGGTGGTCAGGACAAGCGTTCTATATAAATGTACCAGACTAAATTAGCATTATTCATTCCCATATCATAAAGGTGGTCAGGACAAGCGTTCTATATAAATGTACCAGACTAAATTAGCATTATTCATTCCCATATCATAAAGGTCGTCAGGACAAGCGTTCTATATAAATGTACCAGACTAAATTAGCATTATTCATTCTCATATCATAAAGGTCGTCAGGGCAACCATTCTACATAAATGTACCAGACTAAATTAGCATTATCCATTCCCATATCATAAAGGTCGTCAGGGCAACCATTCTATATAAATGTACCAGACTAAATTAGCATTATTCATTCCCATATCATAAAGGTCGTCAGGACAAGCATTCTATAAATGTACCAGACTAAGTCAGCATTATTCATTCCCATATCATAAAGGTCGTCAGGACAAGCATTCTCTGTAAATATACCAGACTAAATCAGCATTATTCATTCCCATATCATAAAGGTCGTCAGAACAAGCATTCTCTATAAATATACCAGACTAAATCAGCATTATTCATTCCCATACCATAAAGGTCGTCAGGACAAGCATTCTATATAAATGTACCAGACTAAATAAGCATTATTCATTCCCATATCATAAAGGTCGTCAGGGCAACCATTCTAATATAAATGTACCAGACTAAATAAGCATTATTCATTCCCATATCATAAAGGTCGTCAGGACAACCATTCTATATAAATGTACCAGACTAAATACACATTATTCATTCCCATATCATAAAGGTCGTCAGGACAAGCATTCTCTATAAATGTACCAGACTAAATTAGCATTATTCATTCCCATATCATAAAGGTCGTCAGGACAAGCATTAGAACTATATAAATGTACCAGACTAAATAAGCATTATTCATTCCCATATCATAAAGGTCATCAGGACAAG
>CM031616.1:13666876-13676876 GCA_018398815.1 Conus ventricosus | reverse complement strand
ACACACACACACACACACACACACACACACACACACACACACATACGCAATCGCATATAAACACAGAGCAGTTCATGCACGATTCTGTGTATATTGTCAATCACTCTCGTCCACCTTCGTATTGTACGTGCAAAGTGGCTCCAGGAAAGACAAACAATTACAGACAGCCATGCATTTGGTGCAGATGTCTCATAGATAATTATGCAGCCTTGTATATCACAGAGAAAAAACCAGATGTGGAAAAAGAGAGAGAGAGAGAGAGAGAGAGAGAGAGAGAGAGAGAGAGAGAGAGAGGGGAGAGGAGAGAGAGAGAGAGAGAGACAGAGAGAGAGAGACAGAGAGAGAGAGAGAGGAAGGGAAGGAGAGAGAGAGTACAGTACATGTAGTAGACATGACATAAAAAAAATTAAAAAATAAAAAAATCACACGTCCCGTTGTCATGTAAGCACATAAACATGGAGGGGGGGGGGGGGGGGGGGGACAACCTGGTAAACGAAAAGCAAACTGACACAAACAATAAACAGGTATTGCACAACAGACAGAACCATGACAGCAGAAATGCACGACAGATCATAACAGCAGAAGGTATAGGAAACCACACAAAAATACACCTACCTCTCTGGATTTGAGGAGAAACTTGAGAAATCGCTCCGAGATGAAGAAAACATAGATGGAGAAAACAGCAGTGGCAGACTTCCACACATAGTCTTCGCTCAGCTCTTCAACCGACACGATACCAAACGCCTGGCAAGAGAGACAGAGAGAGAAAAAAAGAGGAGAGAGAGAGAGAGAGGAGAGAGAGAGAGAGAGAGAGACAGAGAGAGAGAGAGAGACAGAGAGAGGTTTAATAACTAAATGAACTAATGGAGCGAGAAAGAGAAGATAGAGGGAGGGTTGTGTGTGTGTGTGTGGGTTGTGTTTTGTGTTGTGTGTGAATGCGTGTACTCGTATGTATGTGTAATGCGTGCTCGCGCACGCGTGCGTGCGTGCGTGCGTGCATACGTGCGTGCGTGCGTGCGTGCGTGCGTGCGTGCGTGTGTGTGCGTGCGTGTGTGTATGTGTGTGTATATATGTGTGTGTGTGTGTGTATGTTGTGTTTTTGTGTTGTGTGTGAATGTGTGTGCTATGTGCGCGCATGTGTGGGGTGTGTGTGTGTGTGTGTGTGTGTGTGTGTGTGTGTGTGTGTGTGTGTGTTGATACAATTTTCACAAAACAGATACGTAACTGCTGACACGTACGATGTTCAGATAGTTGTATAATGACCATCTATCGATGACTTTGAGAATCTGACCGAGTGAACAATTTTCAGATATAAACATTTCCAATTTGATTACAGATACAAAATAAGCAACAAAATACGCTTGACTGAAGGGAAGACAGACAGGTGAAATATTGATACCTGTATACTGGTCTTTTGGATACGCAGTGGATGAATGAGGACTTCATCTGAATTCAAAAATAAATGTTCTGGCATTTACCAATGCAATGCGCTTCCAGTACAATTTCCGATTTGCGGACAAGTATGAAATCTTTGCAAGTGCGAGTGACATGCTTCGGATCCTGCAAAATAAGCTCCATCCTGCTTGCTTTCCCCTTTTTTTTGTGGTGTGGAGAGGATAGGGGCGGGGGTGGGGGTGGGGGGAGTTTGTGCTCTGTAATTGAATTAAACTTTTAAAAAGAAAAAAAAACTCAATATAGCTTAAATGTTGTTTTAGATCTAGGACATATATGAAACTATGATCTATCGTACTATATTCTTCAACGCAATTGAAACTTCAGCCTTCGGACTCTTCAATATCATGACGGTCTTACCAAATTTCCTCAGAAGTTAAAAGCTTAAATGTTTATACATTTAACCCTTCATAATCAACGGAAGGATGACGTCTTTCTTTTTCTCTTTCAGTATTCGCAGTTCTTTTCTCTAGTTCGGCGGCAAGCTGAAAACATCGGTTTGGCAAAAAAAAAAAAAAAAAAAAATCAAATCAAGACCGAAATCAATGCATTCTACGAGTAAAGACTGAAGATGGGTTGAATCTATTCACAAACTAAAATATCTTTATTACTATCACCTGTGTCAAGATTTACCACATGGTTCCAATTTGGAGACGCAAACCCTTCTTCTTCCCTCCCCCCTCCCCCCCCCCCCCCCCCCCCCCTCCCTTTCCGTCCGTCCCATTTTTCACACGCACTTTTCTTCCTAATATCTTTTGTCAAAAGAAGAGACCTTAGTTTTGTGCTGCCTGTGGTTGTTGTCGATCGTAGGTCAGTTCGAGGTGAGATGTACTCAAGGTCTGCTAACAATGGGATTAACTGGGGAAAGATAACGGATAGGAACGTGAGAGCGACTTTGTAAAGGCAACGACATGAAAATGGCACTGACGGTAACCGTGTAAAGAGAACGACAGAAAAGTGGCACTGAGAGCGAGTATGTAAAGAAAACGACAGGAAATTGGCAATGAGAAAAAGCGTGTACAGATAAAGACAGTAATGTGGCACTGCGAATTGACCATGTGAATATTACGACTGGAATCTGGCACTGAGAGTGAGTGTGTAAAGGACTGAAATGTGGCACTGAGAGTGACTATATCAAGGTAACGACATATAGGCCTACGTGGCTCTAAAGGTGACTATGTAAAGGTATCGATAGAAATGTGGCACCGAAAGTGGGAGTCGTAAAGATAACGACAGAAATTTGGCACTGCGAGTAAAGGACGGAATTGTAGCACTAAGAGTGACTATATAAAGATAACGACAGATATGTAGTACTGATTACGATAGGAATGTGGCACTAGGAGTGGGCGTTAAAAATTACAACAGAAATGTGGCACTGACTAACTGTGTAAAAATCACATCATAAATGTGACAATGACAGTGAGTGTGTAAAAATCACATAAGAAATGTGGCACTTACACTGACTATGTAAAAATCACATCAGAAATATGGCACTGACGTTGCCTATGTAAAAATTACAACAGAAATGTGCCACGGACAGTGACTGTGTGAAAATTACAACAGAAATGTGACAATGACAATGACTGTGTAAAAAATCACGTCACAAATGTGGCACTGACAGTGACTGTGTAAAAATCACATCAGAAATGTGGCACTGACAGTGACTGTGTAAAAATCACATCAGAAATGTGGCACTGACAGTGACTGTGTAAAAATCACATCAGAAATGTGGCACTGACAGTGAGTGTGCAATGATAACGGCATAAATGTGGCACTGAGAGTTCCGCTGAACAGCTGTGGCCACGCCAGTACGGAAAGGTTCGCAAATGGGTCGAACAAAACAGTGGTCTGCACGTAGCCGTCGGGAAAAAAAACCAGTGCCACAAAAGCAAATGTCCTCTTTTCCATTATCAACATCTCGTCAAACAAACAAACAGTAAAAAATAAATCGGTAACCAGCACAAACTGCCAATTTTTTTTTTTCCGGGTCTGTATTTTGTCATCTCAAATAGTAAAAAACGGTAACTGCCGGTAAACGCTAATCCTGGAAAAGTCATTTTGGAGAAAATAAAAACAACACACAACCCCCCCCCCCCCCCCAAAAAAAAAAAAAAAAAAACAACAACAACAACAACAAACAAACAAACCAAAATAAACAATGTGCGAATGTGACCTCAACCAAAGGAGAAACTTAAGTGTGCGTGCGTGTGTGTATGTGTGTATGTATGTATGATTGTATGTATGTATGTATGTGTGTGCGTGCGTGCGCGTTCGTGTGTGTGTGTGTGTGTGTGTGTGTGTGTGTGCGTGTGCGTGCGCACGGGCGCGCGTGTCAGTGTGTGTGCGTGTGTGTGTCAGTGTGTGTGCGTGTGTATGTGTGTGTGTGTGTGCGTGCGTGCGTGCGTGCGTGCGCGCGTGCGTGTGGAATTTACATCTATGTCACTTTAATGATGTAATGTTATTTGATTTCTTTTAGCGTGTGTATAATATGATTTTGATAATGAATTAAATAACGCTTGAATCATCAAAATGGAATGATTACTACATTTGTTCCTGGTACTAAATGCGTCGGTACTGTGACTGTAACACACTTGTATTTCGTGATACTGAATAATTCCGAATTTTCCTTTCTCAATGAAAGAAACTACTCCTTGGTCAGTTACAATCTTCACTTCTATAGTGGCTAGCCTAGAGCATAAAGAGGACGCCAAAACGTTTATAGTGGGTATCAGTAATCGTGACACGGTGAAATACTCAATGAAACTGAAACTATTTTAAGACCAGTATGAAAATACCTGACGAAAAACCAACTGGTCTGATGCCATTTATAAGAAAATTCGCCGCAAATGAGATCTCAGAATCCACAAAATCATCTTGATAGGCAATTGTTCGCTACGTCTGTTGTATCCCCTGGGCTTGTTATGGACGTTCAACCTGCATGTCACCAACTAAGTCAATGGTCAACATGTAGTCTTTGTATAAATTTCATTGTGAATATTATCTACGAGATCTGCGATGATTGCCTGCATGGAGAATGTTCTGGTATTAGGATCCCCCTACCCCACCCCCCCTCCAATTTACTACTGGTATATCAATGTACAATATGGAGTACTTTCAGCTGGCAGTGATTGTCGCATTATAACCGAACATCGTTATGTATTCCATGAGGTACATGTTCAAAGATGTGATCGACATTTCTCCTACTGGACAGGGAACAGCGCAATGAAGACCCCTCTTCCTTACCTCTGGCAGAAGCACTAGCAGCCCAGTCGCTACCAAGGTGCCCGCTCCCATGGCAACCAAGAACTGCAGCAGCCTTTGGAAGAAGGTCCTGGACATGAAGGGTGTGAGCAGAGCCCCGATGTTTGAAATGATGACCACCAGCGTCACGAATCCCAAACCGTACCCCCATGCTGCAAAACATGAAAGTCAACTGTGACGAATCTATCTCCTCACACTACAGAAAACCAGCAAAATGCCTGCGCGCTTTGGTTTCGTGGTGACCACATGTCGCATTCTGCGTGCTTTGGTTTCGTGGTGACCACATGTCGCATTCTGCGCGCTTTGGTTTCGGGGTGACCACATGTCGCGGAAAGTTCACTGGGACCGCCGCGTGGTGGCGCGCTCCGGCTGTGAATGCTCACTCACGTTTGCTCCGCGACTAAACAAATATTGTCGTCAGTACGGGATTCTGTAGGCCTATATGGTGCCTTGTTTCTCAATATAAAGAGTTTTGTAACAAAGCAAAATTAGAAACTTCTTGAATTGGTTCAGCTGTAAACAAACAGTCAAAATGTTATATGAGAAGAAGAAAAATAAAAATGCAAAAGAATAGTCATCAGCATTCAAAAGTATTGAATATGTTACACGGACCAGCCACCGTGGCGAAGTGATTAACGTGGCGGACTGCGGCTGGAAGTCGAGGGCTCGATTCCCATCGTAGTCATCTAACTGTGGGATATTTTTCTGCCCCGACCGGCTTCTAGGCAAAGTGAAGTTTGCTCTCGGCTCAGCTGGTAAGACTGGAACACGCACACAGTCGAGTTTTATCCCCTTAAAGGATGCGTCTCCGAGAGTGTTGCTCTGATTTCCTGACCAACACTGCAGGTGTCTGTAACTCTTGGTTCTGATTGATGCCGAGATACATTATGAAAATTATGCAGTCTCTCATCATCCTCATTCTCGCAGATCAGCCTGCTCAGTCTCGAGTTTTGGGCCCATTCATGGTAACCTCAGTTTCGATTTCCTCTCCAAAGTGTGCGCTTAGTGGGTTCGTGTTTTGGTTGCCGGTATGGGCGAGTCCGTGGGGACTGACACTGATCGGATGTGGTGGCGCACCACGAATAAGGGCGTTCACTCACGCTGGTTCCGCGACTAAACAATCATTGTTGTCAGTAGAGGACCCAGTGAGCGGTGTCCTGCATACGTTGGATCAGAGCAGGCATCACTGAACACCACCAACTTTTGTAAGCTGGCGAGATCGTTGAGGAGTAGTATCACTTGAATTCCACCTCCCTTTCCCCCATTCCCAGCTCCTCCTCCCGCAAAATCCAAGCGGAATTCTTAAGACAACAAACAAACAAACCTGAAGATGTTCAACACGCAGGTCTGCAGACACTGCGGGGTCAAAATTAATCTGGGCAAATTAGTTGAGAAAGTTGAAACAAAGTCTGTGTAACTGATGATCCAGAAAAAGAGAGAGGCAGTGCATTTTATTGGGTAGATGATCATGGCATGTTGGCCAGGCTTCCTAGCACAATAGGTTGGCGTTGACAGCGTGCACGAAGAGCACAACAGTGTTCAGAGTGCACGCTGTAAGCGCCGCAGCAGTGTTCTGGGCACGGTAGGATCTGTAACGTGGTACGCCATGTCGGGGCGGCAACCAGACAAGCCATGGTGTCGGTGTGAGATGACGGCTGAAGTGAGCAGTCTTGGGGTAATTCCAGAGAAGTAGCTCTGAAGATGAGACATAAAAAGAAGATTGGGGCAGGGAGGAGGGGGGCGTGTCTACAGGGCCTTGGAGCTTCGAATTCTGTTCGGTACTGGCCTTTGACCATGTATCCCCTAGTAACCGATTGTTCATTGTGCATTTGACCAAACTTACGTCTGCGGACAATCACCTCATATGTCTTTACATAATGCACTTACCTTGACCAGTAGAAGGCTTATTGCTTTCCTTGTGATGGTCTTCTGCAAAGTGGCACTTGGGGTTGGTTGAGGAGAATATTGCCTCCTGTAGAGCTACTGCCAGACCTTGGTAATGCAATCCGCCTTCCTCCTCTGAATGACGACTGTATATTTCATCAATACTGGGACACTGAAAGAGACATGTTCATAAAATAACTACACTTTGATATCGGCAGTCGTCTTCTCTTCTATAGGCCAGAAAAGAATATTTCAATGAGTATGAATACAGAATATCATCCACTTGCTTACCATCCACTTACTATCATTCTATATTAAAAATAAACTTGAAAGCGACACGGTTCCATCCTTTAATCTTTGCACTGCTCAACAGATTCCACGGAAACACGGGAAGACATTTGCGAGAGGAAAGGATGCTAAAAACTACCAGAAAGATGGACAAAACTAAACATTTAGAACCAGTTGTAATCAGTTCTCTGGACACTTTACCGCAAGAGCAAAAGTAGAATTACTGGGCCGGCAAAAGAATGGAACAAGTTACAAGACTGAAACAATGCGTTTCGACCTATTGGTCTTCTTCAGCCAGGACAAATAGCAGGCAAAACATTGAAAACACACACACACACACACACACACACACACACACACACACACACATATATATATATATATATATATATATATATATATATATATATATATATATATATATATATATATATACAACAAACTAATAAATTCCAAGGATAAGTACCGAGCACCATTCCAGCAACTTACAGAGCAGCTTGGTGTTGCAATGACTGCAAGAAATATTGAATTATAAACAAAGCTTGCTCTTATGTCTTAGATTGAAGAAATAGGGGGAGATACGCATTCATATCTGCAGTGGTAGATGATTCTGCCAAACTAACAGTATGTGCTTGAGTGGGTGAATGGGGAAAAATAAAATAAATGCTTCTCAGAATGAGCCTTCAGCAAGCTTATATTCTCCAAGGGGTAGACATCCTCCAACAGGGAGGGAAACTCACTAACATATGACTCCTGGTCATATACCGATATTTCGAAGAAAATGTAGCTTGTTTTGCTCTTTCACGATTTTCTTTTGCTTCTTAGATGGCACCTTTGGTTGTTTTTTTGAAAACTCAACAAACATACTACGGTATTGCACACCAGCCTTTTCTGGGATTGCATTTTTCTTAAAACTGAAAAGGCAGAGGAGTCAAATTACCACTTTCCGCGGTCACTGAGGAGAAACAACCAAGTTTCGAAATATCAATATATGACCAGGAGTTATATGTTAGTGAGTTTCCCTCCCTGTTGGAGGATGTCTCCCCCTTGGAGAATATAAGCTTGCTGAAGGCTCATTCTGAGAAGCATTTATTTTATTTTTCCCCATTCACCCACTCAAGCACATACTGTTAGTTAGGCAGAATCATCTACCACTGCAGATATGAATGCGTATCCCCCCCTATATATATATATATATATATATATATATATATATATATATATATATAGATTCACGTCTCCATCGAGTTTGGGCGCCACTCCACAAAAGAAAGGCTTAGGCCAGACAATACCTGAAGTAGCAAGCAGAAATATAAAAAGGAGTTATATATATATATATATTGAATTATAAACAAAGCTTGCTCTTGTGTCTTAGATTGAAGAAATAGGGGGAAATACGCATTCATATCTGCAGTGGTAGATGATTGTGCCTAACTAACAGCATATGCTTAAGTGGGTGAATGGGGAAAAATAAAATAAATGCTTCTCAAAATGAGCCTTCAGACTAACAGCATATGCTTGAGTGGGTGAATGGGAAAAAATAAAATAAATGCTTCTCAAAATGAGAAGCATTTATTTTATTTTTCCCCATTCACCCACTCAAGCATATGCTGTTAGTTCAATATTTCTTGCAGTCATTGCAACACCAGGCTGCTCTGTAAGTTGCTGGAACGGTGCTCGGTACTTATCCTTGGAATTTATTAGTTTGTTGTATATATATATATTTTTTTTATTTTTTATTTTTTTAAACCATAACCTATACAATAAACTGATTGTCCTATTGCCTTTTCGGCTTAAAACAAGAGGTCCCACTTTTAGAATGTACACAGACAAGTCATGTGAATCGCATCAGGGCGGGCGAAGACAAAAGATATGAGAGAGACGAATGATTGATGACAGTGAAATATGTTTCTGACGAAATGTTTAAGTACTTTATCCGCCAAACACAAACAAACGAATCACAAGACAAAACACGAATTCTTTCGACCTCTCAGCTGTTCTTCAGATAAGATAAACAATACTCAGGGCAATTCAACGCCCGTCTTGCGGCGAATTTGATGAGATAAGTGATTGCTCGTTCTTCGTTTTCATTGTCCTGAATGTTGTTTATCTCGCCTGAAGAAGACCGAAGAGATCAAAACGAGTCGTGTTTTGGCTTGTGATTCGTTTGTTCATGTTTGGAAGATACAGTACTAAAACTGATAAAGATCTGTCTAGATTTCCCCCTGCAATCGCCCCACTTTGCAATAAACAATGTTTCTGATGTTTGAAGATCACGTTGAAGCACGCCTCAATTCAACGGGTTTGATTACGCTTTCTCTTTTAGAGTGAAAAAAAAAAGCTGACCTTCCGCTTAAACTAGGGTCATCTCCACAGGGAAAAAGAAGCTGCGAAATAAACAAATCTGATTTTCGTTTCTTAAATTAGCAAATAGGTCCTGCACAAACAAAACAATAACAATTAATGTTCATGTAAGTGCCGATACTTCGAAACGGTATGCTACAGTTCTTGAATGGGCTTTACAAGATGAGGCTCTGCAGCTTCAGGTTGAAAATACATTTAAAAAAAAAATTTCCTCGCACGTTTGTTCCGATATACTAATAAGAAAAAAGTAATCAAAGTAAACAGATTAATTTGGCAATCCGTGTTCTCCCCAATCGCCTACTCGTCGTCATTGTCACATTCACACTCATTTATTTTTGAACAAACTGTCAATCCCGGCGTAGCGACTTTCGAAGCTTGTTAAACAACCGACTTTACCTAGCAGCTAACTGCACGCAGCAGCAACAGACGGAGACAGACAAACCGGTATCGTTTTCAGTAAATACGGACACTGAGTAAGGCAGCGGTGATCAAAATGACATTGCCTATAAAGCACTCTTTCATGTGTGTGTGTGTGTGTGTGTGAGAGAGAGAGAGAGAGAGAGAGAGAGAGAGAGAGAGAGAGAGAGAGAGAGAGAGTGTGTGTGTGTGCAACCGCACGCCATGCGTGCGTATGTCATAATGTGTTAGGAATTTCAGAACAGTTTGGATTTCCGATTTTCTCGGACCATACCCGAAAGAGGTTATCAAGTTGCCA
Source organism: Conus ventricosus (assembly GCA_018398815.1). Classification (NCBI taxonomy): domain Eukaryota; kingdom Metazoa; phylum Mollusca; class Gastropoda; order Neogastropoda; family Conidae; genus Conus; species Conus ventricosus. The sequence continues at coordinate 13,666,912 of CM031616.1, read as the reverse complement.
GTCTGTTGACGTTACATTTGAACCCCCAGAAACCAG
>CM031616.1:13656876-13661876 GCA_018398815.1 Conus ventricosus | reverse complement strand
TATGGCCGACTTTTGAGGCCATATTCTATTACTATTGTGTACGCAAAACAGCTGTACTGGTTTAAAAAAAACAACAACAAAAAACACCCTCTTAAATCAAAACAAGATAATCGATGGGAAACATCCATGCATCTGCGCATACACGTAAGCCCCCCCCCCCCCCTCTCTCTCTCTCTCTCTCTCTCTCTCTTTCACACACATACACAAAAGCATAATCTGTGTTACTTTGTTCTCTCTCTCTCTCTCTGTGCTCCCAACCCCCACTCCTTCATCCGCCTCTTCTACACCATCCTCCCTTCTTCATCCCCCATACACTAATTGAAACCAGCATATTGTAGGATTCCCCTTAGGATGTAGTCACTCACTCACACACACAAACACACACACACACAACACAGAGTCACACACACACACACACAGAGTCACACACACACACACACACACACACACACACACACACATCACACACACACACACACACACACACACACACACACAAACGCGCGCGCGCGCACGTGCTCGCACGCAAACACACAAACACACACACACACACACACACACACACACACACACACACATACACACACACACACACACACACACACTCACACACACGCGCGCATGCACGCAATACACACACACACACACACACACACACACACACACACACACACACACACACACACACACAGAGTCACACACACACACACACACACAGAGTCACACACACACACACACACACACACACACACACACACACACACACACACACACAGAGTCACACACACACACACACACAGAGTCACACACACACACACACACACACACACACACACACACACACACACACACACACACACAACGAATCAACCGGCCGCGGTATCTAACTGAGTGTTATCAGACATCCATGCAACATTTGTCTCTGTCTTGAGGAGTACCGTTTACTTCCACTCCCGCACCCCTTTTCTTCCTCTTCGAAAGAGAACACCCGTGCAAACAACTGATCGCCATTGTCCATCTTGCCGGGTGACGGTCACTGTCGTGTTGGCTTTGCCCACATTCTATGTGCTGTGTGTGTCGGGGATCCAATGTTCAAACTGGATTCCTGTAAGGACGTGGATTCAACATTCACCCTCTCTCTCTCTCTCTCTCTCTCTCCTCTCTCTCTCTCTCTCTCTCTCTCTCAAGGTCAAAAACATGTCACGGTATCAGTAAGCCCAGCCCAACAGCTATGGATGTCAATAACGATACATTTTCCGACCAACCGCAGGGAAGATAACGGTATTCGGCGAATCGTGTAGCCTGTCATACACATTGATATTTTTTTTAGTAAAAGTGACAGAACTAACAAACAACGACGAAGTTGTCTTTCAGAAACTAGTTTCTAATTCCGCTTCCTACTTTGTACAATCCATTTCCTCTTCAATACAGGGAAGCTAAGTATTCCTCTTCTATTTTATACAAGGAAGCTGAAGCTAAGTGTTCCTCTTCAATGCAAGGATGCTAAGTGTTCCTCTTCTATACAAGGAAGCTAAGTGTTCCTCTTTTATACAAGGAACTTATATGTTGTCATCAAAAGTTAAGAGGTCAAAACAGGAAGTCTTTTAGAACAATGATCAGCCATTAGGCCTATTCCGCCCCCCCCCCCCCCCCCCCCCTCCCCAACCTCCTCTCCCTTCACCAGAAATTGCCATGTCCTCTGATTTTGAAACTACTGTGTTCGTCCTTTTCACTCTCACTGACAGACCTGAAATTGAAATGAGACGGTGCACAGTATTTCCTAATCCCAACAGATACTGTATAAGACCGTGACAAGTCAGAACGAGTCTTGTGTGCCAAGAACAACTCATTGTTACGGCATACTAAAACTGGACGTTACGTGTACGTTGGTATGTTTGGGACGGCGATTTCAGACACATGCGAGAAATTGCCACTCGATGGTCATCTTAATCAAAACTGCAGTAAATGTAGAGAAGAAGAACTTTTGTTCCCAGAATCCATCATTTCATTAAAAATTATAAATTCATCCGTTTTAAGCGAGGAGAGGAAATGGACGTGGGTGATTGCTTTCAAACAATATAATACGTGTATATAAACATCTACAGTATTCCACATATGGTAGGTAGTTCAGTGCATACAGCAATTAAGATTAATCAAACAGGGCCGTTTTTTTTTTTGGGGGGGGGGGGGGGGAATCGCTAAAGAAAAGACAGCCTCGGATCAGATACATCAAGATGCTCAGGAGCAGGTTCCACAGAGACAACAGAGGAATGTACCGTGCATTTGTTTTTTGTGGGCGATGTCATCACCCGAGTCCCTTAAAACAGATGCCTGGCTATCTCTAAGGGATTGTTGTGTAGGTCCTGAAATTGGTTAATCTTTGGACACACTGATATGGGTCACACAGATACGGGACTCGCACACACTGGGGCAAAACATGCATCCGACACACTTTAGGAAGTTTTTACCGAATAACACTGAATGAACGTGTATGTCCAACGGCTGGCTAGACTCTTACTTCTTTATTTGTCCATCAGTCTACCCTTGCCTTAATCTCATTCTGCCTGTTCCGTCTTTGCGTTGTCTCTGTGCGAACTGTGCGTGCGTGCGTGCGTGCGCGCGCGCGCGCGGTGCGTGTGTGTGCGTGTGCGTGTGTGTGTTTGCGTACGCACTGCATAAGCAACATGATTTTTTTTTTAAAATTAATACTCACCGCAGATAAAATGTCAGAGCAGTTCACAGTCATGCCACCAGTTTTCAGCTCGGTCTCTGTATTGTTCGCACATTTTTTCTCGAAATCAGCAGCTCCATAATTGTGCAGGCTTTTTTCAACGTCTGTCAAGAGATGTCTGAAATCCTCGTTGGAGAGAACAGCGTCATCGTGGTATCTTTCTGCCAGCCGTCTGCCAGTGGCGAGTGCCTTTTGCCCCAAACATAACTTGTCGTCTGCTGCCTCGTTTGGGGTTGAACTCTCCTGATTCGCTGAACCATGGTGTTGGGAAAAAAGAAATAAGAGAGCGAAGTACAGGTAACTCTGCAAAGCCATAACTGGAGAAATTTCCGCTCCGAGCTAGAGGTGCCGACACAGAGTAGTGACTGCTCTCTTGTTCTCCTTTTCGGGAATTGAGGGTTAGTTGATCACCCTGAAATGAAACCAGATCCGAACCGTTAAACGATGAAAATTGTCAGCAAGTATAAAATATGTTCACTGTGTTATGATTTCTTTGTAAAACATAGTTCATATCGGTGAAAATGTCTCTGCGCCACTTCTTGTCCGGTGTAGGAGGCAAAAAAGACTTCCAGGAAAAAAACACTGGGAGTGTATTTTTCCTAGGAAAGAAACACTGCAATCTCGGAAGGGGAGTGTTATATATCCCCCTTGGCAGAGCTGAAAGCCAAGAGAAAATTTATTTGTTGAACCTCTGTGGGCACTTCGAAAGGGTTGTTTCATGCGAGTGTTAAACGTGTTCTTAAAGAATTTTAAAGAATTTTAATCACGGAAGAATTAAAAGAATTAATTGAAAGAAAACTAGAGCAGTCTTTTTTTTCCTGGGGTAGTGTTAATTTCCTGGGCGTAGTCATTTTTTCCTGGTGAAGGAGTGTAATCTTCCTAGGAAAATAACACTCCTGTAGTGTTTTTTTCCCGCAGTGTTATTTTCCGCCGACACCGGCCACAATGTTGGTCTGGTTCGCCCGAGTCTCTTATCACAAAACCCATGCTTAGGCATAGGAGTCCTGTATTAAGCGTTTAAAAACACATGCATTATACTGCCTATCTTAACAACAATTTAAAAAAAGTTTAAAGATTTTCTTCTGACTTTCCTTGCTGTCAAGAATTTATTTATGATTAAAACATGCAACACCGTTTTATTCGCGAAATAGAGTTACTTAATATCTCATATTGTTCAACTATCGAATCGCCAGTGCATTGGGCATACTTATACACTCTTGGGGATATTAGTGTTGAACACATGAATGGTAAAAAAAAAAAAGTATGAATACATGAGCAAATCACAACTATCTTTTGAAAAATAGAGGCAGTTTTGGGATGAATTTCAGTTAGCTCAGATTGGATTGTAATAAATACTTTACATTATTTAAAGTCAAGAAAAAAGTTTAACGCTTTTGTCGATTTGAAAAGAAATATGACAACATGAAAATGTGATAAACATAAGGCCTTTTCTTGCGTGTGCGTGCGTGCGTGCATCTCTCTCTCTTTCTTTCTCTCTCTCTCTCTCTCTCTCTGAGTGCGTGCGTGTGCGTGCGTGCGTGCGTGTGCGTGCGTGCGTGCGTGTGTGCGTGTATGTGCGCGCGCAATGGTGACAAAACTACGTACATAGAAAACAGACGGACAAGAATGAAATAAAAACACTATCAACAAACATACATATGAATGAACACATAAATAAAAAAGCAAAGAAATGAATGCATAAATGAATCAGTGAGTAGGCCTAAGTAGTCCGTTGTCCATGTGAGCTAGTGCATTATTTGTCCTTCACTCAACGTATTTTGAAAATAAACCTTAATTACTCAATAAAAACCATTAACTATAGATTGATAAATATGCACCTGACAAAATAATGAATTAACAGACAGGTGAAAAAAAAGGAAGCTATCGCGTCAGTATTGCGCCATCCGGTTCCTGCAGGTGAGTCACCATGTTCAGTTAATTAAGGTACAGCAAGTGTGTTCGGTTTAGAAACAAGAGATAAACTCCGAAAGGTGATAATTATTACTTTTCGAATCGACTGAATGGATGTGAGAGAGTGCAGGCAAAAACGTGTCCGTCACATAAAATCTTTATGTTGGTTCCTGCCGTAGTTCTGATGCTAGATGGGTCTATTGTTTATTCGGAGGATGCTACCCGCTGAATAGGCCTACTTTCCCACCTCCCTCGTTTTGCTGTCAGCTCCTCAACATGCCTGTTAGAGTCACTTGTTCATGAACGTGAGTCAAGCCAGTTATGCATCTGTCACACGGGCAAAGACTTTTCCAAGACT
>CM031616.1:13636876-13651876 GCA_018398815.1 Conus ventricosus | reverse complement strand
AAAGCACTCGGTCGATCTTTCTGCAAATTTGTAGGTTTGTTCATTTATGGGTCACGCAATGATGCCCGATGTTTTAGAAAACTTTACCCGTTATAGCGTTGCCTACGGCTATCTGTAACAGCCTGTAACGGTTTTTCTTCTATATGAATATATCAGATAGCACTTGCCGATCTTTCAGAAAATTTGTAGGTTATGTTCATTATGGCTCACAAATAATGTCCGAGGTTTTAGTTTACCGTTATACTGTTCTCAACGGCTTGTAACGGTCTGTAAAGCTTTTTCTTTCTCTCATGGAATATCTCAGATATCGTACTTGGACGATTTTGTGTCTTAGCAGGTATGTTCATTATGTGTATCGAATAATGGCCGCGATGTTGTTGTGTACCGTTATGCCGGTACTATACGGCTGTAACGCGTACTACGGTGGTTCTTTATTCACGGGAATATCTCAGAAAGTAACGTGGCGTTCTTGTGATAGAATAATTAGCAGGTATGTTCATTATGGTTCAAGGTGATTATGATGTTTTAGATTACCGTTATAGCCATTACTTAGGCTGATAACGGCTGTATCTTTTTTTCTTTATGGATTATATCAGAAAAGTACTTGGACGCATCTTTGTGAATTTGCTGGTTTCTCTTATGGGTTACGGATGATGCCGTTGCTCTTTGTTTACGTTATAGCCGTTTACTAAAGGCTGTAACGGCCTGTAACGATTTTTTCTTCTTTATGGATATTCTGAAAGTACGTGGCGATATTCTGTAATTTGTAGGTATGTTCATTATGGGTCAGGATGATGCACCGTTGTTTAAGTTTACCGTTATAGCCGTTAGAAACGGCCCGTAATGGTTTTCTTTTTATGGAAATCTCAGAAAGTTCTTGGCCGTTCTTTCTGAAATTTTTTTACGTATGTTCATTTTAGTGTCACTGCGACGTTGGCCGTGGTTTACCAGGGGGATAAAATAGCCATTACTAACGGTTACTCCAGGCCACCAGGACGGTTTTCCATTTATGGAATTATCTCCACGCGTATGCAGATATCTGGTGTAAGTTTATATGATTTGCATCTTGTTTGCCTAGTTGTAATGTTTCAGCACAGCCTCGGGGATCATGTCAACAATAGATGCACGATGTTGATCAATAAAGATAGTTTTTATTGCTAAGAAATAACTGACACGCACAAGTAGCTATCGTGGGTTTTGTTCTCTGTTGGCCAAGGTTGGTTGAAATTCACTCACACTCCACACACACTATATCAAGACGTCGTACAATTTAACACACATCTAGATTGTTCCCAGTTTTTTTTTTCTTTGGGACTGCGTGGGTGTGGAAGGGATTATACTTACAAAGACGGTCTTCACGCTGATGATGAAAGGCCACAGGCTGCCTTGTAGCAGTCGCACTGCGTCAGCAATGGCCTGTAGAGGATTGTGGGGGTGGATTAGTGGAGACTCCAGTGGCTGGGAACAGCGGTGCCGTACGTGGGCAGTGGTTGGTGACTGGTGCTCTGCGGGTTGGAGTTCACTGAAGTAATTATTCTTCTTCTTCTTCCTCGTTCACTTCCCATTAGATGAGCAGCCCGGTGTCTCGATGAAGGCTGCCGTCCAACCGCAGCTCCTCCAGGGTGCCGTAACATAAGTGGCTTCCACTGCTGTCGGGGTTGGCCAGTACTTCCTTTGGATGCTGCATGCGTCATACAGTCTTGAGGATAGTGGTCTGTTGTCAGTAGTCCTCACACAAGAAACTCTCCACTCTGTCAATGCCAAAATTTTTGTGTGCTTGTGGTGGTGCAGGCGATTGTGTCCAGTCCTCAGGCGGAAGTCTTGACCTGTTCCCGTCGTCCAGCAAATGGTATTTGTCTTTCTGGGTTGTGTCATCGGGGTGCGGGAGGTGCCCATTTTATTTCTTGCTGTGCCTTGTGGATGGTCCTTGATTTCATCAAATGACACCAGGTTGTTGGCCTGCCTCCTTCTGATCACCCATCTTTGCCAGTATATCCGCTTTTTCGTTGCCTTGATACCACAGTGTATGTAACAATTCGCATTCACCACTTGTCTCCACTTTGGCAATAAGGGCAACAAGGGCTGAAGTAAGTGGTGCTGTTCTTTGCAGCGGGAATTCTTGGGGCCTGGAGTACGGAGAGAGCGTTGATAAACACCACCTCCTGCCCTGTTTGTTCTTATGGAGTTCTGCGAGAATGTTGTGGCTGCATATAGAGAGCTCTCGCCCTCTGCTCGAGTAGGTGGTGGAGTATTTCCTGTTGGGATTGCAATTTCTTCATCTCCTCTTTGTATCGGCGGTATGATTCCAGCTCCAAGCATCCCTCGTTGCTTCTGTGGCAGGAAGCCATCTGTAAAGGACATGGGTCCAGTCTTCATGGGGGTACTGGTTGCAGATGTTACTCCATGGCAGGGCTTGCCTTTGGGTGTACGTCTGTGTTCCTCTCTTCTCAACTCCGGGGAATGCTGGGTGATGATGTTGGGAACAACTTGCTCTTCCATGTCGGGTTGGTGACATTTTGCATCGATTGCTTTGCTTCATGTTCATCATGACTGGGGATCTGTAACTTTCATAGGGCGTCTCTGACGGCGTGGATGAAGCTGCCTCTTTTCAGCCGGCTCCTTGGGGGGTCTGCCTATTTTGTCGTTTATTTGATGGTTTTCAAGGCGTTTGAATTTTGCTGACTGCGATGAGGAGCTTTGTGTCACTTCTTTCCTCCAATGACTGCTGCCCAGTGGTCTCCTCCATCTCAGAATTGGGGTGGATCTCATGGCGCCAGTTATGAAACGCTGAGCTTCGTTCTGTATCTAGTGAGTTTGGTCAAGGTTTGACTTTGCACGCTGATGCCCATGATGTTGTCCGTTAATTCAACTACAGGTCGGACTCTCCCTGTGTTAGAGTCTCTTCAGGATAAATTCGTCAGACCCCCAGTACGTTCCGCAAAGTTTCCTCGTGATCGCAGTCTCAGCTTGGCCTGCATACAGCATCTGGTGATATGATGTTTCCAAGTGAGCTGCGGGCAATGGTCACTCCCAGGTTGGTAGTTGTGGGTTCCTCTGCAAGTCTTTGGCTGTTCAGAGTCCAAGCTTCGCCTCTTGCTTCTTGCTGGATAGGGTGAAGATTGTGTAGTTGAGTTTGCTTGAGTGACAGAGACAAGCCTTTCCTTGGTCCTGTCGTTGATCTTATTGAGCGCAGTTTGGAGGAGTACTGTGCTGTAGTGCATGTACTCTCAGTGCACCATAGCACCAGGTCAATCTGCGATAGATCGCTCCTCTGACCCTCTTGGCAGATCTCTGACAAAGTCTTCTTATAAAGATGAGGAACTGCGTTGGCGAAAAGGACTCTCCTTGTGGTACTCCCTGTCTCAGAACCTTCATTCTTGCTCTTTTTGCATGACATCTTTACTAGGGCTTGGCGGTTGTGGTAATGGTACTGGCTGATCCAGGTGTTCATCCTCCCAGACACACCCCACTGCGCCGTAGTTTAAGATGAGTCCGTCCTTCCAGACTTTGTCGAACGCCTTTGTCACGGTTTCAAATTCAACACACACACAAAAGTGGTGGGTTCCGTCGCGGGCCACTTTAACTGGACATTAGTCCAACACGCAGACATCTTGGGCGCCACGTAAGACGGCACCATGGTTCGGTTCCCAACCATTAAGCATAGGGGAGAGGATCCAAAGGTCGGTCTGTCGGCTCCAGGACGACTAAGCAGCTTTGACCGACGCCTCGATGTCTAGCAAGATCAGAGTCGTTTATAGCGCCTGGTCAGGCTCATCTAGCCATTTGTGGAACCAGCGCCATTGTTAGTCGGAACGTCGCAGGTTTTAAAGAGGAAAGGGGGAGTGTAGGTAGTGCGTGGTGGGGGGTGAAATCTAGCTATCAATTTAAATGACCAATTGACCACTCAGAGAGTTAAGGGTTGTAGGCATGGGACTGGTCATTGATTTGAACATCCAATGGAATTAGGAGAGAGAGAGGAAGAAGTTCGGCGGTGTAGGCTCTCGCCTAACAGGAAGGCAGGGAGAGGAGAACGAACAGGAGAGAGAGATGAGGGGGTTCTGGGGTGTAGTCTCTGCACGAGAGATAAAGCAGAGAGATGAAGAGAGAGAGGAGGAGGAAGACAGAACAGGTGATGAGAGAGAGGAGGTTCTGGGTGTATAGTCTCTGCAAGAAAAAGGGCAGAGAGATAAGAAGAGGAGGGAGGAAAAGAGAACGAAACAGAGAGTCAGAGAGAGAGAGAGGTTTTTTGGGGTGTAGTATCTGCAGGAGAAAGGCAGAGAGATGAGAGGAGTGAAGGTTTGAGCATTAGCAACTGATATAGTACTGCAGAGGGAGGACTAAAAGAGAGATTTGGAAGAGAGAGTTGCTTAACTAATGAGAGAAAAAGATAAGAATAGAAAAGGAAAAGAAAGCAACCATGTCATAATTCTCATGTTAGAGCAGATAGGAGAGTGAGGAGAGTGTTGCAATGGTTAATGCGGAAGAAAGAAAGGAGAATCAGATTTCGAATTGTTGATAGTTCATGTTCCATCCTTAAACCGGGTTCGACCTCATGCCTAGGCAGCGTCACTTCTTCAAAGCAGAACCACAGACCAACGCCCCAGTAATGCCAGCTGTCCAACACCAGTGCCAGCAGTTGTGACGTGTTGTGAAAGTGACAGTGAAAGAAACAAAAAAGGAAAAGGAAAAGGGAACAGTGATTCTGTAATAGTTAAGAATCACCTAGAGGCCAGGGTAAGTAGAAATTTATTTATCCCGGTTATTGAATGGGATGTTATAGATAAATGATTTTGTGAAGTTCAGGAAAGAGAGAATGTTTGATTTTGTTTGATTCCATATGAATTGATGTGTCGTGTCTATGATAATTTGTGTAGTAATGTTATAGACTTTTACTAGTGGTTTGATGTGGACGAATGCATGATATGAAGAGATTGTAAGCAAAAGCTGTTGAGTGTGTTTGGGCTGGGCGCTAGTCCTTCCCCAGCGACATCACCGAGGTTGACTATTTATTGGCGAGCCTCCTGCCCAGGCTATTCTGGCCCATTTTATGATAAGTGTTCAAATTATAGAGAGGATGCTGGGTGGGATTCAAGTATTGTAATCTAAGTCAAGGGGTTGTCTTACTGTCATGTTCCCCAAGAGAGTTAAATATGGCTTGGGCATTGCTTCCTTGATAGTTAATACTTGGCTATGGCATTTCAGCCCCAGAGTACTTTTTTCGCCACAGTTTGCTATATTCGTCTCATAGTTGGGTTCAGGCGCTGGGCGTCTTATAAAAACTATCTACGTTGTCCATTACGCTAATATTACATTCATTAGATTGTGCTCTTTACGTCACGTCGTGTCGTTAACCCACCAGTTGGGCTGTCGTAGTAATAAAAATTCTTGTTTCAAAATAAAAATAAAAAAAAAAAAAAGGAAAGATATATGGCGGGGGGAAGAAAAAGAACACCCTTTGAACAACTTGTGTGCGTTGATCGTGTTCTTAGGTTACTCTGGAGATGAGTTGCGTGCATTCGTGTAAAAACCAACAAAGATGGAAAGAGATGATACGCGCGGAAGACGCCGATATCGCTGTAGAAGCGCAGGATAACAGAAAGAATGAAGCAGGAAACAGAAAGGAATAAGGGGAAGCGCAGGATGGAAACAGAAAGATATGAAGCAGGAAATAGAAAAATTTAAGGTTTCGGGGGCTAATGATAATCAGGCTTAGGGAAACGCAAAGAATTCCCCCCCCCCCCCCCCCCCCCAGAGAAAGAATAGGGAAGCGCAGGAAAACGAAAGAATGAGGCAGGAATCGGGAAAAAGATTAAAGGGATTCAAATAGAGTTAGAGAAAGTGAGTATACAAGGGAAAGACCACCGAGGATGGTAGCTCTCTTTCCAGTGACTCTGAGCGCAGCTATGCTCCCCGACCCAATGTTGCCAATATTCTCTGAAGGAACGATTCGATTGATGCATTACCTTCTGTCGTTTCGAAACGTTGGCGACTGGTCAGGGTTGGCTTCAGAAGAAGTGGGCAGTCATTTTGTCAGCGTTATGACGGGTAAGGCATTACAGAATTTTCACTGCGTTACCAGCTGAACAAACACTGAACAGTCTGATTTCAGCGCTGTGAAGGTAATCGTGATTGAAAGGATTGACCTCACAGAGGAGGGGTTCATGGAAGAAATTTCGTTCAGCTAAAGTACAAGCAGGTGAGACGTACACTTCAGTTTGGTGCCGTTTAGATCACTTTTTTGAGAAGGGTTAGGAGTTGAGCGGTACGAGATGGGTTTTCGGGGCTGAGTTGAATGAGCTAGTTATGAAGATCAGATCTTGTCAGGTTACGGGCCCCCTGAGTTAACCTTTAATTGAAGGAGAGACAGCCAGAGACAGGCAGGAGAGTTGTTGAAGTTCGCAGAGGTGGTATAGAGAGGCACGTGTGGGGCATATGGTGCAGGAGAAAACAGGTGTAGGCCAGGGTGAGAAGAGTGCTAGGAGACTAGGGGTGAGTTTCCTGCAAAGTCTGCAAACCCAGTGGTCCGGGGGCAGAAGGAAAGGGCAAAGGAACATTAGGTGTTTCTTTGTCACATGAGGGACTTTTGATGGCCGAGGGATTGGCGCATGGGTTCAAGAAGGCAGAGCCTTGCATGAAGGTGGATAAGGGTCGTCCAGGCGGAAATAACGACCTGCAGTGTGGAACCAAAGGGATTCAGTCTGAAGAGGGATGCGACGTGCGGTCATATGGCTAGCACTGGAAGCAGTCAGTTGTCAGGATGGAGGGCCTAGGCGGAGTTGGTTCTTTACCAGTGGAAAGAAGGGTGATTGGCAGCAGAGGGTGAAAGTGTTACGTGACTATGGTTGGTATGTGGTTGTAGTTAGAACAAACGCTGGTCGGGAAAGGGGATTTGTCTGCGGCAAATTCCAGACCTGTACTCTTTATCGTTGGCACTGTGACGGGAGTTTCCAGTTGCTATGATAGAAGTACGTACCCCTTACTTCTCAGGCGAGTTGTCCTGAGTTGGTGATGGAGAAAGAAGAAACCCCTTCACGATTTGATCATTGGAATATATTCCAGGGGCAAGGGATTCCAGGGGATCCTGAGTTGTTGACTGCTACAGGGGCAGCAGTTCAAACACGGAGCAAGTAGGATGGGAAAGGTTGTTAAACGTTAGTCGTTCCAGCAAGGAAGTCAGGCATAGATGTGTAGCCTGCATGAGTTTTGAGCAGCGCAGGAACAAGTCCTTCGCTCCTGAAGTATTGGGACGTTGGCAAGAGGTGGAGAGAATTCAGGAGGTTAGAGGAGGTGAGACAGAATTTCTTATGTGAAAGGCGGGGACTGTTGTAACGTGGTTCCACCAAGGGGAAGACAGTAAGGTGACAGCTCAGTTAGGAGGTTCCAGCAGGTTATGTGACACTGTCATGTCAGTGGGTCACGGTCGCTCATGGGGGTAATTCGGACACCAGCAAAACAGCTGACGAATCTTTGTGAATGATTGTCATTGGCCAGGAGCTATGGCAGACATCAAGCGTTTCTGCATGTCATGTGAAGTGTGTCAAAGGTTCTGGCCACAAATGGGGTGAAGAGGAAGGGCCCACTTAAACAGCCTCTTTAATTGACCAACCGTTCAGGAGAGGGGCTGGTGGTTTCTGATGGCCCATTCGCGCACTGTTCCAAAGGTGGGCACAGGTATGTGTTGACACTTGTGGTTACGCGACCAGATACCCAGAAGGGTCTGCATTGAAGGCGTTGTTACGCAACTGGTCGCTGAAGGGCTGGTAGCATCTTTTCTCGCGTGGGATGTGCAGCACAATTCTCTAGTGACAGGGGGTCACAGTTCAACCTCAGGGTGAATTGAAGGGGGTCAACAGGCTGTTGGGATCACACAGCTTCTCACTACATATCCACCCACAATGCTAATGGCTTGGTGGCGGAGATTCAAATGAGTGGGTGTGCTTATTTTTTTTGAGGGCATTTAAAAGTAGCTCGTGAGGAAGGCAGCAGATTAGGGACGCTACATTCCAGCGGCACTGTTCGCCTACAGGAAGCCCCTCAGGAAAGCACAGGCTTTTCGCATTTGAGGCTGACTGTATTGGCGGGGACAGTTCGGTGGACAGTGTGCATTCGCAAAGAGCTGTGGTCGGAGGTGAAATGGAGTAGAAGAGGTCAAAAAAACTACTTAATCAGTATGTGGTTGGACTACGCAATAGAGCTAGAGGAGACTTGCAAGGTCGCAAGGGAGGAGTTTGAAGGGAGGCTAGGGTCGTTCAGAAGAAGCAATATGACAGGAAGGTGAGAAGCAATTCCTCAAGGTGGGAGATCAAGTCAATGTTACTGCTTCCACGGATCACAACAGCTGTGATGCATTGGAAGGGACCAGTCACATCATTGAAAGGTAGATCAGGACTACCGAATCGTTGTGATGGGAAATCAAAACTTTCCATGCAAATTTGCTCCGCAAATATATTAAGCGTGAGACCAGCACATAGGCGCCAGCTAGCATTCATTGATGGAGGTGAAGGAGACCCAGCAGATAGAGGGGAGATTTTTTGTTGCCTGGTTTCCAGGAGAAGAGTCCATTCAGGGATGGTGTCACTGTTTTGAAGGCTAGGGACAGTTAGGAGACGGAGGAAGTTAGGGGCTCCTGCTCCTTAGGTGAACAGTATGGGCTGTCCTGACTGTAAAAACAGGCAGGACAAATCTAGAGACATGTACGGTGGACGTTAAACATCGCAAAAAGCCCGTACAATGTGAAAGCCTACCCGATCCCATATTGCCACAAGCAAGTGAAGCGCAGGAGGAAGGTAGAAAAGATGTTGGACCTTGGGGGTGATTGAACCGTCCAAATCACGTATGTGCAAACCGTCGGTCTTAGTGAGGAAAAAGGTCAAGGTGAGAATCGATTCTGTGTCGATATAGGACATCTGAAACAGTGTCACAAGATCGATGCAGAGGTTCATAACGAACATGGAAGACCTGTTCGCTAAGATCGCCCACGCAAGAGCCAGTATTTCACCCAGGATAGATCTGAGGCAAGGGTTAGGGCAAATAGCCTGAGTGAGGATCAAAGGAAAGGTAACAGCATTTCTCCACTACTATGGGCTATACCAGTGCGCGAGTACTTCCTTTTGGTTTGGTCAACGCCACCTGCAGTCTTCTCTCGGCTGATTAGGAAGTTATTGAAGATTGGAAGAGTTGTGAAATATCATGGATGACATTTCTGATAGCAATCGAGACTTGGGAGGAGCATATGAGGCAGCTAGGAATCAGTTTTAGAGTGGTTGAGACTAGCCAATCTCACAGCTGACAACAAAAGTGCCAGGTGGTTTTCCAAGCCAGGATGTTCCTTGGTTTTTTTGTCGGAGGGCGACACAAAGCAGCCGGAGAAAAAGAGGAAAGGTGGAGAAGATAGAAGATGATGAATTCAGAGAGACCAAAGTCCAATAACAAGAAGTCAGGAGTCTGCTAGTTTTAGTGGTTACTACAGGGAGTTTGTTCGACAAATTTTGCTGCAATCACGAGTCCTCTCAGTGATTGTCAAGGCTGGGGAAACGGCAGTGGTCGATGTGGTCAGACGTGCAGTGCAATGAATGCAGACGGTGTTGGAGAGATAGGTTCCCGTCCCATCTTGAAGCTACAGTTATGGTCCAAACCATTTTGTTGCGGACAGATGCATTGGCGGTGGGATAGTTGGCAGTATTGTTGCAGGTTGCATGATGGGTTCGAGTTTCCTGTGAGAGTATGCTTGCAGGAAGTTGGACAGTGTGAAGAAGGGTACCAACTGTGAGAAGGAGTGTTTAGCTGTCGGGTGGGCCGTGACAGAACTAGATATTCCACAATTATTGTATGGGAAAGAGTTACGTGATCGAGACGGATCATCAACCACTCAAATCCTGGCAGGAGGGCGCAGTTGAAATACTGCAGAGTGCTGCGGGGGGCAATGGCATTGCAGCCTACAGGTACCGAGTGCAGTACATTCCCGGTCGACAGTATGTCGGATGACTAGTTAACCGTGTAGTAGAGCAAGCTGAACTCAGAGGAAGTCAGTCATATCCGGGTGCTTTGTTGATAATATGTGTTGTTGACCAGTTATGTTGGATTGGATATGGGTTCATTCCCAGCTGGTTTGGTTCATATTTTCTGTGTGAGACTTGTCATATTTTCTTTGTGAGACTTGTTCATGTTGAATGTAGTTATGCTTGGAGCATACAGTCGCTTGTGTAGTAATGCATTATTTGCAAATAAGTGGGAGGGAGATCCCTCAGTGATTGGTAATGGATCGTGAAGCATATTATATTGTGCTTTTCATAGTAATTGTGAAGAGAAGATGTGTGCAATCCGCAGGTAGGGGTTTGCCATAAGTGCGCACAGAGGTCGTTTATAATATGAGTTGAAAATACGCAAGGCGCACGTCAAGGACAAACTCTGGAGTGGTTATTCACTAAATGGTATATTTTATAATTTATAAATCGTTGGTTGTAAAGTATTTTTCAAACTTTGCGCGTTGTGATGTGATGTCAGCATTTTCGGTTGTTGTCTTTTTTATGTAACGTTTGTTTTGAGACAATGCGGTGCATAGTCTTTTGCAAGGAGGGGATTTGTCACGGTCAAAATTTCAAACACACAAAGTGTGGTCGTAGCCGGCCTTCAACTGGAATAAGTCACAAACGACAGACATCTTGGCGCTCGGATGTCGGCCCCATGGTTCGGATCAACTCAATTTAAGCATTAGGGGAGAGGATCCACAGAGACGGTCTGTCCGGGCCAGACGGGACTAAGCAGCTTTGACCGAAGCCTCGTGTCTAGCGAGCGAAAGTCGTAGCGCCTGCTCAGGCCTCAACTAGCCAATTTGTGGAACCAGCGCATTGTTGTCGGACGTCGCAGGGTTAAAGCAGGAAAGGGGAGGGGAGGAAGTTAGTGCGTGGTGGGGGTGAAATTAGCTAATCAATTAAATGGACCAATGACCCACCAAGAGAGGAGTAAGGCGTGTAGAGCATGACTGGCATGATTGGAACATCCAATGGAATTAGAGAGAGAGAGAGAAAGATGTTTCGCGGGAAGTAGGCTCTCGCCTACAGGAAGGCAGGGAGGGAGAACGAACAGGGAGAGAGAGATGAGGGGGTTCTGGGTGTAGTCTCTGCACGAGAGAAAAAGGCAGAGAGATGAAGAGAGGAGGAGGAAGACAGAACAGGGAGAGAGAGATGAGGGGGTTCTGGGTGTAAGTCTCTGCAAGAAAAAGGCAGAGAGATGAAGAGAGGAGGAGGAAAAGAGAACGAACAGAGAGACAGAGAGAGAGAGAGGTTCTGGGTGTAGTCTGCAGGAGAAAGGCAGAGAGATGAGAGGAGTGAAGTTTGAGCATTAGCACCAGATATAGTCTGCAGAGGGAGGACTAAAGAGAGATGTGGAAAGAGAGAGTTGCTAACTAATGAAGAGAAAAAGAAAGAAAAGAAAAGGAAAAGAAAGCAACCATGTCCATTTAATAGAGCAGACTAGGAGAGAGAGAGAGAGTGCAATGCGTTAATGCAGGAAGAAAGAAAGGAGAACAGATTGATGTTGATAGTCACTGTTCCATCTTAACGGGGTTCGACCTCATGCCTGGCAGCGTCACTTCGTCAAGCAGAACCACAGACCAACGCCAGTGCCAGCAGACCAACACCAGTCCCAGCAGTTGTGCCGTGTTGTGAAAGTGACAGTGAAAAGAAAAAAAAAGGAAAAGAAAAAGAGACAGTGATTCGTGAATAGTTAAGATCACCTGGCCAGGTAAAGTAGAAATTTATTTTTTACCCGGGTTAGTTAATATGTTTTAGATAAATGATTTTGTGAAGTTCAGGAAAGAGAGAATGTTTTATTTTGTTTGATTCCATATGCATTGATGTTTCGTTCTATGATCATGTGTAGTAAAGTTATAGACTTTACTAGTGGTTTGATGTGACGAATGCATGATATATGAATGAGATTGTAAGCAAGCTGTGAGTGTGTTTGGGCTGTGCGCTAGTCCTTCCTCCATCGACATCACCCGAGGTTGACAGCCTTCTCCATGTCAATCCAGGCAGCAAGCGTGTTCTTTTCTTGGAAGGCGTCCTCAATGCTTTGCGTGATGAATATGATCTGGTCTTCTGTTGATCTGTACTGACAGGGCCCGGCCATCGGAATCTGGGACTCTCAACATGGGGGCGTGGCCTGTGTAAATATTGCGTTTGGGGTGACCGCTGAAGCGTAGCGCTGGGACGGCTGAGCAGCGCTGGCCGGAACACGGGGCTGGTGGTGTGTTGGCGTGTGCGTTGTATTGACATCTGTGGCTTGCAGCGCTGGCCGGGAACACGGGGCTGGTGGTGTGTTGGCGTGTGTGTTGTATTGACATCTGTGGCTTGCAGCGCTGGCTGGAACACGGGGCTGATGGTGTGTGTGTTGTATTGACATCTGTGGCTTGCAGCGCTGGCCGGAACACGGGGCTGGTGGTGTGTTGGCGTGTGTGTTGTATTGACATCTGTGGCTTGCAGCGCTGGCCGGAAGACGGGGCTGGTGGTGTGTTGGCGTGTGTGTTGTATTGACATCTGTGGCTTGCAGCGCTGGCCGGAAGACGGGGCTGGTGGTGTGTTGGCGTGTGTGTTGTATTGACATCTGTGGCTTGCAGCGCTGGCCGGAACACGGGGATGATGGTGTGTTGACGTGTGTGTTGTATTGACATCTGTGGCTTGCAGAAGGGCGGAGTTGTGGGTGTGTTGTATTGACATCTGTGGCTTGCAGAAGGGCGGAGTTGTGGTAGATGAGGCACTAACACAGAATTTGATGTTCCATGCTCGTTTGAGTAAACCTTTGCGGCTGATAAACAGTAAACAAGTGGGGTAACTTTTGCTCCCATAAGAAAACCTAACACAGAGTAACTTTTATTCTAGACTGGCACAGCCTTTTATACTTGAATAGAGTCAGCCAAATACAATCTAATAGTGGGCGAAAAAACAAGCGCAGGCCAACAGCTCAACTGTCTTCATAGCAGACTTAGCAATATTTTGGACATAAGGAGGGAGGTTGAAAATGGAGAAACTAGGAACAAGAAATTAAAAAGTATATCACAAATATGAAAACTTTTCACTAGCTACATAAGGGAACCATCGCAATCCCCTTTGAAGGCAGATATATTTGTATTGCTGCTCCGAGGCCTTTCGTCCGCTGGATCGGAACTCATCAGAATGATACGAGTGGTTGTGTCTGCACTTCTGGCGTCAAATAGAGACACACTACAGTCCATAATACCGTGGTGTTCTCACCACCAAGGGTGCAAAAAAGAATCCATAGCACCCCAAAGCAGCCAGCGAAGGGTATAGTAAATGAAAACAAACGAAAGTGTGAGGAGGAAAGAAGTTGCTGAAAAACTAGGCATTATGCAAATAGTATAAAATGTAGGGGACAATCTTTGAGCCTACGCTTGAGGATCCACCCAAGGATGCAGGGAGATCAAAAGACAAACACAAAGACGGAGAGAAAGAAACACAAATAACCTCGATTTAATCGAAACGAAATTGAAAATGAAATGAGGCAGGGAACAGTAATATTGTTATTGTTTACTGTTCCCTGCCTCATTTCATTTCCAGTTTCTTTGTGGCTTATGTCTAGGGGAGATTTGTACATGTCCTTTCTGGGGGCACCACTCCTAGCAAGAAAGGAATCTTTGTTGTCTACAAATACTGCAGACAGTTCCCTGCATACTGTCTGAAGCTTTAGGTTGGATTGAACAATGGCTGGATTCGTAAATGTCTACCACATGCGGGGATGATGGACGAGGCCACGACTGTTGCTCTGGGGAAGGTCGTTTGACATGAGTAAAGGAGAGCCCTCCATTGGTGTGTTGTAATCTCTCCCCCTTTACAGTCGTTGATTCCTACATGCAAAATAACTCTATCCACATGGCATTGGGCGGACGGGATTCAAGCCAGTGTTTTATGTCAGAGACCCTGAGACCGGACACACTGATTTTCTGAACTGATTTGAAGCTACCTGTGTTCATTTTGTGTGCATCCATGTTATGTATTGTGGAATCTCCTATAATCAAACAGTCCGCCTGTTCTTCCAGTGATGTTTGTTGGAGACAATGGGGTGGGCTGGGAGTAGCTGTTTCTCTTTTGGAGACATGGACAGGAATGGACTGATGATCAGGTGATGACGGTGATGGATCAAAACGATTTATAAGAGAGAGAGAGAGAGAGAGAGAGAGAGAGAGAGAGAGAGAGAGAGAGAGAGACTGATTGATTGATCTTTAATACGTAAGGATGAAGATTTTAGGCCAAATCCTAGCCTTACAATCTTTCCTTGTCATGCATACATTATTTCAACATATAAGCTTATCATTCACACTGACAATTATTATTATTATTATTCTGGGTATTTATATAGCGCCTATCCTCGGTCACAGACCAAGCTCTAAGCGCTTTACAATAAACACACTACCTCACTCACTCAACGGGCTGACTACCCAGGTAGAGCCGGCCGAAGAGCAGCCTACTGGCGCTCATTCAGTCGTTTCCCGTGCCATTCAAATATCAGTCACTCATTTTCATTTATCTCATTTATTCCTCCAGTTTATCACATAGGATGCATGCGATGTTTATACGTGTCCTCTACCTCCACATAGTAACACTGTAATCTAATTCTACAAAGATAAGCAGACTGTTCATAAAAGTAATAATGACATGGTGGGTAGGCAAACAGAAGGAAACTTACAGAGAGAGAGAGAGAGAGAGAGAGAGAGAGAGAGAGAGTTGTAGGCCTTATGTCAGCTTTCTACGTACATTGATACAACACAAAAGTAATTTTTAAAAAAAAGTCTGTACAGGGGCGTACGTACGTTGCTTCCTCCGGGATCGTCGTTTCTCACGTAGGCCTTGACACCACTGGCACAGTCAGTCCTGCTAGGAAGTGGATCGGAAGAAATGCCAACCCTTCCGACCAGCTTGCGAGCGCGCCTGCACCCAAACGTCGTCAGCAACGGTCACAACTTTGAATGGCATGGGGTTTTACCAC
>CM031616.1:13566876-13631876 GCA_018398815.1 Conus ventricosus | reverse complement strand
GGTTGGGTTTTTTTTTTTAACATCTTGCCCACAATGAAATAGAAAAAATAATGATATGTTACTTCAAAAGCAAACGTACTGTCTAAACAGTGAAAGAATACGAGATTGAAATACAAAAAGCAATTTAAAAATAAGACGAGCAACTTTTCACTCACATATATTTAAAGATTACTTGCTCTTGAATCCATACAAGTAATTTTGAAAATGTGCAAAGAAAAGTCATATAATGCTATTATTAGTCACATTGTTTAGGATGTTTAGCATCAGGTATGAGAAGTATTGTCTTTTGAAAACGTTTAGACTAGAATTTACATTAAATAAGACAATAGGTCATTCCACAAACAACCACCGGAATAAATAAAGCTTCATTTAAAAAGATCAGTCCTTTGTAGGGGTATCTTAAATTAATCTTTCTCTGACATTGCGAATCACGTTCGTTTCAAATTTATTTTCAGAGTGTGTGGTGCATAATTGGACATTATCTTAAACATGAAAATTGTTTTGTTATATAAGTGAGTTCCATTTCAGAGGCAAGATGTCTAAACGTTTATAATCAGAGGGAGTTACAGTTGTAGATTTGAGAGGAATGTTGTTTAACAGCCCGACTGTGAAGACAGAAGAGTGGTTTTAATGTGTTAAAACTGGCTGAATCCCACAATGTAAGAGAACAATTCAAATGAGATTCAATGTACGAAGTAAGAAACAGCATACGACAATGTTGTCTAAGAAATGTTTTAGTTTTGAAAGTTGGTGAATCTTTTGAGACTGAAGTTTGCGGAGCATTGTGACATGAAAAGACCATGACAAATTATTGTCTACAATAACACCAAGGACTTTTATGATGATCAGCTTCGTCTTCTTCTGCGTACGCAGGCCGATACTCCTGCGGACACTCCCTGTATAGACAGGCAAGCGTTAATCCCACCTACTCAACAAAAGGAGTGGAGTTTTGTGTGTATGACCGTTTTTTATCCCGCCATTAAGGCAGCCATACTCCAAAGTCGGGAAGATCAATTTCATCAATCGTTGATAATAATGGAAAAATCGCTTGCAAAATATTGATTTATAATGTCCGAAAGCAGTGGAGAATACCTGTAAACGTCAGAGATCAGCAAAGACTGTTCAGCAGGTCGTATCTCTTTATCTTCTTGTTTGTTGTCCCACTCATAGTCCTGTCTCCTAGATGAAGCTGGCTGCTTCCTTGGGCTTCCCTAGGTGTCTGCACAGCTTCTGGTGCATTGTCGCCCCATGGAGCCAGGTTCTATCTTTCGTCAGCATAGAACGGGCAGGTCTCGGATGCGTTGCACTCTCTGCTCCACTTGCCTACACGGGCATTAAGGGCAATGGGCAATTTTCAGCTGGTGTATACGGCTGTTAAGTCTTGCGCGTCCTGTGTGAAACCTGAAGATGATGATCCGGTTTCCTCGGCCTGGAGGATGTACAGCATC
Source organism: Conus ventricosus (assembly GCA_018398815.1). Classification (NCBI taxonomy): domain Eukaryota; kingdom Metazoa; phylum Mollusca; class Gastropoda; order Neogastropoda; family Conidae; genus Conus; species Conus ventricosus. The sequence continues at coordinate 13,630,428 of CM031616.1, read as the reverse complement.
CCTTCCTGGCCGTCTCCCGATGTTCTTCATCAGGGTCTTCTGCTCTTTAAGGATGATGGGTCTTTCTGGCTGGTCACCTGCCACTCTCTGCTGGCAGGATGGTCTGCGAGTTCATTTCCTTGGATACCGCAGAGGGAAGGTATCCCCTGCAACACTGTCTGGCGGACTGCACGGTCCTGATGCAGCTTTTCACTCAGCTCCTCCAACTTAGCCCCAGAAGGGATTCCAGGACCGACAAGGCATCTGCAATGATGAATACCTGTCGGCAGTCACTCTTGGATGCAACTATCAGACCCAAGGCTGCTGACAGAGCCTCAAACTCTTCGTTGAAGTTAGTGCAGAACCTGCTGGTTGGGAAATGATTCGTCTCTGCTGCATGATAGGGTAACGTGACCCAGACCCTCCTTTGGCACGTACATTTGTAGCAGATACGGTAAGGTAAGGTAATGTAATACATTTGTAGTTGTAGTGGATACAGGTTTTAAGTCTCCCCACAGAAAAGAATTGCCCATTGTGCATTAACAAAGTCCTCTTTAATCACTTTACAAATAAAAACAAAAGAAAAATGCATCTCTCTCTACCCCATTGCCTCCCATCCCAGGCATGCGAATTTAAAGAAGCGTTTGAGTGAGTGTGGTACAGAATTGCAGATTGTTCCATGCTCGAAGAACTCAAGAAGAAAAGGACCTCCAACTATGTATTTTCATCTTCACCACTGGGATTTAGTTATGGTGATGTTCCAAGGCATATGGTGACAGTTTTAAAGCAAAAAAATCCGCTGAGAGAGAGAGAGAGAGCGCTTAAAAGGTCATCAAAGAAATAGTGCCTGGCCTCCAACTACGTATTTTCATGTTCACAACTAGGATTTAGTTATGGTGATGTTCCCAGGCATGTGGTGACAGTTTTAAAGCAAAAAAATCCACAGAGTGAGGGAGGGAGAGAGAGGGAGAGAGAGAGAGAGAGAGAGAGAGAGAGAGAGAGAGAGAGAGAGAGAGAGAGAGAGAGAGATTAAAAGGTCATCAAGGAAATAGTGCCTACACATATCAACGGAACACTTGACACACCCAGCTCACTTAAAAAGATGTAAACAGCAAAATTCATTCCTCGTTTATTTCTCTCCTTCATCAAGCGGCACATTCTGAGCATCCTGAATCTTTTAATGCACTGCATGTGAACTGGTTACGTGCCACTTGTGACAATGAGTTATAGCACATACACAGAGCACATGTAACACTGTTACAGCAGGCACATAGCACATGTAACAATTACAGCATACACACACATGACATTTTTTAAACAATGAATTACAGTACATTTTACATTTTTAACAATTAATTTTTAGTACATGTGACATTTGTGACAATGAATTATAGCACACATCTAACACTTGTAACAATGAATTATGGTATACACTTAACACTTGTAACAATGAGTTACAATGCACACCTAACACTTGTAACAATGAGTTACAATGCACACCTAACCCTTTAAACAATGAGTGACAGCACACATCTTACACTAACTCCTGTAATGGTAAATTACAGTACACACCTAACACTTTACACAATGAATTACAGTACACACCAAACACTTTACACAATGAATTACAGAACACACCAAACACTTTACACAATGGATTACAGAACACACCAAACACTTTACACAATGAATTACAGAACACTTTACACAATGAATTACAGAACACTTTACATAATGAATTACAGTACACACCAAACACTTTACACAATGGATTACAGAACACTTTACACAATGAATTACAGTACACACCAAACACTTCACACAATGGATTACAGAACACTTTACACAATGGATTACAGAACACTTTACACAATGAATTACAGCACACATCCAACAACTGTAATATGTAATAGCGAATTACAGCATACACCTAACACTTCTAACCATGAATTACAGCACAAACATACACATTGTAACAATGAATTATAACACCACAGCACACACACACACACACACACACAAACATAGCAAATAATGCAAATACAATAAATTGTTATATTACTGTAGGTCTAACAGCTCCTCCTGCTGCTGCTTACTGCCACTTGTCACATCAGCAGAGGACAGACTATTAGATAAAACAACCCACAAAACCTCTTCAACAAATCGTTCTTTAAACATTCAGAAAATCAAAGCCATGTTTCTGTGTTTATTCTTTCAAATTTTTATTTGCCATTTTGCCAACTGAAAGAAGTGTTTTCAGTATTAATGACTGGAATTGTCTACTGAAATTAAAAAACAACAACAAAAACAATCGCTCTGTCTTTTTTTTTTTATGCTGTCAATCTTGCATACATCCCCACTGGATTTATTCACTAGCTGCTCACATCAGCATCCCTCTATTCAATCACACCCAGGCTAATCCTGTCGGACCTCTGACAGTTCACAGAGAACATTCATTATCAGGCTGTTTGTCATGAGGTTGCTCACCAGAGGAGATGCAGCATTGCTGCTGGGCTAATTCAGAGGTGTTCACTGGTGCATGGTTGGATCCAACCTATGGAAGGCATCACCCACTAAACCACTCACCAGAGGAGATGCTGCACTGCTGCTGGGCTAATTCAGAGGTGTTCACTGGTGTATGGTTGGATCCAACATATTGAAGGCATCACCCACTAAACCACTCACAAAAATTAATCGCTTCTTAAGATGTGAAGCAAATGGACTCTACATTGTCCATCCAATAACATTCGACACAATCTCACCATAGGCAGTGGCGTGATGAAGAAATAGAAACTGAGGACACATGGAAGACCACTAAATTTGAAACTTCTTTTTGTGACAATCAATGTGGATGATAAAAACCATGTAATGGAGTTCAGGTCTGGTCCGAGACTACATGACAGGACCGTCATCTTTGTTCCCTTTCATATCATATCTAGGCGTCCATCAGGCCAAAAAAAAAAAATCCAAGAAAATTGTATTATAAGTCAGAAAGTTCGAGCAGCTCTCTCAGAGATGCTTCTGTTATTTTGGGTGAAACTGGACAGTCTGCTTCCGGTCTGTCCACCTGTCCTGACCGCACATCCAGTAACTGCAGGGAGGAGATGACGGGCCTGTACATCCCACAAGTATTTGCCGCCGATGGAACTCAAACCTGCAACCTGTTGGCCAGAAACCTGCGACCCAAAGCATAGAATCATAGCAGGCTGGTAAACTGTCTTCACCTTACAACGGATACGAATCTAAGTATTTTTCAACAGTTCTTATTCAAAGATGCCAGCCTTCTGGAGTCCAAATCCAGGAGCCAGGGGATATACAGGGAAGTTTGAAAAACAGCCAGGAAAGTGCTTCAGCTGATGAACAGAGATGACAACGAGGACACATCTACCACAACATGTAGTCACTGCCATTCACAAAACATCATATTGACTCTACTCAGCAACACTTTATCACACTGTTAAAAAAAAATGATAATAAAATGATAAAATGAACTTTTTCATTTAAAAAGAAATAGAAATCTGGGATTAAACAAATTCGGGAATAATTAGAAAATTAAACTAGCCTTACTTTAGGAGGGGGACGTTTAACTGGAATTATCATGAGACTGTAGCAGGGAAGGTGAAGGGACGTGATGTGACATGAGCATTGGCGCGCAGCTCTAAACCAGTTCAACATTTAGAGTGAGTGCCCACTAGACATACAATACAAAGAAGGGTGCGTCCATTCAATAGAGCATTACCATGAAACCTGTGCAGGGTGTGCATGTCCCTTCACCTTCCCCGCAACAGTCTCATGATAATTCCAATTAAACGTCCCCTTCCTAAAGTAAGGCTAGTTTAATTTTCTAATTATCATACACCTGTTGCATTAGTCAGGCAAAGTCACGTGATGTGACATGAGAATTTAGAGCATCTAGTGAGCATTCGTCTATCACTCACACAAAGTATTTTTCCACAAAACAAAGTTCATCAGCATATAAGTGATAAATATTCATTTTCAGTTTAACATACAATATCAATCTGTAAGTTTCATGCAGTCTCTGATACATTCAAAAGAGACATTTGCCACTGAAATAGGCATCAAGCACTGTTTGCCCAAAATTCTCCAGCACAGATCGTTTATAGAATTTGGAGAATGTATTGTCACTGGACCAGCCTGCAGCCTTCATCACTGTATCAAGGTTCGCTCCCGCTCTCACAGCAGCCGAACAACTGGCTGAGCGTGTGCTATGGCTGGAGTATGGTTCTGTGTTTATTCCAGCCTTTCCCAACACGGCCTTGACCAACGAGACAGCGTCTGTCTGGACACAGGCTCATGAGGTTCCACATAACTAACAGCCGACATGTTTTCCTCAATTCTTCTGTTCGTTTCAGATAAGCTTGTAAGTGCTCAACTAAACATAAATTGGGGGTTTTCCTAAAAGCTGAAATTTCTGCTGGTTCGGTATGACAGCCTGGCCATGACCGTTTGTGCTTTGCTGAGAAAAGGATAAGACATTTATCCTGAGCAAATCTTAAATCTTCCACCTTAAGTAAATGCAAAGCTGTCCTCTCTATCCTGTTAATAATGCTAGTAACATTCACATTCTGAGAGTGAGATATTTAAGAGACAGTTCTGCTATTTCAGGAAATGAGTCAAAGTATTCTAGAACTGTATTTATACTCCAGGTATCATGGTATTTCGGTACTGCAGGTCTTTCTTCAAAAAACTCCCTTGACAACACACTACACATGGGGGTAGGAGCCCACTGATTTCCCATCATACAGTAGTAAGAAGGCAGACAAGGCACTCCTAGCCGTATTCACACTACTGTAACTAGCTCCTGAAGAAAATAAGTGTGCTAAAAAGTTTGACACTTCAGTTCAAGTTGGGGGAAAAAAAGACTAATTCTGTGTTTCTGTGAAAAAAATTCCATTTTTCACTTACAGAATTGTAGGCAACTTGAGCTGCCAGTCGCCAGGAGTTGACTATTCTCCTTCTTCTTTAGCGTTCCAGTATCTGGTAGGGTGTAAACTCGTTTTACCCTGTTGGGATACTCACACTATACTCGAGAGTATAGTCAGTTCACTCCAACTTCGTTGAGCGCAGAAATTTCTGAGAAGAGGTTGTGGATAAAGATGGACAAAAGATATGGTAAACAGAAAGGACAGTAGACAGTAAGCAAAGGAGGAGACAGAGTTACTGAGAGCGAAAGGAAAAGGGGACGTTACTAGCACAGAATGTCCAGAAGGTGGGGGAGCTATTTGTACAAAAGACCCCCCGGTATCCCCACAGGGGAGGGGTTGACTATGAGATCTGCTGCTTGGTTTGTAAACCCCTCTTGCTGGTATCGCCTGCGGATAGCAGACATGCCATCAGTCTTAGGCTCTTCCTCAGTGGGTGTTGCATGTGGGGATGACTGGGCAGTGTCAGCAGCTTCCTGCCCCTCAGTGGCACTGGTGCCTAGATCAGCAGTGATGGCAGCACTGGCCACCACACCTGTGTCGGCCAGCTGGGAACCACCACCACCACTGCTGTGCACTGGTCCTTCTGGATCTCTTGTGGTACCCAGGGGTGATGTTGAAAGGTGGAAAAGCATAGATTTTAAGCCCAGTCCATGACAGTGAGAAGGCGTCAACAGCATGTGCCTGTGGATCTGGGCGGTAAGCTACATACTGTGACAACTGCCTGTTTAACCTGGAAGCAAAGAGGTCGATGTCAGGCTGCACCTGCAATGTACTGAGTGCCTGGTTCAGTACTCTGTTGTATAGCATCCACTCTGCGTCAAGACTGATGTTCCTGGACTCCGCATCAGCGGCAGTGTCACAACTGCCAGGAATGTGGGCTGCAGACAAAGATCTGGTTATCTATGCACCATTTCCAGATATCAGATATTGCAGGCTTCTGGGTGACGTATACATGCCTCTGCTGTTGTGTTGTTCATCATGATACATACATGTTTGCCTTTTAGTTGTGTTCGGAAACACTGCAATGCGAAGAATGCGGCCTTCAACTCAAAGTAGTTTATATGCCTCTTGGCTTCTTCTGGTAACCATAATCCCCCTGATTGAACATCATTGCAGGCACAACCCCAACCTGATAAACTAGCATCAGAGGTAATCATTATGTCAGGGTTTTTCAACCAGACGTCATTGTATGCTTCAGCAACATTGTCAATCCACCATTGTAGTTCTGTCTCAGCAGGGGTGGACAGGGTCATGCATTGTTCAAAGTCACCCTTAGGGAAACTCAGCTTTCTTCTCAGCTTCTTCAAGCTTTCTGTAATGCAATGGTCCAAATTTCACTGCTGAAAAGGCAGCTACAATTTTCCATATCATTTTTGGCACCTCTCTGATTTTTACTTTTTCTTTTCTAAGTGTTTCTTTTGCACAAGTAATCAGATCTTGTATCATGTCAGGTGTCAAGGTCACCTTCATTGCTGATGAGTCAATGATCATTCTAGGACACTGGATTTTATGAGAAGGTTCAAAGAGAGACTTTTCAGGGTGTACAATAAAACCAAGCGAGTTTCTGTGAGGCTTCATATGTCAAAGCTATGAGAAGAGAATCGTCAACGAAAGACGTACAGATGTGTCCTTTATCTCTCAGAGTGGCCAAAACTGGTTTGAGAAGTTTGGTAAATGTACAAGGTACTAGTCCCAAACCATTTGGTAGGGCTTCAAACTGCCAAAGTTGTCGATCCCATTCAAATCTCAGAAATGTTGTGTGCTCTGGGTGCGTTGGCACTGAATAGTAGGCATCCTTGACATCTGTAGAGGCCATACAACAGCCTGGGGTGATCACTTTCAGTGCTGTTTGTAGGCTGTCCATCTTGACATCTACAGAGGCCATACAACAGCCTGGGGTGATCACTTTCAGTGCTGTTTGTAGGCTGTCCATCTTGACATCTACAGAGGCCATACAACAGCCTGGGGTGATCACTTTCAGTGCCGTTTGTAGGCTGTCCATCTTGACATCTATAGAGGCCATACAACAGCCTGGGGTGATCACTTTCAGTGTTGTTTGTAGGCTGTCCATCTTAAAATGGTGGTGATATACTTGTTTAGTTCTTTCAAATTTAGAATCATTCTGTGATTTCCATCCTTTTGGGCCGTGTGAAAACTGAAGAAGCAAATTGACAGGGTTCTGGAGTGCAACAGGTAATTACGCCTTTCTGAATTTCACAAGAAATTACTTCTTTTTCTTTTGCATGTAGTCGTGGTTGTTTAGGGTATGACACTGGAATGTCTGTGTCTGAGCAGTTCAATTCCAGTGTTGGGCTGTTGACCGTTTCCAACATATCTGGATCTGAGGTCAGTTTTCTCCAGTTTTTACTGAACTGTTTTATGATGTCCCCTTGGAATGAACATACTGCAGTGTCAATGAGTGAGAGGACTGATGGTGGGAGTGCACGTGTCTCAATTACCAGGGGTGGGAACTGGTAACAGACAAAAAAGAGGAAATCTATGGGGGTCCCCCCCCCGGAAAATTTTTTTTCTTAAGGATGCACATCTGTGCAATCTGGTGTATTTTGGGCAAATAAATGAAACATTCAGAGAGCATAAAATATGTTTTTTTGGGGGCACGGTTTCATCTATAGATCACATGAAAACATTACAAAAATACTCGCCCTACTTCGAAAAAAAGAACATTGAAATGGATGCAACAAGCCCACGACTGGAGTAGTTGACTTCTTTTTCACACAGAGAACAAAAAGCGAGTCCAGGAGCCAGAATTTTTCTCATGAATGTACACAGCCTTTCGTTGTCTGCTGTCTTCTCCATCCACTCCGATCTCCATGGATTTTTTATGTTGCTTTCGTCAAATTTCTGAAGCCCGCGCTTTACGATGTCTCGTCGGTACGCCATTTTTGAATGTATCCCACAGTTCTTAGCGCCGGATATAGGCCTACTGTATCCTGCTAGACAGGCCATCTGATTACCGAAATCGACCGTAACCGAACAAGAGGTAGGCCCTATCTCCGCGAATTTCATTTTCCGAGGAAATAACATTTCAAATCCGAGGAAATCTTTTGCTTCTACCGCGGAATTCCGCGGATCCGAGGAGAATTCCCACCCCTGATTACCCTTTTCTGTCTGGGTGATTCACACCCTGTTTCTTGGTGTGGTGGCGACACTTGTTCCAAGTCTGCTTGCTGTAAAACCCTTTCTTGGGGCGCATCCCTTTTGGGCCAGTTTCCTTGGCCTAAAGAAACATGTCTGTCTGTCTGTCTGCACCGCTTGTGTGGATTGTTACTACTGGTGCTTACCACTGCTCCTGTTTTCTCCATTACCCTCACTTCTTTGAGCAAGCCAGCCAGATTGTCCCCAAACAGCAAGCTAGTGATTGGCACAGTGTCTGAGCAGAGGCTTGCCAAGTCTTTACTTAGGAAAGGGCACAAAGCCAGCCTGTGCCTGTGAGAGATATCAGTGGAGGCGTGGCCTAGGAGCAGGACAGCATCGGGTTGCGAGTCAGTGATGGATTTTTTCAACCCTTTATCCAGCTTGCTTTTGCCTTTACTGTCACTGTCAGCTTTGAGAATGAGCTGTGCTGTATTCACAGTGGCAGTGGCAGCTTTCACAATGGTTCTTTGCGTCCGAGCAAGTTTTGCATCTGCCTTTCTGTCATGGACTGGCAGCTTCTTCCATATCTCAGGGTTCACAGATGGGACCTGCAAGTTGTCACAATTTTCAGGCTTTTTAATTTTGTCAAATTTTTCTTTCAACTTCTCTTTACTGTTTCTTTTTAAAACTTGTTTGTTACCTATGCTATGGAGGTGGTGACCCCTTCTGTGGTTGGTTCTTTCTCATCTCAATGTCTTTCCAGAAATCCTCATCAGAGGATGGAATGGAAATCACATTATCATCGTCATCATCATCATCACCATCCATGATTTCTCCTTCTGAGCTTGAACTGGTCCGTCTTTCGCGTTTCTGTGCTCTCTTTTTGGTCTCAGTCACAGAGGAAAGTTCGTCTGCTTCATGATCTAGGGCTATGTCCGTGCCCAACTCAGGGAGGCCGAGCGCGAGCACATTTCTCTGGCGCCAGGCAGGCTGTTATCAGAGGCGCCTTTTCTGCCCATTTCTTTTGTCTTAGCAGACTGGTCTCTAGACATTGTTGATGGTTTTTCTTCAAAACAGGAGAGCATATTTGTCATCATTTCAAACCTTTTATCCCATTTTCCTTCCAGTTCTTCCATTCCATCATCTTTACGCTCAGATAAGATTTTCCGTTTCCACAGATTCTTCTCTTGTTTTTCTCTCTCTCTGCCATACTCAGTAGCAATGGGGATCTGTACCGAGTGCAAAACGCAATTGCTTTAATTCTCCATTCAAAAAGGATCTTAGTTCAGGCAAATAGTGCAGTAAATCCAAACTTGCGTAGTCAACGATCAACCCCAGTAGCACCTCATTCTTTCAGCATGCTGGTTAACTGGTCTGGATTCATGCATGGAACATTTTAAACAAAACCAAACATTCAACTCACCAGATTCTCCATGTGTAGGATTGAGTGCACTGAACACGGTTTCTAATAGACAGACAACACTCTGAACACACAACCTAGTAATACACAACACTGTAGTAATTAAATACACAACACGGTGGACGGGAAATGTTTCCTGCCCAGCTCTGACCACACTTGCGACCTGGTCAAGCGTTAGCATCCAACTGACCTGGTTTAGTGCTGCGTGCCAATACTCATGTCACATCATGTGACTTCACCTGACTAAAGCAACAGGCGAATGATAATTATCAAAAAGTTAAGTCAGACCTGAAAAATTCAGGAGGGTTGACATCTGTGCTTACTTTTAACCAATTGTTTTAACTGCATGCAAAACTCATTTTAAAGTACTTTATGTCTGTATCTTCTTGTCAGTAGCTAGGCATACACTATCCTCTGTTTCCCTCTTGGTGCATATTACATGTGGTTGTGTTTTTCATGTTTGATTACTTTAGATTGCACAAAGAAATGCAGATGAAGTGTGAACATGTGAACCGTTTGGGGCGTAATCAGAATTTCATATCCCTGGGATGATTTCACAAACATTATTTCCCCGACCACTGCTGGACTTTCAGTGCTGGTCAACTTTTATGACATATACTGACAGTGAAGTGTTGTTCAGTCTCAAAATGAAACACACACACACACACACACACACAGCTCACCATTTAATGCAATTTTGAAGGTTCAAGATATGCTCACATTGGCAGTTTTTAATTTGTCTTCTCTTGCTGTCAATCATGACTGAGAAAGGTGATCATGTATGGACAAATACAGGGGCCCAACTGCCTATCAGATCTTCAGGAGTGGAATCTGGCCTTTGCATGCAAGAGAGAAACGAGTACAAAAAACATCTAGACCACAAACAGGTCTTTTGCAGAGTGAAACATGACAACAGGACCACTGCTGTCAAGGGTAGACAAACACAACTACTTGGACGCTGGTAAGGAAATTTGAGTTCCACTTACGACCCGTTTTGGATATACCAGACATCAGAAAGTAGAAAATTACCAAACAGAAACAGAAGTCAAGTTTCTTGTTGACATGAAAATAGGAAAACTTGTGGTGAAAAATTAAATACAACTATATGTGTAGAAGAGAAAAGCAGGGACAGTCTTTCATTCTGCGTATGCAGGCCAATACACCTGCGGACACTCTCTGCATAGACAGGTAAAGATTATTCACATCTACCCAACAAAAGGAGTGGAGTTTTGTGTGTATGACCATTCTTTTTTATCCCGCCATTAAGGCAGCAATACTCCAACTTCCGGGAAGGTGCATACTATGTGTAATGTGTCATCCATACCAACAGCCAAACTGGCATTCTCTTCCAAAAGTTAGTGATGGCATTTTACGAGTGTGCAAGATGTTATGCGTGCATTCACACACCGAAGTTCGGTTTACAGTCTCATTCGAAACACTGTATGGGAAATGGGAGTCAGAACTAAGAGGGATAAATCCCCCTGTACCGAAACAGCTCAGCGGAGATTCGAACCCGCAACCCCAGGATCACCAAGATTACGAGTCCGGCGCTCTACCACTGAGCTATTCTGGCCCCCAGCAGGGACAGTGGGAGAGAAAGCCACCTAGAGAGACAAAGAAAGAAACAGCAGTGTAATTTACAGACTTGCACATAAAAATTCATGTGCTTGATATATACCACAATCTTCCCATTTACAACAAGATTTTTCAAACATTTTGTGGTCACAACACTGACTTTAAAAAGATTATTAAAAAAAAGGCATCATATGCATTGTCATGCACCTCATGAACTTCCAAAACATTTGCAGCTGCATCCATGGAACATACACGCACTCAAACGGTTTTCAATAAACCATCTAGCAAACTTATGAATATAAAACGACAAGCTGCCACCATTCAATGTCCCTTTCACAAAATGACAATTCTGAGTCCCTGGATTTTTCTTAGTGAGCAGTGCCCATTCAATCTTTCAAGTAGTAGGCACCTTTTCAAGCCGGACTTGCTATCTAGCCAAAATCTGCTACAGACACATTCATGACTTGCAAAAAATTCCTCACTGTGACATTTGCTCAGTGCTCAATGATAACCCCTGTCTCCAGCCTTCACAAAGAACTGTTTTTGATTGGAGACGACACAGAAAAAACTTCTGGTTTTGGAGAAGCATTTCAGCTAATTCCCAACCAGAGAGTCTTGGATGGTAGTAGTTGTTGACAATTCTGGCTCAGCTGACGAGGAATGATCCCCCCTGAATCCACATCGTTTCCTTGCTGACGGTCTGTACAACACATTCAGCTCATGTGCTTAGGGACATTTCCGTTCGACACAGCCTTTGCCACCTTCCTCGTACTCCTGTTTGGATACCCACATCTGCTGGAAAGATCCCTGTAAGCAGACACACCAAGGTCTTTAAATGCCTATAAATGTCAACATGCTGAATGGTACACACAGAGACACGCACAGAAGGCATAAGCAGGACCACACTTCTACCCCCCCCCCCCCCCCCCCCACTCTCACACACATAAATAAACACACTCACCCACACAAACATACACTCACACAAACTCACACACATTCACAACCTGCGCGCGCAGCGTCCCACTGGACAGTGTGTACAGTCTGCGTATCCAGTCACCAGACTACAACAAGAAACACTGAACTACTCACCAATGAAGCCAAAATAGAGCCCCCTATCCAACTGCTAAATCTCCTCTCGGCTGAGCTGGCTGCAGCGATGATCTTCAGCCTCATGCTCTGCAAGTTAAGGCTACAGTTATTTATCATTATCGGCCATCCACACATTTCACTTTCAAGTGAGGTAGATGAACAGATAAACTTATACAGCTGAAGGTGCTGCTTTGCAATGCACACAAACACATGCATGTACCAAAAAAACACTCGTTCTGAGGGAACGACGGTTCCTTTGTTCTGTTTATGGACAGTAATGACAGGATCACAGCACAATGTTTAAGCCATTATTTCAGCTAAAAGAAAAGCCAAAACAAACATTGCACCCACCTACTCACAATCCACTGATAACATACATCCCAACCACAAAAATAATGCACCCACCTACTCACAATCTACTAATAACATACATCTCACATTTACACACACAAAACAATTCACCCATTTACTTACAATCCACTAATGACATACACCTCACACACACACACAAACAATAAAGCTGCATTCTGTCTTTAATCCCTCAGTCCCTATTGAACCAGTCCTTCATAAACAAAAACAATGCACCCACCTACTCATAATCCACTAATAACATACATCTCACACATACACAGACAATAAAGCTGCATTCTTTCCTTAATCCCCCAGTCCCTATTTAAACCAGTCCTTCACAGACGGAAAAATTCAGTTCATAGGGTATGTGAGTTTTGTGTGTATGAAGGACTGGTTTAAATAGGGATAGGTCTCATCTCAAAGCTAGTCCAATGGCATTATTCCCACACCGTTAATTCCGACTCCCAGTCCACAGCAACACCCTGGCCCATCCTGTCACAGCCCCAGCACCGGCAATCCACAGGGAGCAGTCCACATCAAGTCATTATGAGCAAACCATCAGAGGAGACACTGCATTGCCGCCAGGACATTCAGGCGGCGTTCCATGGTGCCTGTTCCGATTCAACGCATGCAGATACCCTCTACTAAGTCCCCTATTGAGGACAATAACTGTTCAGTTATGGAGATAGTATGTGCAAGCGTCCCACTCTGAAGGTTACCAACACATCTCTTCAACAACAGTCCCTACGAACTTACCAATACCAGCCAGCTGATACCATCAACCTCTGTACAAACCCAAGGCGTAGTTGTGAGGGGGAATCAAAAGCGAGGTCACCATGAGAGCTAAGCCTGCAGGGCCACACAATCTGATACTATTCTCGTTACGCTGTTTGACAGGAATGACGACGAAGAAGACAATGCCAGCAAGTTCCATTCCATTCCGAGACTGCATGACAAGGCTGTAGTCTATATCTACCATGGCATCAACCAGGCCCAAGACACCTGCAGTGTTGGTCAGGAAATTTGAGCAACACACTGAGATGCATCCATTAAGTGGATGAAACTCTTATTGTATGGTTCCAATCTTCCCAGTTGAGCCCACAACAAACTCAGCTCTCAGCAGGCGCCACTTGGCACATAAAAATCCCCCAACCAAATTGCTCTGATGGGAATTGAACCCTTAATCTCCAAGCTGGGCATCCACAATGCTAACCACTGTGTCACGACAGCTCTTAACTGAACATTCTGATCACATCACATACTGACACAGACTGTCGCCAACTCAATGAGAGCACTTGCTATTTAGGTAATAAATCTGGAGAAAAAAAAAAAAGGCAAGAACTCACTGGTGGCGTTTTGTTGCTGAGGTCACGGTTGAGGCGATCCGTAAATCCCTGGATGAGGGAGTTCCCTCCCACCACAATCACTCCGCCATACAAACTCTGAAGGAAAAACAGCAACATTGACACAATGCATTGATCTAGAATGATGAAGTACATAATCAAAAAACTGACAGTGAAAAACTAAGGAAAATAAAGAAAAAGAGTACAACAGTCCTTCCATTATTCTGATTTCAAATGTTGAGCGAAGACTGGGCTGAGATGTAACGTTCACCCACAGAGCTTAAGTCCCACCAAAAGTTTTTCAGTGTTAAGGTTCTAGTTACCCATGTGGCGACCTGAAAAATTTTCCAAGTGACACAGATTCCGTACACTGTAATCACTCTCTAATGTGCAACACAGCATATACACACGCAGTAAGTGAATCCGACAGATAGGAGAACATCAGTAAGCTTCAGGAGCCATCTGTCATCACCGAACAATGTGCCCGCCTGATCAGTTGAGCCAGACTGACTTGTTTTAGTTTCTCTTTGGCAACAACCTTTCCCTTGTTTTTTTTTTTTTTTTCACTTTTCAGACAAAAATACTTGAGAAATTTCAATATTGTTATATACTTACTGCTCAATAATACACACAAAAAACTCCAGAACTGTTGAGAGCAAAGAGCACTTCAGTAAAGGACCACAATGCCCATCAAATGGGTTTGGCTACTTGTCACATCAAGCGATCTATACACTTCCAAGGTTAGCTGCCAGCCTGGCCCTAAGGATGGGCTGGCTAAATCTATTCTCTATGAATACACATGAGTGAACTATTCTACTTCTTTTGACAGAAGTTCACACAAAATCTATGTAAATGTGTACAATCATATCAAGCAGAATAAGAACCAGGCATGTTAACTACCAGAGGTACAAAAGAGAAAGGGAGAGGGAGACAAAAACAAAGTAGCTACTTTGGAATTTTATGCCTGATAAGTAAAATGAAAATCGTATCTCAGTTTCAATTTCATTCATATCTTATCCCAAACGACAAAGGCCCTTTAAGTACTGTTACCACAGAGGAAAAAAAAGTTCTGTCCTTAAAGGTCTACTTTACAGGTTTTCGATAATTGGTCAGCTTATGCAGAAATATGAAATGTTTGATAAATTGGTAAAATAAACATCCGATTCGCTCCCGATCACACGAAATCGATCCGCGAAAGTGGGCATTTTCACCTGAAATCAAGAAAACGGGAGGTAATCAACTAAATCTTGGCATGGCTTAACTACTCTTGGATGTGACGTCACATGATGGACTGGCCGTCAGCCGCGACCTACACAACAAGCCAACGGCGACAGAAAGCGATTCTGATGGTTCTTGCACATCTCGATCGGTATTTAATTTATCATGTAAAAGCAGTGACTATGATTGCGACAGCCAATGTAACTATGGGGATGTTTCTGCAAGGCCTTTACCTTATCAGTTTGAACGCTAAGTTCTTTTTACCACGTCAGTTCCAGCTGGACCACGGAAACGAGCTATTCAGTTCCAGCTGGATGCCCGAACACATCATTCCGAAGGCGTACGGACTTTACCGAAGTCTCGAGGGAGGCTACCGACTGACTTCTTGATGCGATCACGCGTGGACGGCGAGCGGAGATTCTCCTTCCTCAAGCCTTAACGTGTTCATTCAATTTAACAAGTGTGATCTGTCCATAGATATGAACAGAATAAACGTGCGACTATCGTATTCATCTGTACGAGCTTACCACTCCGCCTTCAAAGTATACGCGCACAATGCAGACGAAGTTTTTGATCCACTCGAACGGGCTCGGCAATTGTCGAAACAGCTCGTTTCCGTGGTGCAGCTGGAACTGACGTGGTAAAAATAACTTAGTGACCCGGTATGGTTGCACCAACCGAATCCACTTCTTTCGAGTATCTGGATCAGATGGAAATGTGTGCAAAGAATATCCGTCTCCTGCTGAGCTGCTGCACACGCCTACAGCACAATATCTGCCACCCCCTTGTGACTTTTTTTTGGCTGTGGGGGATCACAACTCGTGTTGATTTCACTTGGCTTTGGCTTGTTGTGTTGGTCGCGGCTGACGGCCAGTCCATCAAGTGACGTCACGGTTTTCGGTCTACCGCGCGGGGTTTGAACAGGTGTGCAAAACTCGTTTTTTATCTATTAAATTCTTCCGGCGACTTTTTTTGAAAAATGAATACCATGCTGTAGTTACATGACATGTAGACCTGTTTTTAACAAATTATCGAAAATCTCTAAAGTAGACCTTCAAGAACAACAAGATGCGAAGCATATAAACGTACTCCCAGTTTTCCAAACCACTTATAAATCGGCCAAGTGCTTTGTGAGATAAGAAATAAAGGAAAAATAACGGTTTTAACGGTTATTTAACCGATGTACACTTTTGAAACTGGTACTTTAGTCCTCACTGGGCTAAAGCCTGTGTACATACCAAATTTCATCCAAATAGGACAATATGTCAAGAATAACGGTTTTTAACAGTCAGATTTTGAAACACTGCATGGAAGTGCCATTTGTGTGTGATGACCTTTCTATACACAAAATTGAATTAAAATCCACCAATATATAAAAAATAACGGCAAAATAACGGTTTATCGGTTATATAACCAATATACACTTTTGAAACCGGTATTTTAGTCCTCACTGGGCTAAAGCCTGTGTACATGCCAAATTTCATCCAAATCGGACAATATGTCAAGAATAACGGTTTCTAACGGCCAGATTTTGAAACACTACATGGAAGTGCCATTTGAGTGTGATAACCTTTCTATATACAAAATTTCATTAAAACCCACCAATATATAAAAAAATAACGGCAAAATAACGGTTTAAACGGTTATATAACCGATATGCACTTTTGAAACCGGTATTTTAGTCCTCACTGGGCTAAAGCCTGTGTACATATCAAATTTAATCCAAATCGGACAACATGTCAAGAATAACGGTTTTTAACGGTCAAATTTTAAAACACTATATAGAAGTGCCATCTGTGTGTTATAACCTTTCTATATACCAAATTTCATTAAAATCCACCTATATATAAGAAATAACGGTTTTTAGCGGTTGTTTAATCCATTTTCAGCATTACATCACTTACATATGGACAGAGGATCCGATTTGTCACAAGATCATCCAAACCGCTTATAAATTGGCCAAGTACTTTCTGAGATATTCCATAAAGAAGAAAAACCGTTACAGGCCGTTACAACCCGGCTATAATGGGGCAAACTAAAACATCAGGCATCATCCGTGACCCATAATGAACATACCTGCTAATTTTCATAAAGGTCGGCCAAGTACTTTCTGAGATATTCCATAAAGAAGAAAAACCGTTACAGGCTGTTACAGCCGTTAGTAACGGTTATAACGGTAAACTAAAACATCGGGCATTATTCGTGACCCATAATGAACATACCTACAAATTTTCAGAAAGATTGGTCAAGTACTTTCTGAGATATTCCATAAAGAAGAAAAAGCGTTACAGGCCGTTACAGCCGTTAGTAACGGCTGTAACGGTAAACTAAAACGTCGGGCATCATCCTTGACCCATAATGAACATACCTGCAAATTTTCAGAAAGATCGACCCAGTAGTTTTGCCTGGAGCGAGTGGAACACATTTTGACCACGGACACACAGACAGACAGACAGACACACATACAGACAGCATTTCTTCGTTCCCATTCTAAAGTACTCCCTGTTCTTTAAGAACTGGGAGTACAAAAACCAACAAAGCCAATTTCTACAAAATGTACATCAACTGATAATATATCCAGCAAAACTACTAACATGCTTCAGGCAGACACAGCTAAGCCATGCTAGAAGCAGAAGCCGTTCACTTGATTTATCACCCACAGTTTACAAAACTAAGAATAAAATCAACAAAAAAAGTTAAAATGACAACAAAAAATGCCAGACCAACAAATAGCACTGCACAAAGAGTAAGTGCCAATTCTAGTAGCTGAAGTCTCAAAACCAAGTTGCTAAAATTAAAGAAAACAAAAGAAAAGAAAGAACAGAAAAAAAAACAAAAAACACTTTCATGAATAGTAACAAATGAGAAAAAGTGTAAAATCTTTCAACAACAATGGCACACAACAAATTCGTTCTCAGATTGTGGTCTTAAAACCACTGCATCACATGGCTGCACATACACATTAGACACACATACTATGTTATGAGGACACACTCATGAACTAACGTCTGACAGAACCTGGCTCCATTCACACCAACAGACAGCAGACACAAAATTCACAGAGCCAACATGCGAGGGCACCTGTCCCCAAGTACTCACAGGTCTGATGTCTATGTCGCACATTCCCACACTGGTGGTCACAACATGGCCAACGCCCAGCATGGAGTTGCCCTGAGCTTCCTAATTGACAATCACACACAATTCTTTATCATCACTCCAGACACATGGATAAATCTACAGAGTTCTGCACATAACAAACTAATACTTTTCCATACACTTTCGTATACCAGAGGTGATTCCTCCCCCCTCACCCTCCTTCTTTCTCCCCCCCCCCCCCCCTCCTTCAATCCAAAACAATTTCGTGAACAAAATGTGGAGATCACTGTTTGCAATTCTCATGAATGTGACATTAAAATGCCTTTTTTTGTGTCTTTTTCCTTTTTTGGGGAGGGGTGGCGGGGTAGGGGTGGGCTTTAAACAGCTTTAATCAGCTTAGAATACTTTGAACTCTTAATGATTTGTCTAAAATCACCAAATTGCATGTTACCTAATCAGTTTTTAACAGACTGGGATGTATGCTCACAATTAATAATCAAATCTGTACTTTATTTCATCTGAATATTCATATCACTAGCAGACTCAAATCTATCAGTTGCTTCATGAATATTCATATCACTAGCAGACTCAAATCTATCAGTTGCTTCATTCATTTACACTGTGTTTCTCTGTCTTGGTGATCCTGAATTCTAAATAAACTCAATTATCACTGTATAGTTAATAATTATCAACAGATAATACACACAAACAACAAAAGCAATGAGAATGAATGGAAAAAGGGAGGTGAAGGTGAAGGGGGTAGGTAAGTGGCATAGCTGCCAGACTTCTGGAGCCAAAATTTGGGAATCAGGGACGAACAGAGAGGGGTGGGTGGAAGAGGGGCAGTTCAGCTTTTGACTGAAAGCCATTTCTCCCTCCTTCCTTTTTCAGTAGACAAATGTAGACTTCAAAAAGAAAGTACATTTTCCATACATACAATTGCCAACATCTACATAACACCATTTGGGCTTTAATCTGTAACACCTTATTATCCCACCCTATTTTTTGGAGAAAAAAAAATTGTTCCCTAAATTTGGGAGTTCTTTCTAAATTTTGGAAATTTCCAGAAATTGGGAGGGTTGGCAGCTATGAAGTTGGGGGAGGGGGGGGGGGGGGGTAGGGAAAGGGGAAGGATCTATAAGAAATGACCCACTGGGTTAAGTCAAAGATGATTGGCCAACTAAAAATAGAACACTCTGACATACAAATTGTTTCAGAATGACGTAACATCTAAAACAAGCAATAACTTTTCATGCGAAAAAAAGAGAGTCTTATTTGTGCAATACGATGTACAACGTGCTCAACTGTCTATCTGCATTACATGACAGCAGATTCTTAGTAATATTTTGTGCATAGAGAATTTGAAAATAACTTTTGATAACCTTGTTGGGACCTCATGCATTTCACAAGATGAATTTATCTGAGGCTTAATGGAAAAAATGCTGCCAAAAATGCAGACTTCCTTTCATACTAACAAACAAAGCAAATCAAACGTCTTTTTTTATTTTTCACCCCATTTCACATAATCCCACAATGCAAAGAAATCAAGCACAAATAAAAAATTAATGTTCGCTCTCTTTTCATTTCAGTGCAAAGGATTAAATGTTTGATTTTAAAAAATAACATTAGATTCAAGAAATATTGATGAATAGAGAACAAGATGCAGGGGTGGGAACTGGTAACAGACAAAAAAGAGGAAATCTAGGGGGCTCCGGGGCATGCCCCCCCGGAAAATTTTTTTCTTAAGGATGCATATCTGTGCAATCTGGTGTATTTTGGGCAAATAAATGAAACATTCAGAGAGCATAAAATATGTTTTTTTGGGGGCACGGTTTCATCTATAGATCACATGCAAACATTACAAAAATACTCACCCTACTTCGAAAAAAAGAACATTGAAATGGATGCCTGCTTTCGTTTACTGGAGTAGTTGACTTCTTTTTCACACAGAGAACAAAAAGCGAGTCCAGGAGCCAGAATTTTTCTCATGAATGTACACAGCCTTTCGTTGTCTGCTGTCTTCTCCATCCACTCCCATCTCCATGGATTTTTTATGTTGCTTTCGTCAAATTTCTGAAGCCCGCGCTTTACGATGTCTCGTCGGTACGCCATTTTTGAATGCATCCCACAGTTCTTAGCGCCGGATATAGGCCTACTGTATCCTGCTAGACAGGCCATCTGATTACCGAAATCGACCGTAACCGAACAAGAGGTAGGCCCTATCTCCGCGAATTTCATTTTCCGAGGAAATAACATTTCAAATCCGAGGAAATCTTTTTGCTTCTACCGCGGAATTCCGCGGATCCGAGGAGAATTCCCACCCCTGAGATGGATTTAAAGTCTACACTACATAAAACGCAGAGCAAATTTAATAATGAATTAATTAATCAAACACACAGCCATCACAACTACTATGAGTTCTGCCTTGCAAGCTGACAAACCTTTTCTGAAATTACAAGATTTCTCAATCTTTACAGACAGAATACTTGACCCGGAGCCTGCTTGCCAATGTTGTATAGAATCTTTCGAGAGAATCAGCAGATTGGAAAATTCAGCATGGTTCCCCCTGAACACAATCTGTTTGCCCGTTAGCTGTGAGGACTGTTGCAAGAATGGGATTAGAGAACTTTCATTTCAGAGGAAGGCATAAGGTAAAGGTAAGGAATGGGGATGGGGAGAGAGATAGAGAAATAGAGAGAGAGAGAGAGAGAGAGAGAGAGAGAGAGAGAGAGACAGACAGACAGACAGACAGACAAAGGCAGAGGCAGAATGTACCTTGATGATGGACGGATCAAACAGACCCTCGCAGACCTTGAATCGTTCACTGCCAAAGTCCTGATTATAACCGTTGGGGAACTCGTAATGAACAGCAGGCATGGAGTCCACCACACTGTCACACAACAAGACAGACGTCATTCAAAGCTTCCTGTCATCAAATCAAACCCAAAGAACTATCAATTCAAGGCATCTGACTAAAACCACCACAGTCATTCACAGGACCATGTCCTTGAGATGACATGCATCTTGATGCAAGACTATCATATTTTCTTCCATTCGTTCAACATCATTTCTTTTTTCATTACTATTAATTGATGTACTATAACATTTTCTTCCATTCGTTCAACATCATTTCTTTTTTTTTTTCCATTACTATTATTTGATGTTTCTGCAGCTTGAAGTGCTACATACCATGTTTTGGTGTCAGTCCACATACAATAGGCATCCTTTATTAACCCTTTTGCAACTATACCAAGAGTAGCCGGGATTTACTTCTCATTTGATTTCATACCTTGAAGAACTGGGAAAATGTGTGCAGTATTTTTCCATCACATACTGACCTTGTGCTCTTCAACAGGGAAGCGTGGCACATTTAAAAGGGTTCCCCCATAGTTCAGTGGAGGGCTAGGACTACTTTGGGATGCTGACACCACCTCCATACTAAACTTAGCAGTAGCTGTTTCAGTGAGTACGATAAGGTCTGCCAAAATGGAAGATTATGTCCACAATAAATTGGAAAAAAATATGCTACAAGAAACAGAAAAACTTGAGACTGGAGAACAAGAAGTCAGATCCTGACAAAGAAGAAGAAAAGAAACACCCGAAGGTGCTGGGGAGGACCCAGAGAAGCACTGCCCTCACCTGCCCGTAGAGCAGTCCTGTACCCTACGGGCAGGTCAGATCCTGACAAAGGTGATAGTGCACTGGGGAAAAAAAGGATGACAGTAGTAATCCATGAAATATTCTGCTCTCCGTGCACTTACAGACATGGCAACAAGCTACACAGCCTACAGTGGTAACTGACTTTTGACAGCTCACTGGACCAACACTCATTCCAAAAAATTACTGACAACTGGATCATTTCTATCCAGTTTTACCACTATTTCTTCCTCTTCTTTTAAACAGCTGATGAAAAAAACTGACAGGAAAATATATGATCAAGCTGCAAGAAAACATCTGATCTGCTCTCATCAGAAATGTCATTTAAAAAAGTGACAGAATGAGCTACTTAGATATGAAGTGAATGTCATGTCTGTTGACCTACTTGTCAACCAATCCCTATTTCAGTGACCCACGAGTCAGAGGCGTCACTCAGAGATAAAGTGTATGCCATATTCGTTGAGCGGAGGGCCGGAATAGCTCAGTGGTAGAGTGCCAGACTCATAATCTTGGTGATCCTGGGGCTGCGGGTTTGAATCTCCGCGGGCCGTTTCGGTACAGGGGGATTTTTCCCTCGGAGTTAACACTGATTCTGCCTCCATTTCCCATACAGTCCTTCCAATGAGACTATAAACCGAGGTTCCGTGTGTGAACAGACACATCAACATCTTGCACACACATAAAATCCCATCACCAACTTTCGGAAGAGAAGGCCAGTCTGGCTGCTGGTATGGATGACACGTTACACATAGCATGCACCTTCCCCGAAGTTGGAGTATGGCTGCCTTAATGGCGGGGGAAAAAAACCACACGATCACACACACAAAACTCCACTCCCTTTGTTGGGTAGGTGGGATTAATCCTTGCCTGTCTATACAGAAGGTGTCCGCAGGAGTATCAGGCTGTGTACGCAGAAAAAAAAGAGAAAAATTCGCTGAGCTACTGGTCAACCAATCCCTATTTCAGTGACCCATGAATCAACAAGCATCATACTCCCAACTGTATATTTTTTTCACTGTGATCAAGCTGTGGCTGTAAACCATGATGCATTTAGTACTATTTGCATATCAACAGCATATTTCTGTTTCGTCAGATAGACAACTTGGAGTTCATGTAACAGAGCCTTCTGATCTCATCTGCCAAATTTCATCATTGTGGAACAATATGAATCATGCATATCCACAATGAAGCTAAAGCTACAAAAACTGTCTGAAAATCTGGGGACATTTTACTTCAGAGAAACCAAATTCAAGGGGCTTAAACCTGTCTGGAATACTGAGAGAACAGTCTCGAAGAATTAGAATACTGATATGTTCTGGTTATCCGCTCTTTCACATGTGTTATTTCCCTTATGCATAGCGCACATTTTTATCTATTCCACTTGAGACTTCTATCACACACGAGTCTTTATAAGTTCAAAACACATTAAGCATTAAACACAGTGACTCACCAACATGTGAACTAAGCCTAGTCGCAATCAATTTTATGGGACACAAATCATCGCCACATTTTCCATACCTTGAATCATAAGGAGCGTCAGGTACTTGCAGAATGGAGGCTGCAAAGTCTTGGAACACATCCTGAAACAGGCCTTTATTATATGATAACAGCTTTCACAATCATCATGGATGTGGTGAACACATCAACACACACACACACACACATGATATGTTAATCAGTGTAGAAAACAAACGAGGAAAGAAACTACGGAGAGAAAATACATAGACATAACCTCTATCAACTCCACCACTTTTGAATACACAAACACACAGAGAAACAAAGTCACAAAAAGACAAAAAATTTACATTAAAAAAAAAAGGGGGGGGGGGACATCATTTTACTCGTAACAAGTACCATCTGCTTTTTTTGTGTCCCATCTCCTCATTTCAATGATTTCATACAAAATTCATTTTGATGTTACAATGTAAAGAGTGATATCCTGTTACTTGTCCAGTATGATCACCGTCACAGATTCCATTATGTGAATAACAGTATTCACCTAGTACATATCCTCATTTACTCAATACAGGTGAATGTATATATTCATTTCAATACATATGGAAATGAATGACAGTCTGGCCCAGTGTTACACATACTGTTCACATTAAATATTGTTGAAAGAGTTCAGAATGTAAAACAACTTGGAGAAGTCATCATTCAACTACCCTAGAATGAATAAATAACATCTGAAACAACCCAAACTCAATGAAACACAAGACATAGAACGAAAACATGTAAATACACAAATATTAAATGCAAGGCGGTAAGAAATGATTGATGAATCATTCCACAGACATATTAAGGAGAAAGACACACACACAGAGAGAGAGAGAGAGAGAGAGAGAGAGAGAGAGAGAGAGACAGACAGACAGGCAGGCAGAGAGACCATACCTTCTCCATGTAGCTGTGAAATGACTTGGTGACATCAATGTTCTCTTTCTTCTTCCATTTGGGAGGCACTTTGTCTCCTACCACCTCCTGCAACCACAGCAGTAGCCAGAAATTTTAGAGCTAGTTGAAGAATGAACAGGTAGCGCGCATGTGCACGCACATTCTCTCTCTCCTTTAAGTCCAGCTTATCTTAACCTAAAAAAAAAAGAAAAAACCTTTGGATCAACAAACACAATCTTTCCATTAAGATTTTTTTTTTTTTTAAGGAACAAAACTGCTGGGATAGGTGAAACTTAATATCCTTTGCACAGATATATGTTTGCCCTGATAGGTAAAATTATCATACATGTACCACGAAACAGAACCTCTGAAGCTATGAGCAAAAGAAGACAAAAGACTCTTCAAATGAACTGTAACCCATTAATCATTTATCTTTTTGCTTGCAGGGTCACATTTATCTAACACATTTCAAAATATCACTGGTTATAGGAAACAGTCTTTAAAAGTAGTCATGCAATATTTTGTTGAAAACATAAAAGTGAAAATCTAAATCACGAACTGATCAGTAACAAATTAAGAAAAACTAGACAATGCACCGAGCCAAGAAAATAAAATAAGGCACACATACAAAAAAAAGAAAAAAGAAAAAAAAATGAACAAAAAGAAAGTCCCCAAACTCACCTTGCTGTTGATGAGGTAGGGAGGCACAACCTCAATGTTCGATTCTTCCATTAACTGGCCAATTTCCCTTGCTATGAAATCACCGGCTAGTGGCGACTTCACAATACCTTTAAAAAAAAAAAGAAAAAAAAAATCAATATTATTATTAATGAACTGTCAAGAAAGCATTTCTTTTTCAGAAAAAAAAGTAAACTCACAATCCAATGTATGACGACAATCACAGACATACACACGTCTAGCCAGGAATACACTTCCAAGTTCACTCTCAATAGGAAAACAGCCTGCTTATTGATCCTCTTTCCCAAAATTACACAATTAGCATGATCAAGACAACAATGTCTCAAATGTTACAAAAGAAAAGAAAGAAAAAAAAAGGGAAAACATTTTGTAAGGATGAATCAGGATGACAGACCAGAAACAAGTTTAAATACAAACCTTTACTTATTTGAATCAAAAAGAAAGCACTTAAAGCTACTTAATTCAAAAAGACAAACAACAACCCAATGAGCAGACCTTGTGTCAGAACATAGCCATCGTAGACTGGAACTGCAGAAGTGTGGGTAGCACCACTGTCCAGAATAAGAGCCGTGGAACGACCGTTAGCAAAACTGAAAGTTAAGGGCTGTCAAGTGAACCAGATCCTGGGGAAAAAAACTCCATTCCAACATAAATCAGAAAACCTGCTATACACATCAATGCGAGTCATTGCTGTAGTTATCTCTTTAAAAAAAAATCTCTTTTTCATCCTTTTTTTGTTGTTTGTTGGTTGGTTGCCCTATCTTCTATTCTCTCTGTGACAGCTAATTTCTTGTCACGTATTATCGTTTCCTCATGCATACGCAAGATCACAGAATGTTCACAGTCCATAGAGACCTACACACATGAAGTTCTTATCGTGAGGAAACCACAAGAGCAGGCATGGCACTGCTGGATCATTCCAGTTTTGCCCAAAGGTGTTTGTTCTGATCGAATAAACATATATGTACAAGTCATAACCTTCAAAGCACCCTACTGATGACAGTAACTGCTGATGTATTTAATGTGATTTTTGTTTCAGCAACTTATTTTCCACATCAGCCATGCCAAACCGGACATGTCAAAACTAGCTGTGCACAGATCGTATCGTCAGATCAGAGGCGTGCAAATGTAGAGCTCTGGAAATTCCTTCCATATTCAGGTCACACTGTCTCAAGTTGTAGTTGCTGGGACTGACACGAGTGAGCAAGGACCAGTTCTATTTTTCTCTGAAGGAGGTTGTCACATGTTCATTTTTTACTGGCACGTCTGGCCATTCCTACAGTTCTGCTCGTGGATAATACACAGCTTTACCTGAAATCTTTTATTCTTTTCCCACTGCTGTCCTCATTATTTAGTCTACAGTTATTATTACACCGAGCACAAAGTTTTTCAGCTATCATGTGGAACAGAGGGAGAGTGGTATACAGATAAAGAGAGAATGTTGTTTCCACTGAAATGACTGGTTTCATTGTTACAATTTTCAATGATGCACATACATTTCTTGAAATAACCAAAATGTACGAGATTATCAATAAAAAATATCATAAAGAAATCGGTCAGGCTTAAAATGCAGTTATGTTCCACTTCAGCAGAAATGTCAAACGATCTGATGATCTATCAGATAGATTACAGATAAAAGTTATATATAATAAATATATAGATTATGGATAGGCTGTTTTCTAACCTTTGAACTGGCAACAGGTTGTGTAACACTTTCAATGAAAACTCTTTTTCAGGTCTGTAAGCTTGAAATAGTTTTAAAAAATACATTCTGGAGAGGATATGCTTTTAACACTGCACATCATTAGCACATAATGCCTGACTGGAAAGACTTTACTCTGATGATGGTAAAAGAATCACACACACACACACACACACACACACACACACACACACACACACACACAGAGCACAGAAAATGTCAAAATCAGACTCATTTTGTGTTAAAGGATCTTAATTATGACCCTATACCATGAAATGTTTCGGACCCTCAGGGCTACCATTTGTACTGACAGACAGGGGGTCCCAGGGACTCCTTCACTGATGCTATAGAGGGTCCCAGAGGGGGTATAGAGAGTCCCCATGAACAAAATTAACCAATACAGAAAATGTAGTATTTCTTGCTTTTTTAATTATTGGCTTGATAATCTGAACATTTCAGAGTAAATGAATCTCTCTCTCTCTCTCTGAAAACATTTCTTAAAAAAAAACAACATGGGAATCCAGACAAGGATGCTGCAATGTCTTCAAAGTCTTAACATTCTCTCTCTCTCTCTCTCTCTCCCTCCCTCTCTCAGCCAAACACACACAAAGTGAAACAGAGAGAGATAGAAAAAAGAGAGTAAGAATACACACACACACACTCTGATTCTTGAGATGTATATCTCTAACCCTTACCCCACTTACCCTGGAAAACAATCCTGAAAAGAAAATACACACAAGTAATAAACATATTACAGACCTGTTTACCCCTCTATCCCCTTGACCAGTAGATTAGGTGTAGCAAACCAGTAGATTTGGTCTCAAAACAGTAGATTTCCCCTCGCACGTTAAAACCAATAACAAATATAATATGACTGTGGAAAACACATTTCTGCGACAGCTTTAGAATATATATCTCACCCTTTGTTGTGTGTGTGCTCAACATGATGAAGAAACACAGGAAAACGTCACTCTGTCATAGAGTTCTGCAGGCAGCACTTTTTATTGTTAATGTTCAGTTACACCACACAGGGAGAGCAACCAGCACTTTTCCACTAACTTCATACAGTTCTGCATGATGCCTACACACAGGGAGAGCAGCCAGCACAGTTTGTCACTAACTTCATACAGCTCTGCATGATGACTACACACAGGGAGAGCAGCCAGCACAGTTTGTCACTAACTTCATACAGCTCTGCATGATGCCTACACACAGGGAGAGCAGCCAGCACAGTTTGTCACTAACTAGATACAGTTCTGCATGGTGACTACACACAGGGAGAGCAAATAGCACTTTTCACTAAACTTAAAAATAGTTCTGCATGATGAATATACAGTACATGGCTTGCTGTCTTTTCATTTTAGGTTAGTCTAGTGGTGCTTAGACTTTGCGTGTAAGCACTTCTTAACCTGCGCACGGATTCAGAGGACATGTCCCTGACAGCCTCGACAGGTTCCCTGGATCTGATTTGACCACCAGTAAACTCTCCAGGGTAACATCTGAAAGGGAGGCCCGCTGG
Source organism: Conus ventricosus (assembly GCA_018398815.1). Lineage (NCBI taxonomy): Eukaryota > Metazoa > Mollusca > Gastropoda > Neogastropoda > Conidae > Conus > Conus ventricosus. The sequence continues at coordinate 13,602,347 of CM031616.1, read as the reverse complement.
CTAGTCCTGTTCTTCTTGACACATGAGAAGACACGCTACAGTGAGCGCTGCCATGAGGAATAGTCAAGATACCTCTCATCACAAGAGACATTCTGGACAGAAGCCCTTCATCCAGTTCCCCAATCTTCTTCATGTGGAATCGATCCCATCAGCATCCCCTTCAGTCACACATTGCCTTATATCAGTACACTGATATGTGATGAACTGTTCAATGACTGTGTCAGCTGTGACACCTCCTATCACTCGACACAGTGTTGCTTCTGCCTTTGTGATGTCATCTTCCACTTTCCTTTGGCGTCGTCTTTGGTCACGGCAGCCGTAAAAAGTTCGTTAATCTGTGGGCCGGAACTGCGCGCGCAACACTTATGAGACTCACAGTTGACATGCCTTTTATGTCGTGTTGTCCGCCATGCGAGATACCGAGCATACTATAATGTAGTATGCTCTGGAGATACTGAAGTGAAGTTTGCACTTGGTGCAGAAGGCAAACTCTGCTCCTTTACTTGATGATATAATGTCCGGGAAGTCTGTTGGTACTGCAGCTTGAACTTTTGAAAAAATATTTCTTCTTCTTCTTCTTAACCGCATCAATCACACGGGAATCACAGTCTGAGTCGCCGCCGCTTTCATCAGTTTCAGAGCACACTTCTTCTCAATCGCCGCCATTTTCACTGCGCTAGAAGTGGTAGCGTTCAGCTGCATCAACTTCCCGCCCGCGACGGACTATGGCGGACGCGTAACTCATCACCGCACACGCGCGAGAGAAACAGGTAACTTGGCCGGGCGCCACCGACAGTGAACTGTATGTTGATAAAATTCTGGATCGGAAATCTGCCGAAGTGGTTTCGGTGAGCAACGGGAGAAAGCGCGTTTCGCGATCGGGAGATTTGAAGTCGAGAGGGAGACCGTATAAACAACGTCTGAACTCGGGAGAATCTCCCGGTGAGGTCGGGAGGTAAACATGTCTGATATTACAAAAAAAGCAGAACTGTCAGAAGCAATAAAATGGAAAAAATCTAAGTAATGAAATAAAAAAAAAACACAAATGTAAATGCACACAAGCAAAAATAGGAAATAAACAAAGCAAACCAAACTAAAAAACAAAAAAGGAACGAATACAAGCACACACACAAATATGAAATGCACACAATAAAATGGACATTTGTGTGAGGAATGCAACAAAGATATTTTCTGTCTCTCTCATTGTTGGTGTAATTTTGGTTCCAGGACCACTAGCATGAAAAACATTCCTGCACAAAAATACCACACACATATATTACACACACCAAACATACATCATCTCCATGCTTAAGTTCAAATGCTGTCCACAGTTTAAGTTAATTTTCTGTTTGACTGAAGTGAAATGCTGGCATGCTCTGTGAATGATGTCTTCCTGGTCAAAGTAAGCCCGTCTTGATTCGCTTTTGATGAGGAGTTTGTTCTCCACTGACTTCACTGACAAGGAACTTCTGAGAGAAGTGTGGATCAGGTTCTGTGCCGAGAAACCTCTTTCACATGGAACAGATGTGATGGGGATGGTCAGTGATATGTGTGCAAGCGTACAGAACTCGGGGAACATGTCAGCACACTGGCAAATGATGTGCTTGCACATCTCTTTTAAGTTCTTGCCTTTGTGGTTCACATCATTCTCTTAAAAAAATGAATGACTGTCTTTGCCTCTTCCGCATTTAATTCAGTATATTTTGCCAGCAACTACCCAGTTGTTCCTGACCATGTGCCATAACTGATCCTGAGCCTGTGGCAGATGGTGTGGATCTAAAATGGTGGCAAGATCCTTGAGAACAACCATGTCGGATTCAGGGAAGCGCTGGTTGATCTGGTCTTTTAGATTGTTAATGAAATGTCTGGCAACCTGCTTGACTTGGTTGATGTCAGCATCAGTGCCTTGAAGAGGAATACCCTGAAATTCCCTGCTGCATCATGCTGTGCCAGGAAGTCTGCCAGGCATGTTCCAGGATGATCAGGCATGTCCTCAATTGTTTCTTCTGATGACTTGAGTTGTTGTTGTTGTTGTTGTCGTACCTGGCTAAAAGACTCCAGGGATCATCCAAACAGCCGAAGTACTTGAACACTATGGTACAAATGCATCAGCTGGGGATGAGAACATTACGTGTGTGACCGTTTTTGATTACCCCGCCACATGGGCAGCCACACTCCGACTTCGGGGGATTTTTAGAGACTGATAATGTTATGCTAGGAGCTTGTCACAACTGAAGACATCCCCGCATAACTATGCAGAGCATAACAACATTTTGATGTAGCCTTGGTGTTCTAGCCTATGTCAATTAGCCTGACACAGCCTTAGCCAAGGCAGTGATGACTTGAGCATATCAAGCACTTGGTGAATATCTACATCATCTTTCTGGAAAACCTTGCTGCACCTTGTCAACACTCACAGCACATCATTTAAAAAGCAAAGGGTGGCAATAAACTTGAAAGATTTGACCACCTTCAGCAGGCCTTTGGCTTTGGCAGCTGAATCACTTGCCGAGCTGGCTGCTTCATACTCTAGGGCAAAGCACAAACATCCCCACGTGGACACAACTGCGTCAACACTTCTTGAAAGGACAACCACCTCACATTAGTTGGCTTTTTGAATTGTTTGACTTTTGTGTCCATGAGTCTCTGCAGTTCACGATCTTGTTGTATCTGCAGGCAGAGTACTTGTAAAACAAGTAGATTGAAACTAAGGTGCTTTGCACAGTTTCCAAATAGGCAACTTGTTTGGCTGCCCAGAAGCAGACCAAGGACAAACGGTGAGCGACACACCAGGTTCCAACAATTTTGGCATTGCCACTGTCAGGATCTTGTAACCTAACTATCAAGCCAGACTTGCGTCCAATCATTACATTAGCTCCATCAGTGCCAATGCCTGAAACTTTCTCCAGAGGAACATTCACCATCTGTCAAAAAGTTAAGTAAAGCATTTTTGATAGTTTCAGCTTTTCCATCATACACCTCTACATTTGCACCAAACGAAATCACACTTTCTCCATTTTCTACAGTTTTACAGAATATTGTCAGTTTTTCCTAACTGCAATGTCCAGTGACTCATCCAGCATGAGTCAATCCTTGGGCTGTCCTCAAACCTTGCAAGTAACTTTTGCTTGCAAACCGTAGCAAGAGATGTCTGCATTTCAGCAAACAGCAACATGACTGGTGTAGATCTGTTGTTGTGAGGCTGCAGCACTCTTCTTGTCATCAGACTGCATCAGAGCCTATAGCATCCAAACACAGATACACCTTTTTGAGACTATGATCAGTGTGTGTGACAGTGTGTGTGTGTGTGTGTGTGTGTGTGTGTGTGTGTGTGTGTGTGTGTGTGTGTCACTGTGTGTGACAAGAGAGAAGGAAAATTAATGTATGTTATCATGATTTATGCATTTGTGTGTGTTTTAAGACAAGAGAAGGGGATAATTGGTGTACACAATACACATGCATGTGTGTGTGTGTGTGTGTGTGTGTGTGTGTGTGTGTGTGTGTGTGTGTGTGTGTGTGTGTTTACAAGCTGATCCATTTACTTACCTCAGTGGTGAATTACTGATTGTGCATCAATGTAATTAGGATTACTGATTGTGCATCAATAAATTAGGAAGGCAAGTTAAAGTTCATGTATGTGCAGTCAATTGTTCTTGTGACCAAATATGTGCACTATGAAATTTATTATAACAATAATAACAGTAGAAATATGTGAAACTCATGCACCCCCTAAAATTGTGGTAGATCTGGTGGAGATGTAGGATAATGAATCTATCATGTGTGGTACTGTCATACTATCAGTGTTACACAACAAACTAGGCCTATATCAAGGTCTTTTTTAAAAAAAGCAAATCTATTTTTTCAATCAAAATCTAAAAGTGTTCCTTACCTGAGCTCGAAGGAGGCTTGAAAATTTTGTATCTGGAAGATCATCTTGTGCCAGAATCAGGCTGCACCGATCTGCTGACGTAAAACGTGTGAACTCTGTTTCACTGCAGCACCTTTCGCACTTTCCATCTCCTCTCTTCTTTTTTCAGCGGCTTGAGCAATGACGTGATCATCACTCTTCTCATGTCTGTACAACGCAGATTTTGGAAGTTGATAGATCCAGAGACGAAGGCGTTTTTGTCTCTGGACTTGCTACTCGACTTCAGGGCACTACGAGAGCACATGTTGCATTTCATCTTGCCATCTTCGTACTCCAGCCAGCTGAACTCTTTCTCCCAGGCTGAATTATACGCACGGCATTTCTTGTTAGGTGGTGTTGCTGTATATATTTCTTTAGGAATCGACGATTCACTGTCTGTAGCATCTTCAGAAGATGTTTCTTTGCGTTTTTTAGGAGCGCCCAACCACTGAAGCAACGACATATTTGCGAGATGCGATAGCCATGAACTTCCTTTCTGCTTCGTTCGCCTAGGCTTGTGCACGCGATTGTTACAACTTGTGAGTCATCGAATCGGTTAATTAGTGGCGGCGGGCGCCACAGTCTGAATAAGTCAGCCGGTCGACTGAGTAACCGTTCAGTGACGTGGGCCACAAGGCGAGCCTATCAGTGTTTACGCAACTTTTCGGCTTACTGTACTTTCGCGGGCACACGCTGTCCTGAATTTGACGGCAGGCAATCGCGCGCGAAGTGTGGTGTGCTCAGCTTTGATCACTGACCGCGGCACGTTTTGGGGTTTGCCTGATTTTGTAGTGCGTCCGCAGGACTCGCTACACGTTTTGTTAGTGCGTTCTTTTCGCTCATAGTGCGTCATGGACGCACATATGTGCGTCATTGGGAGCCCTGTGACCCTTTTTTTTTTTTTGTCACATCATCATCCACCTTTGAACCCACTTACAATCAAACAAACAGGCTGAATTGCACAATACAGATGGAAGTATTTAGCTAACCCCTGCAATCCTGGTACACAGATCTTGCTTCTTCAAAGACAGCATCAACAATGTTGTAAAAGCAAGCTTAGAATGTATTCTGCAGACTTTGTACTCTTTCCCCTATGGAGTGTGTTGATTTGAGACAGCAGAATCAAAATCCAGAAAAATCCAGATGTCCAACCATGCTTGTTATTCTGTTAATCTGATCTCTGATACAATTGGAGTGGAAGATCACAGAAACATAAGCAGGGAGGAAAGTCCTGATGATAGAGACAGCTGGGAAAGGTGAGTGTGGGGCAGAGGCTGGCAGCAGACTGTCAGGAAAACAATGAAATAAATAAATGGAATGGTGTATGAATACGTCGATGACTAACACATAAAAAAAGCAGCAGATTGTCAGGAAAGACAATGAAAAAAGTAAACGAAACGGTGTATGAAACAGATCAATGACAAACACATGAAAAAAGGATACGCAGAAAGCACTGAGTTTTTGCAGAGGAAGAAGGCAGGAATGTTGTATTTTTCAAACATGATCTCCGTCACTTTTTCTCGCTTTGCCTTGGTGTTCCACTGTGACAGACAATCATGACATCCAATGAAATCATCACTCATATCTTTGTAAACCTTGTTATCAACATGATTAACATAAAATATTCCACATTTCACACACAACAGAAAAAAAGAAGACATTTTTATGTACCGAGATCAGGGATCACAAACACACCACAAAAAGCATGAGCAAGTATGAATGCATTAAAAATCAAAGGGACTGAATGGACACTGGATTTTGCCAAAGAATCTACAACTACACAGACTAGTTGAAGATACAATAATGTAATCATTATCTCAGAACTGAAATTGTAAATGCTTTAGCTTCACTTTGATCAATAGTGTATTCCTTTCTTTTTTTAGCATCTTATTATCCTTCTGTGTTTGTTGCACTCTGGCCAGTCAAATATCTAAAGGATTAGAAGAGAAATTAGGTGAATTCTCTGTATCCTGAAAAGGCTAGCATTTTCTAAAGGAAAAGAATCGAGCCTTTGCCAATGCAAGCAGCAGTGAGCCATCGTACTATGTAATTAAATAATGTTAATCTGCATTTACTAACAAACTTTGCACATTCAAACAAAACTGCACTGTTTTGATGATTAGTGTTGTTACATATTTTTTCAAGTTTGAAACTTCCCTATAACACTAAAGGTACAAATCATTTAAATTGTTAATGAAGGGAAAGAAACGCCCTTCAGTTTATCAAAAGTGAGAACCTGAACATCAATTTCAGTGTTGTTAATTGTCAGCTCCAGCAATGTGTGCACTGGCTCAATTATCAATACTGACTCTACAATGTCCGCTTACTTTTGTTCCTGTAAGCAGAATGACAAGATAATGCACACTAATTTCCTGGCTATAAGTCACACAATTATGCATGCCGCACTCGTCAGTTGTTTTTTTTCTTTTTAAGTCAGAAAAAAAACCCAACTCGCTGCAACTAACCGATTAGCTACAAGCAAATAAATGTAAAACAGTCATCACAAAAACGGCAAACACAATGTAAACAAAGCCTGTATATTCAGAGAGTATGACTATCACGAACTGGCAAGCAACCAGCTAAGGGCAATGCATACAATGACAGAAAAAAAACCCCAACCAGCTACTAGGTTTTTTTCATCAATGTTCTCAGCGACACTAAAACCACTAGACTCATTTCAGCGTCAGACACGAAACCTTACAAGAACTCTTCATCGATGTCAGCCATGCTGTCTGCGGTCATTTGGTACTTCTGCCTTCATACTTGCGCACGCTGTGACTTCTGTGTTGTGCTGTCTGTGGTCATTTGGTACTTCTGCCTTCATGCTTGCGCTCGCTGTGACTTCTGTGTTGTCCTCTTTTTTTGACAGGGTCAATAATTGTGAACTGCGACAATTTTATGCAGTAAAAAAAGTTTGCTACTCTTTATAATTGCCACTGTTAAACCATCAACCTGAGCTGCTGTGCTGTTGCCCTTTTGATGAGCCCCATCAACAGTTTTCAATTTGAAACCTGTGTCATAGGCTTGGCTTTTCAACTTCTGCATTTTTACTTGATCATGTAGAGCTGATGAGTGAATGATCAAGCAATTATAATATTCAGCTATCGTTAAAAGAAGTTCATTTTCATCTCATTCATGCATGAATCATTCTTTGTGTGACAAGTGGTCAAATCCCTTTTCAGCAAATGTTGGTTGTCATTTGTTGGATCAACTGCAGAGAAGGAGAAAATAACTCTATGGTGAACTGAAAACAGAATCGAAAGACTGAAACAACAAATCCATGAACATGCTGAGGCAAACAGTCACCACAGGATTTAGAGTTTAGAGAAAAACGAACAGTTTCTAGCTCAGAAATTATGGTAAATGCCACAGCAACTATGACCACAATAAAAACAATAATTTCAATGACAATGATACTGAGATAATACATAAAATTACATGCATTTAGCTTTTAATTTTTTTTAATAACATCCCCGTTTTTATTACCAATGAATAATGGTACGTGTGTGTGTGTGTGTGTGTGTGTGTGTGTGTGTGTGTGTGTGTGTGTAACAAAAACAGGACAGTTGGGTTGTACAAAAATATGTTTTATGACTGCAAAATTCTGTTAAAATCAAAATATCCTCTACAACCCATTTCCTATGAGCACACAATGGCCAAAACAAACATTTAAAACTTACAGCAGGTTCTGACATCAGCAGCGGATGAAGACATGACTCTGACTTGATGCTGCGGTTGTACACATAGTCCATCACCTTCTCAAACATGTCCCAGTCTTCCACTGCAGGTCAAACATACACATAACACTGTTGAATGACGCCTGACGGATCTGACCTATCTTTTCACCGTAATAAATGCACTCAATCTTTCAGTTCAGACAAGTTTTAAGCTACTGTAGAATTAATATCTAGGTCACCATTGCATTCTACTTAAAAAATACAAAGAATACGATGGACAGTTTTAAAAACATATCCAGTTTGTTGTTGCTTTTTTTTTAAAGAGGCTGAATTTCTTTCATTCAGAAACTTTTCACACTTGATGTTTTGTTGATTACGGAAAGGATACACATTTTAAGATTCGTTGCTACTTTTCTTTTTTCGACAACAGAAGAAAAAACTATCAAACCAATATTTATTGCTGACAATTTAAACAAAAATATGTAAATCTGTAAGGCTGAAAGGAATTTATGAAACACAAAATCCTTGTGAAATGATTTTGAAATCAATATAGCGCTGACAGGTTACCAAAGCAACATACTGGCTCTGCACTGAAATGATACATTTTTCACTTTAATGAATGCTGCAAAAAAAAAAAAAACATACTGACAAAGAAACATCCATATTCAAGTACTTCCCAATAATGGACACATTTGTTTTCAAAAAAAGGATGGATAAGCGTTACTGGCAAAAAGTATGACTGACATCATAAACTAAAGATTATGAACACACAATAACACAGAATACAGGCTTGGCAGATACCACACTTGCTGTGAAACCTGCAAACCCAGAACTCTGCAGCCATGGTTTAAGTTAGGGGGTGAGAATGGAGGGGGGTTGGTTGCAAACTCATAAGCAGAGATGCAAGTAGGATAGAGTCCCCGGATCCTTAAACTGAAATGTGGCCATTCTGGCAATCCTGAAATTGAATTGTGGCCATCCTAGCAATCCTGATAATTATCACATAAGAAGACACCATACGAAAATCATATTCTGGCACCTCAACATTATGAAAAACTTTGACTCATTTGGATAATGTCATTTTTCTTACATGGATAAACTAAAGGATGCTTTTGTGTGGTTACATTAACTGTCACTTTAAAAAAAGATAATTTTTAACCCTACTGTTAAGGTCTGAATCGATGATACACACAACATGACAGATTGAATTAACGTTTTTTTCATCATTAAAAAATCTCTTCTAGGAGAGCAGTAAACAAACCTCAGCAAACAGAGAAAGAAAAAATTACACTCATAATCTTGCTGATCTGGCTGCAAAAATGTTTGAAGATGCCCTCCCGCACCCCCCTAAACTCTGCAAGGCTGATGATTACTCTACCTTTTACCTTTACTGGATCAATGACATTAGAAATGAACAATTTTATTTTCCTGCTGAAGCTGAACTTAACTGTCTGGCCCCATGGAATGCAATCAGCAACACTGATCTGGACCTTGGCACTGGAGTTTGTTGGCGAGTTAACCAGCCGTTTCCTTTTTCAGCAATTTTGCATATGCTTTTATATTACTGTTCGAAGATGCTAATATCAACCTTTTCTCTCTCTCTCTCTCCTACGCATTCAGTTCATGCCATTTATAGCTCAGCTGACTGCAGAGGGCCAACTGTCACTGTTTGTGCAGTCAGATGTAAGACCTGATTGGAAAGCCAGAAAAAAAATTTTCAGGAGATTTATTTCAAATTCTATTATGTTAAACCACATCGGGGGCCAGAATAGCTCGGTGGTAGAGCGCCGAACTCGTAATCTTGGTGATCCTGGGGTTGCGGGTTCGAATCTCCGCTGGGCCATTTTCAGTACAGGGGGATTTTGCCCTCGGAGTTAACATTGGTTCTGACTCCATTTCCCATACAGTCCTTCCAATAAGACTATAAACCGAGGTTCCGTGTGTGAACGCACGCATAACATCTTGCACACTCGTAAAATCCCACCACCAACTTTCGGAAAAGAAGGCCAGTTTGGCCATTGGTATGGATGACACGTTACACATAGCATGCACCTTCCCCGAAGTTAGAATATGGCTGCCTTAATGGTGGAATAATAATTTAAAAAAAAGGTCATACACACAAAACTCCACTCCCTTTGTTGGGTAGATGGGATTAATCCTTGCCTGTCTATAAGGGGAGTGTCTGCAGGAGTATCAGCCTGCGAAATACATGAATTTTCAAAGACTGATGGCAACAAATAGAACATTGGTTTTACCCAAATTTCTGGGATTCAGAACAAACTACAAAATCTTTCCAATCCAGATGATACTCAAAGGCAATCTTACTGATCCAGAGAAGACCACAAAAAACCCAACATTTTTCCTGTTCTGGATTTCTGGTTTAGTCTGGAAGATACACTTTCTATGTTTAAGTTCTGTCTGATTAATACAAATTAGATTTCACAAAGAAAATGTATATTGCTGCACACATTTTTCCTGGATTATCCAGATCAGAATGTCATTTTAGCTCTATTCTACAAATCTATATACAAAACCTTGTCCCTGCATTTGTGTACATTTGCATGAATGTAAGCATGCATGCCCCTGTGTGTGTTATGTGTGTGTGCGCGCACGCGTGCGTGCATGTGTGTGTGTAAGTCTGTGTGTTTGTGTGTATGTGCGTGCCCATGCGTGCGTGCATGTGTGGGTGCGTGCATCCTTGCGTGTGTGTGTGTGTGTGTGTGTGTGTGTGTGTGTGTGTGTGTGTGTGTGTGTGTGACTGTGTTCATGTCTGTATGTCAGTATCTGTATCTGAGGTCAAAATAGAATTTCCCTTAGAAAATAAAAATGAAAATAATCAACAACAAAAAAAAGGTGGGTTTGTACCTAAAGCACACATATCATCTCTTAAGCTGCATTATAACCATTACATCAACCATGAAGTAATGATCAATAGTTACTTACCCATGCCATCCTTGAGAAAACTGACCAGGTTCATGCTTTTACGGGGATGTTTCATATACACTGTGTCAATCAGATATTTCCTTTCCGGCTGAGGTGGGGCATCCCCTCCTTCCGTTTCCATGGCACTCTCAATTTCCTCCACAACCCCAACATGAGTTGGTATCTCCGCCTGAAATTCAGCAAAACTTCACTTCCAGTTTTATTCTGTGATTTTGTACAGCCTTCAAACATTTTTACTGTAACAAAATTGAAACATGCTGAATCAGTCCGTTATGTTGATACCCTCGCCAATTAACCTCCCACCCCACCACCGGGATCAGATCTGAATGCTGGCACATGAAATAGCAATTCTGCACTTGACACGTTCTGCAGATTTTCCACACCTAAAATTGCAAGCACTTAAGACTGCCATGGCCGACAGCAATCAGCGGTGAATATACTTCAAATATGATGAAGTCTAGTGTTCCAAATCACAACAAATTTAAAATTTACAGCTCACTCTAACCAATGCAACTTTAAAACTTAAAAGAATTAAAAAAAAAAAAAAATCAATGAAAAGAAACTAAAATCAACAACAGCTTTCAAAGGGAGACAATTAACATAAAAGCAAAGCAGTAGCTGATCAGGTGTGAAAATCTAGCCATCTGCTTTAAAATAGATGCATGACTGTTACAATGGACACAAATAACAGGATCCAAGCATGGTTGTTGTTTGACAACAACAACAAAAGACTGTTCCAAAGCTGATCTGTTTGTCAAGATTTAAACACTCTGATTTTCAACTTTCTTCAGTCATTATTTTGTGCAGCAGGGTTAGAAACATTAGTTATCAAAGGTAAGTATTACTGATCATGGCATCAACTCAAGGTAAAATCAAAACGCCAGCTGCCAAGTTTTGAGCTGAATGCAAAAGGAAAAAGGAAATGTTACTTGCAGTCTAAACTGTATGCAAATTGCAGTATCATGATACACTTATCTGAAAATAAAATGTCCATGTGACTTGATTTTCCTGTGTTATATGCATGAGTTATAAAGCACATAAAATGTAGTGCATTTTGAGGTATAGCAGTGTGTTTCGAGGTCTACATATGTAAGTTAAAAAGAACTATGGTTGGTTTGAGATCCCCAGGGAAGACTCTATATCCAATGCCTGATCCCCCCCCCCCCATTCCTATTAAGACAACCTGATATCAATTCGATTTTTATTTAGACAACTGAATTTCAAGTCTTTCTAGTATTTTGCTTCAAACAAGCCCTAAGGGGTTAGCAAATTTGAAATGAAGAAAAAGAACATTACAAAAACAAAACAAACTTCTTTCCTCCACACATTTCAATAACAATTATTAATTCCTAAGTTATAACCCACAATCAAGTCCTGTACACTTTCTGCACAAGAATCGAGACATTCTGAAACAAGAAAAAGTCCTTTTGATAACAGTATGTGTAACTTTGCTCATCATCCTAACCAATGAGCTGTGACAAGTACTGTTCAAATGTCGTCTAAAACAAGGAAAAACAACATCATCTTTGTACTTTCGGAATCAACGGAAGCATTCTACTTCAAATACCCAACAGGGTGCATGAAAAATGGCACGAGGGGATATTCAACATCATTTCATAAAACAGAACACTCAAATGTATCTGATAAATTTCATGAACACACTTTCAAAAAAACAACTTTTAACCTTTACCAGCCGAGTCGTCCAATAGTGGACGACAGGATTTCTCTCCCTTGAGCCGAGTCGTCCAAGTCCGGATGACGGAAAGACAGCTCACAGTCTGCCGTGTCGTCCACAATCGGACGACGGGAACATAAAAAATTCCTACACTTTCCATGAAATGGTCCAAGGGAAATAACGTCTGTAACTAGTCTTGGGATGTTGGAACGAGTTGTCGACCATACTTTCAGTGGCCTATTGTGAACGTGGCTGACCCCACGAGCTTTGGAACAAAGGACTGAGAGTGCGATCACGTGGCGCGCGGCACGTTTCCTGTGTCAGAAGAAATGTCGGTCAGACAAAGGGTTGGTAACAATTTCTCGTGCAATGAAGTGCTTGAAATCGTATTACAAAGTGGATCTGGTGATGATTGGAGTTGAGTGTTTGTTCTTTCCTGTGACACCTAACACAAGACCGTCAGTTGTTGTAGAGCTACCGTAAAAATAAATTAAAAAGTGGCCAAATCTGTGCGTCGGCAGGGACTGAGCGCTGTGCGCGGCGCACGGCACCAGGGAATGAGCGCTGTGCACCGCGCTCGGCTGGAAAGAATTAAAAAAGCACCCGTGGACAAAACTATCCATATAAATAGCATTCATTTTTTTAAAAAATTTCTTTCTCAAACTCAACAATGAGAAACAGCCAAATCTGCCAACACTTTTATACTTAGTTAATCCTGAAAAACAACCAGCTGCCGTGGTGAAGTGGTTAGCGTCACGGACTCTCGGCTGGGAGGTCGTGGGTTCAAATCTCATCAGAGTCATGTGGGTTTTTCTGCCCCGACCAGCTCCTACCCAGAGTTGAGTTTGCTGCGGACTCAGTTAGGAAGACTGGGACCACACAGTCGAGTTTCATCCACTTAATGGATGCGTTTCTGAAAGCGTTTCTCAAATTTCCTGACCAACACTGCAGGTGCCTGTATCTCTCGGGCCTGGTTGACGCCGGGATATATTATGAAAGGAAGCGTAGAGTACAGCCCTGTCATGTAGTCTCAGACCGAAATCGAAATCCGTAGCATCATCTTAATCATCTTCACTCTCATCGATCAGCATTAAAAAAAAAGTCTCAAATTCTGTGGCGCTTCATGCCCTGCTCTAATGGTGACCTCAGTTTTGATGTCCTCACCACGTCTATGGCCTTGGTTTGGTTCCGTCGGGGTTACCGGCATCGGTGAATCTATGGGGGCTGTCATTGGACGGACGTGGTGGCGCCCTCCGGAGGGAGAGCTCACTCATGCCAGCTCCGCGACTAAGCAATTATTGTCGTCAGTAGGGGGCTTAGTAGGTGGTGTCCTGTGTATGTTAGATTAGAACAGGTGCCACTGAACACCACTGAAGTGACTTGGCAGCAGTGCAGTCTCTCCTCCGGTGGGTTGCCTCTTGACGACTTGACACTGACTGCTCCCTGTGGATTGCTGGTGCCGGGTTGGGGCAGGGTCCACCGGGCTGTGGCTGTGGTGTCGGAATGAGCGGCATGGGTGTACTGCCTCTGAGGTGGCGCAGAGGTTGGGACAGCAACAACAACAAATCCTGAAAAACACTTCAAGTAAACTAAAAGGAAGTATCACATAAATAACAGAACATGCTCAATACCTTTGGCGTATCTTCTCCAGCATAGCCGGCTCTGAAAGAGTAAGAGCCTATGTCAAACACCAAAGCCCCCACTTCATCTGTAACAAAAACAAAACAAAAAAGATTATCTACAGTTGTGTTTGGAAAAAAAAAAGTGCGTGTGCCAGGGTAAGTGGGTGGCTGGGTATGTCTGTCAACATTAATCCATTTTCTTTTATACAGGGTTGGGAACGAAATGCCGAACAACATACTTTGTTTTCAACTTTAATACATTTTCTTTTAAACAGGGGTGGGGAGGAAATGCCCAACAACATACTTTGTTGAATGAGAAAAATACATAAGCACACATAAACAGTCACAAATCCTTTAAAAAAAAACTGACAAAAAAATCAAAACAGTACATTGAAAATCAAAATCTTAAAAACGCAGAATAAGGATTTAAAAAAAAAAAAAGACAACACCACCAAACAAACAAACAAAAACCCGACTTACATACATTGCAGAGTGATACGACCAGTTCATCTCAAATCAAATAATCATTTGCTTTCAATGTGCTGGTCTGTACACAACTCTTGTTTAAATTGGCATGTCCCAAATTAAGGGACAGGGCTAGTATAATTATAAAAAAAAAAAAAAAAAAGACGGGAGAGCACTTTATAGTTTATTTCTTTACTGTTGTGTCTGTTACCAGTCACAAATTCAACTTAGTCAGGGCTGTATCGTCCATGATACTATGCCATGTATTTATTCTCATTTTACATGTACATTTTAACAAAGACAAGCTGGTCAAAACCTGTTGCTACCGACTCTTTCTCCATCATGCAATGTCATATCTTATCTCATGCGTAAGCATGCCGGATCTGGATCTGGATTAGTGCGTCGCTAAAACATCCATTTACTGGCATAGGTGGGGGTGCGCAGCGCGATGATATTATCGGCTTCTGGCTTTTGCCAGAGCCGACTTGAAACTGTCAACTGACTTTTGGTGACAATGTTATCGTTCCACTCAGTTATTGTCTTTGGGAAGTATGAATGTATATCATTTAACAACCTTGACTCAATCTTTGTGTACTTCTGACACAAGGGCTTGAACTGCCACGCCATGATAATCAGAGCTTCAGATTGTTGGCGCGCCCGCGCCATTGGCGCATATTTTATCAGAATGACGCGTAACAGTCAGTGTGTATGCGCCAGCCTGGCGCGTCATAAAAATCGCCAACTTGTCTCGATCCTCGGTCTGTCGGTACCAAGCCACACCAGGTCCAAGCACATGTGGCCACACAACGGAGTATAGTACTTACCCAAACTGGCACCTTGCTGCCTTGCCTAGCATCGCTGTGTGTGATTGGCTGACAGCCAAGCACAACAACCAATCAGCGAACATTTATCAGTTTTACCTTGCAAAGGCGAAATCGCCTGGGTCCAGAAATCGTCTGACTTTTCAACACGTGTGGAATCGAGTCATCGTTCTGCTAAAGACAAGATGCCACCGAAGAAAAAGCTCAAACAAAGTGAAAACCAGCGGCAGCTAACTTTGTCAGCAATGTTTTCAAAGGATAAAACGAGTGGTAAGTGTTTAGTTTTTATCTCTTAGCTGAAAATTTAAGCCATCATTGTTTTTCTCTCCCTTCTAGTCTCTCTCAGCCAGCCGGCACGTGTATTTCCCCCACTCCCCTTTCGGCTTTCCACTCCTCCCTCCCGCACTCCATTGTCTTTCTCTCCTTTCCTTGTATCTTATCTCAGCAAGGCGGCATGTGTATCCCCCCTCCCTCCCCTCGCCCCACCCCACCCCTCTCCTCCAGCGTTTAGTGGGTCAGTCATCCAGCAAACTGCCACCGCTAAAAATAGCTAAGTGCCATGAACACATCGTGAGGAAGATGGGGTGGGAAAAGGGAAGAGAGAGAGAGACCGAGCGGAGAAGAAGAAAAAAGAGGGAGGGGGGTGCTGGCTATGAGCCGATTTCATTTGTTGACAAGAACAAGTTGGATGACTGGGGCATGGAACAAATGGAGAAACTTCTTCAACAGTTTGCTGACGAGAAGACACACACCTGGGAGGGTCAGAAGAGCACCAGCACTGAGCCTTTTATCAACAGAGAAGAGACCATGGATGAGTGGAGACTTCTGAAGAGAACAGTCCTGAGTGAGCAGTTCCCTAGAGACGACTTTGTGACTCTGTGGCAGGCCATCTGCAAGTTCTACCCTGAGGACTTTCCAAACCTTAAGAAGCTGACAGCCTGTGCTCTGACCTTGCCTGTCCACACAGCAGATTGTGAAAGGTCCTTCTCGGTGCAGAACTACATTCACACCCAGAGGAGAAGTGCCCTCACAAACACACATTGTGACCAGCTGATGAGGGTGTGCATTGATGGACCTAGCTTCCAGGACATGCCCTTTATGAGTGCAGTGCAGGTGTGGGCGGAAAAACGCAGGCGGTACCTGTTCAAGGACTAGGTGAACATACCTTTGATTGTCAATGACCCATCTTTTTCAAAATTGACCCATCATTTTGCATGGCCATGGGTCATTGGGCCCATGATGTCTGAAAACAATCTGAAGCTCTGGATAATGAGTTCAAACATATACCCAATTGTTACACTTAAGTCTGCTACAATTCAAAATTCACATCACAATGTAAAAATGATCATGTAAGATCTATCAATTACTCAGTACCATTTATATTCCAATCGAAAACACACAGCAAGAAAGGTAATGGAAATATGTGTGTGACAAACACTAGCGGACGTCGTCTGCTAGTCTGTACTGCAACACTGCTACACTCACCTTATCTTCTCTCTTCTGATTACATCAGAGACATATAATTATGACCTGTTTGGCAATTGACAGAGGAGAGGCAAGACATCAGAATAATCTCACCACAATAATCTCATCCAAGCTCAAATGAAGTTTTAAATTTTCTGAAATCGTGTTTGAAAGAATGAAGTAGTGGATACGAGGGATGTAATAGACTTTGTAACCCAACCTCCTGTAACTATTGTGACCTCAGCCTTGGTAACATGACCGTAGCTCGTAAGATCTGATTCCTTTCACACAAGTTTCAGTTTCACTAGGCATATTTAGTCGCTCAAAAATGTCTTCACTTTCTTCTCTGAAATCCGACTGCAAAATTTTTGCACCATCTTTGGGGACACATCTTTGCTCTTTCTGTTGATGGTGTTTATTAAAACATTATTTATTATGTAGTTTTCTTTTCGTCAAACGCCACATTCCTACCGGCATCTGCCGCAGATTTTCAAAGACGCATGGTGATGCCCTAGACATAACACTGGTGACAGCCTTCTGTCTGATAGCAGCTGGCTTGACAAGAAAGGAAAGGTAACGTTTGATCCTTCCGTTGGGTGACAACTTCAAGTTCTAAATCTATTTAAATACTGCTGCATGATGCTACTGTGTCCACGCCGAGTGTCAAACAAACACTCAACAATTAAATGTGGTTTAAACTTTTATTTCATGAAAGAAAACAATGTGGAAATTGGCGACATATGTAATCAGTTTATTCAAATCATCCTTTACCGCAGTACACAATACTCACCGCCTCCATAAACTCCACCACTCATTGTTTGTTTGGAAACTTTCCACTTCCAGCACCGTAAAACAATGATCTTTTTCCCGGCTGCGTCTTCAGGAAGTCGACTCGGCGAACGATTGCCGTAAAAATGTCATTCTGGACATGAAAAATGAAAAGCATAATTTTCATACTGGAAGTATGTGTAGTTGGGTCACTATCTTTTATTTCGGACTGCTTTTCTGATTTGATGCCATTTTTATATTTCAGTGGGGGAAATTAAACAAAAGCATGATTTTGTAATGAACACTCCCCCGGATGTCTATTCCCTCCCTTCCCCAATCACCATATGCTTCAATGAGGCTACGATCTTGAGCTTTGCGGTCCATGGGCCAGCTGAATTTAAAGTAAACAGTTAGAATGAATTTGAAATTATCTTGCACTTTGCAGGTTAAGAAAACTTAAACATGAAATTTGCAGGATGGGAGAAATCGGCGAGATCCCCTGCAAAGTAGTAGTTCAGTCAGTCACATTGGCTGTGCAGTGACAAGAAGAAGAAAAAAAAAAAGGGGGGGGGGGGGGAGGGGGGGGGGGGTTAGGGGGTTCCTAATTTAGGAGTACCACCGTTGGCTAGACCTATTATCTCACTGGTAAGCATTCACGTAGAGAGAAGCCATTCCATGAAAGCACTTCGAGACAAAGGGGAGGGGAAACTGCTGCCCATGCTAATCCATGAAGTACAAAGGGGAGCTTGAAAACTAGGACTTCGCCCATCAGAAATAGTTTGAGACTGGAAGATAATGTGGTGAGGCTTACGCAGCCCAGATCATGTCTCTCCAGTCTGGGATCACATGAATACCAAGATCACATGAATACCAAGAACATTTTAGTGTCGAAATCTTCAACTGGTTGAATGTGGACAGCTAAGAAAGAAGAACAGTGGGAGGATGGGAAAGAGCATTGCAGTGCCATTTACTTTGTGGTAAATCATCATCACTAAACAGGTGGAGGAATTATATTGCAATAATAGTGCTTAGAGTCCCCAATCTAAAATTCCACATGATTATTTCCTTATAAAATGAGCTTTCCATCCAAGCCTTGGTCCAAAACAATGGTGAGACTGAGAGAAGCCAGTGTGTGTGTTTATTTGTCATCTGGGATGTTTCCTTGCTGAAATACTTTGATCTAGTCCAGTGGTTCAGCAGCCGAGCGTAAACTTAAAAGTGTACTGTTTAAGCTTAAATGAAGTTTTTTGGGGGCAGGAAAACAGCTAGGAATCTGCGATTTTCTGTTTGTAGATGGATGTCTGTAACGCATCTCTCCCCACCCCCACCCTCCCCCAAAGTGATAAAATAGTCTTGTTTTGACTGTGATCACTGTACCGATTAAACAAAGACCAAAAAACATGCAAAAAAAACGTGAAGAGAAATCATGTTTGAAGGCAAGTGATTGTTGAAATTTTGAGGCCCCTAAACTGCAGTTTACCAAAATAGTTTAAAGAGGATGATGATCGCATTGAAATTTCTCAGTCATGCATTTTGTGAGGCAGGTAACCATTGCATTCCACTATGGGATGGTTGCCATCAGCAATCCATATAAACCAGTTCCCGGTGCGGTATGTCCAGTGTTGTTCCCAGTTGCAGTCAGTAGACCAAACCACTTTTTTTTAAATCTCTTACAATCAGTGAATTGAAGGTAGTGAAACTATCTCTGCTGGTAACATTTGCCTTATTATATTACAATCACCAGTTTTACTCTCCTCCCTCTACCATATCTTTATCTTATCCCCCTTCCCTCATTCCCATCTTTCCTGTCCATAAATGTTGACACACATCATCAAAGCAACAAGTATGCTCCATCAAGCAACTAGAATCTGATGCTGTAATAGATGTTGGACCCATCAATAAGATGGTGGACATTCCCTGAAAAATAACAAGAACAAAAAAAAAAGAAGTAAGTATTATGGATTCTCATAGATGCAGATGTTAGCATTTTGTACATAAACAGTTATTTCCATGGGAAGGATTCAGAAAGTGATGTGCAGTGCAACCAGTTTTGTAGTGATTCATCTGCCCCCAGCACTCTTCCATCTTCCCCAAACACTCACATCCACTCTGCTTTCCATCCCCTTCCCAAATTCACAATTAATCCTGACAGTGTTATACTTATGGTCAACCTCATCCTGAAGAGTATTATTTAGACCTTGGAGGATGCTTCCTTCTGCTGAATAACAATGGCATTGGAACCCGCTCGGCGATGACACGGTTGCAACAGCTGTCCACAGTTTTGTGTAATGTGTATCCCACTGACCATTCACTTACTAGTACAGTATTTTTAAAAGGTAGCTGCTGATAGCCACTCAGTGTAAATTAACAATCATCAGAATCTGTGGGTACCCAATATCTATGCATTTTACATAGGCTTTACTGTCTTTTTAGTGTATGTTTCTCTCTTCAGATATTGCAGGTCCTGATGGTCCTATACTTGTCAAAGATACCTCAAGATTTTATCATTCATGGATAGTGTTGGTCCACCTGGATCCATACTTAATGCGTTGCAGTATCAGGTTACCACTCTTTAAAGTATGGAACCACCAGAACCCACAAGATAAGATAAGATAAGATAATGTTGCTTATAGCCCAGCCGACCGCAAAGGGCCACATCAGGGCTGTACCCCCCCCCCCCCCCCCCCCCCCACAAGATAGGATGTGTTTAATGAGTATAGATGAAACTGATTATTTCTTTTCCTTTTGGTACATAAGTAAGGATCAAAATTTGCTAACTAAGAATAGACTGTGTTTTTGAAGGATTTTGTCAGATTAGTGCCAATGGTTCCTGAGAGTAATGACTTTTTCATGTGACTGGGTACTGGAGTAACCAGGAAGTACAATGAAGGTTAAAGGAAAAATGGCGCTCATTTAGATGTAGAGCTCAAATGAAAAATATTCAATTTTATCTGTGAATTGTTGATTGCATAATAGTTAAATGGAATAATTGTATTACTCTCTGGACAGTAAATCCTAAGTAGCGGATGATCTTTCTTTCCGTAGAGTGTCCATAATCATGAAGTTGATTATTCTGACACTTCTGTGTGTGTGTGTATGACCATTTTTTTAATTCTGCCATTAAGGCAGCCATACTCCAATTTTAGGGAAGGTGCATGTTATGTGTAATGTGTCATCCATACCAACGGCCAAACTGGCCTTCTCTTCCGAAAGTTGGTGATGGGATCTTACGTGTGTGCAAGATGTTGTGCGTGCGTTCACACACAGAACCTCGGTTTATAGTTTCATTCGAAGGACTGTATGGGGAATGGAGTCGGAACCAGTGTTAACTCCGAGGGAAAAATCCCCCTGTACCGAAATGGACCAGCGGAGATGCGAACCCGCAACCCCAAGATTACGAGTCTGATGCTCTACCAACTGAGCTATTCTGACCCCCAACTGATAGTTTGGGTCTTATACTGTTTCATGTCAAAGTGGCAAATGCGGTAAATAAACACCCTGTTAGCCATCTTGTGATTCTAGCAGACATCACAGAGTTGCAACCATTTTCTTTCATTCTAGGGCAAACCACACAACACCACATAATTTTGACAGGTCTGGTAGTTTTGCTTGCCCACAGCAGTGGATGGAGCTGCCATAGGTTCCAGAGTCTCCCAGGGGACTGTCCCTGGGGCACACCACTTCACTTTCCCCAGCTTCGGCTGTCCATCATACATACCATTTGAAAAATTTCAGACATCAGGCAGTGTGCTTCTTCAGCAAGATTTTTATGTCCTGGATCTGTGGAAGCCTGATCTAGCAGCTATGTGCATCATTCTGGGCAAGTAAACTAATGTTCAAATTTCCCATACAAAGAAGTATGTCATGATCAATGTCCTACTGCCTCTACGGTTGGAGCCAAATATTCGCCACCTCCTTGCACTGCCAAATATCTTACAGTTACCACAGAGTGAACATATTGCAACCTGTTAGATCTGGCTTATCAGTTGTTCATTTGGTCAGTCTCCACACGGGGTTGCTCAACAGTTGGGATCCTGTAAAAGAATTGATACATCATAGACCAGATCATTTATAGATTTTTGATGTTGTTGACAGACTGGAAAAAAGTTGCGTGCCTGCATGCATGCATTCATCCATGTATGCATACAGTGTACATACATGTGTTAGTGCTAGGATTAAGATCACACTCAAATTATGTGTATTGTATGTGTGTCTATAAGATTAACGTTTAAGTAAGGATAACAGCCATGATTTTAAAGTAAAACGACTGAATTAGCATTGGTATTAATTTTCTTTGAATGAAAATAAAAAGAAAAGTTGATCACAATAAATGCAGCACTGATTTGTTTGTTTGAGCAGGTCTGTCAGTTAAAGCAGTCAACCATGCCATCTATACGTGAAGAAAAAGATGAAGCAGGAGACACACCCTTTGCATTGAGAAATGCAGGCAGCAGCTTTGAAGGACGTAGCACTAACATCTTTGGTCAGCTTGATGATTTAGAACGCCAACACATCTCTCATGAAAGTAACAGAACAGATCTGGAAGAGTTTGCTGACTTGAGAGGAGAGAAAGAAAAAGACAATGATGCTATGTGGCAAGACGGAGACTGCCCGAAGGTTCGAGGTGACGCATCAGGAGGTGGTGGGTCAGACATCGATTCAGACAAACAAGGGGGTTCTGACCATTTGCCCAGAAATGAAAGGAAAAATGAGAAGCAGGCAACATGGAAAACAGCCCCCAGGCAAGAGCCCCAGTTCAGGACACCTGCAGGAAGACCGCCAGGAAGATTCCGAGGTAAGCATGGTCGGGTCCAAGACCATGGGAAGAGGCCGCAGACCTGGACCCATTATTCCTTAGACGATGTCAAAGGATCAGACATGTCAGACAAAGCCAACACTCAGGCTGCTCTAGCGTTTTTGGAATGAACGGCGAAAACTCAAGGTAGAAGAAGAAATGGGTATGGATGAACAGGAGGCTTTTGATGTGGGGTCTGCAGCTTGCTCGAAGGAGCAATCTCTTTTGCTAAGCGAGCTAAGACTGATAAATCCAACAAAGACCAGGCACCAGAAAACCATGATGCAAATAAACCTGACAAACACAACAAATCATCAACATCTGCTGTGACGTTGGCTGCATCAGACGCAGAGACAGACGTGGAGCAGACGGTGGGGGAAGAGACAGCTGGTTCTTCCTCTACAACAAAAAGACACAGGCCAGTCTGGTTTCAAAAGCCGCAAAGGGATCAGACGAAACATCCGTGCTCGTGATGACGACTAGCTGTCTGTATGCAGCTTATTGCTAGAAAGACTTGGTAACTGCAGATTTTGTGGAAGTCCTGTTATTAAAGAGTGGATTGCATTGATTTGTTCATTACTTCAAACAGAATTGTATAAAACCATTGGTTTTTCATCAAACATAAATTCTGTCATGTGATTTCATTGTTCCAGCAAGTTTGGATATTGATTACTCATCCATGAAATTTCTACTCAGCTTTTGCTTTTTCCGAAGGGCTGGACTGGAAGTGAAAATTGTAAAGGTTATATGAAGCACTGATAACGATACATTTTGATTTCTTAGGAAGTGGTGGTGAGGGGGAGGGGGGGGGGGGGGGGGGAGGTTATCCTAGGGGGGATGCCAGGAGCTCTTTCAGTACAGACAGCTCCCCCGCCTTCTGGAAAACCTGTGCTAGCAGCTTTTTTGTCATCCTCTGTGGTTCTGCCTTTTAAAACTTCTGTCCTTTATCACTGTCATCTACCGTTTCTTTCTGCCTTTGTCGACCATTCTCCTGTCATTGTTCTTGAAGTTCTTCTTACATTTTGTCTAATTGCAATTCAAGACATGTTGGAGTTTGTTGTTGTTGTAAAATTGTGAGCAGGTGATGAAAAGTGTACACAGTGTCCAGAGGAGACATAAGCTGCCCATTCTGCAGTGTCTGTCTGCCCATATGGCATTGGTATTTATTGATTTATTAGTGGCATTCAAATGGTTATCATTTCTTATTTCTCTCACAATATTTGTGAAATCGGGGAAGAAGAAATCGAATGGAATGCCGGGCACTCCCAGCACATCCAAGTTTTGTATGCCACTAGGTGTCGGTTGCTTAGCTGTCATGTCGTTAACTGCTTTAATTTGTTCTTTGTTTCTTTTTTTAGGATATAATATTTTTAACTGCTTTTGTTGTTTGTTTCTTTTTTAGGATATAATCTTTTTTTATGTTTTTTGTTTTCTTTTTTAGGATGTAATTTTTTTTTAATGTTTTTTTTTTTCTTTTTTAAGGATGTAATTTTTTTAAAAACTTTTTTTGTTCGTTTTTCTTTTTTTTTGGATATAATCTTGTTTGACGATCTGACCTGTGCAGAATGTGAAATTTTTCCTGTTTGAGTTTGACTGCCCTGAAAAGGATGTGGCTGGGCAAAAATGATAAAGACTTGTGTGGGGAGGAGGTGGGGGTTTGGGGGTGGGGGAGGGAAGATAGGGAGTGTCTTTGTGACTGGGAGAGGGGTTATGGGACATTTTTATCTTAATTTTGAAATGAACCAAATACATGTTTGAAAAAATGATTTTTGACTGCATCTTCTGTTTCACCAGTACAAACTACCTTTGAGGATGTTCAGAGGATGTACAATAGGAACAAACAAACAAACAGAAATCGTCATTTCAGTCATAGACCATCTTCTGGACTGATGACATGAAATGAAAGACAAATAAATACATACAAATAATGAAGTATATAACATAAACATATGAATACATGTTTAAAGAGAGAGGTGTGTGTGTGTATTTATAGGTCATTATCTATATTTATTTGTCTTTCATTTGATGACATCAGCTCTGGAAAGTCTATGACCGAAATGTTGACAATTTTTTGTTTCCATTGTAAATCCGATGAGCAAATACATAGTAATCATGAGTGCATGTGGACATTCCCGACACCTGAATTCAGGCAAGCTGATTGAGACTCAGGCAGACCATTGCCCACAGGAAATGTTCAGTGAGATTAAACCATGGTTTGATGTGGACATGTTTTATCTTGACATGCGCCGCTAATATCTCTGTTTCTGGCAAGACTCTAAGACCACGCATGCACCCATGGGTAATGTACCTGCGGAGAAGCTGTTGGAGTGGCACTGCAGTAGTAATGTGAAGTTCAGCTGTTTTATTTGATGTCTGTTCTTCTGACTGGATATCTGTAAATATGTAGGTACGGTTATTCTTAAGCACTCAGATAAATCATTTGTTTAGTCACTTTCTCTGTTCAGTTGCTCATATTGTCATGCACACCTAAACATCCTTTCTGTGCCTAAAATTTCACATGCACACACACACACACACACACAATCAGCAAGGGCCCAGAAAAGATGTTTTTTTTTAATTTTGTTATGGAGTGACAATAAATGTTCAAAGTGGCAAAATACTTCTGTTATTTATTTTTCGTTTGTGACTGTTTAGAATTAACTTAACCGAAACACTTTGGCATGTTTGACTTGATAAAGTGTGTGTGTGTGTGCAAACACATCTCGATTAAAGACGTATCCAAATAACAAAGCTTTGACATTTTAAAGTAATTTAGAAGATTTTGTATTTACAGTCAATGAATATACTGAATCCTTTAACCATCTGATCTGTTGAGATCTCAGTGTCATGATACGAAAGCTGAGCATAGTCTCCCTTCTTAGCTACCTATCATCAGACACAGATGTCCTGGGCATCATTTCACACTCATTTTTTTCCCCAGGGTATATCATGTGATTGGACTGTACTTCGGAATTTGCTTACAAAAAATGGGCACTGGATCTAAATGAAGCATGCTAGTGTAGCCAGCTTTCATCACCGCAACACAAACAGGAAATGCAGTGCATTACTATGTCCACAAGGCACTACTCCTGGACTGTTATCACAGAGAGTGACTAGCTGTTGTTTCTTTCTGTGTTGGTACAAGGAATTGTGATATCCCTCGTTGTCAGTTTATTAATACGTAATGGGGTTACGGGCGTTTTGATTTGCAGCAAAAGAGGAAATTTGAAGTGTAGATTTTTCATTGTACACAGGGAAAAAAGAGTAGGCTCAAGTCAAATTGATTGTTGGGTTGGTTGTTTTCAATTTTCATGATTTGAACATCATAACAATTTTGTGAAATGTCCTCCAGTTTCCTGATGAGGGAGAACGTGGGTTTTGTATGAAAACTTGCATGCAACTAAAATGATCGAGGGACAAGTTTCACCAGCAAAAAATGCCAGGGAGTCTTTTAGTGCATACTATATCTTCACATTCAGAAAATTCTGTGCAAGCATTTCCTCTTTTCTCTGATACTTTTTGAACAGCCCCACCTTTTTTCTACTCTTCCTGTTCCATTGTGCAGTGTTTCCAAGTCTGTGGTCCATTTTCATTTGTTCCTTTGTTGCGCGCACTTTTAATATGATGCAGGCACAAACATTCCCCTCTTCATTCACTATTTAACTTTCTTGCATTTGTGTATAAGATTACAACAGGTCCATTGAACACCATGAATATGACTTGGCTGCAATGCCGTCTTCTTGGGTAGTGATCTGGTGGTATTGATAGTTCCCCATGGACTGTTGATGCAAAGACTGTGACAGCATAGCCTGGATGTAGCTGTGCATAGCCATGTCTGAATGAACGGTATCAGAGGAATGCCACTTAGGCAATGTGGAAGATGATTCAACACTCCCTTTTTCAACTGAGTGTGCAATGGAAGGGGCAGTTCTTGTAATTCTACAAACTGGGATCAATTACACATAGTCTGCTTGGATTTGAGCTTTTCTAATCATTAAATGATGCATACATCAACTCTCACCAGTACACTCAAATTACTGATTTTTTTTCATATATTTCTTTAATCAACTTCCACCATTCACCAACTTTGTTTGCTCCATGAGATGTACATGTTGAACTATTAAATACTTTAGAAAAAATACACAAATCAAATTTCGAATAAAATAAAACATCAAAACAAGTCGACTATGGAACTGTAGATTCAACAACTATTCTCAAAACTAAAATTCTTTCTTCAGTTAAAAAAGAAAATGGTGATAAGACATAACACATTTTACAAACTACGGCCTTTGAGGCATGACGGTGTTTTAAAAACCGCAGCCCCAGCTTAGTCCTCTTGAACAACTTGCCCACTTCCAGCACAACAAAATCCACAAAGTGCATTTTTCAATTTCTTCATGATGGAGTGGGTTTTTTGTACTCCCAGTTCTTATAGAACAGGGAGTACTTTACAAAGGGAACGAAGAAATGCTGTCTGTGTATCACTATCTGTCTGTCTGTCTGTGGTCAAAATGTGTTCCACTCACTCCAGACAAAACTTCTGGGCCGATCTTTCTGAAAATTTGTACATATATTCATCATGGGTCACAGATGATGCCCAATGTTTTATTTTACCAGAATAGCTGTTACTAACGACTATAACGGCCCAAAACATTTGTTCTTCTTCATGGAATATCTCAGAAAGTACTTGTATTTAGGATAGACTGGGAGTACGTTTATATGCTTTGCATCGTGTTCTTTTTTTTAAAACGTAAACTGGACTAGCAATGAAGAAAAAGCTAAACATAAAAAAACTTTCCTAAGTACATGTCTTTATACAACATGATTTTGCAACTGCTAAAGCTTTTCAATCCATTTCATCCTTCGCTGTATGTCGCATTAATCTAGCCAGTCTTTGAGCTACCTCCATAAACATTTAATGACTCAGTAAAGCGTAGCCTCACATCTGACCCAAATATTGTTTGTTTTTGTTGTCGAACAAACAAAAAAATCACCATGAGGCTTCAGAAAAGCCCAGGTCATTGGAGACCCAAGGTGTATGGCTAGGCTTCGTTCCTGTACAAAAAGCATGGATCCCTGCAGATCCATGACATGTGGCCCTAAAATATCAGGTGTATGTAGTGAAGGTTTAGCCCAACAGCTTGCTTAGCTGTTCTGTTTTGAAAAAAAAATGGTGATGATTTTTATTTCAAGCCAAAAAACCAACCAACCAACCAACCTTTCTTCAGTAAACCTGACATACACACATATACATGCTGCTGTTTTGCCACATAATGAACTTGGTATGATGGAAAAGCACTCTGTACGCTCTGAAAACATGTTGAAAAAAAAACAAACAAAAAGCTCTGCATGTTCTGAAAATTATGCAAATTCTGACTTGTTGTTTTTTCTTCAAAAAGCTGCTTGCAAAGACTGAGCTGAATACAGGCTTTAAATGGTGCAGGGCAATTCTCTTGAACACCACTGATGCTTGTGAACACCAAAGTCCGCGATGCCACAGAGTACGTCCACATAATGCTCTGATGTCCATTTCCTTCGTAATCATCCTTTCCTCAGGTGAGCTTACGCGGTTTTAGATTTCACACTGCGCTTAAAAGAATGAAATACTGTGACAATTTTCAAGTGCTCCTAAAAAGCATGTCTTGCACAACTTTGCTGATTTTAACAACAGTTCAAAATGGCCATCTAATACCATTACAAAAACATCGTTCAGTATCTTTCCATTTCATCAATTGTAGTGCTTCCTGTTTTTAAGCATCTAGAATAAACAGGGGCTCTGCATGTCCTGAACCACTGCTCAGATTTTAACAACAAATTATAACAACAAATCAAACTGGTCTTCAATGACCGTTACACTGACAAAGTTTCACTGTCCTTCCTTAATTTCATCTTTTGTAAATACTTCCTGATTTTTAGCTTCCAAAATAAATGACAAGTTTCAACCCTTTTTACTCTGAACAGGTAAGAATCATATGATATGGGCCTGTTCCATCTTTCAAATGTTTATCATTAATGCAAAGAAAAGAAAACTGAAAAAATGATCTACACCTAGACGCACTTTGCATAGTTAAGAACTGAAAGGAACAAGCGCATTCCATCTCCATAACGTCTAAAAACTCAATAAATTATTGCAAAAAATAAAAGAGAAAACAACCTTATAAAGTCAAGAAGCTTGTACGGTAAGTGTTGTTACCAATAAACACACACACACACACACACACACACACACACATAAACCAAGCCACTACAATGGAACCTCTTAATCAATCTCTAGAAATCCTTATAAAAAGAAAAAAAAAAAGTAAACCATGGCTGAAACTGACTGACAACCAATTAACAAAAAAAAAAAATAAAAAAAATCAAGTTTAAAAACACATGACCTTGTGCAAAGATCTGGAAGGCACTCTCTTCAAATATTAGAAATGCCAGGTTTAGAGTTACTGCATTCAACAAAAGACGAGATCTGAGCTTGGACACACTGCAAACCACATACATACTGACATACAGGAAGCCAAGGTCCATTCAACAAGTTGAGAACATTACATACTTGCAAAAACAAAATCTTTGCCTTGTTTTAACAAAACCATCCATTGAGTACGAGAACATCATATGCAAACAAGCACAGGTGAATGCATACATATGCATGAACTTGTGAAACCGCTTCAGAAAAGTTGAACGCACAGAAAACAAAATTAAATAATAAACTCCAATACTAGAGTTAATGGGTTGGAAAATGTCCCATTTCTCTGTGACTTAAGAGCAGAGAATGTTTTCAAGTTTCAAGAGATTCAAACTCAAAACATCAGGACATCCCACACATTGTAAACAGAACACCTGTCTTTGGCCTGAACCTTCTGTGATACAAGTTAAACCCGGTAGCCTACTTTCAACTGTTAAACAATTCATGTGGGCATTTCCTCCTGCCATGTTAAGTTATTAACGCTGATGTCTCCTTTCTCCCAGTGTGTCTGCCAGCATGGTGGAGATGATTAAAAGGGTCATACACAGGATCCTCTCACCCAATGAAATACATTCATTTATCTGACATTTGTGAATGCGAGTGTACGTACACAGGCTGACTGCCAGAGCATTCAGACAGCACATTATTGGATACAGTTTCTACTCTACCATAGTTCTATGGCATGATTATATGCATGAACATAATATTGGTTTTCTGTCAAAAGGTCTAGAAGCCAAACATTTCACTTGTCCAAATCAACCTCTATGGTACTACAATATTTTTTTGTTTTGTTAGAAAATGTTTAAATATCAATCTTCTAGAGGGAGGTTTAGAAAACAAATCTGTTTGGGTTTTACAAGTATCAAATGAATCCTCTTTACATGAAAATCCAACATACATGACATCTTCTATGCGTTTCATACACCTACATAACAGACATACATTGGTTCTCTCTCTCTTTCTCTCTCTCTCTCTCACACACACACACACACACACACGCGCGCACGCACACAGAGATTGTGTATTCATACTGCAGCATCAGAAACCTGGAAAAACACACACACCACAAAATACTAATAACAGATAACAGTTCATTAACATGGCAACCAACATTAACATAATGAAGAAGATGATCAACATGAACATTGAGAATGTGGCAGACAATTATGGGAATCAGAAGTATGATGATCAACACAGACAGACACTTATTTTCATTGATGTTACATGAACAGAACCATCACTGCACATGACTAAAAACCCTCTGTGGGCCTGTGTCACTGGCAAGCATTGAAATTAAAGCCTCCAGTTGATGAGCCTTTGCAGATGCTGGCTGCAGAAAATCAAAGACATGTGGCAAATGTTTCACAGAGATTTTAACAGAAGATGAAAAATGAGCCCTGCCAGTTTCAAATGGTTTGTCTGCAGCTTCCCCCTAGTCAAGGTTCAAATGTAACTATCCACCCTTACATAATACCGAAGAAAAAGGTGATCCAGATTCGTACGATTGTATTTGGCCATCAATAGCTTTGGCCTGACTGCAGCTGAAAATCACTCTTCATTACAAGTATTTCTAAAACAATTATCAAAGTTACATAATTAATTATGCATACCTAGTTTGATCTGTCTTAAAGTGAAACAGGGAACAAAGTTTCATGAAACTGCCTTTATTTTCACAGGTCATTGCTAATTACATCGTTGTGAAATATCTAAAATTCAGTAACATGTAAATGAAAGATTAGCAGATTCTGTGTGTGTGTGCTAACAAACTTCCTCTTGTGAGGTGGCATAACTAGCTACTTGACGAGTTTACCTTTCCTTAGCCTACCACATGCTGAGAAAAATGTACACAGAGACTCGGTATAAGTTTTACAGCTGACATCTTGCAACAAACGAGAACAAAAAAGGGATTGTAGAAGCTTTACCTGAAACTGGTTCGCTGAATGTTTGGGACACTTGCGGAAATGAAACAGACAAAACAAACCCAACGACCCCATCCAGTCAAAGACATTTAGGAATGAGAAGGAAGTCTTTTTTTTTTTACAGTAGCAGTTTAATGTAGAACTATGATAAGAAATATCTTCTGCATGGAACTACATTTAGTTTGTATGGCAACTCAAAGGAATAATTTACTAGTATAGACTGAAAAGTTACGAAAATTTAGTATCGGAAGTCATGAAAAAATCCACATGCAAAATTTTTTAGACCGAGTAATTTTGTCCTATGCCAATGGGAAAAAAACATTTAACCAACATTTTTTTCCAGAAATAAATGTGATCACAGGACCATGATCCAAACATAGACCTTTTAAAAGAATATGTCTAACACTAAAATAGCTTTAACTCTCATGTTTGGCATCTCTGCCACTCGTTGCACGTAAAAAACAAAAAAAAATGTTATTCTAAAACCTGAACAACCGGTTTGTATTACATTCACAAACCTTCCTTCTTATATGAACTATACACAAAATCAGATAACCCCAAAACCCGCACACCTGTTTGCCCATCACTTTAACAATAAGAATTTCAGGTTGCTTACAATTAGCACCTGAAAGAGAAATTAAATTTCCCAGTCTTTCAGACAGAAACCATCCATCCAAACAAATGTGCTTTTACTCTCACTGTCTGAGTACCGATCACGACTTTGGGTCTTCACTATAGTACCGTTTTTTCAATGTCCTGTACTTGCGCAACATGTACAGAGCTTCAGTTCTTTTATTATGTAGTCCCCTCGAGCCAAAAGCAGCTTAATTTCTTCAGGATCTGTAACATCTTTGTTTTTCATAAACGCATTCTTAAGCTTTGCCCGAAAGTAGTCGTAGCCTTTGGGGTAGTCCCGGCCAAGGTGCAGCAACTGGAAAAAAGGAACAAAAATGGTTACAAGAGCTGAAATGCAGTTCATCACAGGCCATTTGCACAGGGTTTGTAGAAACTTTTCATTCATGTCAAAATTCACAAACTGTCGAAGATTAATCATTCCAGTTTTGCTTGCCAATCATCAGTCAGACGTTTTTGCCGCCAGTTCTTATAACTAGCCTTCTCCAACCTATTGTCACTGAAGAAACAACTCCCAACTCCCAGATATTTTCAGATTAAATTGTTCCTACACAGTCACTGTTCAACTGGCCACCTGACTCATCAAAGTATCCATGTGTTGTCAAGGGATACAACTCTCTAATCACGTTGGCACCATATAGTTTTAGGAACAGCCAGCTGTGACATAACCAGTTTAAACTGTTCTAAACTACGTTGTAGAAAAAAAAACATGCATTAGGAAATGTCCCTTCCACAACTGTGAAGAAAATGATTCTGCCAAGTTTAGAAAATATATCTGAAAGCAAATTTTCTAATAACCAAAACAATCTACACATAGCATGTTAATGTTAATGAACTGAATCCAGTCTAATTTCACCAAACACTGATTTTTTCCCCACCCATATGTGGTAAATTGTCAACAAAATTACACATTATTTTTGAAGTCGATGCATTCGAAACAATCATTAGGCTGGATAACATATCACAGGCTTGCCTGTTTGCCTTACAGTTATGGCACTTATCAAAAATAAACAAACTATAACACACAGTCCAGATTTGGGGACTGTGACAAGAGTTCCCAATCAAATACCAGTGCAGTGTAAAGGGTAAACTCATCCCTCTCAGACATTATGAAGTGTATTTCCACTCTAAGATTAGATTTTTTAATGGGCACTGGGATTGTGGAAAGGCCCACCGCCACACCCCTCCTCTCCTTGCCTCCCCGTACAAACATCCCTTTCCAATTTCAAGTCGATCAATAAAGGCTGTGTTAAACTTGAAGGTAGATTTCCAAGCAGTTTTCAATTTGCTCTCTCCTTACAGACAAAGAAACAGACAGAGAGAAAGCAAGAACCATAAACCCTCCACAAACACTTCTCACCCTCAACCACTGTCTCTGAAAGAATACTGAAAAACGAGTCACCATTTTCGACAAGGCATGACATGCTGCTTAAAAGAAGTCGCAAACTGGGCACCAAACTCGTGCCTGGATGTTCATAGAAATACTGTAATATAAAAGGTCTTTGGATTTGTGAAAAACATGGGTTGTGTATCGGTTATGTGTTCACATGCCTGCGAGACACCATGACAAGCAAGGCCTGGATGCAAACAAGACAAACCAAGCAACTTCATGGAAGCTTCAGTGATGATAAGGATGAATGTACACACATATGACCTGCGATAAAGGGTGAAATTTACCCAGTCAAAATTTTTTAGAGGGTATTTTAAGTCATAAAGTTTAAAAATACACACATCTGTCAATGAATTCAGAGCTCTGTGTTATGATTCAAGCACTAGTGTAGTACTATGCTGTCCATACTAGACATGCCTTGGATAGGAGGATTCATGTGCAGAAGCATGCGCACAGATGAAGAACACACACTCATCTGAACAGATCTCAGTGTTCAATGATTGTAGCAAGGGCTTTGTTACAAACTCACCGTCTTATAGAGTTGAATGACCTTGGGACGCAAAGACTGAGAGGACATTGTGCAGCGAAAGGAGATGAAGCAGGAAAATACGACTGTGCTCAAAGCTGCTGTTCCGCTCTGCGACTGTACATACACAATGCCACTCACTGCGTCCTCTGCAAACCAAAACATGGAAATGGTCAACTCTACGACTTCTTAAACAATGACCCACATACAAATGATGCACAAATGGTACAGCTATACCCATGTTTACACCTGTAAGAGGATAATCTACTGACAGAGAGAAGCTTACTGAATTATTTGTTGAGCTTTCCGTCAATAGATTACCTTCTTTTGTTGGGGGTGAATATGGGCATCGCTGCTCCAATCAGACAAAATCTCTGTTATTATTATTTTTTTTTCCCAAAGTACTGATGAAGCATAAATACTTTAGTCCCTTGCAGTCTATTTATTATCCATTCAAAATTTACAACACAAGTTCTGTAATCCATATCATGATCGCTAAGCAAAAAATTGTATGCATAGTGTGCAAATCAGACTGACAGACAGTGAGAACATAAGAGTATGAGAATACAAGAATGGGGATGGGAGGAAAAGGAGGTGCGGGGAGGGAGGGTGGGAGGAGAGAGAGAGAGAGAGAGGGGGGGGAGAGAGAGAGAGAGAGAGAAACATGTGTGCATATGTTCATGTCTGTGTTTCAGTGTGGACTTGTTTGAATTAGTACAAACCTACAACCTTCTCATTCTGTTGATTGTTAAGTATGCATAAGATAGTCAATTCACTTGAACAGAAATCATCATTTAAGGATTTGCAAAGTATGTCCTCCCACCATAAAATGAAACTGTTATGTCACCAGGATAAGGGGTAAAAAAAAATGCAGCCCTCTGCTGTGATGTAGCGATGCAAAGGACTATCAAACTCACTTTATTGCCATTTTCCAGAAGAAAAAAAAGTTTCTCTCCACAAAAATGTGTGCTTGTGATGTTGTTATTGTTAAAATATGAATATGATCCACCTTCACTAAATGAGGCTGTGATGTCGCTAAGCAAAAGTATCAATCATTATGGAAACTTCTCTCATAAAGACAAGCCTGTGGCGTCACCGTGATTACAATATTGATTCCCCTCAGCCATGAATCCAGCCTTTGATGTCATTATGTTGAGAGATATTTGTTATGATATTTGTTCCGATGTTATGATCCAAGAAATGAGTCTGATGTTTACACAATTATGAATATACAAATTATGAACCAACACCATGACACAAGTCTATTATGTTTGCCATACTAAATATATGAAAACAGGGTTTGAGCAGGCCTAAGATTACTGCTTCCCTTTATTACTAAAGTTTACTGGTTGTCTTTAAGACTGCATGGTAACAGGTATCAGATTTCCTTTTTACTTCAATATTTGGAACAAACACACACACAAAAACGCTGACGAAATAAACAAAATATATCACATATTCTGTCAGGCAAAAAAGAATCTTTCATCCAAGATTAGAAACTGTGTTTTAATGAGAAGTGTGTCTGTGTATGTTTTTTTTTAAATTTTTAATCTTAAATCTTAAATCCAGTTGAGTTGACTTCAACCAGGCGACAGCCCTGATATGGCCCCTTGCAGCTGCCTGGTGTAGAAGCATTATCTTTAACATTATCTCTCTCTCTCTCTTGTTATCTCTGGAACACATGTGACCCAGGAAGCAAAGGAAAGGTCAATACTATGTGGGCGCAAAAATTGTTTCTCTCAGTCAACAGCAACATTTCTCAGCGCAGTGTGAAATTCTAGCTACTCTCCCCGAAGAGAAGCCACACCGCTGTACTGTGCTATGCAGTTTTTTTTTGTTTTTTTTTCTCTGCATGGTTTTTGTTTACTTCCCTATCAAAGTACTGACTTCTCCTACAGAATTTTGACAGGGATACTGTACCCACTACTTGTCACTGAAACTCCATGAATCAAAAAGCACCTGAACAGAGTCATCATTATTTCCAACAAAATAAATCAAAGCCAGCATCTGTCTGATATACCTTCAAAACTCATACAATTTCTTGATGTCACCGATGAACGAACGGAATGGGTCACGGTCCTGTCTATGTTTTCGCCTCCACAACAGCTCAGCAAGATGAAGCGCAAACACGCCACCAGTAATGCGAGCAAAAGGGAAGTGCTTCCGGACGCTCACCCAATGTTTAGTTTCTGTGTTTTTCTTCGAAGGAGTTTGCTGCAGTCCTTCTGAAATACCTGTGGAATAAGTGTAGCCATCTTGAAAACACTGGGACATGCACTGGATCACAGGTGAACACTGAGTAATTATGTGTGTTCCACTCTTCACGTGTCTGCGGACAACATCCAGGACTGCTTCAGGATTTCCGAAAGGCACTTTGTCCAGAAATACTTTATCCGTTTCCCGACA
>CM031616.1:13519376-13561876 GCA_018398815.1 Conus ventricosus | reverse complement strand
AAAATTAATGGAATTCTAAGGAATGCAGAAAATTGTTACATTCAAGGTTTCACATGGATAGACATTTGTTCTTTCAAAACAAAATTTATTTTTTTATTTTTTTTTTTGCTGTCCCAACCTCTGCGCCACCTCAAAGGCAGTACACCCACGCCGCTCATTCCGACGCCCTGTCCACAGCCACAGCCCGGTCGGCCCCGCCGCAGCCCCGGCACGAGCAATCCACAGGGAGCAGTCAATGTCAAGTCGTTAAGAGGCAACCCACCGAGGAGACACTGCACTGCTTCCGAGTTACTTCGGTGGTGTTCAGTGGCACCTGTTCTGATCTAACATACGCAGGACACCACCTACTAAGCCCCCTACTGACGACAATAATTGCTTAGTTGCGGAGCCGGCGTGAGTGAGCTCTCCCTCTGGAGGGCGCCACCACATCCGTCCAACGACAGCCCCCATGGACTCGCCGATACCGGTGACCCCGATGGAACCAAACCAAGGCCACAGACGTGGAGAGGACATCGAAATCGAGGTCACCATGAGAGCAGGGCATGAAGGGCCACAGAATTTGAGATTTTTTTTTTTTTTAAATGCTGATCAATAAGAATGAGGATGATTAAGATGATGCTACGGATTTCCATTTCGGTCTGAGACTACATGACAGGGCTGTACTCTACGTTTCCTTTCATAATAAATCCCGGCGTCAACCAGGCCCGAGAGATACAGGCACCTGCAGTGTTGGTCAGGAAGTTTGAGCAACACTCTCAGAAACGCATCCATTAAGTGGATGAAACTCGACTGTGTGGTCCCAGTCTTCCCAACTGAGTCCGCAGCAAACTCAACTCTGGGTAGGAGCCGGTCGAGGCAGAAAAACCCACATGACTTCTGATGGGATTCGAACCCACGACTTCCCAGCCGGGAGTCCGCGACGCTAACCACTTCGCCATAGCGGCTGGTTCTCAAAATCAAAATTCTAGTTTGTACAGATCAATTCCTTCATTTTCATCATATATCAAGCCTTCTGCACAGCTTTGGCATGTTTTGCATTGCTCTGCACTATTTCTAATTTCTATTAAACTTTTCATAAGTAGTAATAGTAAGTCATAAAAATTCATTCACTACATGCTACAAAGAAAAAAATTCTTTGTATTTTGGATTTAGTGGGGGAAAAAAGTCAGTTTCTCCATAATCTCTGACTCTGTGTGTGTGTGTGTGTGTGTGTGTGTGTGTGTGTTGTGTGTGTGTGTGTGTGTGTGTGTGTGTGTGTGTGTGTGTCAGGGCTGAGCTTTAACATTCGCCAACTCGCCAATGGCCCCTAAAATTGGAGTCGGACGAACTCAATTTTCAGTACCATTCGCCCGGCTGGCGACCTAAAAATCACCGCCAGTGATTCTGTACCTGTACACAATCGACATGCCCTGTAAAAACAAACACGCGCCTGCCGACTGCCATCTTTCATCGGGTACGTGCCAGTTTGCCGCGTGCCAGATTGCCGACTTTTGAGCACTCTCTCAGCCCTTCGGGCTTAAATGTGTGAGCACGACTTGGCCTAACGCCTTCGTTCATTCGTCCTTCGTCCTCTCTCGGGCTTTCGCCCTACTCTAATCTAAAGACCATCGATTCTGCTTTGGAGTAGACTGGGACACTGGTTACGCCAGGGGGGAGCCTTGCAGTATGGACCTCCTCCGGCGGCGCGCGGGTGTTCGGCAATTTGGCACGCGGCAAACTGGCATGTCCCCCTTTCATCACTGCCGTGCTGGGGCTTTCCCGGCCGAGGTTCAGAGTCGCGCGAGACTTGCCATTTCCGCTCTTCCGCTTACTTGTTCAGTCGGTGGTCATGTGGCGCTTTTTAACCGGTGTCTCTGAGCCTCCAGCAAAAAAAAAAAAAAAACTAAGTCAGAAGAAGAAAAAAAGAAGCAGAATAAGGAATATGAAGAAGAGAAGATAGATCGAAAGTGGGTGCCAGGATGGAAGAGGACAGAAACAGGGGCCTGAGGAAGGCAGACCCAAGCTGCTTCACCTTTTTCAACATTGAGGATGATGATGATGATGATGATGATCTGGCCCTTGGCAGACTGTAGACTGAAGGTGCTTCAGGTACAAAACAGGGACAAATCTTGTCATGACGCCTTTTACTTCTACTAGTCAAATGCTTTTGGATATAAAAGATCTCTTTTTCTTTGTCAGTTATGATATACCTGGGTGGCAATATCAATGACAACTGAAAATAAATTTGTTTTCCAAAATTAATGAGCAGAAACAGTGTTATTGTTGTTGTTGAAAATAAGCGTGTGTATAAGCTGCAAATTTAAAATAGGACTGCATTTTCAATGAAAGGGTCTGGCAACCTGAAAAATTTTCTGGCAACCTCAACCTCCCAGGTTAGGAGCCCGGCTGGCTCCTTAGCCTGGCCTGCTAAATCTCAGCCCTGGTGTGTGTGTGTGTGTGTGACTGTGTGTATGTCAAGTTTCGTGGTCCCATCAACATCTAGTATATCTGGGGTGGCATTTGTACTGTGTTTTCCTTCCATGTGATGATAAAACTGCCAGAACTGAGCGAGTGTTGTGTCACAATTAAGTGACACACAAACTTGTTGCCATTCAGTTTCTTCTGCTTCTTAAGCTACTTTTTTATGTTTTGTTTTCTTTTCTAATTTATTTCTGTTTTAACAGCTGGTTCAGGGTAAAGTTTTCTTCTTTCTCTCTGCCAAATTTTCACAGCTTTACTCTTTTCTTGCAGACTATGTCTGTCTCTATTCCACCAAAGGTTTTGTTTTGTTACATTCCTACCAATATGTTGTCTTCTCCCACCTCTTTTGTTATGCCGACTGTTGTTTTGAGGGGATCCAGTTTTTTAAGTCCAAAAGCTAGCACCCAATGATCCACAAGGTGCAAGCAAGACAAAGTGTTTTGAGAACACAAAGAAAGG
Source organism: Conus ventricosus (assembly GCA_018398815.1). Taxonomy (NCBI): domain Eukaryota; kingdom Metazoa; phylum Mollusca; class Gastropoda; order Neogastropoda; family Conidae; genus Conus; species Conus ventricosus. The sequence goes on along the minus strand of CM031616.1, from coordinate 13,558,957 downwards.
TGGTTTTGAGGAATCATAAGTAGTCGCCCTGATACAGCCTTATATCAGGGAACGGCAATGGATGTCCATACAGATAGGTATGAAGTCCTTCAGCATGCTGTTGCCTTACGGCCAGACTGCATACAGTTCAAGTCTGTTTAACCCAAAAGTTATTCATCCCCTTGCAACTGAGTGAAAGCCTTGGGATTGGGGTAGGTTGACTCCTAAAAGGGAGGTGACAGCCGGAGACATAATGGTGAAAAGCATGCATCCTTAGTTAAGTTGTTTTCTATGTTTGTGTTTGATCCTTCCTTTGTGTTAACGGAAATGAGAGAGCAGACACACTGACAGGCAAGGTAATGATAAAAACTGGATTACAGCCAATCTGATGTGATAAGAAATCTAAAATATAACCTCAACAAACAAGAACAATGCCACTAAACCATTTCTGAGCTGAACATTAAGAGAGAAAGTGGCTGCACATCCAAATTTAAAGGAAGACCAAGAAACATCACCAACCAAACAAATATTGGAATAATTTCAAGGCCAAAACTGCAAAGATTCCTACAGAATGGTGCAAACTCATACTGCACCTTTCTAACAACAGACAAAAATGATCAAACACATGTCAACAATTGACTCTGTATCTCTCAGGGACCCCAGCATAAACTGTAGACGTGTGTGTTGGTATGTGTGCATTGGTGGGGTGATTCAGGTGCGTAAAATGGAGAATCCATAGATGCGAGTATCTATTCTATGCATTAGCATGTGTGTATGCTGTATGTGTGTGTGTTTGTTGTTGCTCTAGTAATTATTCTTGTTACTGTGTTATCTGCTGAACATTCGTTTCCAAGAAATAATCAAAGGTGTCCACACACACAGACACATGTACACACACATATGCACACACACATGCACATACATGCACTCACACATACATGTATGCACACCCATAAACACACACACAGACATGCACACTTGGGAGCACACACATGTGTACGTATACAAACACAGGAACACACATACATGTGTGTGCGTATTCATACACATACACACATGTGCAGATGCTTATGTGCAGGAGCAGTGTGGACTTAAAGGTTTATGGATGTGGTGTGGCGTATCTGGACTACTCCATGTGGAGTGACACCTCCTTGATGAAACTGTGTGTCCTACACTGACCAGTGTCCATGCGACACTGGACCCCAGACCCCTGAACATGTCCTCCTGCGCTGTCCTACTCACGCAGCTCTACGACACAAAACCTGGCCGGGGGGAGCGGAGTTACAGGCGCAGCTTTGGGGAGCCCGTTCTGACCTGGAGAAGACCGCGGGCTTCATCAGGGCAGCCGGGTTACAAGTCTGACGCATCCAGCTTCAATCGAACGCAGAAGAAGAAACTGTGTGTGTGTGTGTGTGTGTGTGTGTGTGTGTGTGCTTGTGTGGAGAGAGAGAGAGAGAGAGAGAGAGAGAGAGAGAGAGAGAGGAGAGAGAGAGAGAGAGAGAGAGAAAGAGTTTGTACTGTGTGCATATCATTATGTGGGTCTGGTGTTTGTGAGTAAGCACTGCTGTACATCAATATTACAAATTTGCTTTTTATTCAGGGAAAGGGATGGGGTAGGGGGAGGGAGGTGTGGGGCAGGAGGACAGTTTTGATACAGTACCAAACGACACTTTATTGGTCTGATGAGTACTGACTCACTGACATAATGATGATGTGAACGTTAGATAACACTAAGATAACATGTTCAAGTTGTTAAAAACAAAACTTGGGTGGTCTGTATGACGGGACTAGGCTAGAACAAAGACGGGACTAGGCTAGAACAAGTACTTACGCGTTCTGTGTAGGCCTATGATTTTTTGATTTTTTTTTTTTTTCAAATAATGGCAAGACAAGACGAGGCTCCAATATTGTTCCGATTTTACAGATGTATCTAGTGAAACAGGTATTCTGTGACTGTCATCAACTGTCACGTAACTTCGGTCACACAGACTGGCGAGTGATCAACGGTCAAGGGCAGTCGCAATCGGCATCGAACATGATTATGAGCGAGTACCAAAAAATAAAAAATAAAAATAAATAAGAGCGACCTTTATGGCCCAGTAATTGATAAGCTTTAATGTGGTTAAGGGTTGAAATAAAATACATTACTCTTTCAGGTCAGACGCAGTCTGCAACTGTAAATGCTGGAACTTTACAGTAAATCCAGAATATTTACCTAGAGTTGTGCGACGTGCTGCCAGTCGCATAAGCCTTGCTTTATCTTTTTACCCCAAAACTTCGTACTTCTTCTTCCTCTTCCTTTATACGACCAACATCATTTTGCTGATGGTTTTGTCGTAGTTTGGGGAGACCGCCGAAGATTACGCTGTTATGAGGATTTGGAGAAGAAAAAAAAAGTGTGATGGAGGTGGGGTGATGGTGAATAAGTAGTAGGGCGGGAGGGGGGGGGGGGAGTCAGGAGTAGAAAAGTGACTGGGAAAGAATGGCGGAAGGGGGGGGGGGGGAGGGAGGAGGGGATTGTAGGGGATAGTGGTCAGGTGGAGGGTAAGGGGGAGGGTTGGGGTGGTGGGAAGGGGGGGTTGTTTCAGGTTCTAGAGATGGGAGGCCAGCCTGGACTTGAAGCAGTCCAGCGACTCGGCCGTCAAAACCTCCTGAGGCAACTTCCTTCCGTCCTCCCCCCTCCCCCATCCCCACCTGCCGCCTAACCCCCACCCTCAGCCCTTCGCGCACCTCAAGGTTCGTCCCTACACCTGTGGCAATATCTCAGAGAGAGAGAGAGAGAGAGAGAGAGCACAAAGAAAATGGGGTGGGAAGGGGAAGAGGGCCCCGCAAGGGATAGGGAGGGAGAAAGGGGAGAGGGAGCAGGAGGGACGAGAGTGGATGGCAAGTTGGAAATGACGCACATAGTAACAAGAAAAGAATTCGACTCTTTCACACACACACACACACACACACACACACACAGAGCTATCTTTTTCAATCCTATTTTCTTTCACTGTGACAGTTCATTGTGACATATATGTGGAGAGAGAGAGAGAGAGAGAGAGAGAGAGAGAGAGAGAGAGATGCTAGTGGGAACCAGGGAAGCACTATTTTCAACCACCGCACCAACCAGCCGGGAGCAATCCTGCGAGGCATCTTCGCACTGTGTGGACATACGGTACAAGCACAACTGGGCATTCAGTTAAGATGTCAAGGGACTTAACTACTCCTTGGCAGTTGCCACTGGACGCTGCACGAAGCAACCCCTACCACGGAAGCGTCCCCATGGTTGCACCAGCCTGTATTTCATGGTTGCAAAGCTCAAGAAGAAAAAGATACACCCAAAGGTGCGGGTAGGACCCAGAGAATTAATGTCTTCACCTGCCGAACAAACCAGCTGGGTGCAATCCTTGGAAGCCTGTGCTGTGTTCACATACATGCAGGCATGCACAGGGCATTCCAGTAACACGTGAACGGACATAATTGCTCCCTTGCAGGTGCATTTGTGTCATGGCCACCGGATGTGATACGACAGAACCTCAACGGGGCATTCCCATGAGTGTACCATCCTATGTTTCATGACTGCAGAGCCCACGAGCAAAAAAGGCCACCATCAAGCAGCTGTCGTGTGCATACTGTAGCCTCGCTCGTTGTTGTTCTGCTGACAGGTGATGACAGCACAACTCCAGACACGGCCAAGCTTTCGCCATGAGGTCTTACGTGCTCTCTGAAGAGAATCCCGGGTCACAGTCTTTCCAGCTGATGACTGCAAACCCACAGGCTAGAGACGCCACCATTGAGCGAACTGCTGTGCACATCCTGCAGCACCCACTTATTGCTGTTTTGCTGATAGGTGAACACTTACAGGTGAAAACTGTACCAGTCCAGCGGGAAAGACTGCAACTCGGGATCCTCTTGAGAGGGCACAGAAGACCATATAGGGCCAGCTTGCAGCAAGTTATCTAGAGGTTTAATCTACAACTTTGCATTTTAAATCTCACCCTTGAGACTGTCTTCAATTTAACAATTATATTTAAAGAGAGGTTCCTAAAGTTTTCAACTAATAAAATTGTGCAGACTTCTTTATTCGCTTGCAACCCCTCCCGCAACGACAGTCAGGTCCACACTCCATAACAATCTGGTGCGCATAAACAGATAAGTAGATGAAAGAGATGTTGTATTAGCCTATGTATGTTATACTTTCCTCTGTTACATGTAAACACCTGCGCTTGTGAGAAGTGATTTTCTGTTCTTTTGGGACGCGTGTGGCCAAAAGGCTCACGAAAGCATTTCTGACCCAGTTTGTTGTGAATACAACAAATCATTTTAGCATAATGACTAATTAAAAGTCAGAGGAGACTCTTTAACATCCATGTATTCATCAACAATTTTAGGCTTCTTTTCAAAACGTTTTGAAAAGTTTTGATTATTTTACGACATTGGTACACTTGCCGACTGGTTGCTATCCAACGCACAAATCATTCTTGCCATCATAAGAAGTCTGTACGCGACTGTCTGGATATAAACATGCCGGTTTGTATTTTCTCTTTATATTCTTAATGTAAATAATCGTCATTCGTGATGCCAAGTGAAGAATAGAACGATCAAAGTGTTGTTACTCATTTGAAGTATGAGGTAACTGGTGAAATCAGATAAGCACAGTCTCCAAGCTCTAAGTCTCAACTTGCGCGTACTAAAGACACGATACCCATAAGTTCTAGTCTTCAGTATTCTAACTGTGAGCCCATGAATAAAAACAAAGGATATGAAGACCCGTTGAAAGGAATGGGAAAAATTGATTACCCCGAGCAGATCAGCACTTTAGGAAGAAGAAGAAGAAGAGCACACACACACACACACACACACACACACACACACTCACACACACCACAAACGCCCCCACCCCCACCCCACCAAGAAAATTTTGATTAAGAAAAAGGGATCAAACAAAAACGTTTGTATCCAGGTAAAGCTATTACATAGAACATGATATTTGTTTGCAGAATATTCAATGGAAATAGGCCACTGAGACTGCCTTTAAAAAATTCTTGTTACCCATTCTTGTCACCTCTTCAGTAATGTCTCTGTTTCTGTCTCTTTTTGGCTCTCACTGTCTCTCTCCCTCTCTGTCTGTCCATCTCTGATGTCTCACTCTGCCTCAGTCTATCTATGTCTCTCATTCCCTGTCTCTCATTCCCTGTCTCTCTCTATCTCTGTCTGTCTCTCTCTCTCTCTTTCTCTCCACAGAGAGTTAACTTCATTACTTGCTGACAACATTGTTTTGCTGTCAGGAACATTTACTAGTTCGTAAACACAATAAAGAGAATCTGAAAAATTCAGCTAGTAATTTGCAGTTAAAGGTTGATGTAGACAAAAGAAATATTATTGTGTTTAGAAGAAATCAGGGAAGACTGGCGGCAAGAAAAAGGTGGGTATATGATGGTTTCATTATGCTGGTTATCAATGTTTATGTGCATCTTGGAATTCTGTTTACAACTCGTTAAGTTTTGTAACGGTTGTTTTTGCCGTACAGTGAAAAATGCTGTGATGTGTTCTGAAGAAATTATTTTGTATTGAATAATAACTCGCTAGAACTTTTTATTTTTTATTTTTTTATTCACAAGGTGCCAGTTGTACAACATTATTCAAAGTTATAGGGTTCAGACAAGAAAGCAAACTACAATGAACCTTGTGTTAAGAAACCATTTAAAATGAAATACACTTGGCTTTGAAGTGTCCTGCTGTAAGTGGTCTCCATACAAAACAACCTCCTTTCCACCACCACCACCCCTAAAAAAATGCAATATTTGCCCATGTTAATTTTGCTTTTGTCTTTCATTTGCATCAAACAAAAAAACCTGATTTAGCTCTGTTTTTGTATTAAGCTTTTTGCAAAGGAGACAGTTTCATTTCAAATTTTGTGACAGATTCTGAAAAGACATATATTTTCATGAAAAGTAGCTGGTGTTGTAGAGTCGTTTAAAAGTTATGTACCCTTGTTCATATGAGTTATGGATTTTGTGTTGATAAATCATCTGAATCTGAATCGCCCTCATGCCCACCCCTCTCTCTCTCTCCTTCCCTTCCTCTTTCCCTCCCTTTCTCCCTCCTGCCCCCCCCCCCCCCCCTCCTGTCTCTCTCTCTTTCTTCCTGTCTTATTTCTGTGTATCAGTTTCTCTAAGTTTCTTTGTTAGTAATTCATGGTTGACATATGTTATTGATTTTTACATTCTGTTTTTGCAAGCTTTTTGCTCGTTTAGATTTTTCTTTCTTTTGTTTTTCTCTTGGGCAAGGACCGCATAAAATAAAACGATATCACACAAAGTTATGACGTACCTCCAGTGATGAAGATTCTGTTGTGTCCTGTGTCTTGTCTCTGTGTGTAGAAAAATAGCTACCGATACAAAATTTTACATTTTCAGTCATATTTGATATTGTATTATTGCAGCATTTGAGTTTCTTTATGATCTTGTCTTAAAAACATGGTGCTCACTTTTAGACTATATGTACTTCACAAAGGGACAAATCTGATATGTTCACAAGGTGACTTTTGTGTTTTGAAGAAATCTGCAGACTGTATAACCATTTTTGTTGGAGACAAGTTTGACACATTTTCACTGGGTTATAATCATGCACTCGCATCCTATCACAATAAAGATAGATGCGTATGTTCATTAACACATCCACATTCTATTTTCTCTGCTTTTTTTTTTGCTCTTCATTACAGTTGGATTATGTCACTGGTTCAACTTTCATTTATGTTCAAATCGTTTTTCATAATCATACAATTTGTCATGCATTATGTTGTTTTGTTTCCATGTTAACCTATTTTTTATTGTCTATTTCTGTTCAATTCAGTCTCATTTATGAGAATCTGAGTTGTTGTTTTACACAGGTGATTGGTTAATAGCAAGAAACTCATCAATAATGGCTGATGCGGTATGTTTGTAGGGTAGAGAAACTGTGCTGTGTGCCTTTTGCTCAGTTGTATTGTGCCTACTACTGTACACTAGTCTTACTGAACAGATGTGTAGAAAAATATATGTGTGTGTGTGTGTGTGAGACACTAAATCTTTTTTTTTTTCCAACCTGAAACATAATTTTACATAAATCATACATACATATCGTTAGAAAGAGACGAGCTTGTCTGCACAATCCATGTTGTTTATAGCCCAGCCGACCACATATGTCACAAAAATATTCACAAACACACACTCTCTCTCTCTGTCTCTCTCTCTCTTTCTCTCTCTCTCTCTCACACACACACATACACACACACACACACACACTCACCCCCACCCCACCCCCCACACACATACACACACACACATACATTCACACACACTCACACACACACACATACACGCACACACACACACACACACACACACACACTCACAAACACACGCACACGCACACACACGCCACACACACGCACACGCACGCACGCACGCACGCACGCACGCACGCACCACGCACACACACACACACACACACACACACAAAACCACTCAAGCACACACAACACAACACAACACCCACACCCACACGTTAAATGAATATATGTCAAAAAGAATGGAACTAAAAACTGAAAAACGCTTACATAGTAAGCTGAAAAGAAATATGTTCACCTTCACCTTTAGTTTTTGAATAATTTTTCGGTGCGGATGTGGTTAGTAGGTGGTGGCTTGGATTGCGGACAGGCATTGTTAGATGGGATGAAGAATAGATGATGTGGCAGAAAGGGTGATGTAAGAAGTATTTTCATTTTCAAAAGTTGATTGTATGGGCAAATTAATTCACACGTGCACACTCACACAAGTGCACAAGCACATGCACTCATTAACACTAACATACACATGCATAGAGGATTAGTAGGATTCTGAAATACATTCTCTTATGTGTACACGCACTTATAATCCATGCGTTAGCCTGCATTGTTCTTGAATATCTTTTTTTCCCAGGGAATTAACAAAAATAATGATTTACTCTCTCTCGCTCATTCTCTTCCCTCTTTCTCTCTCTAAGTATTTGTGGACATGTGTGTGTGTGTGTGTGTGTGTGTGTGTGTATGTGTGTGTGTGTGTGTGTGTGTGCGTGTATCCACATGTGTTTAAGTGTAATACATGCACACAGACATATGCACACACACACAGCACACATGCACACACACACACACACAACAACACACACACACACACACACACACACACACACACACACACACACACACACACACACACACACACACACACACACACACACGAACAGAGAGAGAGAGAGAGAGAGAGAGAGAGAGAGAGAGAGAGAGAGAGAGAGAGAGAGGACGAGACAAGATAAAGCAAGACAAAATTCTTTGTTTATGAGGATAACAGATAAGCACTGGTGTGCTTTTTTTTTTTTTACATCCAGTCCTCACCCTGAGAAGGGTCAACAATGCAAAGTAAGACAACGCAATAAGTGTAGAAGCATGCAAAGAGAGAGAGACTGAGAGAAAGAGAGAGAGAGAGACAGACAGACAGACAGAGAGGAGAGAGAGAGAGAGAGAGAGAGAGAGAAGAGAGAGAGAGACAGACAGAAGAAGACAGACAGACAGACAGACAGACAGACAGACAGACACAGGAGAGAGACAGACATACAGACAGACAGACAGACAGACAGACGACAGACAGACAGCAGACAGCAACAACAGGCAGACAGAGAGTTGTTGAATTTATTAGTGCAGTATTCAGGGCTTTGTGTTTCTTGATCTGTTCAAGGATGGCAAACTGAGTGCAACTCTATATCTGTACTTTGTTAGACTCTGAGTGTTGTGCCACTGGCAGTGTTTCACAATCAGTTTCATACACTGCTTGCTGCTATACTTTTATTTTGTTCTCAAATAACAGTGTGGTCGTTATACTCTCTTTTGTTGCAAATGCTTATGTTTTCATTGTATGCATGGTATGACACAGCTATTGATATGGTATGTGTGTTGTGATTACACATAAAATGTCAGTGAAAAAAAAACGTGTTGCCTTTTATTTACATGGAAAATGATTGACAGTTTTATTGTGTTGTCCTATACAGTGTGTGTTTAATTGCAGGAAGGCAACAACATTTGATTTATTACCAAAAAAAAACAAAAAAAAAAACAACTTACATGTTTTCATTGGGTTTCTTATCCTCAGTTCTTGTTAAATGATTATGAAATACTGTACCAGACAATTTCTGAATGATTTTTGATAGTTGTTATACAACATGCCCCGCTGGAGGGGTTTACTGACTGTACTTGACAATTTGGTAACCATTGAAATACTTTTTTTTAAGCCTTTCGCTTCCGGCCGCGGATATAGCCGCAGTTCAAGAGGAGATCATGTGACAGGTCATATGAGTTATCTCATCCTGTCAACATCAAAACATATTATAATTGTATTCTCCATTCATTTTCCTTCAATAAAATGTATACTTCTGTATACTTTAGAGCAATACTTGAATTATTGTGATTTTTAAAAGAAAAGTGAAAAAATAGTTCTGGGAGTCAAAGGAGTTTCCCCATGTGTTAATTTTTGTGTGTGAGATAAGTTTGACTCAGAGAAATGTTACAAACACATCTGCATGTACAGGGAAACCAACCATTGAAATGTGTTTCCAGACTTGTACACACAGACACTATTCTTGAGAGAATCTGATTTGTGTGTGTGTGCGTGTGTGTGTGTGTGCATGTTTTAAAGGATGTAATTGTGAATCCAGTGTACTTTTAAACACTTTTCTTCTTCTGACAGAGCTGCACAGATTATGCCTTCAAGAACCACCCTCCCGAAACAAATAAGCAAAAAAGGCATCCAAACAAACCAAATGTTACATGTCATTGACAATGCATTAGAATTCAGCAGTCTTTGTTGCTGATTATTGGTAAAGGAGGAGAAAATGCAGCTTTAGATTTGGGAACACTGTTGGCTTTTTGTTATTGGTCATGAATTAGCAGGATTGATGGAACTCAACTTTTTGTGTTTGAAAAAAAAAAAAAAAGACTGAAAGGAAAAAAAAAAGAAAATGAGAAATCCAGTATTTTTCTTCTGGATGGCATTTCTGATCTTTGTTTTGTAATCCTGGGCATATAACAAAGCATTGCAGAACATGGCATTGTTTTGGGGAGCTGTCTTTCCATTTCTTTGTTTGTTTGTTGTGTTTTTCTTTACTTAAAGTTAACGTGAAAACAGTTGCCTAGATCTCCATCAGATTCTACAAGACTGTCTTGTAGGGTCGCTATACAAAAGTAAAGAAGCATTTAAATCTTCACATATAGAACTGACAAAATTTTGGAAGAAAAATCGTTTGCAAGTGAGGATAGATAATACCTTAGATCGGCATACAAGAGTTGATGTTGCTGTGCAAGGTCTGCATATCCTTTTTGAATGTTATTGTTGGTTTTTGGGGATAGGAGGGGTTGCGATTCTTATACCTGCTTAGAAGTTGATTGATATGAATTGAGTACTCTGAAAGTCAGATCTGACTGACTTCCCTTCTCTTCTGAGTTTGTCTCATGTTATCAAGGTTGTGGTTGTTATTTTTGGTAGTGGTGGTGTTTATCGAGTTTGTGTGTATGCTTGCACTGCACACACGTATGTATGAGTGATTCTGCAGTTCATGGTAGTCTGTTTGTGAAGATATATTCTTCTGATGAGCAGTTACATGTGCGTGCATATGTATGTGTACACATGTATGCATGCTTGCATACGCATGCATGCATGCATGCATGCATGGATGGTGTGTGTGTGTGTGTGTGTGTGTGTGTGTGTGTGTGTGTGTGTGTGTGTGTGTGTGTGTTAGAAACATGAGAGGCAAGCTTGATTTGTTCTGCATTGATATCGGCGTGTGTCTGAGTGGTCTCCATACTACCTAAGTAGATGATTATCCCTACTCCCAACTGTTTCGGCTTTTAAAACTTGTTTGATGTTTTCCAGTGTACAAAATATTGACTTTAACCATCGAATTCTTTGGTCATTTGAGCAGTGCTAATTATATCAATTTTTTAAGACATTTCCATGCTTTAAAGTAAATTTCAAATGTTTGGTTTTCATTGGGTCAGGATTTTCTTCTCGTTAATTCATTGTGTTATTTTGACTGTGCAAAGAACACTGCTGTATATCAAGAAAGAGAGAGAGAGAGAGAGAGAGATTCACATGAAATTCAGTTGTCCATAGGGACTATAGATCTGCATGGAACTGTTGTTGTTATTGTTGTTTTCCCATTCATTTCTTTTCTGTCTGTGCTTATGTTTGTTCTGATGCAAACATGGATGTTTTTCTGCCAGAGACGGCTCTTTCTGTTGTCTTCAGTTTTCCCACATGTTTTAAAGGTCTTGCTGCACATAGGATCATAATTCATGGTCTGATATTGGTGTTGTTGCATCTGCTACTGTTGACCGGCCTTGTCGTTCGTGATTAATTCTTCTTGTTGTTACCTGCATTCTTTTGTGTGGCCAAGAATATCATGCTTTTGATAAGAAAAGAAAACAATAAAAGTATTAGATTTTTACTTGCGTTGTACATGTATTGTACCGATATTTGTTTTGTTAACTTAGATGTTGACTGGATTCATAATGACAAGAATGATAATATGATGATGATGATGATGATGATGATGTTCATGATGATCATGATCATGATAAAATGATAATAAGAAATGATAACTTATTGACTCAAAATAGCAGACACAGATATAAACAGAAATGAAACCTGTGAAACACCACAGAATGATTCATAAACTATTGTTGGGTCTGTATGCATAAACTTATATGCTCTTGTTATTCAGCTTCCCCTAAGACTATATGCAAAGAATGTCATATGTCATGTACTAACATGTTCCTTTTCAATTCTTCATTGATTTGATTAATGAACACAGTATAACAAAAATATTGAAATGAATACAACTTGTATAGAAAAAGTTGCGTTTCTTTCGGACAATTGCTATGGTGCCCTGACAGAGTTGGATGTTGAGAGGTTGGAGGATTGAATCCTGTCAGAGTCAAATGTCTGTTGGAATCTTCAGCCCTGACAGGCTCCCATTTAGGGCTCATATGAAAAGATTGGAATGGTGCAGTAGCATTTCACCAAATTACTGGATGTGTCTCTGAGATTGCACTCTAATTTCTTAACCAATACTGTTGCTCGTTGACATGATTTATGCCTCAATATAGTTTGAAGAGGAAGCGTGGAGAACAGTCTTGACATGTCGTCTCAGACCAGATTGGAACTCCATGGCACCATCTTCACCTGCCCTACCCACATGGATCAATTTTTTGAAAATCAAAAAAATCCTGTCACCTTCATACCCTTGTCTTATTGAGTGTCCATGTTCCGCTCCACGTCCACTACCAGCTGAGTTCATTTCAAAGTCTTCAGTGTTGACTGGTTCGTGTGGACTTTTGTCAGATGGATGTGGTGGAGATCTCTTTTTGAGGGGGGGGGGGGGGGGGGGGCTCTCACTCACAGTGAATGTTGTCATCAGGGGAACAATAGATGGTGTTGGATCACAACATAGTCGTTTGGGGGCTTAGGAGGTGGGTGACCTGCATATGCCAGATCAAAATGGACACCATTGTTCTTTGCTGAAATGACTCAGAAGCAAGTCGGTGTCTCCTTTGATGGGATGTATTATGATGACCTGGTGTCGATCAACCCCTCATAACCACCGAGGCAATGTGATGGGTGGCATTGAAGCTGGAACTTTGAGGAGGTAATGTGAAGGGTGGCATTGAAGCTGGAACTTTGAGGAGGTAATGTGAAGGGTGGCATTGAAGCTGGAACTTTGAGGAGGTAATGTGAAGGGTGGCATTGAAGCTGGAACTTTGAGGAGGTAATGTGAAGGGTGGCATTGAAGCTGGAACTTTGAGGAGGTAATGTGAAGGGTGGCATTGAAGCTGGAACTTTGAGGAGGTAATGGGATGGGTGGCATTGAAGCTGGAACTTTGAGGAGGTAATGTGAAGGGTGGCATTGAAGCTGGAACTTTGAGGAGGTAATGGGATGGGTGGCATTGAAGCTGGAACTTTGAGGAGGTAATGTGAAGGGTGGCATTGAAGCTGGAACTTTGAGAGAGAGCAATCCTGCATGTGGCTATGCATAAAATGAGAATGCTGATGCTAAGAGTAATGCCATGGAGAAGAAGAGGAAGATGAGACACCCTGGCCTCTTTCCCCCCAAAAGAGTTTGAAGGAGCTACCACACAGACACAGAATGGAGACGTATATACCATTATAATGTACATGAATATATGTGTGAAATCACTTGAACTTGAAGCTTGATCTAATGAATTGTTTTATGAGATGTGCCGTTCATAACAGTATGCATATTTACAATTTTTCAATGTTTTCCAACCTGGTGCCTTCTTTATTACAAAAATGTATGCGACTTGAAATCTGATTTACTGTGATCTATATATATAAAACACTGTTTTTCTAGTTATTTGGTATAATGATGCATGTTGTATTTGCTTTACAATCGTTGTTCATGATGCCATTGTTATTGATTGGTACACATACAATGAGGCCAACAAATGAACATAGAAAACAAAGCTCAAAGTAGCGCTTGTTGAATTACACAATATGAAACAGATAAGAGAGTTTTTGACAAACATGTCTTATCAGAGGCTATAAACAACAGACATCAAAAAGCTCAAAACAATATTACCCAGATTGCAGTCAGCAGGAAAAGTATTGTATCTGTATGATCTGGGGAGAATTGTTTTGAGCGTGTTCCAGAATTCGCATGCTGACTGCACTCTAGGAGATTTTTTGTGTATTTTTAATGCAAAATTGTTCGTAACATCAGGGGAAGACATTTTTAAAGAAATCCACCTGTCTGTTTCCTATTTCGTTTTAAAGAAGGAGTACTTTGTGCCTTGTTTCGTGTGTGTTTTCAGCAATGCGGCAGTCTTCTTTCATCTCCTTTACATGTACTATAAAGTTACAAACTCACATTGAAACCTTTTGAAAAGATGTGGCTTCAAGAGAGACATATCAGTTAGAAGTCTAGGAACACTGTGCATGGGAGATATTGTTATGGTTCTGTACAGCCCAAGAAGAAGTTGACCAAAGCCGAAAAGGAGAAGCTGAAAAGGGAGGAGCAGGAGAAGAGAGAGCAAGAAGAAGGTAAACAAAGACTGCCAGAGTGTTGGCAGTGCCTCCCCCCACATTCATTGCTGCTGTTGAAGTTGATGATCAGTAACATCCTTACTATAGGAAGGTCGGAGAGGTCAGGTCACAATGTATCAGTGTGTGATATGTCTTGTCTTACTCTGAGCATTTTTACATTGACCAGTGTAAGTTTACCCTGGTGAAGTGGTTACAGCTTTTTAAAGTCTGCACAAGGATTAGTGATGCTCCTCCATAACTCCTACACTCTGATCAGCTTTGAAGATGATTCAGCTCTTGGATCTGTTAGTGTTCCAGGTGTCCCACCTACTTGTCAGTCGGCTCCCCCCCCCCCCCCCCCCCCCCCGGTGAGTGGTTAGTTAGACCTTTTGCTTATCGTGTTGAGTTGTATCGTGATTTGGTGTTTTCTGTTGTATTGTGTGTATTCTTTTCCATTGCGCAACATCATGCAACTTTTATTGTCACATAAGACATTTCTGTATATGAAACTGGTACTAAGTTACTTTGAAAAGACCCATAGTCTAGTGCTGTTCAGAACTGACTCACATCCCTCTCCGCCTCCCCTCCTCCTTCCACCCCCCCCCCCCCCCCCATCTCTCTAATCCATCTCTTCTTGTTTTGTTCAGACTGCATTTATATCAATTTATCAGAATGAAATTTTCAACAGAATTTTGCCAGCGACAGCCCTCTCATGACCGTGAGTTCTTACATGCACTGCCTAAAGGATTTCGGTTGTTAACATTTATGTATAAACTGCCAGCACCCAGACCACAACTCGGTGTCTAGTGGACATAGAGAGGAGGGTGCTTATTCACATAGCTAACTGGCTAGGTCACCATTCACCATAGTACCTGCACCAGTACAGGTCTTCATTTATCAGACTAACTGCACTCTGTTAGAGCCACATGTACTCCATCCAGACATCCATGAACTTTTAAAAACAAAAAGAAAAAAAAAATGGAAACGACGAGGGGGTAGTACTGCCAAGGACACTGCAAATGATTGCAGGACTAGACACAATGCATTTGACCTCTTGTTCTGTTTGTCTGTGTCCTTGGACAGTAATAAACTCTCTCTTGCTTTGCTTTTTTCCGCCCTCAGTTATCTGTTTTGAACTTTATTGGACTTTATACAACAGATTAAGCCAACTAGAAGTGCACTTGATTCCTATGTATCTGTCCTAATGTTATTATTCCTAATGGACCATGAGTCCTGCATTGCGCACCTGTACTCTTTGTCGTCTAGATTAATCTTGCTTATTGCCAAAATATGGCCATTTTCGGCTGTCACCACGTTAAAATTACACTCACTAGTATTTAAAAGTTAAACAAAAATCACCATTGTTAATGACATCGTATACAACGCTCCAATGAATTTTGATTCTAAAACCTGCACTCCTTTAGACCGAGCTTCAACAGAGTACCTGCTCCCAGCTACACCACATTAAGTCCTCAACAGCTCCTGCAGTCCTCTGGAGTAAAACGCCAACAATTAGAGTAATAGCTGTTACAGAGCACCAGACTATCACTGGAGCACCTGCATCATATTAAAGGATTGCACTCTGATCAAGCACAAGCAGGCTCATGCTGGTGTCTGTCTACACATAAAGAATAAGGAAGTGTCTCTTGACATAAAGCTCTTATTGGAGAGATGTTTGTCTCTATTATCTTTTTCCTATACACCTCTTTACAGTAGGAGCATGTTTTTTCAAACTGCTGAGTAAAGTGAGGCTAGATTGGATTATGTAAATTTAGTTTTAGATGAAAGAAACATTTTGGTTTATTTTATGTCTTGGTTTGCTTGTTTGTTTATTTATTTATTTGTTTGTTTTTAAACTTTTTTTGTTGTTTTACCATTCTTGTCATAATATTTTATTGATCAGTTTATGTAATCTAGACTCAGATTAGTGTTTTTTTCCAAGCAAATGTGGGTCAGTTCCTGACAGATGAGAGTCAGTCTTGGTATAATTCATCGTAGTACCCCGAGCAATGCACAGTATGGGATAACTGCCTTTTTTTTTTTGAATGGTGAAAGGAACTGAAAATTGATTTTTCATTCATTTCGTGGAAAGTTGCAAAGATATGTCTCAACAATGAATGTTAAGTACCTCACTGTAACAGTAAATATATACTTCATCACACTTTTGTTTGTTTCCAGGGGGAGCACTAACAGGTTCTGTACTATTATGTACTGTTTTTGTTTCCTTTTGTTCGTATCTTCAGCATGATTGACACAGGTACAAATATTGCATTTTTTTTTATTATGCAGATGGGATCACAGAAAAAACCCCAACTATCTTCTGGATTCTGTGTTCAGTCTCTTTTACTTTATTGTTAATATTGTGTTGCTTTATTTTATTTATTTTTTTTCAAATTGCTCTGCTTTTGTTGTGCAGTGCAGATCTGAGATTTGTGCATTCATGACAACAAAGAGTTTTGTTCATTTTTTTAGCACCACTTTTAAGTGCAGTTTTGTTCAACATTCATTCAACTTAAGAAACTCAGAATACAAACTCTCTCCCTCCCCTGGTTCCACTCCGTTTTCCCCTTTCATGTGTATGATATAGATGTTGATAATATCCTTAACATGGTTTGTATTGATATCTGCATTTTTAAGGTTGTTTTTAATCAACAAAACCCAGAACTGAAAAAAAAAAAAGCAAACAAACAAAAGTCAACAGTAAAAGGGCAGAATTTCCACAGCTTATGTTTTAGGATTTAAAGGAATTAGACAATCTTTACCCAGGATATTCATTTTTTTCAGTTTGGGGTCAACTAAATTAAAGTTCTGGAGTATTTTGTGTTGTTTGATTCAAACATTGACTGATACTTGAGGTTGGCCAGAACAGATTTAAGATAACCTGATATACTAATAACTAGAGTGTTAATCACTGTGTGTATTTGTGTGTGTGTGTGTGTGTGTGTGTGTGTGTGTGTGTGTGTGTGTGTGTGTGTGTGTGTGTGTGTGTGAATGGAGAGTATGTGTTTGGAGTGTGTGTGTGTGTGTGTGTGTGTGTGTGTGTGGTGTGTGTGTGTGTGTGAATGGAGAGTGTGTGTTTGGAGTGTTTTGTGCGTGTGTGTGTGGTGTGTGTGTGTGTGTGTGTGTGTGTGTGTGTGTGTGTGTGTGTGGTGTGAATTGCAATTGCGTGTGCATGGACACTGTCAGTTTCCGTCATGCACATTAATGTTTTTGTTTGTTGCATGTGGATACATTGATATGAGTACATGTTGATTATAGTTGCAAAATATCATGTTAATGTTGGTGCATGCACATGCACATCTTTTCTCTGAAACATAAATTTATCTCTTCATGTGTGTGTGTGTGTGGTGTGTGTGTGTGTGTGTGTGTGTAGTGGTATGTGTGTGTGTGTGTGTGTGTGTGTGTGTGTGTGTGTGTGTGTGTGTGTGTGTGTGCTTCTATTTTGATGTCCAGAGGAAGAAAGAGCTCTCCTGGCGGAGGAAGAGAAGAGGAAGAAGAAGGAAGAAAAGCTCCTAGCTGTAGAGAGAAAGAAGCTTGAAAATGAAGTGAGTTCCACATGTGCCCTGTCAAACAATCTAGCAACATCAGTGGTTTTTGAGTTGTGAAAAAGAACTAAGTTCTCCCTGACAGTGAGCTGCATCTCAGACCATCGTTTATGGAGTCTTTCCATCAGTTGAAGCCAGTGATATCAGGCTACAATGACAGTGCCAGCTGCCACTGTCATTGTAGCCTGATATCACTGGCTTCAAAGAATTCAATAGTTTAGCTGTAATATCATCAGGTGGTGTGTGTGTGTGTGTGTGTGTGTGTGTGTGTGCGGTGTGCGCCCCCCCCCCCCCCCCCCCCCCCCGGCTCAAAGTTTTATCCTCCTGTGTGGTGAGGCCTGAAAAAGCACTGTGTGGTCAGCTAGGTTGTAATAATTAAACTGCTAGGTTATGATAATTAAACAGCTTGGTTATAATAATTAAACTACACTAAATCCTTGGTTTCTACCTTCTCCTGCCTTTGCCATCTCAAATACCCTCCCTTTGCCATCTCAAATTCCCTCCCTTTGCCATCTCAAATTCCCTCCCTTTGCCATCTCAAATTCCCTTTCTTTACCATCTCAAATTCCCTCCCTTTGCCGATCATTAACGTGTTCTGCTCTACCCCCTTAGCCATTCCTGCTCCAAAATCCTTTAGCTTAAACGACTGATTATCTGGGAGGAAATTTATAATCCTGTTAAGTGTCACAATCATCTAGTTGATAATTGATACGTAGAGAAAGGAAAGTTATCACTGCAGAATTGTAAATGGTCTTATGTGTAAATTCAGTATCAGGAATTAATTTTATTGTGTGTTTAAAAACAATATGAAAAGGGAAAAAAAAGACTATTATATTTGTCCTATTGATTTAATGGAAAAAGATCATATAATCATATTTGTGGTCTTGATCTACACTGCAAAAAAAAAGTGAAAACAATAAGTACAGGTACTGACTATAATCTGTAGGAGCAAAAACATTGTATATATATATATATATAAGAGTGAAAGTCTTCTGTCGTTTGAGTTGACATGTATGGGTGAGATGACAAGTACCATGACTGAGAAGTGAATTCCAGGAGCGGAAACAGCGAAGGCTGGACATGACAGAACTGGCAGATATGCTGGCGGCCAATCAAAGCACACTGCAGGCCAGGGATGATGCACGCCGTAAAGATGCCAAGGTGAAGATGTGACAGCAATTTGTGTAGGAATATATTGAAGAGGGATGTGGGGGGGGGGGGGGGGATGTTAGGGGATTAATGGAATGAGGGAGAGGGAGAAGTGAGGGGCAGGGAGGGGAGGAGAGTTCTGAGCTGGGAATTTCCTCTTTTCTATCACAATTTTTTAAAATTCTGTGTTGTCCACAGTGCCTCTGTGACTTGTGTTGTCCACAGTGTCTCTGTGACTCTGTGTTGTCCACAGTGTCTCTGTGAATCTGTGTTGTCCACAGTGTCTCTGTGATTCTGTGTTGCCCACGGTGTCTCTGTGACTCTGTGTTGTCCATGGTGTCTCTGTGACTCTGTGTTGTCTGCAGTGCCTGTGTGATTCTGTGTTGTCTATAGTTCTCTGTGACTCTGTGTTGTCCACAGTGTCTCTGTGACTCTGTGTTGTCCACAGTGTCTCTGTGACTCTGTGTTGTCCACAGTGTCTCTGTGACTCTGTGTTGTCCACAGTGTCTCTGTGACTCTGTGTTGTCCACAGTGTCTCTGTGACTCTGTGTTGTCCACAGTGTCTCTGTGACTCTGTGTTGCACAGTTCTCTACCTGTGTTGCCCATGTTCTGTGAATCTGTGTTGTCCACAGTGTCTCTGTGACTCTGTGTTGTCCACAGTGTCTCTGTGACTCTGTGTTGTCTGCAGTGCCTGTGTGATTCTGTGTTGTCGGCAGTGCCTGTGTAATTCTGTGTTGCCCACGGTGTCTCTGTGATTCTGTGTTGTCCACAGTCTCTCTGTAAATCTGTGTTGTCCATAGTGTCTCTGTGAATCTGTGTTGTCCGCAGTGCCTGTGTGATTCTGTGTTGCCCACAGTGTCTCTGTGATTCTGTGTTGTCCACATTGTCTCTGTGAATCTGTGTTGTCTGCAGTGTTTCTGTGATTCTGTGTTGCCCACAGTGTCTCTGTGATTCTGTGTTGTCCACAGTGTCTCTGTGATTCTGTGTTGTCCACAGTGTCTCTGTGATTCTGTATTGTCCACAGTGTCTCTGTGACTCTGTGTTGTCTACATTGTCACTGTGATTCTGTGTTGCCCACGATGTCTCTGTGATTCTGTGTTGTCCACAGTCTCTCTGTAAATCTGTGTTTTCCACAGTGTCGCTGTGATTCTGTGTTGTCCGCAGTGTCTCTGTGACTCTGTGTTGTCCACAGTGCCTGTGTGACAGTGTTGCCCACGATGTCTCTGTGACTCTGTGTTGTCCACAGTCTCTCTGTAAATCTGTGTTATCCACATTGTCTCTGTGATTCTGTGTTGTCCGCAGTGTCTCTGTGATTCTGTGTTGTCCATAGTGTCTCTGTGGTTCTGTGTTGTCCACAGTGTATCTGTGATTCTGTGTTGTCCATAGTGTCTCTGTGAATCTGTGTTGTCCACAGTGTCTCTGTGAATCTGTGTTGTCTATAGTGTCTCTGTGGTTCTGTGTTGTCCACAGTGTCTCTGTGAATCTGTGTTGTCCATAGTGTCTCTGTGATTCTGTGTGTTGTTCACTGTATTCCCTGTGGATCTGTGTTGTCCACAGTGTCTCTGTGATTCTGTGTTGTCCACAGTGTCTCTGTGATTCTGTGTTGTTCACTGTATCTCTGTGAATCTGTGTTGTGCACAGTGTCTCTGTGACTCTGTGTTGTCAACAGTGAATCTGTGTTGTCCACAGTGTCTCTGGGTATCTGTGTTGTCCACAGTATCTCTGTGATTCTGTGTTGTCCGCAGTGTCTTTGTGAATCTGTGTTGTCCACAGTGTTTCTGTAAATCTGTGTTGTCCACAGTGTCTCTGGGTATCTGTGTTGTCCACAGTTTCTCTGTGATTCTGTGTTGTCCGCAGTGTCTTTGTGAATCTGTGTTGTCCACAGTGTTTCTGTGAATCTGTGTTGTCCACAGTGTCTCTGGGTATCTGTGTTGTCCACAGTTTCTCTGTGATTCTGTGTTGTCCTCAGTGTTTTTGTGAATCTGTGTTGTCCACAGTGTTTCTGTGACTCTGTGTTGTCCACAGTGTCTCTGTGACTCTGTGTTGTCCACAGTAATCTGTGTTGTCCACAGTGTCTTTGTGAATTTGTGTTGTCCACAGTGTCTCTGTGACTCTGTGTTGTCCACAGTGAATCTGTGTTGTCCATAGTGTCTCTGTGAATATGTGTTGTTCACATTGTCTCTGTGAATCTGCGTTGCCCACAGTGTCTCTGTGAATCTGGGTTGCCCACATTGTCTCTGTAAATCTGTGTTGTTCACAGTGTCTCTGTGAATCTCTGTTGTCCACAGTGCCTCTGTGAATTTGCGTCACCCACTGTATTTCTGCTTTTGTAGCCCATTCACCTGTCTTTGTTCTACAAAGGTCTTTTTACACTTATCTGTCATCCTGTTACAATTTAAAGCATTCTAGTTTTTACATTGTTGTCTGGTAACTAAGTTCTGAGAATTTGCTCACTGGAAGAGATACATCTTATCCATCCTGCAGAGCTATTTGTAACGATCTATGTGTACATGTTTTGTTGTATTGAACTGTTTTTGAAGTTTTATCCTTTTTTTGTCAGTTGATTCTGAGGGGGAAAAAAAAAGAAACAAAATGGCTGATGCTTTCAGCAAAGCCTAGTTTTAATCACCAGAAGGCTATCAACGTCAAAATATATGTTGTAAATTGTTAGGTATTCTGTGTATATAATGCTTTTTTCATACTGCTTGATAAGTTACCTCCCTTTTTCTTCCTTACGATGGCCCTGAAAGGGCTTGTGCACACACGTTGTTGGGGTACACTGAAATTGAAAGGAAAATGTGTGTGTGTGTGTGTGTGTGTGTGTGTGTGTGTGTGTGGTGTGGTGTGTGTGTGTGTGTTGTGTGTGTGTGTGTGTGTGTGTGTGTGTGGTGTGTGTGTGTGTATGTGTGTGTGTGTGTGTGTGTGTGTGTGTGTGTGTGTTGGTGATGTTTATGTGTGTGTGTGTGTGTGTGTGTGTGTGTGTGTGTGTGTGTGTGTGTGTGTTGGTGATGTTTATGTGTGTGTGAGTGTGTGTGTGTGTGTGTGTGTGTGTGTGTGTGTGTGTGTGTGTGTGTGTGTGTGTGTGTGTGTGTGTGTTGTGTGTGTGTGTGTTGGTGTGGTGTTGTGTGTGTGTGTGTGTGTGTATGTGTGGTGTGTGTGTGTGTGTGTGTGTGTGTGTGTGTGTGTACATGCATGCATACTTGCACTTGTGAAAGAAATAGTACCTGGCATCCCTCACACACAAATCAATGTGTTGGTTTGACCATTGAAAGGAAGGCTGTGCACAACCTGAATAAACTTGGTTTGTACATTGGACTGTGTTCCACTTCACACTTTGCAGACTGAATTGAGAGGGTAGCTCATGTTGCCTGACCTGTTGCCTGACCTGCAGCTTCGTAGATGCCAGAGTTTGTTTGAAATGATTAAATCCAGGCTATGTTGTAAAAGGAAGCCTAGAGATCCATGAAGCCACAAACCACAGCAACTGTCTACAGCGTCATCAACATTGATCAGTACAAATGACGGAGGGAAAAGCTTTAAGATTTTGTGGACTTTCTTCTCCTGTTATGAACACTTCACAGAGCACATATCTAATGAAACAGATGGGCACTGTATATACTAACGTAGCCTCCATAGGGGCTGTTTTGAAAAGAGACATATGTACATGAAGAAAAGTGTAAATTCTCAGGGGATGACAACATGGTTTATGTAAATTTTGCGACAGTGGGCACGCTATATGCGCTGCGATGGATCGCCTGACCCCACCATTCAAGGGGAGATCAACACGTACATCAACCTGAAAATGGAGAACCGAGACCGTGACGATATTGAAAGTGTGCTGAAAGACTCTCAGCTTGACCTGTCTGTAAGTTTGTTGTGTTGTGTGTGTGTGTGTGTGTGTGTGTGTGTGTGTGGTGTGTGTATGTGTGTGTGTTGTGTGTGTGTGTGTGTGTGTGTGTGTGTTTTGTGTGTGTGTGTGTGTGTGTGTGTGTGTGTGTGTGTGTGTGTGTGTGTGTGTGTGTGTGTGTGTGTGAATTAATTTCTTTAGAAAAAGTTATCCAAAGAAATTCTCATGAAAAGAATTTCCATGCCCCACTTATGCTATGTAAAGCCAGACTCAGCAGTTGCAAAAAAAAAAAAATGTTTAAGGTTTAATTTTGTCATGGAATTGTATGTTTCCATTTTGGCGGAAAGGGTTAATTTTCGCCTGTTTACACAGCTGATTGCTGAACTGGAATTCTTGCTGAGTGACACTCCGCTTGAAGACCTGCCTAATGAAGAACGACAAAGGTATCGAGAGGTGAGGCATCATACAGATGAAATTTCTTCATCTTCTTTTTTTTTTTTCTTTTTTGTTGTTGAATGCTTTGGTCAGTTTGTTAAGGGTTTTGGTTCTTTTTGTTTTTGTTCTTGTTTTTTTGCAGTTTTACTTGCTTTATCGTGTTGGCATTTCTGTTCAAACCTTGTGGCTCATGAAAACTAGTGACTCTAGAGACAGGAAGGATATGGAGTCTCACCTGATTCAAAAACTGGGCACCAGAAATCCAGCTGGTATCAATGAAAAAGCTTAGCAATTCTGTGTACTTTTTTTTTTTTTTTTTTTTTTTCCCCGAGACAATTCAGGTGGACAATGACTTATGATTCCCTTTACCCTTTAGTACTTACCTGTGCATGGTTGGTCAGCATCAGTGGCCTCTTCGTGACCGTAGAGCCTGGCGCCTACTGGAATGATCGTTTGAGAGCCTATATCTTTTGCCAGGAGTTTCTGAGTAGGGTTAGCTCCCAGTCTCCTGTCTTTTTTTTTTTTTCTATTTTTTTATTTATTCATTTATTTTTCTTCTCACTTACTTTTGTATCTATCCCTCTCCTTCCTACCCTCCTTTGCCCCCTCCTCTCCCCCCCCCTCTTTTTTTTTTCACCCCCCCCCCTTTTTCTACCCCCCTACCCCCTCTCCCCTTTCCTTCTTCTCCCTCACCTCCTCCGTCCTTGTTCCTTTTCTATCGTCCTCTGAAGGGCTCCTTCCCCCTTTCGTTCCTTCTCTTTACTTTCCTTCTTACTTCCTTTCTCTCTACTTTCGACCTCTACTCTTCTCCTCTCTCACCCCCCCCCCCCCCCACCCTCCTCCCCCTCGCCCTCCCTCATACTTCCACCCTTCCTTTAGGCCCCTCTTTTTGTCCTCTCTTTATGTCTCTCCTTCTTTCCCCCGGCCCTCCCTTTCCCCTCCCTCCCCTCCTTTTTCTTCCCCTTTTTTTATTTTTTTGTCGATCTGTATATATATATATATGTATATATTATATATATATGTGTGTGTATATATATGTATAGATAATTTTTTTTTTTTTTTTTTTTTGTCATTGGGAGTGTTGTTAGCGCCTCTCATCATGACCGCATATTTATCTTTTGCGTTAATGCTCTTATTTTTGCCCCTTTTTTCTTGTTGCGCCACCATAGCACCTCCTACTTCCCTATGCTACACCCAGATGTCTTAATGTATGCCTTGTTTGTACATTTACCCATTTATTCACCATTGTTACCCCCACCCCCCCCCCCCCCCCCCCCCCCCGAGTGTGTGCGCTTATTGGCGTGTGTATGTGTGCGTGCGTGTTTGTTCGTGCGCGCGCGCACTGTGTGTGTGTGTGTGTGTGTGTGTGTGTGTGTGTGTGTGTGTGGTGGTTTGCCCGCGGGCAAGTGCTTTTTTTTTTTTTTTTTTTTTTTTTTTTTTTCGTGTGTGTGTGTGTGTGTGTGTGGTGTGGGGGGGGGGGTGAGCCTTGCAGCTCTTAGCTGCGTCTGGCTAGTGGGTTTTTTCTCGGGAGTTCTCCCGTTTTCCCTCTCACCCCTTGGTGCTTGGGTAGGGCAACCTACCCTTGGGTCAGACTTGGGTCGGATGCTTTAGGCGGCTGACCCCCTTCTCTCCCCCCCCCCCTCCCCTTGTCATTTAAAATGCTTTTTCGAGTATATTGTATCTTATTTATTGTGCTTTCTCTTGTTCATTTCCTTCTATGCAACACGCCCACTACATACCATCACACCCTCCCCCTCCACTCACTCTCCTTCCCCTCCTCTTCTCGCTCTCATTCTCCACTCTTCCTCTACTTCCATTCTCTCTCTGTCTCTCCCCTCTCTTTCTCCCCCCCCCTCTCTCTCTCTCTCTCTCTCTCCCTCTCTCCTTTTCCTCCTCCTCACTTTACTCTACCCTCTTTCCTCGTGCCCTATTCCTCGAACTCTACTCACCCTCTCTTCCACTGTCCCTCTTCTACTTCATTCACCACTTTGGCTTCACAAGGGGAGTATTGTGCATGTTTATGTCTGTATTTTTTTTTGTCGCTGAGGAAGGCATTTTGCCGAAAATTTCTTGTCCTGTTTTGTGTCGTGTATTAAATCGTCGTTACTTCACACTTTGTTTTGTGTGCTCTTCTGCTTTTTTGTCGTGTTTCAGTAACGCCGCAGTTTGTTTCATTTGCCTTCTGGTTATTGTTCTTGTGTATTTCAGTCTTGACTTTTGGTTGCTACTTTTGGATTTTTTAGAAGGGTATTGCAGAAAAGACCATTCAGAGTGGGAGATAGAGAAAGAGAGAGAGAGAGAGAGAGAGAGAGAGAGAGAGAGAGAGAGAGAGAGAGAGAGAGAGAGAGAGGGAAAAAGAGAGAAAGAGAGAGGGAGAGCGAGAGGGAAAAAGAGAGAGAAAGAGAGAGTGGGTTTGTATGAGCTTGTGTCTGTGGGTGTTAGGGGGTAGGGGTGGGGATGGGGAGAGTGGAGCATCTGTGAGGGTAAGTTTACATATTCAGGCATGCATGTGTGTACATTCTGCATGTCAAAGCTATACATGCAGTACATAAATCAAAACAAATATTATGGGTCAGGTTCACTTTCATCTTGAATGATACTAGACGAAATTATGGGTTGTATGCATGCATATATCTGCACATGCATATGCAAAGATGGACATGTGTTCCTATCTGCACAGACAATCGGTGAGCTGCAGCATCTGATTCAGACCAAGCTCGATGCAGCGTCTCTCCAGGTTCTGTGCGATGCATCCAAGCTGCAGGATCAGGAGACCAGCAACCTGCAGTACACACAAAAGAACGACACCATCTTCCTGTGCACCTGGGGCAACCTCAGTAAAAATCCTAGGTAGGTTTGGTGTTTTATTTGTTTTACTGTTCTTTGTAATGAGTGTGACAGGCAAAGGCTTGGAACATTGGACTCTCTGTCTGAGGGTTGTAGGTTGAAGCCTCAGCAGGTCTTAGTGGGTGAAGTGTGAGGCAAGATTTTTGTGATCTTCCTGGTGGACATATATGCGGGCATGGTTGAGGCTGAACCCTTTGATTTGTTATATATCTATATATCTATATATCTATATCTATATATATATATATATATATATATATATATATATATATATATATTATATATTGCATTTTAAAGGTTAAATAATTCAGTTGAAGAGTGTCAAACTCATGTTTCTGGTGATCCTTGGGTCATGGGTTTGAATTTCTGCCAGGTTGTTTCAGAACTGGGGGATTCGTGGATTTTACCCTCATGTTAACTCTGACTCCATTTCCCCAAAAGTTCTTTGAATGAGACTGTAAACCAAGGTTCTGGGTATGCCTGTATGCATAACATGGACATGGTAAAAATTTTCATCTCCAACGTTTGGAAGAGAGGCCAGCTTGGCCATCATGTTGATGACATGTGAACACACTGCATGCATCCCTCATGACCAATCAAAGGAATGAGTGAGAAGCTGAGTGACTGATCTGACTTAAGGACATGTAAATCACATGATCAGCATCAGCAGGCAGCTCCTCACTCAGCCATACCAAAGTAGGCAGCCTGTGGTGTAAACGTGGATTGTAACGCAGTAAGAACTTGGTGTGTGTCTGTCTGTCTGTGAGTGTGTGTATATGTATTTGTTGGTTTTGCTGTATATAGCTTAGGTATTCCATTTTCTCCCGTGGCAGTTATTCTGGCATCCTGAACACACCCACACCTAGGGGCCTCCTGTTACAGACTTTTCACTAGACATCCACAGGGAGCTAGCTACAAGTGTCAGGTGGTCCACCAGGCAACCCACCAAAGGAGACACTAAGGAGACACTTCGCTGTTGTTGAGTCACTTTGGTCGTGTCCAGTGGTGCCTGCTGTGACACACTAGGGTCACTGCCTGCTGAGTCCTCTTCCAAGGACATTAGTCGTGGAGCCAGCCAGAGTGAAAATTATCCTCAGAAGGGAAAAGGCTTGATGTTGTTGAAGTCCCAGATGACATTGAAAGATCATACGAGGCTGGAAGCATGTTGAAAAAGAATGTTGTTTACTGATGGTGAAAAGTTTTGTTGACAGAATTGTACACTTAGAGACTGATGTAACTAAAATGAAAGTGAGATCTAATGGAACAATTTGACTTAATTTAGAAAATTAGATTGTGTTCAGCAATTTTGTGTGTGTTGAATTTGATGAATAACTTGTAGGATGGTTGTTGTTTTTTCACCTTGGACGGTTTTGTGTGTGTGTGCCTTTGTCATGTAAATTCCTGTACATGGCTTTCATGTGTCTGAAAAGGTTTGGGGGCTCATGACACTTAGACATGTCCACAGTTATAGGAGCATGGTGAAACAGCATCAAATCAAAGAGAAGAGGATAATTACAGCAACAACAAACAGCCATTACAAAAAAAGAAAGAAAAAAAGAATAGTAGTGCAGCACACAGGGAAAAAGACAATAATGTTGTTCAGTCTTTCTGCCGGAGAGGTGGGGATGTGAATGGCGCTGGGACTATGGTGGTATCAGCTGTCAGCTGTGGCATTCTGTGTGGATGATGCTTTGAATGGTGTCGATTTAACTCTGCTGCAGGAGATGAAAGATGTCAAGACAAGAGAAAAACAAAATTATGAGAAACAGAGCAGAAATGCAGAACACAGAATTGTGATAGGTATAAGGGGAGACAGCCAAAAAAAACACAAACAAAAACAAAAACAAAAACCCAAAAGAAAAAAAGATAAGAAAAAGAAAAAAAAACCAAACTAACCCAAACCTGTCCCTGGTTTTGCAGGATCAAGTCCTTTGAGTTCGCAGAGTGTGGCTTTGCTTTTGATATTCCCCGCGTCCTCACCTTGTCCAGCTGCGCCATGCGTTACCTGCACACCAAGTTTGACCACTTCTCTCCCTACAGCAAGGCCTACTACCCGCGCCGCAAGAAGAAGGAAGAAGGTGAGTCTGTGTACAAAACTTCAAGGTGTTGCTAAGTGTTTTGGTGGTGATGATGATGATGATGATGATGATGTGTGTGTGTGTGTGTGTGTGTGTGTGTGTGTGTGTTGTGTGTGTGTGTGTTGTGCATGTTAAAGACAGGGAGACAGAGAGACAAACGAGACAAAAGAGAGACAGAAAGAGAGTGAGTTTGTGCATGTGTAGGTGTGTATGTGTACTGTGCAAACATGCATTATTAGATTTGTCATTATGTGTTGCTGCAGTTGTCTTTAGGTACAATTTTTTTTTTTTGAGGGGGTGGGGGTATTCGTTTTTTGTTTTCCCCTTTTCTCATCTTATGACTTTGATAAAGAGCTAAAAAAAATATAAAAAAAAGAAAAACGAAATGGCCACCTTTCTAGTCTGTCCTGTGGTCTTCCATCTTTTGACTGTCTTGGGCTTGTGCTGCGAGCAGAGGTTGTGCCAGAACCAGAGGCACCACCAGAGGAGGAGAAGGCGGAGGCGGAGGAGCCACAGGAGCAGAAAGAGGGGGAAGAGGAGGCAGAGAATGTGGGCAAAGAGGACACAATGGTGAGTTGATGAAAATGACGGAGACCATGACGAAAGTGTGGCAAGAAGGCTATTTTTTTGTTAAAGCTGATTACAGTGATTGTGAGTCTTTTAACTTTCAGCCCGAATGACAATGATCAGAATAATGTTGGTGGCAATGGTCATGCTGGTGATGGATGGGTGTGGCAGCAGTATTGTTGACGTGCTGGGTGACAGTGATTGTGATGACTACATAATTACTGAAGGAAGATTGATGATCATGGTGATGCTGGAATGTTGGTTTGCTGATGGAAAAACTCATTGGAGAAGAAGGAGGATTTGTAAATGATAATGTATAAAACTTATACTGAAAATGTTAATAGTAATAATGAAACAAATAATTTCATTGATTTATTTCTTACCAAAGAAAATTGCTGTTTTATGAGATATGTAGCTTTCAATCAGTTGTTCTTGTAAAAGATATTCAACACTTACCCCCCCCCCACCCCCCCCCCCCCCCCTACACACACACACACACACCACACACCACACACACACAACACACACACACACACACACACCACACACACCAACCACACACACACACACACACACACACACACGAGATCCACACACACATGCACACCACACACACAACACACAACCCACACCCCACACACCAACACACACACACACACACACACACACACACACACACACACAGAGACCCACACCACCACACACACCAACACACACACACAACACACAACACACACACACACACACACACACACACACACACACACACACACACACACACACACACACCACACACACACACACACACCCACACACACACACACACAACACACACACACCACACAACACCACACACACACACCACACACACACAACCCACACACACACACACAACACACACACACACACACACAATCCACAACACACACTCCAACCACACAACACACAATCAGATCATACACACATGTCAACACCAACAACCACCACAACACACACATCCACACAAACCACATGCTCATCATTTAGCACAACATCACTAGATACCAACAAAAACAGAGACAAGATCATCATACAGAGTAGATCATGTTTCTGCAAACAATCCAGTAGTCCAGCTTTTGCAACAACAGGGGACAGTGTATTCCCGAGAACGTGTAGCCATGTGTGATATCAAGCAAACAAATTGGCTCGATTGTATATTACACAGAGGAGGAGAGATGGTTCAGTGCATAGATGTCAGTGTAACAATCTTCATACAAAAAGTATGAGTCTTGAAGTAATCTTTATAGAATGTCAAAGGACGTGTTGTTCAGTGATACAAGTCCAGTTAAGATTTCATACATCATAGGTTACATTGAATCAGTTTTATTCAAAAACATTTTATTCCTATGGTTTGAAAGAAATCAACCATGTTAACGCAACCATTGACAAATAGTCTGTCTCTACATAATAGGATGTCTTTCAACCATAGGGAACGTTGTCTCGTCATTGTGTTCGTCTGATGTGTTGTTCTCTGTAACCTACTGCCACTCTTGACAGTGCAACACCGATCAGAATTTCTTTTCCATCCATTGGGAAGACCTTGTCAACATGGCATGCCAGGCCGTGATCCATGTGACAGTGTTCTGTCTTAGAGGATTGGTGGTCTGGTTTCATCAAGGTGAACCGTCAGCCACTCACGTCATCAATCAAAACGACAATTTCATTTTATGCGAAGTATTGGGAAAAGAAAAAAAACCTTGTCAAAATGATGTAATCAGCGCTACTGTAAAACTCTGTACAAAAACTGTCTGTTCAGTTCTACAGTTAATAGGATTGCTTCAACACATTGGAAGTTAAGCTCCTCAAGTTTTTTTGTTGTTGTTGTTGTTTTTTTTGCTGTCCCAACCTCTGCGCCACCTCAGAGGCAGTGCACCCACACCGCTCATTCTGACACCCCATCCACAGCCACAGCCCGGTCGGCCCCGCCGCAGCCCAGGCACCGGCAATCCACAGGGAGCAGTCAATGTCGAGTCGTCAAGAGGCATCCCACCGGAGAAGACACTGCACTGCTGCCGAGTCACTTCGGTGGTGTTCAGTGGCGCCTGTTCTGATCTAACATACGCAGGACACCACCTACTAAGCCCCCTACTGACGACAATAATTGCTTAGTCGCGGAGCCGGCGTGAGTGAGCTCTCCTCCGGAGGGCGTCACCACGTCCGTCCAACGACAGCCCCCATGGACTCGCCGATACCGGTGACCCCGACGGAACCAAACCAAGGCCACAGACATGGAGAGGACATCGAAACTGAGGTCACCATGAGAGCAGGACATGAAGGGCCACAGAATTTGAGATTTTTTTTTTATGCTGATCGATGAGAATGAGGATGATTAAGATGATGCTACAGATTTCCATTTCGGTCTGAGACTACATGACAGGGCTGTACTCTACGCTTCCTTTCATGATATATCCCGGCGTCAGCCAGGCCCGAGAGATACAGGCACCTGCAGTGTTGGTCAGAAAATTTGAGCAACACTCTTAGAAGCGCATCCATTAAGTGGATGAAACTCGACTATGGTCCCAGTCTTCCCAACTGAGTCCGCAGCAAACTCAACTCTGGGTAGGAGCTGGTCGGGGCAGAAAAACCCACATGACTCTGATGGGATTCGAACCCATGACCTCCCAGCCGGGAGTCCGCGACGCTAACAACTTCGCCACGGCGGCTGTTAGCTCCTGAAGTTTGACTTTACAGTCTCAGAAACAGACCACTCAGACTCACATATCCAACTCTGACATGCTTCTTGAGATTTCATTTGTTTTTCAGAAGTGTTGATTCGCATGAGTAACTTTTCCTTATCCCCTGAAACTTGTATATGTAAATAACTGGATTTGATATGCATTTGGAGTATATATATGTATATAACTAGATTTGATATGCATTTGGAGTATATATATATATATATATATATATATATGTATATAACTAGATTTGATATGCATTTAGAGTATATATATATATATATATATATATATATATATATATATATATATATATATATATATATATATATGTATAAAACTGGATTTGATATGCATTTGGAGTATTAATTTCAACTTTTTCAGATGACAAGTCCAGTGGTATCAAAACTGAAATTGTGTTTTTGCTGTTGTATGCATACTCATTGCATTTCAAAGATAATTTACTTTCATTGGATGCGTTTGTTTGTTTGTTTTGTTTTTTCTTTTTTTTTCCCTTTATACTTGATGTGGCCCTTTGCAGTCGGCTGGGCTATAAGCAACATTATCTTATCTTATTTTCCTTTATACTTTTGTTTGATCTGATCATATGGACCTGCTTCAAAGAATCAAAGTGGAAAATATGTTATCATCATGGAGCATAGATATTGAAATGAATAGTTATATATCACATTGATGCGTGTGTTGGCTTATATTGATTGCTCAAATTATAACCCTTTATAGGGGTACATTGATGCATGTGTTGGCATATATTCATTGCTCAAATTATATCCCTTTAGAGGGGTTGCTTATCTGAAATCCTTCAATTCTAATTATGCATGTCATTCAATTTCTATATTTTGTAGTCTCACTGTGAGTTTTGGTGTCTGATTGTGATGGCATTTAAAATTTTTTTTTTTTTTTTAAATCTGATCTGGTTTTTTTTGTCAATACTTGTTTGTTATATGTATCCCAATGTGATTGCTGTGTTATAGCATTGTGAAACAACTTGAAAACATTGAATACTGGCCATGAATGTGTACAAGAAACAACAACAACTGATAAAGACAGACACACAGACACACAAACTCACACACCGAAGGACAGAATGTACTTTACACACAACTGACAAAAATGGGGAAAAAAGTTTAAAAAAAGAAGACAGAAAGACAACCCCCAAAAAAGAAACAGGTAGTTGTAGTGTGTTGTGATCACTTGTTGAGGATTTCACACAAACACAGTAAAGAACTGGAAATTATATATTGTTGCATAAGCTACATTCATTCATATAAGGTAATCAGACACATAACAGGGTACACTTGCAGACAATTATTACAGAGAGAGAGAGCACCTCGGATGCTGGTAAGTTACGGAACCCAGACTTTTGTAGGTGTGCTTGGGAACTACTAAAAGCATAGGCGCTGTGTCTGAAGAGGGGAGGGGGGGGGGGGGGGGGGGGGGAAGGCTGTGCCATAGGCGCTTGAATCTTTAAGTTGTCTGCAGTAGGCACTGTGTCTGAAGAGAAAGGGGCTGTGCCACAGGCGCTTGAATCTTAAAGTTGTCTGCAGTGGCTGTTTGTGAGATGCAGTACATGTAAGCGCCTCCCTGCGAATGTCCAGGATCTGATGAGTGCCCTGTTGGGAGGAAACCAAGAGACCGAGGAGAAGGAGGAGGAGGCCAAGCCTGAGGAGGAGGAAGAGGTGGTGGAGGAAGACTTTGAAGATCCAAAGACACCAGGTTAGTGTGTGTGTGGTGTGTGTGGGTGTGGGTGTGGGTGTGTGTGGGTGTGTGTGTGTGTGTGTGTGTGTGGTGTGTGTGTGTGTGTGTGTGTGTGTGTGTGTGTGTGCGCGCGCGCGCGCATGTGTGGTGTGTGTGTGTGTGTGTGTGTGTGTGTGTGTGTGTGTGTATGTGCATGTGCATGACAAATTGACAGACAGAGCATCAGAGATGGAGATGTTCTTCATTTACATTCGTAAGTGTGTGTGTGTGTGTTGTCCGTGTGTGCGTGCGTGCGTGCATGCGTGTGTGCGTGCATGTGTGCGTTCATGCGTGCGTGCATGTGTATGTGCATGCATGTATGTGTGCTTTAAGCACTCACACTTTCCAGCATCACTTCCAGTAGTGTGTCATCACTATACAAAGGTTGATCTTACTTCTTAGAGCCCCAGGAGTGGGAGGATTTTGATGAAGAAGACGACATCGTTGATCTGAGAGCCTACAACGTGGTGGGTGGCATCTTCACCTTTGACCTTCTCCACCTGCCTCCTCAGCCCAAAGTCTGCAAAAACTGGACCATCACACAGCGTAGGTTTTCATCTCTGCCAGCATGGCTTTGTATGTTTGTTACAATTTTTCACTTTGTTGATTAGACTGAGCAGCTAACTTTAAAATTCCTTCTTCTCTCATGCTTAGATGTATATAGGTAATGGACTTCTTAAGCTGCCAGTGTATCCAAACATATTGTGATCATAAAAACCCTTTGATAAAGACCTTTCTTCGAACAAATTAGAATTTGGTTTTCCAATTTGTCCACATTTCCAAACATGTTATGACAGTCAAGCTTCACTATAAAGATGACATTGTTACAAGGAACAATAGTGAAAACCTATAGGCAGTGGCGGAGCCCTAGTGTGTTATGATATCATTACAAAGGAACAATGGTTAATCCTCAGTACGTTGCTGTTCTCCTGGTGCAGTTGTCAACAATGGTAGAGCTCAGTACAGCGTTGTCAAGCTGTTACTATGGAAAATGGAGGAGCTTGTAACCATGTCACCATGACGATGTTACCGTGTGTAGTAGTAGAGCCCTGGTGCAGAGGAACCTCTCAAGACTGACTTTGCAAATGTCATGAAAATCCAATCTTTGTAGTGAGGGGGTCTTTGAGGGAGAGAGACTGTCTGACTGTTCACACTCTGTGAACATATTCAGACCTCATCATTATGTGACAGTTGTGTGGATGTGCAGAACAGCGATGGATTCAAATCTTGTGCTGTATTCAATGAAAGAAATAGTTTTCATCACTCTCGCAGAATCATATTCAGCAGAAAATGAAATGGTGGAAGCAACTGTTATCTGAAAGTGAAAGGAACTTCAAGTAATTAAAAATAGAACTCTTAAATTGATTCTGGCAACTTTATTAAGAACTATTTTGAAAAACAAAATTGCTTGAACGTTATGAATAAGTTGATAGCTAGCTGGAACAGGGAGGAGTTGCTCTGTAGAAGTCAATGATAGTATCACAGTGTAAGGGAAATAATCTGTTACAGAATGTTTGGTTGTTGTTGTTGAAAAGACTCCAGGCATCATCCAAATAGCCGAAGGACTTGAACACTATGGTACAAATGCATCAGCTAGGGATGAGAACATTACGTGTGTGACTGTTTTTGATTACCCCGCCACATGGGCAGCCACACTCCGACTTCAAGGGATTTGGGAGACTGATAATGTTATGCTCGGAGCTTGTCACAACTGAAGACAATCCCCGCATAACTATGCAGAGCATAACAACATTTTGATGTAGCCTTGATGTTCTAGCCTATGTCAGTTGGTCTGACACAGCCTTAAGCCAAGGCGGTTTGGTTGTCGTGAGAAGAAAGTTGTTGTTGTACAGAGGACTTGTTAACAGAGGTTCTGCTAATCTAATCACGCTATTGCTGTGTATAGTGGTGGAATCCCACCATAATGTCATCATAACATCATAGTGCCATGACCAAGATCCCCATTGTTGCTGGCGTTGTTGTGCACAGGGGTTGAACCCCCTCAGCTGGAACACATGGAGTACGTGGCGGATCCCCCAGTCACATCTGGCCAAGAAAAGAACAAGGACAAGACCAGGAGAAAGACAAGAGAGATGAGAAACCCCCATCAACATCACCATGAAGTCAGTGTGTGTGTGTGGTGTGCATGTGCGTGTTGTGTGTGTGTGTGTGTGAGTGTGTGTGTGTGTGTGTGTGTGTGTGTGTGTGTGTGTGTGAGTGTGTGTGTGTGTGTGTGTGTGTGAGTGTGTGTGTGTGTGTGTGTGTGTGTGTGTGTGTGTGTGTGTGTGTGTGTGTACATGTGCGCATGGACAGATGAATGGATAGGATTAGTAAGACAAACCAGTGTATGGTTTTGTTTGAGATGGCTGGAGAGAGTGGTACAGGACTATAGCCGCTGACAGGAGGACATAGAAAGAAAGACAGACAAAGACATTAGTGGGTTGATCACAGGGATTCTTTACTCTCTCCTCCCCCCTTTTGACCCAGACCCCTGCCCTGCACCCTGACCTATTTTTTGAAAATCACGATGCTGGAAGGACCAAAAAAGAAATCGAAAAGAAAAAGATAGGAGTGAACAACAGCGAAAGAAGCCCAGTTTTGGCAAATAAGTTGATACAGAAATTTCCTGATCACCAGCCACCATGGCAAAGTGGTTAGCGTCACAGACTCCTGGCTGGGAGGTCGTGAGTTCAAATCCCATCAGAGTCATGTATGTTTTTCTGCCCTGACCGGCGCCTACCCAGACTTGAGTTTGCTGCGGACTCATTTGGGAAGACTGGGACCACACAGTCGAGTTTCATCCACTTGATGGATGCGTTTCTGAGAGTGTTGCTCAAATTTCCTGACCAACACTGTAGGTGCCTGTATCTCTCAGGCCTGGTTGACGCAGGGATATATTATGAAAGGAAGCGTAGAGTACAGCCCTGACATGTAGTCTCAGACCGAAATGGAAATCTGTAGCATCATCTTAATCATCCTCATTCTCATCGATCAGCATAAAAAAAAAAAGTCTCAAATTCTGTGGCCCTTCATGTCCTGCTCTCATGGTGACCTCAGTTTCGATGTCCTCTCCACGTCTGTGGTCTTGGTTTGGTTCTGTCGGAGTCACCAGTATCGGCGAGCCCATAGGGGCTGTCGTTGGTCTGACGTGGTGGCGCCCTCCGGAGGGAGAGCTCACTCACACCAACTCCGCGACTAAGCAATTGTTGTCATCAGTAGGGGGCTTAGTAGTGGTGTCCTGCATATGTTAGATCAGGACAGGCGCCACTGAACACCACCAAAGTGACTCACCAGCAGTGCAGTGTCTCCTCCAGTGGGTTGCCTCTTGACAACTTGACATTGACTGCTTCCTGTGGATTGCCGGTGCCGGGGCTGCGGCGGGGCCGACCGTACTGCGGCTGTGGATGGGGTGTCGGAATGAGCGGCGTGGGTGCACTGCCTCTGAGGTGGCGCAGAGGTTGGGACAGCAAAAAAAAAAAAAAAAAGAAGAAATTTCCTGATCATTCAAGTTCTATGCAAGGTTTGTAATACAATGTCACTGTCGCCCCTACCTCATCATCCATCAGTTCCAGATCAGCAGCTTTTTGTGTGTGTGATGAACCCCACAGTTCTAGCTGAAGAACAAAGATGCAGACAATACTGCTGAGAAAGGGTTGCCGTCAAAAGAGAATCGAACCACCTGTTTCAGTCTGCCAGCCGATGTGATGTTCCTGGAGGAGCCGCAGGTAGCACGCTGGGATGCCACCAAACAGTACTGGAGGACAGACGGGTTTTCCAACTTTTCTTTTGATGAAGGTAGATGACAATGAATGTAGAAGGTGGGGGAAAGGGGTGGGGTTGGGGGTTGGGGGGTGGGTGGGGAGGCAGGGTCAGATTGTGAATGAATTGGTGTGCTTGTGTGTGTGGTGTGTGTGTGTGTGTGTTGTGTGTGTGTGTGTGTGTGTGTGTGTGTGTAAGGTGAGAGAGAGAGAGAGAGAGAGAGAGAGAGTGTGTATGTGTGTGTGTGTGTGTGTGTGTGTGTGTGTGTGTGTGTGTGTGTGTAAGGTGAGAGAGATAGAGAGAGACAGAGAGAGAGAGAGAGTGCATGTGTGTGTGTGGTGTGTGTGTGTGTGTGTGTGTGTGTGTGTGTGTGTGTAATATTTTCAACTGTTGAATATTTTCAACCTTCAATTTTGTTCTGCCCCTCTCGTTGTATAAAGGATATCCTTCCTCTTTTCGTCTCCAAACCAGTCTGCCAGCAATTCAACCAACCGACCATTCAGCCAATCAACTTACCCACTAACCTCTCACACAAGCTAGTCAACCAGTCGAGCCAACTAGTTCAATAAAGAAGCAAGCGCTTAACCAAACTGAAATAAAGTAACAGTTTTGCACAATGAGTTTGTTTGCACTTCCTCCTCCTTTGTTGACACAGAAAACCGTGTCTTCAAGTTCTCTTTGAGTCAGTTTGGGACGATGTGCTTGCTGCAAGATGCTCACATCAACATGCCCTTCCAGTCCTGGGAGCTGCGTCCCCACAAGGCCAATGCTGCTGTGCTCACCATCATCGCCGCCATCGTGGAACTGGAGATAGAAATCAAGGTGGGTGTTTCTTCTCTGTGCGCATTTGTTGTTTGCATGTGTGTATTTCTTACTCTGTGCATGTGTCTAAAATTTTCCTGCACAAATGTGTGCGCTTGAAACGAAAGAAACGTTTTGCCATTAGACGAGAGGAAAGTCTCCGTTTGCTCAGAAAGGGTTTGGGTTGGAAGAATTGGAGAAGGGGATGATAACCGTTATCATGAAGAGTACTTTAGAAAAGTAGCTAAGGACTCAGAATCAAAAACTTACTAGGAGAATATTTCGACAGGGTCGCCTTGTCTTCATCAGCTCACTGTTGCTGTTGTGGCAGCGAGGCCTGGTGGGGCGACTGTTGTGTGGGGTGAACGGTTGTCAGGATCTGATTATAGATAGGGGGAAGCTCAAAGCCTTGATCTCTGTTCAGGCTGGGGCATCTAGTCTTGATTTCAATGGCTTCTTTAACTTTCCTTTTTGTGAGAATGTGGGCAAAAAAAAAAAAAAAAAAAAAAAGAAGTTAAAGAAGCCATCAAAATCAAGACCCTGTCGAAATATTCTCCAGTCCTTAACTACTTTTCTAATGTTGAATCCAGAATCCAGAAGCCTACATTCTTATGAAGAGTACTGTTTTGTGCTCTCATCTCCTGTGCCACCTGGGTGGCATCGCCACTACACTGCTGATTCTGACTCTGTCCACAGCCACATCCTGGTTGGTTCATTTCAGCCCCCCAGCACCAGCAATCCACAGGGAGCAGTCAATGTCACATCGAAACTGCACTGCTGTACAGTCACTTCAGTGGTGCCTGTTCTGATCCAACACAGGCTGGACACCATCTACTATGTCTCCTGCTGATGACAATAAAAGACTGATCGTAGAGCCAATGTGAGTGAGGGTGCCGCCACATCTGTCCAATGACAATCCCCATGAACTTGCCGATACTAGCAATCTCTTCAAGAACTCATCAAAGACACAGATGTAGAAAGGAGGTCACCATGGTACCAAGGATTTTGTGTTATGCTGATTGGTAAAGGTGACAATGATAAAGATGATGCTATGACGTTACATTCTAGTCTGAGAGTGTGTGACAAGGCTGTACCCTATGCTTACTTTCATATGACATTTTTGCATCCACCAGACCAGAGAGATGCAGAACCTGCAGTGTTGGTCAGGAAATTTGACACAGGAATGTTGTTGTTTGTTGTTGTCGTACCCTGGCTAAAAGACTCCAGGGATCATCCGAACAGCCAAAGTACTTGAACACTATGGTACAAATGCATCAGCTGGGATGAGAACATTAAGTGTGTGACCGTTTTTGATTACCCGCCACATGGGCAGCCACACTCCAGCTTCGGGGGATTTTGGAAACTGATAATTATATGCTAGGAGCTTGTCACAACTGAAGACAATCCCCGCATAACTGCAGAGTATAACAACATTTTGATGTAGCCCTGGTGTTCTAGTCCAAGCTTGTCACAACTGAAGACAGTCCCCGCATAACTATGCAGAGCGTAACAACATTTTGATGTAGCCTTGGTGTTCTAGCCTATGTCAACTGGCCTGGCACAGCCTTAAGCCAAGGCAGGACATGGGCATGAAATGTAAGTGTGTGGTTCCAGTCTTCCCAGTGGAACCATAAGCAAACTCAACTCCAGGTAGAGGCCAGTTGGGGCAGAAAAAAAAATTATCATAAAGGTTTGTAAATCCTGCAGTGTGTGACTTAAATCAGGTGCTTTCATGAACAGTCACTGGGAACAGGACACAGAACTGGACACATGTGTAGACTCAATGCATCAGTCCTAGTGAAATGACATCAAACAGAATGAACCAGCACGGAACCAGAAGCTAGGTCTTTGAACGATTTGTTTCTCACCTCCAGGATTATCCTCTCCTGTTTGTAGATATGCAAATGACTCGTTCCTGGAAGATTTTCAGGGTGGATTACTTGTATTCTAGACTCAGATGTATGAATAACTTGCTTCTGTCTGTTATTCCAGGATGGGTTGTGCT
>CM031616.1:13471876-13514376 GCA_018398815.1 Conus ventricosus | reverse complement strand
AGACACTAGAGACTAGGCCCGCAAATGATGGCTATTATTACTCAGTTATGGAGCTAATGTGAGTTGCTGCTCCCCCCTCTCCTTCTACCCCTGCACCCCCCCCCCTGCCCTCACCCCCTAAGGACACTGCCAGGCCTATACAGTAACAGCTGTTTTAGCAAAAGTCAGTTGTGCACATGGTGACCTAGTCGGTGGTTGATACACTTCATCAGCACAGTTGATTGTTTGGACCTAGTACTTCGCAACTTGATATTGAGACTTTTTTTCCTTAATGGGCCTGTTATGATGTTAGTGATGACAACTGATGACAGAACTTTGCCAGCTTTATTTTGACAGTACCAGCTTGTACTCTCTTTTCATGCAGACGTAGCAGCAATGGACAGTGTTTTGTAAACAATAAAACGCTGTTTTAGAGAATTGGTCTTATTGTGACAACATCTATTGACTGCTGATTCAGTCCTATTATGGCCTCTTGCGGTTGGCTGGGCTAAATGCAGCATAAAGTGTCAGCTGAATGCTTTTCTTAAAAAAAAATTATCCCTGAGGTTTCTTGAGGATTACTAGTATGTGAAAATAGAGATGAGGAAAACGTTCTTAA
This sequence comes from Conus ventricosus, assembly GCA_018398815.1. Classification (NCBI taxonomy): domain Eukaryota; kingdom Metazoa; phylum Mollusca; class Gastropoda; order Neogastropoda; family Conidae; genus Conus; species Conus ventricosus. The sequence goes on along the minus strand of CM031616.1, from coordinate 13,513,778 downwards.
GACTGCAGATTCAATGTTTATAGCATCTGAGCTTCAGAAGAGAAGAACAGTCTTTAAAAGATTGTAAAAAAAAAGTACATAAATGGGCGTGTGGTGTGTGTGTGTGTGTGTGTGTGTGTGTGTGTGTGTGTGTGTGGCATGTGTATGCGTGTGTGTTATGTGTTCTAAATGGAAATGACACTTGTCTGTGACATTATCTGAGAGGCAGAAAAAATTGTATACATTCCGCATAAGAAAACTTACACAAGAATGTCCTCAGTGAAGGTGGTTTTTTTTCAAGAGATAAGATTTTTTTTTTGGAATCAAAACGGTTTGGTTGCATGTAGACTGCCAGTTTAATAATGGGCACTTTGTTCTGTTGTGCTCCATCTCTCCAACACAGCTTCCTCTTCTTTTTTTAAAATAATCATTGTATTACAGGGTAACTGCCAATAACTAACTTCAGCATGTAAACTCCCCCACCCCACCCCCTTCCCAAATTTAAAAATAAAACCCTTTTTGTCTTTCGTCTAAACTAGACTTTTCTTGAGTGAAGGCTCCTGCCCTTTCAAGATGCCGGACTTTAGGATTGATCAAGCTTGGTGTTGAGAGGTCACACTGTATTCATGTCATGTTGTTTCTTCATACTATTTCTACAAAAGATACTTTTAGAGGCACTTCAGCATACTACCATACCTATACCACTAACGACCACTACCATACCTTTAGATGCACTTGAACATACTACCATACCTAAAGACACACTTGAACATACTACCATACTTATAGACACACTTGAACATACTACCTTGCCTATAGACACACTTGAACATACTACATACCTATAGACACACTTGAATACTACCATATAGACACACTTGAACACTATACACACCATAGACACACTTGAACAACTACCATACCTACAACCTTTGAACTACACATAACCTATACACACTTTAGATCACATACATATAGATACAAAAATGTGTTGAATGAGACCTATAGAACATTGCTAACCACATCAAGACAACTTGACATTTACCATAGCCTTTAGAGCATGAACCCACTCCATACCTTATGACGATACAATGAGCCGAGCCTTGATGGCACTTAACATGTCCAAGAACTTAGATGCTTGAATCTCCAACGTCATGACAACTGAGACCTTGCAGAAACCTTGTGGAGGTCAACGATATCCTTTAATGCCGTTGGGGAGATACACTTTAGATGCATTGAACATACTAGGATAAAAATGTGTTGATGAATGAGACTGTAATTTCAAAAAGGTGACAAGAGAATACTAAGTGGTTAATGCATGATGGGAGACCCATGGTGTGCCGCTCTAAATCATGATGGTCTGGTGCCTCACGTAGACATGTTCTCCTGGTCCAGTACAGCGAGTGGAGTCGCAAAGTGGTCTTCGGTGAGAACCTGATCCTTAGGGCAGACTCGGGGTCAGAGGATGCAGGTGTAAACTTGATGTGTGATACGTCATGATAAGTGAGAGATGCATGAAGTACACTATCAAAGCATGGTTGATAACTATAAGATAGGAGTAAACCGTCAGATGATGATGATGAGATGTGATGATGAAGTAATCGATGGCATCTGTCTGTCTGGAGAGACAATGGTGTTGCACCATGGATCAGTCAGTTGTGGAGTTGCAGTGCGTGCTGTGGCTGAAGAACCTGATCCTTTAGTGGCAGACTCTGTTGCAGTTGCTGCAGGTGAAGACTTGATGATAGTAATACGTCACCATGATCAAACGTGGAACCATACAGGTTGAAAAACAGTCTGAAAATCTAAGAATGAGATTTGCGTGATCATGATAGTGATAATAATGATGCTGGAGACAATGATGATGATGGAGATAATGATGATGATGGAGATAATAATGATGCTGGAGATAATGATAATGATGGAGATAATGATGATGATGGAGATAATAATGATGCTGAGTAGATAATGATATGATGATGGAGATGATGATGATGATGGAGCTGACCTTGTAGGAAGCACTATTGTAGGAGGCTTGAGAATAGGATGACAATCATGGTGTTGACAATGATGATGATGATGACAGCAATGATGTTAATCATGATAAAAGAATACCGCTATACTCAAGGAATGAAACTCCATAGACCAAAGGCTTGTGGAGGTCAGATAAAGGTTATTATGACAGTGGTAATGATAATGATGATGATGATGATTAGTGCTTTCTTTTTTTTTTTCTTAAAATTTTTTTTTTTAGCATTGCTCCCCTGCTGCTCATTCTGGCTCACCCATACACACCCACACCCATGCCCATCCCTTCACGGCATTAGTACTGCAGTCCACAAGGAGCAGTCCACATCACATTGTCATTAGACAACCTAGCAGAGGAGACGCTGCACTGCTGCAGGGTCACTTTGGTGGAGTTCAGTGGCGCCTGTTTCCATCGAGTATACCAAAGACACCTGTCCTCTAAGCACCCAGTTTGAAGACAATCATTTTACAGTTGTGGAGCCAACATGAGTGAACATCCTTTTCCAGAGGGCATCTCCATTGTCATCCGGTGCCAATCTCCATGAAGTCGCCCACATCAACAACTTCCATACAAACTCACCACGGGCATAAACATGGAGAGGAAGTCTTCTTCCGCGTATGCAGGCTGATACTCCTGCTGACACTCCCTATATGGACAGACAAGTATTGATCCCATCTACCCAACAAAGGGAGTGGAGTTTTGTGTGCATGACCGGTTTTTATCCCACCATTAAGGCAGCCATACTCCAACTTCAGGGAAGGTGCATGCTATGTATAACCTGTCATCCATACCAACGGCCAAACTGGCCTTCTCTTCCGAAAGTTGGTGATGGGATTTTACGTGTGTGCAAGATGTTATGCGTGCGTTCACACATGGAACCTCGGTTTATAGTCTCATTTGAAGGACTGTATGGGGAATGGAGTCAGAACTAATGTTAACTTCAGGGGAAAAATCCCACTGTACCAAAACAGCCTGGCGGAGATTTAAACCCACAACCCTTGGATTACGAGTCCGGCGCTCTACCAACTGAGCTATTCCGGCCCCCTGGAGAGGAAGTCAAAACTGAGGTCACCACTAAGATGATGGTAGTGTTCATGGAGGTGGTGATGATAACGATGGTGAACATAGTGATAATGATAGCAGAGTAAACACAGCAACAATGAGCATAATAGTGATCTGACTGGCATTATCCTTCACATTTTTTTTTTCCCACAGGAGGACTGGAATCTCTTCCAGATCACCAAACGGCGTTTCGCCCGTTTGAAGATGACCGAGTTTGACGAAGAGTTGAATGATGAACTGGCTGATGATGTTCAGGTTGGTTGATTTGCATGCTTACTTTAGGTTTTAGGAAAAAACGAAGATCTGCAGGTTGAAGAGTACGTTCTTCTATGTGTGTGTGTGTGTGTGTGTGTGTGTGTGTGTGTGTGTGTGTGTGTGTGGTGTGCGTGTGTGTGTGTACTCCTTATGAATCATCAACCCCATCTCAGTGTCTGATCAGTCAGATCAAATGAAGGAGACACACTGAATTGAAAATGGTTGATAATAACATTGACTGTAAAACAAAGGGAAGCAACAGTAAAAATTTATAATAGTTCTTTTTTGGTTTGCATTTCATTTTTACCATCATCTTCTTGATTTTTTTTTTGTCTTTCCTTTATCTTGTATTTGTTTACAGTGCTTTTCCGAAAGTCAAAAAAATTAGTGTTCAAAACATTGTTATTATCAAATAAGGTTTCCCAACAAAGAAAATTGAGTTTTCAAACCTTCAACTTAAATTTAGAAGCAGTGAGAAAAGGAAGTGATGGGTGAGATTTGGGGCCGCAGAATGATGCAGAATTTAATCTGAAAGTGAGTTTGTAACACACAGTGCATATCTCTAAGCACAAACTAACATTCAGTTATATTTACCCATCTGTACTGCATGCTGTAACCTAGTTGGGTATGACAGTTCGTGGGTGTGATAGAGTTCAAAGGCAAAATGAAATTGTCCAATGGGAAGCATCTTCTGGAACATCCAGAGAAGGATAGGTCGAAAAAGGCATACGTTTTGATACCTTTCAAAGTAAAAAAATGGTTTAAAGGAAACAACAACAACAACAACAACAACAACAACAACAACAACAACAACTCAAGGTGTGTTCCAAGGCACAAGTGAAGGGTGCTCACTCTATGAGATGTTGTGGAAGATGGCCATCATGGGCCAATCTTATTTTGCCTTCCAGACCAGTCATGCCCAAGTTTCCTTATTGCTTCTATAATTTGGGTAAATGTTTCAAGAGAAACTTGATCATACTAAACATGAAAATATCACACACTTAAGTCAGATGTGAGATGGAGAATAAATCTCTTTTTTTAACGTGGAAAGTAAATGAAGTTAATGAAAGAACAAAAACTACTTTTTTTTTAAAACTTGCACAGCTATCGTCTAAAGTAAAGCAACAATGTTTTCCTACCAGTGGTGGTGATGACATCAATTCATCCATTTTACACTGAAACCGGTTTGTGCAGCCAGATCCCTTTGTGTCAGCTGACACACCAAAAAACAAACAACGAAACAAATAAAGAGAAACCTACATCATGGACTTAGCACTAGCTTAAAATGGGACTGAGACAATGTAGATCTTTAGAATGTGGATTTATTTCACTAAAAAATTGCTAAGTTTAGTGAGGACAGGAAGAAAAAGCAGAAGAAAAATTGCTGAAGTTGATCGTGATTTTGCCACGTTATTGATTGATTTTGTTGTTTGCCATTTTCTTTTTTTATAGGTAAAGTCAGAACCTTGAGAGAAGTAGCAAGATTGAGTCCCGTTAGTCCCCTTCCCCTATCATGTAAAATGCAAAGTAAAGTGCAAGTGAAAGTGCTCATGTGATCTTGCATACGAATGCTACTTTTAACTTTGGAATGCTACATTTAAAATGTCAAAACGCTACTCTTTGTGGTTTGAAGCCTTGGTAGCTCTGTGCTCCGTATATGCTGATATCCTTTAACTTCTTTTTTTCAATTCATTGTGAAATATTCTTCCTTTCGCTCCCTTTTACCCCCATCCCCTCACTTTTGTACACAATGTGAAATGCTGATCTAAGCATTCCCCTTCCCTCCCCGCCCTTCTGACATGTGGCAGATTGATTTTGACGCATTAGCCCTCCCAAGCACCGTCCACAATCCATTTGACCATCAAGGAGACATTACTACCCGATTAAGCCGTCTGTCTGTAGGTTTTGTTGCTCCTGCTTTTGTTCCGTGCATCGCAGTCAATTATTCTGTTTGATTTTGACATGAAAGTGTTTGTGGTTTTCTTTATTGTTTCAGAAAGCTGTTTGCTTGTTTTCTTCTGGAATTTTTTTTTCAGAGTGTTAACCTATTCCCTTAAGAGTTGAAAATATATGATTGTTTAACACATGTATTTGTTTTGTCTCTTTTAAACAATAAGATGTATTCTCAAGTGGTTCAATCTTTGCTTTCATTTCATTTCTGTTTCTGGCTCCTTTCTGTGAGAAATTCTGTGCATACGTCTTTTTGCATCTCAGCAATTTAAGACAGATGTTTGCATTGTTGTTTCAGGTTTAATTTTGTTCACAATGTGGCACCTTTATTGTGCACAGTGCATGTTGTGCACTTCATTTCATTCTCCAGTCTGGCACAGATTGAACAGCCTTCACCTTTTTGAGAGAAACCTGTTATTATCGTGGGTGTAGCAGGCATGGCGACAGTTTACAAAGCAAGATTTCATGTTCATGGTTCGCATCTCTGCCAAGGAGGATATGAACCTAGTGGCATCTGTTTGTCCATTAGCAACATTAAGAACCTCCCCCCCCCCTCCCCCTCCAAACCACCAACTACCACTCGGTGGAAAGATAACAAGCAGCACAAGCACCAAACGCATTAAAGTTTGGTACCAGCTACCATGATGAAGTTGTTAGTGATGTGGACTCCCAGCTAGGAGGTTGTGGGTTCAATTCTCATCATTTGTGTGATTTGTCTTCCCCAGCTGGCTTTTTCCTGGAGTCGAGTTTGTGATGGGCTCAGCTGGGAAGACTTAGGATCACACAGCCAAGTTTCATCCACTAATTAAATGTGTTTCTGAGAGTGTCGCTCAAATTTCCTGACCAGCACTGCATCTTGGGCCTGGCCGATGCTGGGAAATACTATGAAAGTCAGCGTAGAGTACAGCCCTGTTGTGCAGTCTCAGACCTGAAAGAAAATCGGGGATGGTCATGAGTACACGGCTGAGGAGTTTGAGCTCAAGACTGGAATGACTGACACAACTATACCGGCTATGAACAACATCATCATCAGCTGTGAAGGAGTGAAGAAACTCTTGAAGAACCTAAACCCACACAAGGCAGGAGGACCTGACGGTATAAGCCCGAGAGTCTTTTCTTTCTTTCTTTCTGCGTACGCAGGCTGATACTCCTGCGGACACTCCCTGTATAGCCAGGCAGTGGAGTTTTGTGTGTATGACCCTTTTTTATCCCGCCATTAAGGCAGCCATACTCCATCTTCGGGGAAGGTGCATGCTATGTGTCACGTGTCATCCATACCAACGGCCAAACTGGCCTTCTCTTCCGAAAATTGGTGATGGGATTTTACGTGTGTGCAAGATGTTATGCGTGCGTTCACACACGGAACCTCGGTTTATAGTCTCAATCGAAGGACTAAGCCCGAGAGTGTTGCGGGAGCTTGCAGAGGAATTAGCACCGGCACTGACCACCATCTTCCAGTCACTGTTTCTCTCAGGCGTTGTTCCAGCTGACTGGAGGTGTGCATACGTTACACCAATTTTCAAGAAGGGAGAGCAGTATAACCCAGCCAACTACAGGCCAGTCTCCCTGACATGTATCGTATGCAAGATCATGGAGCACATCATCGTCAGCGCAGTCATGCAGCACTTTGAGTCTCACGCCATTCTCAACGACAGTCAACACAGATTTCGACGGGGACGTTCATGTGAGAGCCAACTCCTGGAGTTTGTAGAGGAGCTTACCACCAACTTGGAGAGTGGGAAGCAGACGGACATCCTAATCATGGACTTTGCAAAGGCCTTCGACTGGGTCAACCACAGTCTGCTGATCCACAAGCTCCAACGCTATGGCATACAAGGCCCCACCCTCACATGGATCAACAGCTTCCTCAATGATCGACGCCAAGCAGTCGTAGTTGATGGTCACCACTCCTCCTACGTCAGCGTTAGGTCAGGAGTACCTCAGGGTTCCGTACAGGGTCCCAGCTTATTCTTGGCCTATATCAACGACCTTCCGGACAAGCTGACGGCACTGGCACGATTGTTTGCGGACGACACAGCAGTGTACAGGGTAGTAGCCAACAGTGAACAACAAGACCAGCTACAGCAAGACCTCAATCGATTATCGAAATGGGAGAAGAGCTGGGACATGCTGTTTCACCCTGCAAAGTGCGTGTGTATGCCAGTCACCAGAAGCAGGAGCCCACTGGACCACTCCTATGTCCTGCATGGCCACAATCTGGACACTGTCCACACAACCAAATACCTGGGCGTCACGCTACAACGCGAAATGACATGGGACAACCACATCAACGACATAGTAAACAAGGCTAACCGAACGCTGGGCTTCCTCAGGCGTAATTTAAAGATCAGCTCCAGTTCCATCAAGGAGAAGGCATATAAGACATTTGTGAGACCCCTTCTTGACTATGCATCATCAGTATGGGACCCATACACACAGAAGAGCATTGACAAGTTGGAGGCTGTTCAAAGACGTGCCGCCCGTTTGTGCTCAACCGCTACCACAACACGTCAAGTGCGAGCCGGATGATCGACCAACTCGGTTGGGCGTCCCTTGAGCAGCGTAGAAGAACCTCACGCCTGGGGCTCCTTTATAAGATCCACCATGGACTTATCCAGTGCCCAGTTATCAAGAGCAAACTAGTCCCACCTCCACCACGACAGCGCCGTACCCACAACCAGCAGTTCTGCCTTATCAACACCAGAACTCAGTACAGAGGTGGCTCATTTCTACCAGGACTGTTAGGGACTGGAACCATCTTCCCAGTGAGACAGTAGAGGCAACAACAGTCGACGCTTTTGTGTCGCAAACCTCTGCGTAACAGTGACAGCGTAATGATAACATGTGGCCCTTACAGTAACGGACCGGCTATGGTTTAAGGACAATGAGAATCGCAGTGAACGTGATCAGTGATCAGAGCATGCAAATGGACTGCCTAGAAGTAACAACACCCCCCCTTTATGTGCCAGAATGATCATCCTCATGATCGTGGACACCAAAGGAAAGAAGAAGAAGAAATCTGTAGCATCATTTTCATCATCCTCACCCTTATTGATTAGCATAAAAGAAATGTATAACAGTTCTGCTCCTTCATGTCCTGCTCTCATGGTGATCTCAGTTATTACTGTCTCCACTCTTGCTTTGATTCTGTTGAGGTAGCCAGCAAATTCATGGGGGCCATCAAAGGGTGGACATGGTGGTGCCCTCAGAAGAGAGGGCTCACTCATGCTGGCCTTGTGACTAAGCAATTATTGTTGTCAGTAGGGGGACTTAGTTGGTGGTGTTTTGCGAATGTTAGAACAGGCACCACTGAACTCTACTGAAGTGACTTGGCAGCAGTGCTCATCTTCTCCGATGGGTTGCCTGCTGGCACAGAAAATGAGACAGCAATAGACAAAAACAACAACAACAACAAAAACAAAGTGCAGATCTAGGTCCAGCACAAATCCAGGATCTGCTCATCTGGATTATTAGAAATTTGCGCTGATTATGAACATTGGAAAGCTACTCTTACTGTTTAGGAAAGGATAACTCTCTTGTAAGCAGTATGTTTTCAAGGGATACAAAGACTTTCTGATGATACAAATGTTGACATTTCATGTTTTTCATATCCTTTAAAAGGAATGTAACTCAAAAACAATTTTCCAGCTTTTGTATGACCTCTTGGTGTCTGCTTTCTCCCAAATGCCTTTCTGGATCTAACTTCAAAAGTTCATTGTGAATATGGAGGCTGTGTGTTGATAATTCACGAACAAGATACAGGATCATGCATTTTCAGTTGAGCTGCTTCAAACTTAGTGACTCGAATATGACTTTTGTCTGTTCTCAACTAATGAACTTTGGCGTTTTAAGTCCGATTTTCAGCATGCTTTTGTTTCAAACAGTGTCTCAACGTTTTTGTGCAGGCACAGTATTTTTAGCAATCCGATATTTGACTTTATGTATGCAACAATGCTTCATAACTGTGTAAGAAGCTAACAAGTGTTGTAATGAGTTATTGTAATTTTACATTTCCTGTTAGAGATAAATGAGTGTGTGTGTTTATACGAGGATGTGTGGATGAGGTATAGAGATGGAGTTTTAAATAATAGTCTGTGTCCCATAGACGTACTGTACTTAGTATAAAGAATTGGAGGTTGACTGCAGCATGTTGACACAACAGGTGAAACAGCAGAAAAGGTCAATTGTCAACTTACAGGGGGAAAAGAAGTTAAGACGTTTCGACACTTAGTGTCTTCATTGGCAGAATGAGTTAGTGAGACACTAAGTGTCAAAACGTCCTAACTTCTTTTCCACCTGTAAGTTGACAATTTACCTTTTCTGCTGTTTCACCTGTACTTAGTATAGTTCCGTTACTAACTTCCAGGAATGGGGATGGTGGGGTGGTGGTGGAGAGAGAGAGAGAGAGCGAGAGAGAGAGAGAGAGAGCACAGTTTGTGTCAAGAATACAGATACTTGTACAGTTTCTATAACCAGCTTCAGAAATCATGATGTTGTGCTGATGAATGTTATCACAAAATACAGTGTTGTTTCCACTCCAACAAAATGACCCTACAGAAGACCGTTAGCTGTAGACAGCATTCTGTGAGGGCCATGGTATTCTTCACCATCTTGACTGTTACATCATTTGTCATTTTGCAGCCTTTGCTTTTTTCAGTGGCGTACTCTTTTTAGTTATTGCTCTTTTCAGCACTGTGATAGCCTCTTTACCTGAGAGTAGATTTCTGAGAGCTGATTGAACTGTTTTAAAGTGTAGAGTTTAAGAGTTGTGTATATGTTGCTCAGAAAGTTTTCTGTAAAGCTGCAAACTTGCTGACTGCTGTTTTATTTTATCCACATTTTGTTTAGGTGCTTCATTATCATATGTTTGTGTTATATCTCAATTCGTAATGTGTTACAAAGCAGGTAGGTAAAGCAGCATCCTAGTCATTTTTAGGTTTCTGTCATCTTAAGTTATTCACATGAGAACAAATTGCTTTGATGGGAATAGGCAGTCAGGTAAAAATTTCTGCTACTCATGTGACTATACACTGTATGGTCAAAGATGAGGGCCAGTTTGTTCCCAAAAGTTCTCAGCATGAAAATGGGTGGTGTAAATCAAGAGTAGGCTTTATGGTTAACACGTGCTTGCGATGTTTCAGTTCAAGTCCAACCTGTACCAGTACGGACGGGACACAGCATCGGAGGCAGCTAAGGAGAGACTGCAGGAGACCACCATGGAGTTTGTTGACTGTGTGCAACAGCTTCTCAAAGCCACCCAAGTCTTGACATATGCCTAAGTCAGCCATCACAATAGGAGACACGTTCTCAGCGCCGTCCATGTGTCCTGACATTCCAGACTTCACAGCCATTTTTCACAAGTCTGTCTGGAATGTGGTTTGAAGTCAAATGGTACACATTTTCAAACCATCTGTGCATATATTTGGTCGATTCCAAAAACTCACAAACCTCCTTGAAATAGCAGAGCTTATCTGAACTCTCAAGCACTTTGGTTCATCCACCTGGACAGACAGCAGTGGATAAAGGGATGAGAACAGGACCAGCATCACTCACAAGCTGTGTGTGAAGTACAGTGTTAATTTACTCGATTTAAAAGACTGTGAATTTGTTTCTAATAAATTTTCAGTTTGTGTTTAGAAAGACAGAGAATTTTTTCCGTCCTGATTAATGTACAGCGATATGTTATTTTTCTTCTGTGTTTGTGCTTTGTGTTTGAAAATATAGTATTCTGAAATGTTTCCACAGTTTTTATTTGATCAGAGTTTATGGTGTCCAACACTGAGAAAACATTTTGACTGACTTGGTTTTTAAAAACCATATATGGAGATGATTTATCACAAATCAGTTTTCATGCAACCTTGCTGACATGCATTTCTCGTCTGTGAATTACATGAACTTCCTCATGAATCATTACATTACTGTGATATGGAAAACTGGGGAAGTAAATTACTCTCTTGGAAAAAAATCTGAATAATGTTCTTTTCAGTTGGAATATCTGCAGCTGAAGATTCTTCCTTATTTTGCCCGAGCACATGCATACATGTACGTACAGCTGCATGCACACGAATCCAGTTATATGTACACATGCATGTTCGTAAACAAAAAGTTCAATTCTTATGATACTTGAAGCTGTGAAATGTATGAACACAAACATGGAGAGTCCCCACAAATGTATTTATGTATACAATGATTCTTATCAACAGTAGAGTGAGGCCAAAAGTAGTGTTAAAATCAAAGCAAGATGGCCTATGGTCGACAGTCTGAATGTTTTCTCCTCAAACTACCTGCATAGTAAGCTGTCTGCAGCACATGATCGTCCTTTCTGTGCTAAGCACAAAAGAGGCCCTGTCCATTCAACAAGATCTTCCTAGCATCATCACACTGATCCTATGACTGCTGGAATATTTTCTGCTTGGATGACGTTGTATGGAGTGAATCACATGATTTTTGCATGACAACACAGAACTGAATCTCATACATTCATTTGAATTATCTGTCATTTATTTATTTATTGTTTTTCTTTTAAAAGGAAACTTCATAGACACTCTTTTCTGTATAACATATAGATTGAAATGGTTGATTTTACAGTTTTAGCTGTCTTCAATCGAAAGTGTATGGAGAAAAAACAACAACAAATTTCAGCCATTGGTAAGGCAATGTTGCTTATAGCCCAGCTGACTGCAAAGGGCCATATCAGGGCTGTCACTGCGTTGAAGTCAGCTTTTAAGTCACAACCCCCCACCCCGCAAAAAAACACACCAAAAAACAACCCTTCAACACACCCCTTTACATTCATTAGAATTCTTTCTTTCTTTTCTTTTCTTTTTTTAAAACGAAGTTTCTGGTGTGTTTTTAGGTGTATTTTAAAGGGATGTGTGAAAGGGTTTGAAAACTGCGCAATGGCATAAATTGAAAATGTTTAGTCAAAAGGCTGACTGCTTGATACATGTGATATACAAACTGCGTTCGCTTTTGTGATACACCACATACATAGGCTGGGGGTACATTTCACAGTAGGAAACTTGCTGGCAATGTAGCACTTAGTTCCATGCAGATTATTTTTAAGAATCATTCCTGAATTGGTCCAAGCTGTCTCTATCATTTCTTCCCTTTTGCTGTGTGAATTATTAAGCTGATGCCAAACGTAAAATCAGACTATGCATCAGAGTGCAATGACATATGTCATGTTTCAAACAATCATGGGTTGAAAACTGGAGATCATCAAAAAAAATGTTGGGTGGAACATCTCAAAACACGGTCTTTATGGATTTTTCCATAATTGTTTGCACCTTTGATCATAGTCATCCTAACACTCGGTAAAAAGGATGTTTAATACCAGGTGTTTTTTCACATGTTACGCATTATGAAACTTCCTCACTCTTTAACCCTCTGCCCCTTGGATCGCCCACTGTGGCCCGAAACGCGATGCCTTTCGTATCCTTGTAACGCCGCTGTGGCCCGAAATACACCGATACCGTTTGGCTGCCCCTAGCAGACGAATTTTTCCCACAATGCTTTGCGGCGTTATACAGTGACGTAGTTCCGGTTTCCAACTTCCTTCCAGTCCAAACAGTGCGTTTTTTCATGGAGGACTTCGGTTGCAGTGATTTTTTGAAGTTGAGAGCAAGTTTGTGATCGAGATTTTCGCTTCGGCAAGATGGACGATGAAACTGTGGAGATGTTGGCGAACATTTTTGGTGGCAGTGACAGTGATGAGGAGCTATTTACTGGCTTTAGATTAGAAGAAACAGTGAAAGGAGAGGAGTCCGATGTCGATTTTGGTGGCTGATGGAGGCGATCTCGGCGAAAATCTTAACATTAACTATGCCGATTACGATGGCGTTTCATGCAGTTTGGTCAGTAGTGTTGAACTTAGCATAATTTTTTTACACCATTTTATCAATAAAGATATAAGCTTTGATGCATGCGGAATTTTACTTCAAAATGTTAACTTAATTTTGGAGCAAATAAAACATATTTATGACCAAGGTTTGTATTTTTTCTGATTTTTTATTTAACATCAGTACATCCAATTTACGGAGTTACTTACCTTCCCTTATGATTTTGATACTAGTAAGCACTCAGACGGTCCAAGGGGCAAAGGGTTAAAAGGTGAGCATGAGTAAAGGAGGTGTGACCAGTATGTTATCGGCACAACACTGTTTTCTCTTCAGTTTCCAGAGACAGATGAAAAAAAATATATTGAGTGGAAATAACTGAAAGAGAATAATGACAGTTGGTATGTTCCGTTCCTCTAGCAGAAAGTCTTTGACATATCTTTTGATGTTAGGTTTAAAGTCTGAAAACAATAGACAGCTTAGCTAGTTCTTTGTGTGTTGCATTTTTGGCAAGTTGGTCAGCAGCTTCATGCCCAAATACCAACATAACCCAGAATCTAAGTGATAAGAATATTGCTACTACACTTGAAAGAAAGTGTACAGTTTGTTAAATGCTAGGAGCACAGAACAGTTTACGTAGCAAGTGACGATGGCCTCAAGAGCAGAAAGAGAAACAGAAAGTTTCTATATTGAGAATGAGAAGCCCTTTCCATAGCCAGAACAAGTTTGATAAGTCTTAGAGCTACTACCAAACATGTACACACTTATGAAAAATTACATGTGTATACATTCATACATACTTTTCATCCATGAAGGTCATGTGTGTATTTGCATACACACACATGCATAAAGATTCACACAAACAGTTTCAATGACTTTTCAAACAGTTTATTAATTAGTTTTTAAGTTCTTGGTGACTACGCCAAGAGCTCTTCATACAAGCACTAAATGATCACAAGAGCCAGTGCTGAGAACAGAAGTGAAGCATCATTCTGAGGCATGTTCTCATGCAAACCACAAAATGCCTTGCCACGTTTCGTTCATGAACACAGCATGACAAATGACAAAACAGTAAACAGCAATCCTCTCACTCTGAAAAGTCAAATTATAAAACGTTTGTCAAGTTCTTTTCTTAATTTAACGTCTGCTCCAATGAACCTAGCTCTCATAGCATGTCAACAGCTTCATATCTTGTGGACAATTCACACAGTTCATGTATCTTCACCAGCTGAACAGCGGTCTGCACACCATGACAGAAGTGGGTCTGTTACTGTACAGTGCTGGCTGCAGGGGGCGGGGCAGGATCGGTAAACTCTCCCAGGTAGTCCTCATAGTAAGCGCTTTGTCGGAAAGGTTTCAGCTCCCAGGGCACCTGGTTCTCCAGCTGAGTCAGAGACACTCCCAGATCTTCCAGCGTTGGGCAACCTGTCGTCACGTCTGTCACAAACTCCTGAAACAGGTCAATTAAGCCCTGAGGAAGGTGTGGGGAACTATGAACTGTAAACAATTACAAGAAATGGGGAAAAAAAACTAACATCAAAAACACTTAAACATAAAAGGAACTACAAATATCAAAAGAGACCAACTTCTGGTTGAAATTTAATTGGAATTATTTTGAGTTGTCATTAGGTGGTAAACGCTCACATCAGATGCACGAGAAATAATTTGTTTATGGCCATACTATTTTTCAAGTTCCTTTTTCATTTAAATTTTGGGGTTATTTATGGGAATCAATGGCATTGATAACAAGTGTGCATGCCGAACAGCTTTTCCACTAACAGTAGAAAGAAACGCTCAGATGCTACTCACTTTAGGTACCTTTAGACTAGAAACAAATTTATGCTCAGTCTTTCCCCAACTTCCAAGAAAGTGAGCTCCCTTTTACAGAACACATCCTGAACATTCTCTGGTTTACAAAACACACCCTGAACATACTCTTGTTTTCCACGAACCTTTCCCCCGACAGGCTACTTTGAGGAGCAAAGAGAGGGCTTCATAAGTATAGTCCAGTGGGTTCTCAGAATACTTATTTTAGTAGGATGAGTGAATACTAATTTAAAGCCATCAATAAACAGCCAATAAGTCTGTAATGATGACCAGTATTTTGGACCTCTAAACAAAACAAACGAAGAAGTCGGGATCTCTATACCTTTTCCAATTTGTGCAAGGAGTACACACATATAGTCCAGTAAGTTTTCAGAATAATTATTTTAGTAGGATGAGTGAATACTAATTTAAAGCCATTGATAAACAGCCACTGAGTCTGTAATTTTTTTTTTTTTTTTTTTTTTGCATACGCAGGCTGATACTCCTGCAAACACTCCCTGTGTAGACAAGCAAGGATTAATCCCATCTACCCAACAAAGGGAGTGGAGTTTTGTGTGTATGACCGTTTTTTCTATCCCACCATTAAGGCAAAAGGATCTGCAATGATGGTCAGTGTTTTGGACCACAAAACAAAAGAATAGAAGAGGTTGTAATCTCTGTACCTTTTCCAACTTGTGCAAGGAGTACAGGGGCTCAGCAGGAGCATAGCTCATGGCATAAGCTTTCATCCTGAAACACACAAATGAGTGTCATTAGTTCACTGAAGATTTTTACCTTCCAAGACAAATCTCTTGAACATCTGAATTTTCTCTTCAGGGCATCCATACACTTTACAAACTTTCAGCTTATTCTGCCTGTTTGCAAACAACTACAAAATTCCTGCTGATACTTCTCGTAGTCTGACCATATAGACAATGAAGTATACGATCTCCACCCATATCCCCTGCCCCCAATTCCCATCCCCACTTTTTTTATCTTCAGATATGCATTGCCATATAAAATCAACTTTAAAAACAAACAAACAAAAAACAAAAATACATCACAAACCCTGATAGTTTATTGGTTGTTAACTCTCAGTTTCATCTTCAGACCCTCGCCAGGGGGAATGTTAGGTGAAAGATATTCACTTTTGCTGACCGTTTTGATATATAATTGCACCATACGATGCCAGAATAAAACTTCCAGTCACAGTGGAATCAGTCTTGCAGAACATTTCGCCTCTGATCAATGCAGGCATCATGGCAAGATTGAGATACACTGACAAGTAAATAGAAACACAGGAAGGAAGACAAATTCAGTGTCACTTTGACGGCATGAAAAATCAGTTGCAGATTGTTAATATAAATCAATTATCAGTATACACTGATTGGTGAATATGAATATCCTTTCTAACAAAATACAATCTAAGTGATAATTGCCCAAGTTTGTTTGGTCAAACCCTGATATTTCAGAGTGTGCACATGCCAAATAGGATAAAGGAAAAAAAAAAGTGCCATCATGAAGTAATGCAAACTGAATATCAGTTTTGAAACTGGCTGGCTATCCTGCATATGTCTTTTTCAGAATATACATATTTTCTTCTTCTAAAAATACAGAGCCATTATCAAAAGTTACAGAAAAAGAACACAAAAGACAAAAATTAAACCTTAAGGCTGTCAAAAAGTGATCTTTCATCCACAAGACAATGAAGACAATTTGCATCTGAAACATGTATAAAACACCTACAAGTGACACTCCAAAAACACAGATTTACCTGAAGAGAGGTGACAGGTACGAGCGTTTGACACTGGAGTACCGCATCACACGGTAAAAGTAGTCCACCAGATCACACAGGTAGTATCTCTCAGGCCTGTGACATGAAATTAGGTGCATTCAACGTTTTTCTTTTTAAATGAAAGCTAGATCAAGCAGGCTATACGTTACACAATCATGTAGCTGAACAGCTGAAGGAAAAAAAAAAAAAAACGCTACACGGATAAGCCTCACAGTTCTAGCAATGGAATGTGGAAGAAGAAAAACACAAATTATGCATTCTTCCATTCATGTTGCCAGTTACGAGCTAAGACTGACAGGTGGGCACAAAATATAATCTCGCAAAACAAACATGCAACACAGTGTTCTCATGTCTTGTGTTCAGAAAAAGAAGACAAACAAATCAAGAGTCAAAACAGTCAACACACCTATTTAAAGACGCAACTACAGTAATCAAGATCACTGATATGCAGATTCAATTGCAGAATCAAGCGTCGTAACACACGTGACACAGTAAACACCAGACCACTTACAGACACGACCTTTGGCAGATTACCGATAGGAATTTTACCACTGAAAGTACTTTCATGATTACTACTGAAAGTACTTTTATGATATACTCACCTGTCCAAACAAATGCTTTATCTCCATTTGGCGTGGAGCACGCTATACATCAATCTTTCAAAAAAAAAAAAAAATTAAAATGGAGAGCAGGAGAGATAACTCCCATAAACCACTAGGAATACAGAAGTGGTCTCCCCTGGTGAACAGAACATCAACTTGAAGGTAGAATTCAGTTTTTTCCCCCTCTTCCAAACTGTGGGAGGGGAAAGATGTCCTACTGTATGGACAGGTAAGTATATCATGAAATTACTTTTTGTCATAAAATTTTTCTTCTTCATACTTACATGTCCAATCAAATGCCTGACCATCGAAAAGGATGCAGGGCAATCTCACTTGGGAAACCAAATCAATGTTAAGACTCAGAGAGGCGCAAGGCTGACCACTACTCATCCCAGAGCTTTGTGCCTAAAATCCAAAAAAGGCCCTAAGGCTCAGATGTTTCCTAGAGGTTAAAGGACTGTCCCCACTCTCCCTCATGGATCAATTAAAATGAGAGCAATGAGAAAAGAAAATGCATCATAATCAGGAGAAGATCCATCCACACCATCCTTATAAGAAAATGTACATGATTGCTGCCTCCAGGCATAGGTCATTCACACTGAGAGGCATCATACTGTTTAAATAAGGTATACTGAAGTGAATAACACTAAAACTCCGATTTAACGTGGCGGACAATGACAGGTGGAAAGTGACACTGACCCGACCAGTTCATAGGTCTGCCCCGCACTGTCTGGACTCCGGATGGCTTCTATCACACCCTGGGCCACGTCCTGTACCTGCAGTGCAGTGACAAAGTCAATAAATGCGCTGATTAAGATCAAACAACTAGTTCACATTGGTCAACAAATAAGAATGAAAATAATTCACTGATTATTAAAATTAATTGATTGGTTGGGAATGATTGGTCTAGAGCAATGTGACTGAAAGGGAGGGCACTGAATACGTGGCAGGAATTAAAAAAAGAAATAAAAATCTTTTTCAGAAGTATAACAGTGTACATCCAACTTCAACTGTTCAAGCTGCAACGACTGGAAGATTTACGCTACTGTGCAATAGCCCTTGGTAATCCTCCTCAGTTCTCATTATCAACTTATTACTTATCAGAGAAAATATGGGGACAAAAATTGTTCATGTCCTCCCTTTTCTACAGTGTATTTGGTGTATGCCAGACCTGCCTACCCTTCCGTAATCGTCCGTAATCTTACGGAAATTAACCCCCCATTACGGAGGTACGATTTTCCGTGCGAAATTACGGAAAAGAAATTGAAAAACTACGCAAATTCCAGACTCGAAAAATTGTCGACTGCTAGACCTTTCCGAGACCACAGAGTAACTTCCCTTGACTCAAGCCGAAACCACAGATGGTTCGGAACTTGCGATTGGTCAATGTGTTGCTGTGGGCCAACACGACGCGCCATCACATCTGTGCGCGCCATTCGAAGCCTTTTGTTCAGCCATTGTAAGACAAAGTTTCAACCGATTTTTTGCCGGCGATTGTGAAAATGGCGGAGAAATCTTCTAAACGTTTGCATGAAACCGACGACGAGGGTTCGAAAACCACTGTGCCACAACGGAAGAAGGCGAAGAAGCAAGTGTTCCGAAGTAAATACACGCGGACTTGGCCTTGTCTTTTGCAATCCAAAAAACATGGACCTGGATTTGTATACTGCTCGGTGTGCAATTCAGACTTCTCCATTGGACATGGGGGAGCAAATGACTGCAAGCGCCATATCTCGGGAAAATGCACAAAGAGACAGCTGCCAGTGCCTCCAGTCAGAAGATCACATCGTTGTTTACGAAATCCAGCGAGAGCAGCCGTCAGACCCACACACGGAAGATCACCAACGCAGAAAGACTGTTGTGTGAGCTGATCTGTGGAAACAACTTGTCCCTGAGCTGTGCTGACAAGATAGTGGCGAAAATGAAAAGGATGTTTCCAGACTCAGCAATCTCTCAGGCACAATACAAGCTTAGTGCAACACACACACACACACACACACACACACACACACACACACACGTGTCACACACACACACACACACACACACACACACACACACACATTTTTGTAGTTTTTTTTTTTTTTGGGGGGAGGGGGGGTTGTACATTAGGTTCTTCATCAGTGGTGTCATCTGTGGTGACTGCTGTGTAAGTTACAAACTGTCAAGTATACACCTTTGAATTGACCTGAAACTCCTGTCCTGAGTCTGTCATCAGCCATCATCCCAAGGTATTTTAATTCTGCTTTGTTGTTTTTGTTCCTTTTTTACTGTTTATATTTTTTGTTAAAATGTTAAAAATGTAGTTGGAGTTTTGTACACATTATTTGTTCAAAAACGCCGTGTATTACGCGTCCGTGGAATTACTGAAGGAAAATGCAAAATTACTGAAAATCTCTGTGGTTATTACTGATGAGCATAACATGAGGTAGGCAGGTCTGGTATGCGCTATTTTGTGAGCTTCCCATGCAGAGGATTTGAAATTTAGTAAGAGTACACGTCACACAAGAAAAAAAAAAAGACAGAAATTCCTTCAGCAGCTTCTCTGCTTTGGGATGAAAGGTTGTCATGGAAAGGTTAAAAGTGAGTGCTTTGGTACGTGTCTAGTCTGGTAACTCAGTGGACTAATAATGCAGAGAAATAATTCATACCTTAAAGACTTTAGAGAACACCGTTTCACACTCTTTCCTCCTACCCTTCTATTTTTCGTATGCTTTAGTAGGATTGACCATCTCCCAAATTTGACAATTTACTGTTTTTCAAGGCTTCATATTTATGTTTCATCAAAAAATAACACAAAAATATACACACACAGAATCACAATAATCAATGAGGCACGCCAGCAGACACAAGCCTGAATGCATAAGAACACACACACACCAGACTCAAGCATACACCCGTCACACCTGTTTATCCTCAACTTGCCATTGGTGTATCCTAAAACTGCTATTGGAGTACTTTTCAACTAACATGAAGATATTTTCAACAAAGTTTGAGTACACACTTCCAATTTTTCATAAAAGCTGGGAAGAAAGGGGGATGGGGGTGGGTGGGTGGGTTGGGGGGGTGAATGGGATGGAATTTTCCAAATTTTTATAAAAAGAGTGGTTGTTGGCATGGGATTTGTTTTCATCTTACACAGCTGGGAGCAGAAGCAGACCTGCCTACCCCCTTCCGCCACTTTCAGGGACATACATTTTCAAAACCAGGGACACTGACTGATTTCCAGGGACACATGCAGCGGTAGCACATATCACAACCACATCAACATTAAAGTGAAAGCTTACCTTTATTTACACTATGTACAACTTCTACCATGGCTTTTGGTTAATTCAGGTCCTGCACTGCAGGCTGAAGAGAACGGTAATAGGCACTCTTCAAATCCTGCAGCTGTTTTGGGCTGTAGTTCCTGTCCAGGACTGATCCAGGTCTGCTTTTGGCCACCACCAGGGCCTCCAGTGTCTCACATCCCATACTGCCTCTGAAAGCAGTCTGATTTTTCCTCACAACTGAAAAGATGCGCTCATAATGAGCCGAGGAATGGGGTATTGTGAGGATGGTCAGCATCACTGTTGGGAGGTATTTAAAAGAAAGTTCTCCGTCTTCCTTCAGCTTGCTGATTTCTCTCCAGGTTTCATCCACCCTCTTGGTATCTGCAATGCACTGCCTAATGTCTGCACACTGATACCTTTTAAACTCCAAGCGGATTTCAGTCTCTGTAGCATCAGGGTTTTCAGCTTTGGGAACCGATTAAGAAAGTAGGCCACAGAAGAAAAACTGGTGTCCCCTTGCTTCCTGGGATCTACTACCTCTGCATGCTGGAGGAGTTCATCTGACAGTGGCAGTTTCTTTACAATATAGGAACAGCTTGTCTTGTAGAACTCCTGGACACTGTTGTAGAACTCCTCTATTTTTTCTGGCCTCAAGTGGTTTTTCTCAGCATGAGCAATAAA
This sequence comes from Conus ventricosus, assembly GCA_018398815.1. Classification (NCBI taxonomy): domain Eukaryota; kingdom Metazoa; phylum Mollusca; class Gastropoda; order Neogastropoda; family Conidae; genus Conus; species Conus ventricosus. The sequence continues at coordinate 13,492,509 of CM031616.1, read as the reverse complement.
CACACTTGCCTCATCTCCTATGATGGTATCACTGTTCTGGCAGATGTTGTATTTTGCCTTGAAGTTAACCTCTGTCACAGATGTGAACTTCATAGCCGATGGTTTCACAAACCTAAGCATTAATGATTTTAGAAAAGCATGCAGGGTTTTTCTCAAAACATGAATCTTTGGCTCCTCAGCCTGAAGGGTTGTGTTGACTTCATCAAACACTTTGGTCACATCAGCCAGAAACATGCAGTAGAGCTTATTGGTTGGAGACTGGAACTTTCTCTTCAGATCCCCAGACTTCTTCTTCACATTGATTCTGTGGCAGATTCCTCCTCAGCTTTGAAAAAATCATACAAGCCCTCCCAGTTATCAATGAGTCTTGGAAGACACTTGCCAATACTGAGCCACCTGGTGTTGACATGTTTCAGAATCTTGGATTCCCTCAAACTGTGTAGGACTTGCATGCATTTGAATGCTGCCTGACGCTTACTACTTTTGTCCAGGTAGTAGTAGACATCAAGAAGAAGTCGGCTAACATCCAGAGGCAAACAGTTTGCACCTGCAAACACACACACACACACACACACACACACACACACACACACACACACACACACACACACACTCAGTAAAACAGAGAAAAAGAGAGATGGGGGAGGGCGAGCGGCATATAAAAACAAATAGTTACCTTTCAAATACCAGAGAGAGAGAGAGAGAGAGAGTGAGCACACACACACACACACACACACACACACACACACACACACATTCAATAAAACAGAAAGACATAGAAAAAGAGGAGAGAGAGAGAGAGAGAGAGAGAGAGAGAGAGAGAGAGAGAGAGAGCAGGTTAAAAAAAAGATTAAAATGACCTTTCTCTGCAGAAATGTGGATGAGGTGGCACACACAGCCTGAGACGTACAAGTTCTTGTGCTCCTTTAGCATGCAGCCAAAGACCCCTTTGTCTGTCCCCACCATGACATTGGCATTGTCACATCCAAGGGCCAGACAGTTTGCCCATGGAATGCTGTGGACCTCAAACTCCTTCCTGATGAGGTCAAAAATCTTCACACCTGAAAACAGCCAAGACCCAAACCAAATTCAATACCCCAGAATATGAGCGAGAGAGAGAGAGAGAGAGAGAGAGAGAGAGAGAGAGAGAGAGAGAGAGAGAGAGAGAGAGAAGTTATGACTTAAAATTTGTGGCTCTTGTCTTCAGATGAAACACAAAATAAAAAATTACTATATTGCTACTACCACTGCTGCTACTTCAACTACCACCACTATCATGACCACTAATCATTAGGTTAATAATTCATTATATCTTATACAGCACATTTGTGCTAGAAAAAACAGAGTTGGGAATACATATGGTGTGTAATAATGTATGGTATGGTATAGTACCACCACTATCATGACCACTAATCATTAGGTTAATAATTCATTACATCTTATATAGCGCATTTGTACCAGAGGAAACTGAGCTGGGAATATATGGAGTGGGATGAAAAACTTATATTGCTTAATATATATGTGGTAAAACACTACATCACAGAGAGAGAGAGAGACACAGAGAGAGAGAGAGAGAGAGAGAGAGAGAGAGAGAGAGAGAGAGAGAGAGAGAAACTGTACACACACCCATTTAGATTTATATGCAAAAATGGCTAAATTAACACTGCAGACTGGCTAATCTTTCAGAAAACATTAATATAACAGCACACCCCAGCAGATGTACTTAAAAATTAGAAATAAGACATATTTATTGTAAGCACAAACATGTGCAAAAAGAAGTGTAAAAAAAAAATAAACGAAATTATAAGTGATGAATAACCAAATAATGAGACAGCAGATAAACAGCTTAAACGTGTTTTCTTGTTGTTGTTGTTTTTAAAGTGAGCAATACTTTAGTTAAAACAACATATTATATTATAATTATAGGCCTGTATATATATATATAGCCTACCCTTTTTTTAAACTAAAGTATTGCTCACTTAAAAAATAAAAAAATTATAAAAAAACCCTCAGTCCTAAACAAATCTGAAGAAAAGTTACTAACCTGTTGCTGATCCTTCAATCGCTGGCACAGCTAGTGCATCCGATCGCACCTCCATAGTGTCTGGATCAACAGTCCTCACAATCAGTGGAAAAAGTTTCTGTCCTCCTTTGTCATTGCTTCCATCTGTTGAAATTGTGAAAGGCTGTTTTTTCATTCTATCCCCGAGAGTAAGGGTAACTTGGGCAGCATTTTCTTTCAAAATCGCCGTGCCTTTGCTTCTAGCGCACTGAAATTTCTTTGCGATGTCCGAGTCAGGAAACATCAATTTAACTCCTTTGTTTAACTTGTCCAATGCGGCCATCGGCAAATTCAGTTCAGCTGCAAGGTCAACCATCAACGTTTCAGTTCTTATGACGTCAAAAGTTTCCTGACTGGTTGACGTCTGAGCACGTTGAAAGAATCCCCTAATGTTGCAAGATTTCTCGCTCTCACGGATTTTTGTGTTCTTCTTGTGCTTCTCAGTAGCGACGTGACGGGTTATTTCGTCCCTACCTCCAGATCCGATGGAGAACTCACACGCACAAATTTCACACGACGCGTATGTCTCGATCTTGCCACGCTTGATGAACGGCCAGGTTTCCGTATATTTCGACAGGAACGTCTGCTGACGTTTCTTCTTCTTGACAGTAGCCCCATTGTCGAGATCGCCATCGGCATTTTTTCGTTTTCCCAGTTTCGCGTCCATTTTTCTCGCTTTCAAAACTCGGGAAGACGGTGTATGCGCATGCGCACTGATTAGTTCGGCAATGTTCGGGTCTTTTCGACGGAGTTGGTCGGGATGGCCACGACCAAAGTCGGTCAGTCGGTGATCGGCTAACGAACTCGACTTCGTTTTTTTTTTTTTTTTTTTTTCTCCCGGATTTTTTTTTTTCGCGGGACATCGAATAAAAAAGTGGATTCCAGGGACAGGCTGCATGATTTTATTATTTCGGGGGACAAATACGGATACTCCGGGACGGTAGGCAGGTCTGCAGAAGATACCTGATCTGCTAGAAATTACAGAACTAGTTTCCCCCCAATACAGATTACTCTCAAACCTGATTCATTACCATTCTTTGGCACAAATTCATGCTCTCTTGCCAGATTTATTTCCCCTTATCTCTGGGCCATGGTCCCTGCTATAGACTCAGACACGGCAAGACACTGTTTCACTCTCAGTTCAAAGCACACCAAGACTAGGCCATGGTTATACACTGCAAGTGCAGTTACCACTCAAGGGTTTCCCCTCTACATATCCTTTTCAGTGTTCTGTTCCCCCACTTCATCATATTCATTGTATTTTCATCAACACTGTGAACAAAATATGGCAAAATTGCATCAGTGCACAGGTCTGACACATGCATAATTGTGCACGCACTCACGCACACCACACATGCATACACGGGTAAATATCCGTCTCTTACAAAGACTGGCTGCTTGATGGTGGCCTCTCCTTTTCTCCACAGAGGTATAGTGCCATGAGCTCTTCTCCCTGTCAATAGAGACACACACATCTGGATAATCAGAAGCAGGGAAATATAGTAGTGCATAAGCAACAGTGCAATAATGCAGAAAAATGATAAAAACCAAACAGTAGCATATTGTGAAAAGAAATGCACAGTAATAAGGAATAAGAAATCTTTAATCATAGTCTGACAACAATTGATAATGACTCAGAAGCTACCAGTTAAGAATTTGTGTGAACACAAACTACATGTATGTTCTATGCATTTTCACTCATCGTTATTGAACTTAAATCTATGGACTACAAAACTAAATCAATTTAAAAATAAGTCAGCTGTTAATACAGGTTACTTGCTGAAATCTTCAACAGTTTGCTTTTGTTTTTGAAGAAAACTGTGAGCTGTGTATGTGCACATGTCCATGTGTATATATGAATGAATGTGATGTCCCCAGGTAAACGTATCGCTCCAGTTTCCCTTCTTTCATAATGATGAAATGCTTTTTAAACATCCATTTATATCTTTGAAAACTGCTAACACTAACAGTACTGAGAAACTCACAGAAATTCGCATAGTATCGGAGAAATCTGTCTTCACTGCCATAGATATCTGCCGGCCGAAAGACGATGGCTTCTGGAAATTCTTCCCGTACAGCCACCTCACCATCGTACTGCAATGCAGAGACTTCAGTTAATAGGTGCAATGCATAGTGTATGTACATTAAGTGTGTGCGTGTGCGGGTGCGTGTGTGTGTGCATGTGTGCATGCATGCGTGCGTTTGTGTGTGCATGTGTGTGTGTGTGTGTGTGCTGTGTGTGCGTTTTGTGTGTGTGTGCGTGTGCATGAGTGTGTGTGCGTGCCTGTGAAAACATGTGCACACATGCATGTGCTGTGTATGCAAACAAGCTTGAGTGAGCAAAGTAACATTGAACAAAAGAGTATCACATGCACTAAACTTAGCACAATTGACTGGGAAGCAAGACAAAAATACAAGGAAAAAAAAACACACAAAAAGTAAAAAAAGAAAATCAGGATGAAGGGATTTATGGAATATTTTTCACAAGCTTCAGTTCTTCGGCTGTCTTCTAATCTTTGCAGATCAGATGTGGAGGCCTTCACTTTCATTCTTATCACCAAAAGCTAAATTTGGGTGGATGCAGGAGGAAATTGTGAGCACCAGCATACCCTTGGCAATCCTGAATCAAGACTGCACCATGTTGTAGCACGCAATAAGGATGTGGCAGTAACCACTGACACAGGAAGTGAATTCTACACATATAAGTAACCTTAAAATGCAGTGGAGAACAGGAAACTAATTCATCAAACAAACTCCATGCCCTAATTCCTCGTGAGATGTGTTCATTTTCTTACAACCTGCTGAGCCGAAGTTCACAGAGGCTCTGCAATGACAGTTTCTTGCTATGGATTCCCTGTTAATGAAGTGTATTTTCCTCTGTTCATCTACGGTAACACAGAAATGCCAAGCATCAAACGCCACGCCTTCATTAATTACCTTGGAGCGAAGGAACTTGGAGCCTGCCTTGCTGTAGATAGGCTGAGGGGTGGGGCTGGCATTCAAAGAGGAGAAATGAATGAGCTTCTCTACTCCAGACTCACGAGCCAGGCGAGCGATCAGCCGAGCCCCATCCACATGCACAGCATTGAAATCGTAGTTCCTGATGAAATCAGTATCCATTCTTAAGAACATGAAACATTGTGCACTCTTCAGACAGCGAAATGACATTGATTTAAAAGTGTGTCTAAACCATCAGAAGTTTGCAATCCTGCAGGTGTAACAGAATCTGCAGTGACAGATCCTGCAGGTGTAACAGAATCTGCAGTGACAGATCCTGCAGGTGTAACAGAATCTGCAGTGACAGATCTGTAAAAAACTCTTTCAAGTTACATGTTTGGCCAAAAAAGAAAGAATGCTAATTCTGAGGGTTTCAGTTGTCTTGTTTCGCTACAATATTTTGAAATTGTACTTGTCAGTGCACGGCTGTTCAGAGCAAGTTACTTAGTTTTGAGTTGCAGGGGAGTTTACAGCTGCAGAGGCCAAGCTGTGAATGCAGGTTAGGGAAAGGAATGTTTTCTGCAGGCCGCTCCCCACCAGCCAGCTAACCGCACTGTATTCGGCCAACTGAATGTCATCTGTGCATAGCTGGTCTGGCAGCAATGCGTTCGGCAAGGTTGAGCGGCCATTACAAATGGGGCTGTAGGTTTGATAATTAGTTATTGTCATGAAAAATGTAATATATCTGCACTATTGAGATGACTGAATTGGCGAATTCCCAACAATTCTTTTAATACCAAACTCGACTGGGTTTATTTTCTTGTAGATAACATAGATGCCGCATGAAAGCTTGTACGCAAGTGGTCAGGCAATATTAGAACAATGACAACAAACACAATATTGTGCAAAAATGACGTCATCACTTTCTGGGAAGTTAATTTTCCATAGTTAAGTAGTACACAAGTTTGATACATGCCTCTGCTCAGACTACAGCAACAAAAATATTGGATTACAAATGTGTAAAGCCTTGTTTGTTTGCCCTTTCACTAAGTGTCTCAATAAGGACGGAAATGTAAAGCTGTGAGTGGTCAGTGTATTTGCTTTTATTCATGGAAGAACTTGAATGACACATTTATCGAGAAATGAATATGGCAAAATTTTGATCGATATGAATGAACTGAATGGTCCAAACTGCACTGTTCAGTAAATTGATACTTAGCCGACTTGGCAAGAAAATTTCAGCCTGTTCAATTTTGAGCTAGACATGTTATACGGTAGGTCAACTGTAATAATCTCATTTGTTTGTCAGTTCTGACATCTATCTCTGACCCTTCTATTCATTTGGTTTTGCTTGTTCCTCATTTTCAGTCGACTAAATGGTCTGTGTGCATGTGCGTGCGCATGCGTGCGTGCGTGCGTGCGTGTGTGAGCAGATGTGTGTGCGAGTGCAAGAGAGAGAAAAAGAGACAGACGGACAGAGAACAACTGCTTGCAAATGCATTGTTTTCACCTGAAAAATTGAAAATGAAGAAAAAAGAATTATCTCATATGATTAAGTGTACAAAAGGCATCAAATCAGTGTGCCCCACCCAAACTCAGGAAAAAGCTATTACTTCTTCAATGTTTCTTCTGTCTTACCCCCTTCTGCCCACCCCCGTCCCATCCCTGCATTTCTCCTACAACACATATCAGATCACGGGATATACGACAACCACATAAGCAATGTATACTTTACCTTGTCTCCCATTCTCGCCAATCAGATTGATGACAACATTGGAATATTTCATCACTTTCCGCACTGATTCTTCATCATTCAGAAAGAAGGGCTGCAACCAGAAACAAAAGTGAAGAATTCCTGAAAAATTGTATAATGACCATCAAGGCCGTACTGAAAGTATCAGCACTTACAAGCTTTGAGTGAGAAATTATTACATGTTGAATCTAGTTCTAACTTTGGCTACTTAATGAAATTTCATAACTATCTTCGTCTTCTTTGAGGTTCACCATCGGTGAGATAGGCGACTGCTTTTAATCGCAAGAAAGTCATCTTCTTACATGACACCAGTGTGTCTGTGAGTGGCACACTATAAAGGATGAAATGGGATTCAGTGAATCTGGGAATTGTTGTTATTACTGGTGGTGGTAGTGGTGGTGATGGTAGTGGTAGTGATGGTGCTAGTTCTGTGTGTGTGTGTGTGTGTGTGTGTGTGTGTGTGTGTGTGTGTGTGTGTGTGTGTGTGTGTGTGTGTGTGAGTGAGTGTGAGTGTGTGTATATGTGTGTGCATGTATGCCTATGTTTGTACGTGTGTGCTAGTGTTGTGTATGTGTGTGTGTGTGTGTGTGTGGGGGGGGGGGGGGGGGGGGGGGGTGCGCGCATGCATGTGTGTGTGTGTGTGTGTGTGAGTGTGCAAGCACACCTGAAAGTCTGTGTACGTGTGTAAGTGCATGCATGCATATGTGTTTCTCAATTTCTTATGGATGTATCCACATGTGCATGTGTTTCTTTCTTCTTATTGGTGCAAAATCTCAGTTAAAAAGTCTCATCTGAAGGTCTCTTAGGGAGATAAAGTCTGCACACATTTAGACGCTGAAGAACAAAATCTCCCTTAACCTAGCTGTCTGAAATGATGATTGATCCCTGGAACCATGGATCAAAAGAACACAGCTTTGACAAACATACAGAGACAATGACAATGAAGTACTGAGCAAAGCCAATCTTCAGGGCACTAGGTCTCTTCTCTCTATAAACAGATAAATCTATCATCTTTGAACCGCTGCTTCAGCAAAGATGTTCCTTTCATCACATTTCCAGAGCATGAACAGGTATTCTTAATTACATTACAAACTGTAATAAATGATTTCAACATTACAGATCAACACACCTGTTCCAGAAAAAAGAAAATCCGGGAAGATACCACCTGTCTTTCCAAGCAAACGGAGTTACTCTTCTCAGTTTATGGGTCAAGCAAACAGATCTTGTGAGTCAAATATCTGATTTGAAGAGTATGACAGGTTAACGATCAGGATACCGACTGTCTGCATTACAGGTGCATCGATTCACACCCATTATCTGGCATTTTTTCTATCTGATTAAATCATTAAGCTGACTGATGGGCTTTGGCTGTGCCTGCCAGAGGCACCTGTCCCAAAGCAAACAGCAAGGTCACCCTCTGAACACGAGCCTTAACACAGGTTACCTCCCTCGCAGATGTCTAACCATCATTTCTTGAAATGATCAAACTCACACCCAATAAGGAGATATAGCCCGCACGAAGACATGCACACAGACAACTAGAAAAGCATGAATATACAAGTACACAGACAAGACAGATGAACTGACAGGCAGACTGAGAACACACAAACTCCATCTTACAAAGAACAGAACTTGTCCAAGGTCCCCACAGAGTCGCAGACGTTCGACTTCATATGGATCCCCCCTGTAGGGCACAACAATTTGAGAGCCGATCTTGCCTGCAAAAGCAACACAGATACCTTTCTCTTAGGCAACAGCATTCTAAAACATACTTACATCTTTTTATAATATTGCTCAATGTAGAAAGAAACTCGTGGAGAGCGTGGCAGCAGAGTCCTCAGAAGAGAAGCCCCCTTCAAGCAAGTGTTTCGGCCCTTATCTCCCGACACTCTAGGGGGGTTGGGCCACACCCGGTTCATGACTCCGGATGTCCCTCTGCTGCCCCCTTTTTTTTCCCCATCTTGGGACAAGCCATGGCTGGGATTCGAACCCATGACCCTCTGGACATGCTCATTTTCAACTTAATGACTCGCACTCTAACCACCGAGCCACAGGGACACCTGACATTTGTAGGGAAATTAAGCCTTATGAAGTTCACTTTTGTTCCTCCTTGACCAGATCCAGCTTGAACACCTCTCTGCCGCTTCTGCCATTGCTTTCAGGGTTCTGTTTTTTCTCTCCCTGCAACTGAGAGCTGTTTCATGAGGCTGTATGCAGACGTTCCTACAAACCCCCTAGCTCCAATGTCTGCAGTGAGGACTTTGACCTGATAGCCTTCTCTCCTCAGGCTGTTTGCCAGATCAGCATACTTTTCAGTCTTGTAGATATTTGAGCTGCCTCCATTCTGTTCTCATATGGCACTGTGAGCTCGATCATGATCAGCACACTTACATCTTTTTATAATATTGCTCAAACAGTTAACCAAGAGCAAATGACGAACAGATCATAAACTAGACCTAGCTGCAAAGTGAGGCGACTGCAGGCAGAAATCTCAACAAATTTTGAGTAAATGTTAGCGAACCACCAGACAAACATGGACAAACAAATCACAAGACAAACATGGACAAACGAATCACAAGGCAAAACACAATGCCTTTCAACCTCTTAGATCTTCTTCAGGCAAGATACAAAACAATTAGGACAATGAAAATGAACGAGCAATCACTTATCTTCATTCATTTCAGTGCAAGACAGGCGTTCAACGAGCAATCACTTATCTTCATTCATTTCAGCGGAAGATAGGCGTTCAGCGAGCAATCACTTACCTTCATTCATTTCAGCGGAAGATAGGCGTTCAACGAGCAATCACATATCTTCATTCATTTCAGCGGAAGATAGGCGTTCAACGAGCAATCACTTACCTTCATTCATTTCAGTCCAAGACAGGCGTTCAACGAGCAATCACTTACCTTCATTCATTTCAGCGGAAGATAGGCATTCAACGAGCAATCACTTATCTTCATTCATTTCAGCGCAAGATAGGCGTTCAACGAGCAATCACTTACCTTCATTCATTTCAGCGGAAGATAGGCGTTCAACGAACAATCACTTACCTTCATTCATTTCAGCGGAAGATAGGCGTTCAACGAGCAATCACTTATCTTCATTCACTTCAGCGCAAGATGGGCGTTCAACGAGCAATCACTTATCTTCATTCATTTCAGCGGAAGATAGGCGTTCAACGAGCAATCACTTACCTTCATTCATTTCAGCGGAAGATATGCGTTCAACGAGCAATCACTTATCTTCATTCATTTCAGCGGAAGATAGGCGTTCAACGAGCAATCACTTATCTTCATTCATTTCAGCACAAGACAGGCGTTCAACGAGCAATCACTTATCTTCATTCATTTCAGCACAAGACATGCGTTCAACGCCTATCTTGCGCTGAAGTGAATGAAGGTAAGTGATTGCTCGTTCATTTTCGTTGTCCTAATTGTTTTGTATCTTGCCTGAAGAAGACCTAAGAGGTCGAAACATGTCATGTTTTGTCTTGTGATGCGTTTGTCCATGTTTTTTTTTTTTGCAGTTTGCTAACATTTATTTAAGATCATAAGCTGCCAGTTTTACTTCCACCATCACACACATGCACAAAAAAAGGATTTAAAGTGTTTATTACACCTTTGCACTCACTGTCCTTTCCAGATTGATAACAATCTTTCTGTGTATGCGATACTGTGGAATTAATACATGGAATAACTGAATACTCTTTCTGTTGTTCATCCTTGCATTCGTTCTTCTGCTTCTTTCTTGTAAAAATTGCTACAGACTGACATAGACACACACACAAAAATTAAGGTACTAACAGTATTTATGCAATTTTTCACTCTCTCTCTCTCTTTCTCTCACACACACACACACACACATAAACATGTGCACACACATACTTTCCACAGAAGACAGGCAACTATTCATCAGCTACCGGGAAAACTGAAACAAGAATGTCCCAAGAGGAGATACCCATGGGACTGATCGTTGTGACTTTACACTGCCTCTATTTAGCTTCTGTTTAAATTAATTTGACTAATCAACAATCACTAAATTAACACTTTGGAAGAAAAAAAAAACACCACTAAAAATAAATATTTCCCAGGCAAGAAGTGCAAACGCTGGAATCAGACTTACCCAGCCTGTTGCATACATATCTCCCCACAAAGCCAGAGGCTCCAAACACCGTGGCAACAATTCCACTGAAGGATGAACGACCGCCACGGCCGCGTTTCATGGACGGCAAGTCGTAACTGGCATTTCGCTTGCTGACTAAAACTGCTGCAAAGACCCGTGGCAGCTGCTGTTGCGCCTGACCTGAAACCAATAAATCATATCACATAATATGTTCCATGATCTGCACTTTGTCAGTTTGTTTTTAAAGCTTGAAATTCCTAATGGCCCAAGACTAGTGTATTTGCCTAAACTGTAACTAAAGTCATAAAGAATGTACTCTCTGGAAAAGGATTATAAAGAAATCGAGTCTGCTTTCTTTGGAAAAGGTCTGTCAACATTTAAGACAACTGAATTCAGCAAATAAAAAGAAATAATTCACATTAGTTTATCCAGTTTAGCCTATAAATAAACAGTGAGAGAGAAAATAGCTTTACCTGTGCTGTTTTCATCCTCTAAGTTCTAGCTGTTAAGTTTGAAAACAATGAAATAATCAATATAAGATAATGATACTGTTGAGGATTCTACTTTCTACATGACCTAAAAACATAAATAAAACAAAAACTGATGAAGATCAAATAAGAGAGAGAGAGAATGCATATGAACGTGTGCATGAAAGTATGTGTGTATTATTTTACAGTGTGTGTGTGTGTGTGTGTGTGTGTGTGTGTGTGTGTGTGTGTGTGTGTGTGTGCGTGCGTGCGTTGCGTGCGTGTGGTGTGGTGTGTGGTGTGGTGGTGTGTGTGTGTGTGTGTGCATGAGTGTGTGCATGCCAGCATGCAAGCATGTAAGTACACTCTTGATTCTTTTTTGACTGTCAAACTGCATCCAGATTATATCTGACCGACTCAAATCATGACATCTTAAATGGCATTCAAAGGACATTGAATAAATAACTCAGAAACAACCAGTGTGGACTCTAGTGTGCCCCATGGGACAGCAGTTGGATTGCTACTTTTCCTCAGCCATATCAACTACTTCTCTGAAACAGACACCTCATAGATCCGCCTCAATTGCGAAATCAACACCAACCAGGGCCATCTCTCTGCAGCAGCACCTGAAAAAATTTGAAATCTTAGCAGACATTTCAAGACTGAATTTTAATGCTGCTGAATGCTACATCCTGGGCATTTCACTGTCTACTAAAGGGCACACGTCAAGCAACTTCAACCTCGGCAATTTTCCCCATGACCTCAGAAGGACTGACCACATTTGCAAGACTGCTAGGAAAGCCAAAGCCACCTTCGACTTCCTGAGACGCATCCTCCACTATTGCCTTATGGCTGCAAGCATAGGTCTGTCCTTGCGTGCTCTATCCAGGAATATGGTCCTATTTTTTGAGACCCCTATACCAAGAAGATTTATCAAAGGGAATTACAAAATAGGCCACCCTGGCAGCATTTTGAGGATCTTGAAAAAAAGCCCCGTCTTCTGCTGCAGGATATTTTACACTTTTGTGGACAAAAATTCTATTCTCTTTTTTTTCCCCAACTTTGACAAGGTGTTAAGATCATCCTGCTAAAGACTTTTAGTGTTTCATTTACTTTATATACGACACGGTCATCACCCAAGTTGTACTTTACAGTCAAGATTTTCTGGAAGACAGCTGTTGAAAATAAACAGGAGAAGAGGTCTAAGAACTGTACTCTGTAGAACCTTGCTAATAACATTGACAAGCACCTAGTCTAATGTCAATATAGTGATGATTCTCCATCCAGCAAAACTTGTGTTCTCTCCATGAAGGCCCACTAATGCCATAATACTGGAGTTTCTGGAGAAAGTGCTATTGTGGAATATAATCAAAGACCTCAAAGAAGTCATGTTCTCTTGAAGTTCTCAGTGAGACTGGGCGAAATTTGCTGCCTCATTTCTGCTTCCCCTCTTTATCAGCGGTTACATTTGCATTCTTCCAGTCCTCAAGCACGGCTCCATCATTCAATGTCTTGCTAAATATGTAGGAATGGAAAGGTGCTAGTTCGCATGCCAACACTTTAAGAACTTTGGTTGGTATTCTGAGGTACTGATACAGATTATTGATATATTTTGATAATAGATACTTTTGTTCACATGATCTACCAAATGCTTAGTGCTGAGCAAATCAGAAGTCCAACACATAAATATGAAACTCCTTCCAGACATGATAAAGAAGAAGGAGTAAGAGACAGGACAACATTGGTATTCCAGACCTGAGAAACAACCAGAATAACCTAATACAGGACCCTGAAGGGAAAGCAAATTTACTAAACAAGCAGTTTTGTTTGGTTTTCTCAAATCCCAAGCCCTTAATTAACGTTAGACTAAAGGATGATGATAACTCCCTGAAAAATATGCAAAACATCAAAGTAAACAAAGCAGGAGTATTTAAGTTACTGACCAACATCAATGAAAACAAAGCTACTGGTCCTGATGGCGTTCCTGGCAAGCTCTTAAAATTATGTGCCAATGAATTGAGTGAGGTATACCAACTACTTTACCAAGCTTCACTGGACCAGTGAGTAATACCTGATGAGTGGCGAGATGCGAGCATTGTTCCTTTATTCAAAAAGGGTGACAAAACAAAAGCAGAGAACTATAGACCTGTATCTCTTACATCCATATCAGCAAAACTACTTGAACACATAATATATAGTAGCATAATGGATCATCTTGACAAATATGACTTCTTAAATAACGCCCAGCATGGTTTTAGACAGCGAAGGAGTTGTGAGACTCAACTTATAACAACTCTCAATGATTTTAATAACTGTCTTAACAACAGACAGCAAATAGATGCAATTATATTAGACTTTTCTAAAAGCCTTTGATAAGGTTGACCATGAGGGCCTGCTGCTTAAATTAGAACACATCGGCATTGGCGGTTCTTTGATGAAATGGGCTAGATCATTCCTCGTTGGGAGAACGCAGAAAGTTGTTGTGGAAGGGTCATCATCCCATTGTAAACCAGTCTTGTCAGGTGTACCACAGGGAACTGTTCTGGGGCCCTTGTTTTTTTTAATTTATATAAATGACATAAGTAGAAATCTCTCTCCTGGAACTACTATATGGCTTTTTGCAGATGACAGCTTAGTATATAGAACAATCAGAAGTAAGAATGATACACACATTCTACAAGAAGATCTAAACGGTTTACAAGAGTGGGAAAGAACTTGGAAAATGGAATTTCATCCCAGAAGTGCCAAGTGTTGAGTATATGTAATAAACGCTCACCAACTAGATCAGTATATTCTATTCATAATACTATTCTTAAAGAAACCAATGCTGCAAAATATTTAGGTGTGATTATAGATAGTCGTCTCAAATGGAAAGAACATTACAATTTAGTATGTAAGAAAGCAAATAACATCTTAGCTTTCTTATACAGGAATATCAACGACTGCCCCAAAAAGGTTAAAGACGACTGCTACAAAACACTGGTTAGACCAGTACTGGAATATGGTTGCTCAGTCTGGGATCAATACCATCTAAAGGACACTGATAACCTTGAAAAGATTCAGAAGAGAGCAGCACGGTTCGTAACAGGGAACCACATCAGAGAACAGGAGAATACTAGGAAGAACATGAGGAAATTAGAATGGAAACCCTTAGAAGAGAGAAGAGCTTTTATCAAACTTAATATCTTCTTCAAAGGCAGAGCTAAACTAATTGATATTCCAATGGAACAACTAGTATTGAATAAAAGTGGCACCAGGAGTGGCGGTCAATGTTATACCATACCTGCATCAAATATTGACAGCCACATACATTCATTTTATCCTAGTTCTGTACGGCTGTGGAACTCACTGCCGGGTGCCATCAAGATTGCCACAAATGCAGTCTCATCTAAAAAGCAAATTAATACGAAAGTTTTGAGATCTGCATTTTGATGATTTTCTATTTTAACTTCCCAGATATTTTATGGTTACCTGGGCCTGAATCTGGCCATTGCTTTTAACTTTTTGAATATTGAGTGCGACCCCTTGCTGCCAAATTTGCTCCAGGGGCCAACAGACTAAGTCGCATTATTTTATGTTATTTTATTTTACTTTTTAACATGCGCGCTGGTGACCTACTTGTTTTTGAGTGAACCAGTATTTTAGGAAGAAGAAGAAGAAGAAGAACCTAAAACAAGATTTTGAATATAATATTAGGCCTATGCTGATTACACAGAGAGAAAAAAAGTAATAAAAGGGGGTAATCGACAGGAATGTTTCTCTTAAACTTTTCCATGCAGTACACCTCGAAAAATCTTCTAAAACGCGTTAATTAACGGAACTAATATAGTTCCTGATTAGGCCGGCACTTCATGCACACGTTTTCGAAAAGACGAATACATTGCAGACGACAACACAACGCAACCTTCGTTTCCTTGGCAAAGTCATTGACTGATCCTACGATCTGATCATCTCAGGGCTCAGAATGCACTGAAAACCAGTGGCAACACAATCTTCATTAGTGCAAGTGCCTCTTGCCTTCATATCATAAACAGGACAAATGAATGGAATTGAACAAAACAGAATACAAACGTACGGCGAACTTGAGATGCGCCCTTCGCCACAATGGACGCCATGTTGGTTCACAGGAGGCACACACAAATTAGAGGTCAAGGTCGAAACTGCACACGATTTAAAATAGTCACCGAACATCTTCTTCTTCTTCCTAAAATACTGGTTCACTCGAAAACGAGTAGGTCACCAGCGCGCATGTTAAAAAGTAAAATAAAATAACATGAAATAAAGTGCGACTCAGTCTGTTGGCCCCTGGAGCAAAATTTGGCAACAAGGGGTCGCACACAATATTCAAAAAATTAAAAGCAATGGCCAGATTCAGGCCCAGGTAAGCTTGGCTGTGGCGAAAGCTTGGCTGTGTCTGGAGTGGCACTGTCTTCATCTGTCCGTGGGCAGGGGTGGTTGGGTCTGTGGGGTGTGCTCGGCAGCTGGGGGGTGGTGTTTTTCGCCGGTGGGCTCTGCAGTCATGAAATACGGGCTGGTACACCCATGGGGGATGCTACTTTGAGGCTGTTATGAGCTGCATCCTGTAGTCTAATTTACCTCTGTTCAGGAGCAGTTATGTCCCTTGATATCTTAATGGAGTGTCCTGCGCGTGCCTGTACCCATCGTCAACACAGCGCAGGCCTCCAGGGGTGGTACAGGACTGCTCTAAGGGCAGGTGAAGACAGTGCTTCTCTGGGTCCTCCCCAGCACCTTCGGGTGTTTCTTTTTCTTCTTTGCCTTAACTAGGCTGACCCTGGAGAAAGGTCCAGTGGCGGTGAGGAAAGCCCCACTGACCACAGGGAAAGTCCTGTTGACAGTGGGAAAGACTACAACTTTGGATTCTCTCTTGAGGGCACATAAGACCGTATGGCGAAAGCTTGGCTGTGTCTGGAGTGGCACTGTCTTCATCTGTCCGTGGGCAGGGGTGGTTGGGTCTGTGGGGTGTGCTCGGCAGCTGGGGGGTGGTGTTTTTCGCCGGTGGGCTCTGCAGTCATGAAATACGGGCTGGTACACCCATGGGGGATGCTACTTTGAGGCTGTTATGAGCTGCATCCTGTAGTCTAATTTACCTCTGTTCAGGAGCAGTTATGTCCCTTGATATCTTAATGGAGTGTCCTGCGCGTGCTGTACCCATCGTCAACACAGCGCAGGCCTCCAGGGGGTACAGGACTGCTCTAAGGGCAGGTGAAGACAGTGCTTCTCTGGGTCCTCCCAGCACCTTCGGGTGTTTCTTTTTCTAATAGTCACCGAACATCTTCTTCTTCTTCCTAAAATACTGGTTCACTCGAAAACGAGTAGGTCACCAGCGGGCATGTTAAAAAGTAAAATAAAATAACATGAAATAAAGTGCGACTCAGTCTGTTGGCCCCTGGAGCAAAATTTGGCAACAAGGGGTCGCACACAATATTCAAAAATTAAAAGCAATGGCCAGATTCAGGCCCAGGTAACCATAAAATATCTGGGGAAGTTAAATAGAAAATCGTCAATATGCAGATCTCAAAACTTGTCGCATCAATTTGCTTTTTAAATGAGACTGCATTGTGGCAATCTAGATGGTACCGGCTAGTGATTCCACAGCCGTACAGAACTAGGATAAATGAATGTAAGTGGCTGTAACATATAAGAAAGCAACAGGAGATATATATATATATATATATATTATATATATATATATATATATATATAATGCTGAACAATTAAGTAGTGGGGGAAAACAAGTGCAGGCTAACATTCTTCAGTCATTAGTAATGACTTGGCAAAAATTTGAACTGTTAGAAGAAAAAAATGACATGATCGACATGTACAAGTACACGCACGGCCTGTACCTGACAACCGCCCCAGTTCAACTACTTCCAAGGGAGAGACACGAGAGGACACAGCCTGAAATTGGAAAGATCACACTACAGGCTCAACATCAGAAGCTGCTTCTTTTTTTTTTTCTTTTTTTTTTTTTTTTTTAATAGGCACAGATAAAGAAAGTATTAGAGAACTGATAAATACCAATCCTAGCTCAACCGCCCTCAACCAGTTTTTGGGCGGTTGAGCTAGGAATTGGTATTTATCAGTTCTCTCCTAGTAAACCCTACAAACAAACATACTGTGTAGGATTATCCGTTTTCAATACTAATTTACTAACTTTTCAGATTTTAGTTTTTGCTTAATCCTGCGTTTTTCCTGATCATTTTCAATAACATCATTTTCGCGCATGCATTCATCAAATGCGTCTCTGTCTTTCATGTGAAATAAAACTACAGTCTTTAATTGTTCTCTAAAGTCTTTTAAAACTGAGTTATATTTTCTGACATAAAATCCACACACTTATCCCAGCATGTCTTCCACTGAAAGCAACAGTTTCGGGCGGTTGAGCTAGGAATTGGTATTTATCAGTTCTCTCCTAGTAAACCCTACAAACAAACATACTGTGTAGGATTATCCGTTTTCAATACTAATTTACTAAACTTTTCAGATTTTAGTTTTTGCTTATCCTGCGTTTTTCCTGATCATTTTCAATAACATCATTTTCGCGCATACATTCATCAAATGCATCTCTGTCTTTCATGTGAAATAAAACTACAGTCTTTAATTGTTTTCTAAAGTCTTTTAAAACTGAGTTATATTTCTGACATAAAATCCACACACTTATCCCAGCATGTCTTCCACTGAAAGCCAGTTTTGACAAAGTGTTTCTTTTTTTAACTATGTCTCTTTCTGCCGAACAGTCATCTATAATAAATAGTGTCTGTGTTCCCTCAAACAATTTATAAAAGTGTTCTAAACACTCACTCAGCTTATTGCTGGGATCAATCAAATATATGTCATCATCCATCCATATAAACCTTCTATCATGATATGCTTTGTTCCATTTAAGCGTTGGACAGAAAATCACAATATGATCAAAATTATAACGATAAACTGTTTGTAATAGGTCGAGGATAAATATTGTTTTTCACAACCAGTCTGTCCACAAATCAGTGAACAATGAGGGGTTTTTATCATAAAGTTTAACATTGGCATTGACACCAAAGTCGTCTGCTCCATAGTTTTATAACAGAATTTAATCTAATCCAGTTATTATTTTTATCATACTCTTCGTCAAAACTTGTTCAGTATAATAAAACCCTATGAGACCTAAATGTGTAAGATTAATCCAATTCAGTTCTGTAAGATTGTTTCTATTTAAGTCAACATTGATTTTGTTGCTTGTTGTTATGACCTTAATATCCTCACCATTGTGAAGAACGACGATGGTAACTTTAAGACGTTTAAACGTCTAAGTTTTGCCAGCTAATATTAATTCCTTTTATAAGGACGTCACTAACGCCCACAACCCCATCCCTCTCCACATCTTTAAAGACAGAAATTTCAAATATCATTGTGAACGTGTCTCCTAATTTCCTATGTGGAAAGAACTGTAATTTTGTAGAAGCTTCCTTTAAAACCGTTTCTCTTCTGTGGAGAATGTACTGTTTTTTCCCATACGGCGTTATTTCAATCTCTTTCCGACTATTGTCCTCTGGCATAAGACTTACATGTAAAGGGCCAGAGTTGAATGCTTTTCTGAAACTTTTTTGACGGCTAAAAAATGTAAATGGGCTTATGAATTCAAATTTTATTTCCCATTCTAAATATGGTTCTAAGTGCCATTTGCTGTCAGGTTTTCGAACTATTTTATATTCATACTGGCCAGCATTATTTGCTTCTACATTGCGTAGTTGTTCTAGTTTAGGAAACTTTTTGTTGTCACCAACCTCTTTGCGTTTATAATCACCATCTTTAGTGTACTCAAAACCATACAAAGCGCCTATCTCACCGTTCTGTTCAAAGTCCGCAACGTCTGCAAGGTCTTTTAATTCTAAGGTTATACACCTTACAGGTGCTAATGTAACTCCTGATTCTTCTGGCCCCCGCGACATTTTTTAGTACAACTTATTATTTTATTTCCAAAACAATGTGCAGGTTGTCACATTTTACGACTTTCCCTGTTTTGTCTGCAATTTTTATATTAAATGATCCGACCCTCCCACAAACTAATCTTTTAAACTGTAAATTAGGGAATTGTATAATTTCATAATCGCAATATGCAGCTTTCCCTGATGGAAGAGCTCTTTAAACAGTTGAGGGCCTTCCATCATATAAGTTTTCATCAGTGCTTAGCTCGTCCAAATGAACATAGAGTAATGAATGTAATGCAAGATCGAGCGGATTTTCTCCCTCATAAGTAGTTTTGTTTGGTGTAACTCTAAAACTATGAATGGGTCGATTGGCAGTTGTAAAGCCTAACATTTTAGCTAGCTCTCCATCAAAATAGTAACCTACTTCTTCTTCAGGCTTGAATGTTAACATTGTTTTCAGATTCGCATTGTTAAGTTTGAGAGTAATGTCAAAGTTACTCATTGCTTCTTTTAGTGAGCAAAACCGTAATAACCATCAGGTATTGTTAACTGGCTAACTATGGCCCCTGTTTTGTTAATTTTTTTAATCTTATTATTCTTCTTCGATTCAGTAATATTAAAAACCCTACAACTTTGTAAAATATTTCATGAAGCGCAACCATTTTGGTTCCGCAATTGTTATCAATAGCATGTTCTAAAAACGAAGGACGGTCTTGAGTTGTTATTGTTACAAACATTTTTTAAATGAAATAAAAATGAGCGCATTTAAATATACTGATGCAAAATATTCTGTTGGGCCGCACTACAATCTTAAAAATATAACAACTGATACTCTTGACATTTCTGTGACCCAGACTGACACCTTTCAAGTAAAGGTGAGTATGCCATTAAGCAGATATCTTAACCCCCCTATTAAAAAAGACTACATCCCGAAAGTGTGGTTTAGTCATCCGATGTAGTTTTATCAGAACCAGTTAAACTTTTCTGTGTTTTGTGCATCAACTGGGTGTGGAGTGTCGTATGCTGATCATTTAAATCATCCTGATCCTTTGGTGAGGTCAATGTACAGATTTCATTTTTATTACACCTTCAGACGTATTTTGACTGAACTGCAAGCACCATTGCCTAATGACAAACCGTTTAATCCATTTAGCAACAGAATAGACATGAAGGCTTTTGAAAGGATCTGTAACGAATTTAATATTAAGGCTAAGACAGACTTTAGACAAAGTTGGATCTTAATCATGGTCTAGGCACCCTTATTTTTGGGCGTGCACAGAAAGTATAACTATGACGGAATCCTCCTTACACATCTTTCTCTTCAGGCACACTGTTCACTCGGGTCCATAGAGCAAGAG